>OZ010615.1:25631696-25659196 GCA_963932145.1 Acanthosepion lycidas | reverse complement strand
TAGATACATAGGAAAAGACATCGATAGATATATAGACAGACAGGTAGATATGAATAGACCAAGACAGACAGATATGAAATGACGTAGATAGATAAGCAGATATGAAAAAACATAGAGAGATAGATATGAAAGACTGAGAGAGACAGACAGATAGAGAGATAGATATGAAAGACTGAAAGAGACAGACAGAGAGATAGATATGAAAAGACCGAGAGAGATAAACAGATAGAGAAATAGATATGAAAAGACCGAGAGAGATAAACAGATAGAGAAATAGATATGAAAAGACCGAGAGAGATAAAAAGATAGAGAGATAGATATGAAAAGACCGAGAGAGACAGACAGATAGAGAGATAGACAGGCAGTTAGATATGACAAAATTGACATAGATATGAATGGTATCTGTTTTCTATTTGGGTCAGCAGGCTCATCCTTGTTGTAATCACAACGTTTCAGCCATGCTGCCTTCGGTCCTTCTTCAGTTAAGTACAACAGCCAAAACGTTGTAATTATAACAACTAAGATAAACATACTGGCCTGAATATATATATTCTCAAAAATCTGACATAAGATATGAATAGCCAAGGAAGGACAACACACGGTATGTATCTTTCAATCGACAGTCTAAAAAGAGATAAACACATACACACACACACACTACATATATATATATATATATATATATATATATATATATATATATATATATATATATATATACTTACCTTTTAGACAGTTTTACTGTCGATGGCGGGATCAGTTTGATTGTTAAAAAGGAGAGAGACCATGTAGTAAAGAAACACCGCTATGAATCGGATAATTTCTGCGGCCACAAAGTGTGAAAGATTTGATCACGGATGCCTTGCGGAATAATTGTATCCTCTTCGTATCGAGTTTATCAATTGCAGTGTTTGAGTGGTTCGACTTACAAGCCTATATAAAATATTAAGCTGATGTCTTACCTATTAAGAACAAGTTTTCTTTTTTTATGTTTTTATCTCTCTACTGTCTCTTTCCTTCTCACTTTCGCTCTTTTTCTCTCCAGCCTCTAATTAATGACTGCCTATCTCGCTTTTCTTTTTCATGTTTGTATTCTATTTTCTTTTGTATTTTTTCTTTTGTTTTTTCTTTCTTTGTCTTTTTCTTTTCTTTCCTACTTTGTCGTTTTCTTTCTTACTTTCTCTTTTTTTTTCTTTTCTTTCTTTAACCATAATTCTAGCCTTATTTCTTTTTTTTCTCTTTCTCTTATTTCTCTTTTCTTTTACATTTTCCCTGTTAGCTTCTTTCTTACTTTTTTTTTTCTTAATTTTCTTCTACTTCTTTCTTTAACCATCTGTTGTTCTTTAATAAAATTTTAATTTTTATGATTATTTGCTTTCTGTTGTTTCTTTTTGAAAAGTTTGGTTTGTATGATAATTTGCATTTTTGCTTACCATTTTTTTTTTCTTTTTCAAACATTTTGTTCTTATCATTCTTTGCTTTCTGCTCCTTTCTTTTTCAAACGTTTGTTTCTGATTTTAAGCTTTTTTTTTCGATATCCGTATTTTCGTTCTTTTTCAAACATTTTAAAAATAATTCTATGCTTTTTCTTTTTGTTTTCATGGTTCGTTGCTTTTTTGTTTTTTCTTTCTTTTTTTTTTTTCAAACATTGTTATTCTTGGCTCTTTTCTTTTTTTGCTATTCTTTCTTTTTCAAACATTTGGTTTTTATGAGTTTTGCCTTTTTTTTAATTCCTGTTCTTTCTTTTTTATCAAAAGTTCATTTTTTATGATTCTTTGATGTTTATTTTTCTTTTTACTTTTCGTTCATCTTTTTAAAAAATTTTTGTTTTTATGAATTTTTTCCTTTTTTTCTTTTTCTTTCTTTTTTGTTTTTGTAAACGCTTGGTTATTCGTGTTTTTCTTTCTTTTTTGTTTTCATTTTTTCTTAACATTTTTCTAATTTTATGCAATCTCTTTTTATGAAAATTTTCCATTCTTCTTTCTTTCTTTCTTTCTTTCTTTTGTTGCCGCCTTTCTATTTTCTTTATTTTCTGCTTTCGTTTTCATTGTTTTCCTTCTCTTTATTTTTCTTTTTTTTCTTTCCCTGTTTTATTTCTTTTTCTTATATCTATTTCTCTGTCTTTCATTTTACTCTTTTATTCTTACTTTTTTTCCCCTTTTTCTTTTACTTTCTTCCCCAGTTTATTTTTTCTTTTTCTCTTATTTTGATGTTTTTTCTTTTTACATTTTTCTATTTTCTTTTCTTTTTTCTTTCTTTTTAATTTATACTTTCTTTCTTATCATTTTCTTTTTCTTTTTATTTCTTTGTTTCATTTATATATCCTTTTCTGTTTTTCTTCCTTATTTCTCTTTTCATTTCTTTTTCTAGTTTCTTTTTCTTTTCTTCCCTATTTCTTTATAAGTTTTTTTTTTTTACTTTTTCTTTCTTTTTTTCTTTTGGTCTTTTCTTACTTTCTCTGTTATTTCATCTTCTGTTTTCTTTTCTTCCATTTTTTTTAAATTTTTCTTTACGAAACCTATTTGTTCGTTTTTGTTTAAATTTTTTGTTTTACAATATTTTTTACTTCATTTTGAAATCTTAATCGTAGAAACACCATGTAGCGAGAATAATAACCTACTGTTCCATCAGATGAAGAGAACACGGTTATGTATTTCTTGCCTGGATCGAACTCGCGTCTTTCAGAATGCAGAAAACACTGTTTAAGCGTGACGTGGGACACGTGGTTTGATTCAGGTGCCCGAATGTACAAAAAGCTGTGTGGTCTCTGAGGTAGATAAATAGAGAGACCAGAAGTGGGGAGGTGTCTTGTGTGGCAGATTTAGTGTTGAAATACGTGAGTCGTGGATTTGAAATAGATTTCTTGCGCCAATCCTTACAAGAGAGAAGGTACCGGTGTTATTGTTACCAACCAGTTTACAAGTTATTTCGGCCTCTCCAGAAGAGCTCTCATCTGCGGCTTTTATGCCAGCTGTCAAGCTCTCGGGTTCGCACTGGTGTGGTACAAAAGTAAGTTTGCTCCCAGATGCCCTTCCGAGAACTCTTCTGAAGAAGACCTGCTACAAATAATAAACAAATAGATCCCCCGGAATATTCTTAAAAAAAAAAAATTTCAGGTGTCCTATCCGTTCAGGGTGTGGGTGGTCATGGCTCTCCACATCTTCCTATCAAGCTACTGTTGTTCCATCTTTTCACAGTTCGTTAGGTCGGTTACTCTTTGTTTCCCTCCGCTTCTCTTATCGTAAGTACGTTCTGTGAGTGTCAAATTTTCCAAGCCGTCCTTCCTTTTAATGTGTCAATGAAATTTCCGATTCGATGTATAGCTATGCTTTTTGGTTCAATTTTCCTTAAAATTCTCTTATTGCACGTCTATGACATTCTCAACCTTCAGAGCCATATCTGTGTTACCTTCAAGTCATCTTTTTATCTGTGCGGAAATTGTTCATCAGTTTCACTACTATGCAGGAGGATTTATATTAAACAGTAGTTCAGCACTGTTTTCTTTGTTTCTGAACAAATTTTCCTGGTTTTTTAATATTTGGCTTAGAATTTAGAAGGCATCTTTCACCATTCCAATAAACTTTCGGATTTCTACGTCACGTTTTCCAGTGTCTGTTATAACACTTTCTGGAAAGTAAACATTTCCTTTGTTTTCCTTAGATAGTGTTTCGTTTTTTTTGTTGTTCTTTTCTTTTTTCTTCTATTTTATTCAGTTTTTTTTCTCTACTCCCCCGACTCTTCCTATCTTGCGTTCACCTTTATTTTTACCTCTACTTTTTCTTTTTCATGCGATTTGTTTTCTTTTATTTTGTATTTTCCGTTTTGTTTTTATTTCTTTATATAGTTTAATTTAATCTTTCTTTTCTTCCTTTTGCTTCTGTATAATTTACTTTTCTTTTTCTTTTCCTTTCTCTTTTCTCTATCTTTTTTCTTTATTCTATCATTTCTTTCTTTTCTTTTCTTTTGAGCTTCTTTATTCTCTACCCTTTCTTTTTTTTCAATCCTTTATTTCTTTTTCGCCCCCTTTTTTGTTTTTCTCTATTCTATTATTTCTTCGGATTTTTCTTTTTCTGTATATATTGTTTCCTCCTTTCTATCATTAGGTAACGTTTTACTGTTTTTCTCTTTTCTTTTTTCTTCGGTGGCTAGCTTTATTCACTATCGTTTTTCTTTCACTCTTTTCTGTATCCTGTATTATTGCTTTATGTTGCTTTATATTGCTTTTCTGTATCCTGTATTATTGCTTTATGTTGCTTTATATTGCTTTTCTGTATCCTGTATTATTGCTTTATGTTGCTTTATATTGCTTTTCTGTATCCTGTATTATTGCTTTATGTTGCTTTATATTGCTTTTCTGTATCCTGTATTATTGCTTTATGTTGCTTTATATTGCTTTTCTGTATCCTGTATTATTGCTTTATGTTGCTTTATATTGCTTTTCTGTATCCTGTATTATTGCTTTATGTTGCTTTATATTGCTTTTCTGTATCCTGTATTATTGCTTTATGTTGCTTTATATTGCTTTTCTGTATCCTGTATTATTGCTTTATGTTGCTTTATATTGCTTTTTATATTCAGCCCTTTTTTTTTCTCTTTTCCCCTTTTTATTCTTTCTGCCTTTTTTAAATCTTATTCTTCTCTTTTTTTCTCTTTTTCGTTAGCAGACGATTTTTCATTTTCGGAGTTTTCTTTTTTTTTTTTTATTTGCCGAGTTTTATACAAAACACATCTCCTTCCTTTTTTTTTTTTTTTTTTTAAATAATTCTTCCTCCCTTTATTTACATTCTCTCTTTGTTTCGGAGACGTGTTTCGAGATTCCTGTCTCCTCTGTTTCTTTTCTTCTGCCTCTTCTGGATTTACTTTCCAAAATTTGTGTCTTTTCCTTTTTTCTTTTTTCCCAACCGTCATTGTTGTACAGCGACTCAGAGCGACTTTTCCGGCAGAAACAAAATGCGTAGGAGGATATACAAGGCAAACACCTACGCGAGCCATTTTTAGTTATAATGCATATAAATTAGTGATTGCTTGTTATTAATGGCAATGAATTATGAACTCGTTCTTTTCTAACGAATAGATAAGGTTTCCTTTGTCGTATATTTTTCCGCGTTGTCTTCTTTGTCATCTCTTACTCTCTTTCTTTCTTTGTCTCTTTTCGTTTTTTCTTTGCTTAACATTTCATTCAATTCTTTTCTTTTTCACATTTTTCTTTTAGCTTTAATGTCTTTTCCTTGTTAGTTCTTGAACTTTTCTTTCTTTCTTTCATTTGTTCTTTCTATCTTCCTTTCTTTCATTTCTTATTTCTTTCTTTCTTTCTTTCATTTGCTCTTTCTTTCTTTCTCTCTGTCTTTCCTTGTCTTTCTTTCATTTGTTCTTTCTTTAATTTGTCCTTTCCTTAATTTGTCCTTTCTTTCATTTGTTCTTTCTTTCTTTCTGTCTTTCTTTATGTTTTTCTTTCTTTTATTTGTTCTTTTATTCATTTGTTCTTTCTTTCTTTCTTTCTTTCATTTGTCCTTTCTTTCATTTGTTCTTTCTTTCTTTCTTTCTTTCTTTCTTTCTGTTTTTCTTTCTTTTATTTGTTCTTTCATTCATTTGTTCTTTCTTTCTTTCTTTCATTTGTTCTTTCTTTCATTTGTTCTTTCTTTCATTTGTTCTTTCTTCAATTTGTGCTTTCTTTCATTTGTTCTTTCTTTCTTTCTTTCTTTCTTTCATTTGTTCTTTCTTTCATTTGTTCTTTCTTCAATTTGTGCTTTCTTCAATTTGTGCTTTCTTTCATTTGTTCTTTCTTTCTTTCTTTCTTTCTTTCTTTCTTTCTTTCTTTCTTTCTTTCATGCTAATTCTATTTTGTTTCTCCATTACTTGTAAGGTTGTTATGTTTACATTCATTGATATATTTATTTCCACATTTTTTTCTTCTGGCTTTGCTCTTTCTTGTCATTTCTTTCTTTCTTTCTTCCTTTCTTGTCACATCCTTTTCTTGCTCTATCTCTAGCTACTTCGTTGATTTCCTTTTTTTCTTTTATCTCTCCTTTCGCGTCTTTCTTTTTGTCTTACTCCGTTTGCTTTCTTTCTTTTTATCTATCCGTTCGCTTTCTTTCTTTTTATCTCTCTTCTTTTGTTTTCATTCTTTTTGTCTCTCTCTTTTTGATTTCTTTCTTTTTGACGCTCTTCTTTCTTTCTTTCTTTCTTTCTTTTTGGCACTCACCTTTTGCTTTCTTTATTTCTCCCTCCCCCCTTCGCTTTCTTTTGTATCTCCTTTTGCTTTCTTTCTTTTTGGCTTTCTCCTTTCTCTTTCTTTCTTTCTTTCTTTCTTTCTTTTTGACTCTTCCTTTTTGATTTCTTTCTTTCTTTTTACTTCTCTCCTTTCGCTTTTTTTCTCCTATCTCTGATTTTTGTTTATCTGTTCGCTTTCTATCGTTTTGTCTCTCTCCGTTAGCTTTCTTTTTTGTTTCTCTCCATTTGCTTTCTTTCTTTTTGTCTCTTGCTTTTTGCTTTCTTTCTTTTTGTTTCTTGACTTTTGCTTTCTTTCTTTTTACTTCTCTCCTTTCGCTTTCTCTGTTTCTTTTTTCTATCTGTTCGCTTTCTATTGTTTTATCTTTCTCCGTTCGCTTTCTTTTGTTTCTCTCTTTTTGCTTTCTTTCTTTTTGCCTCTCTTTTCGCTTTCGTTCTTTTTGTCTCTCTCCTTTTGCTTTCCTTCTTTTTGTCTCTCCGTTCGCTTTCTTTCTTTTTCTCTACCCTTTCGCTTTCTTTCTTTCATGTCCAGTTACTACATTTCTTGCTACTTTTTGACGTGGTTATTCCTTTCTTTTTCTCTCTCTAATTTCTCTCTCTCTCTCTCTCGTTTTTTCATACCAATTCTCCATCCCCGATTTTTCATTCTTTCTCCCCTTTTCTATCATTTTTTTCTTTTTCCTTGTAACTCTTAGTTTTCTTTGCTTGCTTCGCTCTTACTTTTTTACACACACCTTTTTCTTCTAAACGTTCATCCTCTTTCCAACCTTTTTTCTTTCTTTTCTTTTCGTCTCTTCCTTTGTTAGTCTGTTTTTTTATTGTTTTTCTTTTACTTTTCTGTTTTATATATTAGGTTGGTGCAAAAATAATGACGTAATAATGTCGTTTTTTGACGTATTCTTAAAGTCAAAAAACGACATTATTACGTCATTATTTTTGCACCAACCTAATATTTGTATTCTATTGTTTTTTCTTTATTCACTGATCCTTTCTTAATCATTGCCTTTGTTTTGCTTTGTTTTTTTTGCCTCCCTTCCTCTTGTTCGACTATTGTTTTAACTTCTTTCTCTCTGCTATTCTTTCTTACTTCCTCTTTTACTTGCTACTCCTTATTATGTCTCGGTACTAGCACACCACAATGGTTGATGAAAGTACGGGATAGTGAATAAGCACAGGAAAGCAATAGACTGGACGAGCTCTTTAAGCGAGAAGTGCGAGAGAAGAAACTGTAAAAATAGAACTTACGGTCACATCTAGCCATTTCAAATGTAAAATGATGGGACTTAACCGCCAATCCAGTACCCCACAACGAATCAACGTTTCTAGCAGAAGACCTAGTAATATATACTTTCCACTTCATGACAACGGTTTCCTTTCTTGGTGGTGTTATTTGCTCTTCTATCTACATGTGTGAACCATTTTTGTTATTGCCGCTTCAGGTAAAGTGGTTTTTGTTTTTTGGTAAAGTTATTTGTGATTATGTAGCGACAGCTTTTAAGAACTGATAAAAGATTGTCTTCTTTAAGTTTGGTTTGATTTGGTTTGGTTTGTTTTACGTCATATCAACCTCAATGGGTTTTTAATGCTGACAACTTTTTTTCTTAGTAATATTTTGTTTTATCAAAAATCTATTTCTGGTAATATTTTTTTCCTCAAAAATGTATAGCTAGTAATATTATTTTCAAAAATGTATTGCTGGTAATATTTTTTTTTTTCACAAAGGCATTGCTGGTAACATTTTTTTTTCAAAAATATATTGCTGGTAATAGTTTTTTCCTTGAAAAATTTATTTCTGGTAATATTTTTTTACAAAGTATTTCTGGTATTAAAACCTATTTTTACACGTTCATAAGGATTTTTACCTCAGTTTCGGGGTTAACTATTTGCCCATAGCTGGGACCCTAACAGGTGCTACTACCCCGGGACAGGGTGGACCTGGGAACATCAGCAATTAAGAGACAGTTACACGCTCCTCAAAACCTCCTTATCAGAGGTCTTGCTGTTGGACGTAGTTTATCGTCTTATCATGGACGCGGATGTAGTTTATCGTCTTACCCAGGACAGACCTGCTAATAGCCTGGGTCAACGTGGACTTTGGAGCAGCAAATAAGATGTGGTCCCACGTTCTTCAAAACCTTCTGATCTGAGGCCTTGCTGCCGGATGTAGTTTATCGTCATACCCAAGACGGCTTCTTTAAGACTTTGACGATTCATACGCTTGAAGCCATTTTTAATCATTGATTTGACGAACAAAATGGCGATTCTGCAAAAATTCAAGTCGGGAGATACGTCTATTGAGCTATAAATTTATCTATTAAGTAATATTTTTTAGTAAATGGTTTTTTTTTTCATGAAATCAGACTTTTAAACTCCGTTAAATTTTTTCTCGTACTGATAAAAGTGTCCTAGCTGTAAGAATCTAAAATTGTGGAACTAAATTGTGCAAGTCCAGCCCAGATATGACAGCAATATTTCATTTTTGGTCTAATCTGACTCTTTTAAAATTGAAGTGTGGCAGAAGTACTATCAAGACAGGAAAGTGAGGATTGTGCTGCCTCACTTCAAATATGGCAACACTACTTCTATTTTAATATGATTTGATTCTTTTTTTCATGCGGTCTGTAATGAACTTAATATCCAACATACGTTCTTAGAATGGGCCTTATTGAAAGTAAAACAGCACATCCTGACTGAAGAAAACTCCTAATCATATTGACATCTGCCGTAGTGAGATGCTTACGTAGCTCGTCACTTTGATAGTTTAGTGACATTGATCGTCACTGGAATACTGATATTATGATCTTATTTTCAACTCAGCCCAACTGTCCGATTAACCATATGGACAATTACTATGACAATATACTTAGAAAGCACGTCTCGGAGATCATTTCGATAGTTAAGTGACATTGATCCTCACTGAGTGACCTGATATTATGATCTTATTTTCAACTAAGGTCAACTGCGTGATTAACCATATGGACAATTACTATGACAATATGTTTAGAAAGCACATCTCGGAGATCATTTCGATAGTTTAGTGACATTGATTCTCACTGGGTGACCTGATATTATGATCTTATTTTCAACTAAGGTCAACTGCGTGATTAGCCATATGGACAATTACTATGACAATATGCTTAGTAAGCACATCTCGGAGATCATTTCGATAGTTTAGTGACATTGATTCTCACTGGGTGACCTGATATTATGATCTTATTTTAAACTCAGCTCAACTGTGTTATTAACCATATGATCAGTTACTTTAACAATATGCTTAGAAATCTCGATTCGGAAATCATTTCGATAGTTTAGTGACATCGAACTTGATGCCTTAATAATTTAGTCCTTAGCTCTGCAATTAGTTAAGCAACTCTTCTTGCGGACAAGTTTATTATTGTAACATCCAATCTTTACTGAGTGAACCATTAAATCAATTCTATTTTAGATTCAGGTCAGTTGTATAAATTGCCATTGGGAAAATTACTGTAGTGCGTGGTTAAGTAAGTTCATTCGCAGATCAATTCACTAGTCCAGTTTTCTCACTGATTGATTCAGTTCTGTTTCTTTGTGCTTTCTCTAATATGAACTTGAAATTTTGGCAAATATATAATGGATGTCCAGTCATCTTAGCCTTATGTTTGACTATGTTTAACCATTTTAAGGCCATGTCCCTTAAGACCGTTAGCGATCATGACACTCGACAATTCCCGTTTCTTTATTATCTGTAATTGCCACGGCAAGTACTTGAGAAAGAGAGTGGAGTGATTTTCTTTTGCCGTTTCCACAGTTTCTTCTCCGAGACTGTCTGCCAGGAAAGGCTAGAGAGCCTAGTCTACCCTTTTATTTAATTTATAACTGATGTAGGAAGGAGAAGAAATGGATTCAATTTTTTTTCTGTCAGCATTTGTGCGAAAGTGATTGCAACAGTTTCGGTTTGAACTTTAACCTGGTTCGCTAAGCACCGTTAACCGCTAGGCTACCCGTTAGTAAATTCATAAACACCACTGATACGAAACCTCTTTTAATCCGGGCTAAAATATGAGCTAGTATGTAACTTTTACACAAAATTGCCAGCAAACCTATAGAATTTACGTAAGTGCCTGATTTATTTAACTATTTAATTCGCATATAATTTACATTAGGTTGATCAAGGCTCCCCACAGCTTCCTGACCTTTGTATTATGTTGTCATAAATAATTTCTATATTTTATCAGCTTTTAAAAAAAAAGTACAATTATATTTTCTTCACTAATATGGGCTTACGGCCACATCGCGTTGAAACACCGGTTCCGTACGATCAATGAAGTTAAGCAATGTCAAGCCTGGTCAGTACCAAGATGGGTGAATGCTTATGAATGCCAGGAAGTGTAATGGATAATGGCTCGGAATTGTTAATTGGAGAGCCGAGTTCCAATTCCAGTTGGGTTCGTTATATCGACATGTGGAAATACCCTTGGGAAAAGTATGAATCCACCTCTTTTCCCACTTTGAATCTAAAAATATTTTCTGGCGTTAAATAGTCTGTAAAAGGTTGATAAACAGTAAAAAAAAACGAATCAATAAAAATTCACTTATGCATTACCATTATTTGCAATGATCTTATCAGACATCTCTTCGATGCCGTTTTCAGTAAAATCCCACAGGTTTTGATATGAAAAGGTTTTCGACGAAGTCTTGAATCTGGTTTTCATTAGAGAAAGTTTCTACTCTAAAATGTTTACCAGCGATCGACAAAGGTAATAATAATCGGTAGGTGCAAAAATATGTCCCTGTGTTATTCTTGTACCTACATGGAAGCTTGGATGTGCGGTTGGTGTAAAGGATAATGGCTTGGAAATGTTAATCGAAGAGCCGAGTTTCAATTCCTGTTGGGTTCTTTATATTCACTTACGCGCAAATACCCTCGGCAAAGATATGAACCCACCTCTTCCCCCACAGCTATGGGTTAATTAGTAAGATTTATATCACTAAAACCATTATTATCTCGAAAAAAAAAAGAATTGCATACAAAATATGGCGATTTTGGCATAAAAAAACAACGAACCAAAAATTTATTAAATAAACAGCAAAAACTTTTACGTATTGGGATGACCAAAGACGCATTCCAAAAGTTGGGTAGAGTATTGCAAGACAGGAGGATTTCTTTATCTTTTATATTTCTGAGATGAGGTATTATATACATTATTTACATTATTGGGACTTGGTGATCATGGCTCTCCATTTCCCCTAATCAATAAGTTTCGTTCCTCTTCCACCTCCCCCAGACCACGTTTTGTCATCCACTAGCCAGGTATGTCATGCATTGCTTTCCTTTGTCTTGCTTTCCCTCTATTCGACCTGTGAGTATCAGATTCTCCAGGCCCTCCTTTCTCATGAAACTTCATTTTTTCATTCTGACACTTGAAAAGTTGGGCATTTCCTCATTTGAGGCCCAAATCCTCCACTTACATGGAACCTCTCTTAAGTGAGACAAACTTTTATTCCTTCACACAGAATTTATCGTATCTATCTCACCTATACAAATACACAGATGTACACTTTTCAGTCTTACTTTCTCTTTATTGAAGTTTAGAAAATGAATCCAGTAAATATACAAAAGTAGAAAGGTGTGTAAGACAAGGACTGTCTTCTCAGCTGACTTATTCAACCTATACAGTGAGGCGATTCACAGAGAATTACAAGTCCTGTCATGTTTTATTATTAGCGTCCAGAATCTTAACAATATACGATATGCAGATGACACAGAAACGGAAAGAAAACTAGAATAACTCCTACAGAAGGTAGTGAAGGAAAGCGAGAAGAAAGGACTAAACCTCAATTGCAAGCAGACAGAATGCATGGTTGTCAGCAAAAGGATGTGCCCAACATGCAAAGAAACCCAAATCAAGCAAGTACAGCAGTTTAATTATCTGGGAAGTCTTTAAACAGAAGACAGAAAATGAAACAGCGAAACCCGAAGGTATATTGGGACAGCGAATTACTTCCAAAAGCTAAGCAAAGTAATTAACAACAAAATTTCGTTATAAACAAAGGAAAAAGTACTGAACTGTTACGTAATATCAGTCATTCTATATGCTAGTGAATGCTAGACAGACGAAGTGACTTGAAGCAACAGAAATGTGGTTCTACAGAAAGATTCTGAGGATACCATGAACCGAACGTGTGCAACGACGAAGTTTTAGAGAAAATAAAAACAAAAAGGACACTTGTACATAACATTAGAAAGAGTAGTTGAAATGTCTTGGACATAATGAGGAAAGAGGGCTTGGAAAATGTGACACGCATAGCACAAATTAAAGGCAAGAGTGGCAAGTGAAAACACCGAATAACCTATCTAACGAGCTTGTATATATAGTTGGCATTACAGGGATTAGGAGAGATAACAAAAAGACAAGCACTAACAACAGCTACCAAGAACAGGAAATTGTGAAGAGCCATGAACGTCAATGTCCTGAAGGTGTATGACACATAGAAGGATTCATCTTACATGCACAAAGATTTACATATTTTGTCTCTCTCGTCTTTATCGTCTTCAAACAGATTCATGTTCTTTCCTTGATTCAACTTCTTATTTTCTATGGCTTCCTTCTTTCTCAATTTTCGTTAATGAGCGAATGGTGTAATGCGTATCGGCTCAGAATGAGAAATTGGAGAGTCAAGTTTGAATTCCAGTCGGGTTCGTTACATTCACTTAGGTGCTGATAGTCTTGGGAACGGTTTCAATCACTCCCCTCCTTCAGATATGAGTTAAATAGTCGGTCTAGTATCTGGTTTTAAGTAACCCTCAAAGGGTTGATAAACAGTAAAAAGCAATAAAGTTCTTTCTTTCGTTCCTTCTGTTTCTATCTCTCTCTCTCTCTCTCTCACACGCACACACTGGATCTCTCTCTTATACATATACACTTTTTCTTCTTCCCCCACACATTGGCAATCGCATTCTCTCTTTTGTGAGCGTGTGTGCGCGCACACACACTGTCTGTTTCTCTCTTTCTTTCAGTCATCTTTTTCTCTCTTTCTTTGACACTTAATATGTGTTGTAACCTAGGAAGGGTTATTGAATGAGGAACAAACAAAATGGAGATTGGAAATGAAATGGTGATATTTATAACATCAACAAAATACAGTACTCGCCAGCGGCGCGAAGTAGGTAAACTAATGCTATTGGTGGACTACTTAGCATATTACCCTCGTTTACAATAGCGTCCATCGTATTTATGAGGATTGTAACATACACATTAGTGTTCATAGGTACGGTATATAACAATATGCATCTTTATTTCTTCTTAAGACATTCATATATATATATATATATATATATATATGAGATTTCGGTCTGAAGTGTTATACACCTCGTTGTTCACGAAATAAATTATAATCGAAATAGATAATTAGTCTCCGTCTTCTTATTGTCATTATAATGCTCTGTAGTCTACACTGAGCTCTCCCTGAATTTATATCCTCCTCAGAATTATCGATTCCAGTCACAAGCGGTGTAAGACGTATATATATTGTTGTATCCTTAAAGAGGTTACAAACAGACAAAGGTGGTACTAGAGGGAAGGAACAGCAACACGCGCCTAGATGAAAGGTTTATTGTAAAATAGAATACGCTACTGAAAGACAGGGAATCGGGTGGCAGGCTAGTAATTCCTGAAACAAGCCCCCAGGTATATCCTGTGCTCACTATATATAGCTACTGATATAGTCAGTCCACATAGGCGATAGGGAGTGTGGGACATGCCATTGCAACACACACACACACATATATATATATATATATATATATATATAATCATTTTACTCCAAGCAAGGCAATAAAGCCACTAAGACGCAATGGGGGGGGGGGGGTTACTGTGTATGAAAATAAAAAAAAACTTATTAAGGAGAGAGAAAAAGGAAAGAACAGTAATTAAAAAGTCAGGCGATAGCGATTGGCATTACATTTTTGATGATTAAAGTTGACTGGAGAACAATAAGCCGGCAGAGAGTTTTACAAGCAAGAAATACTACAGAAGAAATGTATACTTGTCTTTTTTTCTTTAACTTGCTCTCACTCACATACGCATCTTCATCCATATGTATTCTTTCGTAATAAATTTATCTGCGCATGCGTGTTCGTGTGTCTGAAGTACGTGACCGCTAAACAATTTTTTTTCGATTGACATACAACAATCCATTAAAGTCAAGCAGAATACAAAAGACCTTTATTTTGCAGGCGATAATTCTTTGCAGATATAATTTACCCCTCACCCACCCATCTCTTTTCTGGTCTGCGTCTCTCTTCGACTCTCATGTTCTTCTGGGGATGCTGCAATGAAACACGCAGATAAGATATCTAATCCTTATGTGTGTCTGTGGGCACGCAAGCGCGTCAAATATACGATATCCTCATCAAACGCCGCGTAATCTTTCTTTTGCATGTGAGAGCGCGCCCATCAGATACCTTAAATGATATCCTGTTCAAATATATAAATTTCTTAGACGTCCTTTCTGTCATCTATATAATGCTAACTCTAATCTTGTATGTATGTGTTTTCACGAGATACAGCTTAAACGATACATAATACTCCAGCCAATTTAGGAGCATGTTGTATCTTGAATCCCTGCCATGTACGGTGCCAAATTTCATTAAAATTAGAAAAGGGTTCTTCAGCTAGGGCCGTTTTTCTGTTGTTTTTTTTTAGTGTTTTATGTTTTTCCTTTTTGTCGCTTTACAAACTAATGCAGAGATTTTATCTATATAATTCTAAAATTCTAATCTTGTATATATGTATATGTGTCCCAGCTTAAACAATACATGATACTCCAATCAATATAAGAGCATATATATTTCCTTCAAGTAGAGTGGAACATCAACATCATGATTGTCATTATTTTCTCTTTGAGTGATATGTGCTTTTCATTTCAGTTGTTGCTGCTGTTGAAAGTCCTCAAATAATATGGTTTCTGTTATTTGGTAATGTTCTTTCTTTGTGAGTCTGTAGCCTCACCACACGAGGTTCAAAAAAGTAAGGTCTCTTCTAAGACCTACAGAGTTCATTCGCTTGAATACATTTTTAATCATTGACTGAATTTGTTTATATTTTAACGGTCCGTTTTTTTTTCGATCAAAGAAGCAGGTGTCGGTGTGCGGTTATTGTAATGGTTACCGGTGCAGAAAGTTGTATCAGCATGCCGAGTTCAAATTCCGGTCTAGTCTGTTACATTCACTTTCGCACAAGTGCTTTATAGAAAGGCATGAAGGCATCTTTCTCCCAACCAGCTATCCATCAAATAAATGGTAAACATTCGGCATTAATTGACTAGTGCTAAAGAATTCTGTTATTTAGCGTAGTTCGTTGTTTGTGATACTGTAACCCACGAGGTTCGATAAGAGTTGCAATCTTTATTCGCTGGAAACCATTTTTAATCGTTATTCCGAGAAGGTGATTGTATACAACTAAGTTATCCCAATAGCGAAAATATTCAACTTGATTAACGTTGCTCGTATTTTGAAACGGTTACTCTTGCCATAGTTCAAGCAATAATAATCACCATTACGATCTAATGATCTGAGAGGGTCATCGGGAGTTCCCATGTACTGCAGCCATGATTGCAGTTGTTTGTATCGGACAAGATAGCCTGACGGAACTCAACTCTTTCCAATCTGGTTTGAATTCAGTTTTCCTTCTAGTTTGGTTTCCTATCAAGGCTATAGGGCTTAGTCTGTTCTGCTATTTCCCCATAGCTGGTGGGAAAAGAGATGGATTCGTACCTTTCCCTTTCATATTTGCGCGTAAGTGAATGTAAGGAACTCGACTGGAATTCGAACTCGGCTCTCCGAGTTCAAATTCTAAGTTGCTGTCCGTTACACATAAAAATAACGTAATTTTAATAAATAATATAATTAGGGAGTCAGACTTAATAGAAGTAAGAGTTTGAAGTAAAATTATACCCCACGGGTCTCGTCCTCCACCCAGTCTATAATATGTCACCCTCATCTATGATACGGGACCCCCTCCCACTCTAACACATTTCAATTTTCGTAAGGTAGTATTCATATAAAATACAAATTTTATTGTAACCTAATTATGTATGGATAATGAATCATATGCAATATAGGTGAACAATGCAACTAGAAAAATTGAAAATAAATCAAATGTCTCTAAATCCAAATTAGCGACATATCATAATAGATCATTTCATCTAAAATATTTCAATGTTTTGCAGCATTTTTTAACATCAACTTGAGATTTTTCTTGTCGAAAAGATGAACAATTTCAACACATTCAACATTAAAGATAATAGTGAATTTCATATCATAATTTTTTCCAAACTTAGCATGAGCAAAACAAATTTACGGATTTGGAAGATAAAAAAAAAAGATAAAATAAAGACTCCAGAATGGCGTCAAAATCCGAAAATTTTTCATCATTTAATCGTCACTTGTGCTTAGTTTAATTTGTCACTTATATAATTGTACGCAGAAAAAAAAAAAAAAGCAAATATTGAACATATAACGAGGATCAGAAATCACTGCTCGGGATCACGAATCGGGTTTAGGCTCCCCGTTCGGAGTGGGATTGGGGGGGGGATTAGTACGCTATCAGAATCGTTATGGCACAAAGTCATTTTTCCCCGAACTGACCAGATATGACAGCATAATCTGACCCAGGGCTGGTGCAAGGGTCTTGTGGGCCCCGACTGAATCTGTAATATGTGGAATCTATAATAAAGAGCTTCCTACTCTACTACATCTCAATTTTCATAAGGTAATATTCATATAAAATACAAATTTTATTGTAACCTAATTATGTATGGATAATGAATCATATGCAATATAGGTGAACAATTCAACTAGAAAAATTGAAAATAAAGACAATGTATCTAAATAGAAATTTGAGACATAATAGATCATTGCATCTTAAATAAATCAACAATGTTCTGCGGCAATTTTTAACATCGACTTGAGATTTTTCTTGTTAAAAGTTGAATAATTTTAACACATTCAACTTTATGGATAAATAATAAAGTGAATTTTATATAGTGTTTTTTTCGTCACTTAGAATGAGAAAAAAACAAATTCATGAATATGGACACGAGAAAAGATCCCAGAATGACGTCAGAATCCACTTAGTCATCCCTTAATAGTTGTCCTTAGTTTAATTTGTAACTTATATAAAAGTAGAAAAAAACCCCAAAAAAAAGCAAAAACAAAAACCAAATGTTTTTAGGTTGGTGCAAAAATAATGTCGTTTTATCACATATGTTACTATGTGAGAAAACGACATTATTTTTGCACCAACCTAATAATAAGACAGCGATGGTCGAAAATTCCTGTCCGGGGTCCCCAATGAGGCTTTCACCCCGCTGGTTGAGGAGTTCGAAGGTAGTACGCAACTGGTTGTGAATCCGCCTATAAAATGTATGTCAATTATTCAATCTTTTTTTTTACGTACCTCTTATATGTTGTCAAGTCGTCAAATACAGAATTACCGTATCTGCTAGCGTACAAGGCCACTGGGAGAAAAAGACGCCCCGCCCCAAATTTTCAAGTTATAATGCAAGTTTCGTGCTATATTCACTGTACATGATGACTATCCATAAATCGTATTTTAAAATGTATTGAATTTATTAAATAAATTCAGTAAGCGTATACTTTCTTTTCACTCACATTCTAATGAAAAAACGGTAGTGAGATATTGTCAGTTAATTCCCACAATCTACAATGCCTCATGAGTTGTTACTGTGATTTCGGGAGGCTATTACGACAGCCTGAATTACTTTTCCCCGCTAACAATCCACTCATTCTACTATTCTCGTATGCGATCTTTAAACAGCTTGTTGAGACACGCATCCAGTTGTGTTTTTCTTCAACATCATCGAGAAAAGGAGAGTCAGAATCACACATGCCATAAAACCACAGGATTTAAGGTTCGCAATTTTATACCTAGAGTTTAAGACGGCCCCATATTTGGGAGTATTTTTAAGGTTGATAAGTCGCCTTGTACGCCGGCATATACTGTACGTAAAACATCCTTGAAGAAAGCTAACATTTCGTCAAACGATTGCGAAAACCGCAACTAATCGGATAAGATGGAAGAAAGTCTTATATGGTAAAATAGGAGAATTTTGAAATTTTGAGACTTTTTTTAGGAGAGGCAATTATAACTGCCCCAGATTATTGAAATTTTAGTATATCATTACTATACACCTGATAAGCTGACCTGCCAAATTTTGTTATTCCAAATTGAAGAAGACAACTGTAACAGCTCTTTGAACACACCCTATTAAACACTTCTTGTCACAGTTAACTAGTTTGCAGAATGAGGTCGGAACGTGAAGACAATTTAGAAGTTCGATATGCAATAAAGTTTTGTGCTGACAGAGATGGACATCAAATTTGTCCCTCACCCTACCTACAAGCCAAACCTATGATTTTTGGTTGTTCCCCAACTTGAAGGAGAAACTCAGAGTCAGTCGTTTTGAATACATTGAGAAGATGAAAGAGGCTGCGTCAAGTGTCCTGGGTACCTTCACTTTGGATGACTTCCATGGGGGAAGTCATCCAAAGTGAAGGCTCCGAATTGTTTGGAGCTACAACGAGTTCATTGAAGCCAGAGGGTATTACTTTGAAGGAGATTTGAAGGAGGAGTTTTATACCTTCTTGAAATTAATTAGTCTCTTCTGAAAGAGTTTCAAAACTTCTGAAATACACCTCGTATATGAGAGAGAGAGAGAGAGAGAGAGAGAGAGAGAGAGAGAGAGAGAAAGAGACAGACAGATAGACAGAGAGAGAAAGAGAGAGAGAGAGAGAGAGAGAGGTGAATTTCTTTCTTTCATTAGGCGTCGTATCCTCTCAGGACGTAGGCGATCATGGCTCTTCGCAACATTCTGTATATTGTCGCTCTTAATAAATCTTTTTGTTATTTCCCCTAAGCCCTCTTCCGTCATCCATTTACTAAAACACACTAAGTATGTTATGCGTTGATTTCCTCTTGCCTACTATCTGTCCCGTGAGTATCAGATTTTCCAAGCTTTCCTTCCTTATTATGTGACCTAGAAACTTTGACTGCCTCTTCCTGGTGTTAAGTGTAAGTTTCCATTTTGTTTCCATTTTCACTAAAACCTCGTCGTTGCTGACATGTTCGGTCCATGCTATCCTCAGCATCCTTCTGTAGAACCACATTTCTGTTGTTTCCTTTTCATCTTCGAGGAGATCAGCCAGCACTCACTGCCATATATACGTAGCAGTTTAGTACGTTTTTCCTTGTTTCTAACGAAATTGTTTTTGCTTAGTTTTTGGAATGCTTCCTTCCCAAATACGACTTCGGATTTCAGTGTCACATTTTCCATCCTCTGTTAAAACACTTCCCAGATATTTAAGTTTCCGTACTTGTTTGATTATGATATCTCCGATTTTGCAATTCGCATTTTAGGCTCACCCCTTTTGCAAACAAACATGCGTTCTGTCTTGCAGTTGATATCTAATCTCTCTTTCTTTCACTGCCTTCAGTAAGTGTTTTTGTAGCTTTCTTTCTGTGTCTGCTATGAGGGTCGTTCAAAAAGTTCTAAACTAGGGGTGGTTGGGGAAACAAAACAGTTTTTCACTATTTTTCAATATAGCAATAAAAATGAGCAGGTAATTAATATTATTTGAATTATGATGAGATATACGTACAAATAAGTTCAAATTTTGGTTAGACTGCTTAGGCTAGCAAAAGATGATTACAAGCCAAAATATACAAATACCCTTTTAAAAATGAATACACTTAAATATAATTAAGTAAGAAAATATTAGGTTGGTGCAAAAATAATGACGTAATAATGTCGTTTTTGATGTTAAAAAATACATCAAAAACGACATTATTACGTCATTATTTTTGCACCAACCTAATAATATAAAAAAACACTTCTCTGTAATCTATTTCAGTGAACATAGTCCGCGTCACTCCAGTATTAACAAGTAGCGCATTTAATAATAAACAAATGAACTGTTCACACTTATCTTTCTAAATCAGAGTTTCGCAGGAAAGGTATATGCCTCTCATACGGTTAGAACGTAAATTGAATATAGTGTAATGGTTTTTGTTTTTAACATCATATTTAAGACGTGGCAGACCCAGACTCGGAGAGTGCCCAGGAGTGGCGACACTGCTGGCAGCGATGTCGGTGGCAAAACTACGCAAGCAAGCAAGCGAGCCCGGAGACGTCACCGAGAGCATCGGGAAGAGTTCTCTCTTCTTCGTAAGGGGCCATCTCTGTTGAATCGGCTCGTCCGGAGATACGGAAAAAGTATGTGTAGAGCGCCACGTTTCAGACGGCGTCCGGTGCGCTTTTGGTGGCCTTGGAAAATTCGAGTCCGGTTTTCACAGACAAAGACAAAAATACGAGTAACTAGACAGTTCACGGTAGTTGAGCACATCATATTATCTGTCCGTGCTTTGATAGAACCGATTGTCAGATGTTTAAAATGAAATCAGTCCCATTTCTACCCCGTGTTTGTAGCTCTGCATCCGACGATCCATTACAACTAAGCACAGCTGGATTATATCGCGTGCATGATTTTACCGTAAAACTTTTAATAATGCGGATGCTTGTCACGCTTTTAAAAAAGACCTAAGAGAAAAAGTAACAATTCTCTATAGTGGATCTTTCCTCAGGATACTGAGAACTGTATTCAAGAAAATAATTGATAAATTGTATTTAATTGGAATTTATTTCAATTAAACAATTGTTTATGTATATAAATAAAAAAATAAATTTTAATAAGAATAATTAGTCGTGAAATTTGAAAATAGGAAAATAATAAGGAAGTCTCCTGAAATAAGCATTTATTTTTAACACCTTTACATGACTTGGTGTCTCTGACTTTTAAATATGAAATATAAAAGTAATTCATAAATTAATCTTCTGTCAGCTTGGGGCGTACCTGTTCACCTTTCAGGGACAATTAGTGATCCCGGGGGGAACTGGTTGAAAAACGTTGTCATAAACGTTATTTTAGTATGTAGTTGAGTATTTTTTTTATTTGTCATAAACTGTGTTTATTTCATCTAACGGCTTGCGCATTTGAAAAACTTAATAAACGGAAAATGCCCTTCGGCAGGATTCAAACCTGCGTCCCCTTTCGTAGAAGGAACCAACGTCCTATCCAGTTTGCTTTAAACCACTCAGCTACTGACAGCCTCACAGCCAAACAAGGTTTAAATACCGGATTTTTATTAAAAATGAAAATACATTAATTCTTTTATATATATATATATATATATATATATATATATATATATATATATATATATATATATTAGCAAATAAATTGAGTTTATCGGCACGAAGCCAAGTGGTTAGAACGTGATCTTTTCGTACATGAGGCCTGGTATTTACCAAGGAGGCGACTTCTTTATACTGTCGACGTGAGGAGGGGATCCCAGCGTGTAATACTGTTAAGAAATATCTGAAAAATCATCTTACGCGTTGACCCAGTCTCTGTGAATGAAACTGAATAAATTAAAAACCCTCTATGTTTGTGCTAGCACAAAGTAAACAAGTCATCGTGACTGAGAGTTTGAGCGTATTGCCCTTGTCCAAACCGTTGAACACGCCCGATTATGCTTTCCCCACTCCGCCAGAAACTATAACTAAGGTGAACATGTTTTTTTTTCTTTTTCAAAGATACGAAACTATGCCTGAGCTAGCGTCTGTAACAGGGATTAGTTGACCAACTTTGCTGACGGGCATACTTGCAAATGGGAAACCATTATATCACATATGCATTTTAATACTGATGTCATGTCAGCAACAAATGTTTGTTTTTTAATCATATTCAAATATTGGCATTCATGTACGCATTAATTCACCTTCCATTGGTTTACGATTATGGATATACGTTGAAGGATTGAGGATATCCAGTTAAATATTCATGTCTGTGTCTCCAAAATCCCTGGACTGATCATCTCGACGCCTCGGTTTGATTAAGTTGTCTCCGCAGGGGAGATATTTCGTCACTGCTGCTGTTGGGCTAAAATACAATGGGGAAAAGAGCAAGGCGCCTTTAGTCTTGTTTCTTACGAGGTGCACCATGCGTTAAAGATATTGATTCTGTCTTTGTTTTCACCCACCTTACAGTATTTTGATTTTAGATTGCTGGACTACTTAACATTCTTTTTAAATCAAATTATGTTCAGTTAAATTTGAGAATGAAGATGTAGGAGAAGGGAAAAGAAGATGATGAAAAAGAATGGAAAAAGAAGAATGAATATGAAAGAGATGGGAAAAGAACAAGAAAGAATGAATGAAGACGAAAGATGGGAAAATAAGTAGAAAGAATGAATATGAAAGAGATTTGAAAAAAGAAGAAAGAGATGGGAAAAGAACAAGAAAGAATGAATATTAAAAAGATTTGAAAAAAGAAGAATAAAGAACGAATAAGAAAGAGATGGGAAAAGAAGAAGGAATGAATATGAAACAGATGAGAAAAAAAGAAGAAGAATGAAGAAAGAGATAGGAAAAGAAGTAAAAAGAATGAATATGAAAGATTTGAAAAAAGAAGAAAGAATGAAGATGAAAGAGATGGAAAAAGAAGAAGAAAGAGATGGGAAAAGAATGAAGTAGAAAGAATGAACAAGAAAGAGATGAGAAAAGAGAAAAAAGAAAAAAGAAAATGAAAGAGATGTGAAAAGCAGAAGAACGAATAAAGCTGAAAGAGATGGGGAAAGAAGAAAACATGAATATGAAAGAAATGAGAAAAAACGAAGGATGAAAAAGAAAGAGATAGAAAAAGAAGAAAGAATAAAGATAAAAAGGAGGAAAAGAAAATCAAGAATGAAGAAAGAAGAGATGAGAAAAGGAGAAAAAAGAATGAATATGAAAGAGATAAGAAAAAAAGAAAAAAAAGGGTGAAGAAGAAAGAGATGGGGAAAGAAGAACAAAGACTGGGAAAAGAAGAAAAAAAGGGTGAAGAAGAAAGAAATGGGAAAAGAAGAACAAAGAATGGGAAAAGAAAGAGATGGGAAAAGAAGAACAAAGACTGGGAGAAGAAGAAAAAAGGGTGAAGAAGAAAGAGATGGGAAAAGAAGAACAAAGACTGGGAAAAGAAGAAAAAAGGGTGAAAAAGAAAGAGATGGGAAAAGAAGAACAAAGACTGGGAAAAGAAGAAAGAGAATGAAATGGAAAGAGAATGGAAAAGAAAAGAAATTAAAATGTGAAAGAAATGAGTTTTTTTTTAAATACTTTTTTTAAAAATTGCGGAAAAGCTATAACAATAAATACAAGAGGCTAATAATAATAATAATAATAATAATAATAATAATAATAATAAATGCTCAGATGCTGAACTAATCATGCCTCTCGTGATTTCTGCTCAAAATTAATTGGAAGCGTTTACATGTACATGTTTTGTATTGGTGAATGATAATGAACTGCAGCAAATCTCCCGAACAGATTCGCTTGTCAATTGTCTGATCATAACTAGTTGGTTTTGTCCTTAAGGGACTGTACAGCTGTTCATGAGCGCGAATAGTGGAGGAAGATCATAATCGAATGTCGAAAGGTTTATTTTATTTTATTTCATTTTATTTCATTTCAATTTGATGAGTTACGCCACCAAGGCGACTTCGGATGTCCCATCTGGATACTTGCGTACACCTCAATTGAAGACCACCTGAGCGGACCGAGATACGCAACCTGAAGCTATTTAGAAATCGGCCACACCTGCAAAGTTATACACGTCTTTTCTAAAAGCCTGCATCTACATTGTGCACTTTAGGCTGTGGTGCAGTTGCCTGGTATCAGATTTTGTGTCATGAAAGATACAGGGTGCGATGGATAAATTGTTGTCTAAATTACGCAGAAATGAAAATAACACTGACATCTTATTTTAACAGATATATTTACCAAAATTACATAAAAATATCTTGAAATACTAGAAAATAAATTCAGTCTGGAGAGTTAGGTGGCCAGATGTAAGTGGTGATGTGGACGCAGATAAGCCGTAAAAACCAATTCTTCTGCTTCAGCACCACAACAGCCACGTCATTGTGGGTTAATGGATTGTGAGACTGGTCTGGACGATCCTTATTTCTGAGATGTGTGTTTGTTTCTTATCTGGTGCACTCTACAAAATGCAACATTATATAACGGTTCAAGGATTGACATGCCGTAAAATCGACTAGTATCAGTTCTTTTTTATTAATAACTAGATTAAAAGCCGCACCCCGTGCAGATTTTTAAAAGGTAGTTAAAAATTATATGACAAAAAGGCGCTCGCATTTCATTCCTCAAGTACTTTTTGCAGATATGTTCCTCACAGAAAAAAAATAGGTAAACTTCCGGCTGTCAATCTGTCAACATCTAATTAGAACACCTAACCCTTTGTTAAAATGCGTTTCTACTTTATTTTAAACTAAAAATAATATTTTTTTCAAATCAGTTTTATGGCAGGGGAGATATCACCCCTGAAATAATACTAATAATGATAATAAAGGATGATATGCTGTAAAACAGAAAACACCAAGTGAAAGAGAGGCGTTTTCGAATAATCAAGATGTTAATATGCTGTAAGGACTTTGAAATATAAATGTCACAGAAAGTTAATTTAGAACACAAAATACAATCTTTTTATAAGTGTACAAAGAATATCAGATTACTAATAGAAAATTACTGGAACAATAATAATTTGGAACATTTAAACAAAGAAATGGATTTTGACACTATAAGAATCGAAGTTGAAATTAAGGATGTTTTGATCTAGAATTTATTTTTAAAACAAGAATCTCTGTAGATTACAAAGAGCGGCAGAATAATTAATAGCGAGGTGATAAACAATAGCATCTTGTTGTGAACCTTGGAAACCAATCGATGAAAAAGTAAATTGTTTATTCTCGGAGGAGTGAAGATTTACTTTGTTAGTATGTCAGTACGTTCTTACTAGAAAAAAAAGATACATCAGCACTCTGGGATACGTAGTAATAATAAATAAAGAGGTGAGCCAACCGGAGGAGGCAGAGAGTTTTGGGTTCGTCTGTCTTCGGATGCAGTTGAACTGAGTGGAGAGACGTCAAAGATTGAAAAGGAAGCGTCCGCTGTGTGTTGCTGAAGCTGAAGGCGAAGAAGCAAAATACAGCCACTAACATTTAAGAATCGCTACTCCTGCTACTACTAATACTACTACTACTATTACTACTACTGAGAACGGGAACATTGAATGTTGTAGTAGTTGCGCTAAGAATAGACAAAAAAGGGTTAAAACGAAGGCCACATCCCTCCTTACCGAAATTATTCGAAGTATTTGTGTTAGTTTGGTTATTGTTCACATACAAGAAACATTCAATGATTGGGTCCAGTGGGGTGAGGATACGGTGTTACAGTTTAATTAAGCTTTAAATCAGCTAATATTCCTCAAAGAAACTTTCAGAAAACTATATCTAATTTTTGACAATTTTTTTAATAAAGAGAATTACAATGTGCTGAAATATGGCTAAAAATGACTGAAATCAACGATTTTTAGCAATTAAAAAATTACTTCCAGTCAATTTAAATTAGTCTGAAAATACAGCTATTTTGGAAACTAGCTTAAAAGCCACATCTCGTGCGGACTGTTAAGCTAGTAACTGCTGGTCCAGCTTAGAAAGCAGCAATGCTAATTTAGAGAGGTTTCAGATGCACGGACGGATAGACAGAATTTGCCGTTTATTCATTTAGAAGATATGGACTTGACTGCTAATATGTCTTCTTGTATATTGCTTTTTCTCTTTTATTAATAGCCGTAATATTCTTTCTTTTCTCTCTTCCTCCTACCGTCACCATCATTGTTGTTATTTCTTCTTCATCATCATCATCAATATCATCATCACCACCACCACTTTCTTTGGCCAACTTTCATTTAGCAGACAGGCTTCCAATTAATTCCTAAACCTTTTTACTGTTGTTACCGTTGCCACCCGGGGAGATACATCCGGGCGAATTATACATTATTATAATCACAGTCATCCAATTAGACATCGTTATGATAAATAACTGTTGTCACTTTTCACATTTTGGCACACCTAATGAGAAATTGCCAGTGTGAGGTGTGTCTCACTGACTGAATTAGGGAATCACTTCCGGGTTATGCTTATGTCTTTATTGCTTTTAACCTTCTCCCTTCAGCTGCTTTCATTGACCCCCTCCCTCACCGTGACTTTGTTTATTTTTCTCTTGCAGGCGTTCTCCTTCTTCTCTTTACCTTCTTTTTCTTCTTCATTTTTCCTTTTTCTTCTTTTCAACTTCTTTCTTCTGTTTCATTTCCTTCTTCTTTTTTTTCAGTTCGTTTTCTTAATCTTTCTTTCAGCTTCTTCCTTGCTATCTTCTTCTTCTTCTTCTTCAGTAATTTTTCTTATTCCTTTCTTCAGTTTCCTTTCCTTCTTTTTCCCTCTTCCATTCAGCTTCTTCCTTCTTTTTAAATTCTTTTTCTTTTTCTTCTTTTCAGTTTCTTCCTTTCTTCCCTTCTTCAATTAATTTCCTTCTTTCTTTTAGCTTCTTCCTTCTTCAATTCTTTTCCAGCTCCTTCCTTTCTCTCTTTCTTCAATTATTTTTGCTTCTTCTTTCATTCAGCTTCTCCCTTCTTCTTCAGTTATTTTTCTTATTTTTTCAGCTTTTTCCTTTCTTTCCTTCTTCAATTATTTTCTCACCTTCTTTCTGTTAGCTTCTACCTTCTTCTTCAATTCTTTTTTTTTTATTCATCTTTTCAGCTTCTTCCTTTCTTTCCTTTTTCAATTATTTTCCCTCCTTCTTTCTTTCCGCTTCTTTCTTCTTTTCTTGAGTTTCCTTTCCATCATCTTCTTCGTTCCCTCTTCCCCCACCCCTGTTTCCTTTATTTATCTTCGTTCTCTTCATTATTTATTCTTCCCCTTTGCCTTAAGGCCATATCACGTTTCAATGCCGGTTTTCGTATGATCACCGAAGTTAGGCAATGTTGATCCTGGTCAGTACCTAGATGGTTGAACGCTTGGGAAAAGGCGGGTGATGTGATGGATTGAATTGGAAACTGAGTTCTAATTCCAGTTGGGTTCGTTATATTCACAGACACAGTCTTAGAAAATGTATAAAGCCACCTCTTCTCTCCCACCAGCTATGAACCAATTAGTAGGACCTGTATCAGTGAAATCATTATCTCCTTAAAATTGTTACAACCTCAAAAAATACTTTCTGACTTTAAATAACCTGCAAAATGTTGATAAGACATAAAAAACAAATCAATCAATCCTTCTATCTTACTTTCCTTTTTTATCTTTTACTTCTGTCTCCTTTTCTTT
>OZ010615.1:25601696-25626696 GCA_963932145.1 Acanthosepion lycidas | reverse complement strand
GTTCCACTCGAACAGCCTCTTCCCGCGAACAACTGCTCTGTGGAACTGATTCCCAAGTGGATATTTCCTCGATCACTACAAAACCTGTTCAAGTCTAGGTTTACCCGTTATTTTCCACTCCTATCCACAAAAATTTCCTCTTGGCGTTACTCTCTACCACGAGTGGGCACAGAGCTTTGTACAGGGTGATCCTTACTATAACAAAAAAAAAAAAGAAAAAGTAAAAAAAGTAAAAGCTAAATCTTTTATTTCCGATGTTATAATGGTAGATACAAATAGTGAGTGATATCCTATGTTTATTTTGTTTCGTCACGTATTTTTTGTTCCAGAATTCATAGTTCCGATATGGTTTATGTTTCTGTTTTAACATGGATGATTACCGTATTTTACGGCATATAAGACGCACCCAACTTTCAGTAGGGAAAATCAAGAAAAAATGAGTAATTAGTAAAATTAGTAGTAAATGGTACAGCCTAGGCTATATTTATGAGGTATTATTTTGCTTAAACAAACCATGATTGCAATTAAAGGAACAATAATAGGAAAATAAAGACGAGCCTGTAAAAACTTTATATCCAAATGTTAGAAAACAAAATAAAAATCAAGCAATTATTACAATTGAGCAAAACAGTACAGTTACCATGAAAATTTTATTCATCTTCAAATCCATAAAATTCGTCGTCTTCGTTATCAAAACTCTGATACTCCTTTTCAATACTACTATCATTGTCATTAAATAATGCGTCATCTTCCGTTCCATTGAGAGCATTGCTAATGCCACACTTTTTAAAAGATTTCAAACAATTTCTGGTCTAATATTATCCCAAGTTTGCTTCACCCATTCGCAGACTTGTGCAATGTTGGGTCTTTTTATTCTTCCTGTAAGTATAAGATCGTGATGAGGCAATCCACATGTTCCATTGCTCCTTCATGTTTAAGTCTAAGCTAATAGGAGTTGCCAGACAGCTAATTTCGGCGGGCTACCGTGAATTTTAAACCTACATATGGCATATAAGATGCAGGAGAAATTTTAAAAGATATTTTTAGTAAAAAAAAAAAAGAAAAAAAAGAGTGCGCCTTATATACAGCCAAATACTGTAATTAGATGTTTAAAATGCATATAACATTTCGTTTGCCCTTGTTAACGAGGTGGGACGTGGTGGATCTGAAGCCCCGCCAAATTATATATTAATTTTAATAAGACCTTAGTAAATAAACGAAGATACCAAGACAAAGAGGATTTACTTTTCGAGCCAAATTAGTTCAGTGGGGAACACATTTTATTGAATGATATCCGACGCTTGATTCTAGGTAGTTTGGGATTCGCTGAATAGGAATTTTAACTCAGTTTGGCTCTATCAGGTCCGGATTCTTGTCAACAGTCTATGTGCCATTTTCCAGAGTTTTTAAATTAGGACCAAGAAATTAAGACAAAATCTTTTTACAAGCAGTTCAAAGTACAGTAAAATTACATTATAACGACAGAAATGACTTAAAAGAAATAAAATAAAAACAAACAGATATGAAGTTTTCACTCTGGCAAATATTTTCTTTTACATGACTTTCTAACGTATTTTCTTAAGTTATCTTTTTCTGTAAAATGAAATGTCTGTGTTTGAATTAGGCTGGTTTCTCTCTTTAAGTCTTCAAGCTAGAATTTCTGCAGCCCTTTTTTTCACAAATTTAGATCCCTTACAATATTCAAATTGGCCTGGTTAAACCTGTACGGATCGTTTTGACTTTCAAATAATTTGGTGAATGAATATTCTTACCTTACTCAAGTGTATTTATGCGAAAGGGATTATAATGAACTCGACCGGAATTCGAACGCTGATCGTCGATTTCTCGTTAAGAGAATAACCATTGTACCACCTACATATCCAGATACTTCAACGCTGACCGATAAGCGTATGTAAAACCCGTGTTTCATGCTTCTGGATTTTTTCCGTCGAGTTTGTAAATGGCGGCGTACCGTTGTCTTTCAACATGCAATAAAGAGCGGAGTAATTGTCTTCTTACAGAAATTCACAACACTGTACAAAAGAAACCGCTGCGAACTTTTGCATCAACCAAATATTCGAGGCCGTACAAGTGATCTGTGTAATGACGTCCACTTTAATGGCGACCACTTTAAGCATCAGTTGATACTACGCACGCTCAAGTCCGCTATCTGCATTTCCGGTTGAATGCAACTAGGAACCGAATAACTTAAACAGATTAATGGCTCCAATAACATCGTCGAACTTTCAATTTTTACACAAAATTCCTCCTTATGATAGTCTTTTAATTGATGAAGATAGTGAAAAGAATCATATAACAACAGCGCTTAAAAGTAATATTTGATAATTAACACCTAAACTTTGTAATATTTTACCGAAATATGTTTATTAACAGATAAACACCCAGACTTTATGTTGTACAAATCAGGAAGAAAGAGATTGTCAGTGGTCAGGAATGAATACAAACATTATTGATAGAATAGGGCTATTATGTGTATAATGTAAATGCATTAGTAATGATTTTACTATAGGAATGCATTGAAAATGAGGAAGAAAGGCATTGTCAGTGGTCAGGAATGAATGCAAGCATTACTGATAGAATAGGGCTATTATATGTATAATGTAAATGCATTAGTAATGATTTTACTATAGGAATGCATTGAAAATGAGGAACAAGGGATTGTCAGTGGTCAGGAATGAATGCAAGCATTACTGATAGAATAGGGCTATTATATATATAATGTAAATGCATTAGTAATGATTTTACGATAGGAATGATTTGAAAATTAGGAAGAAAAGGGTTGTCAGTGGTCAGGAATGAATGCAAACATTACTGATAGAATAGGGCTATTATATGTATAATGGAAATGCATTGCTAATGATTTTACTATAGGAAAGCATTGAAAATCACAAAGTAAGGGATTGTCAATGGTCAGGAATGAATGCAAGCATTACTGATAGAATAGGGCTATTATATGTATAATGTAAATGCATTGCTACTGATTTTACTATAAGAATGCATTGAAAATGAGGAAGAAAGGGGTTGTCAGTGCCTAGGAAAAAAATCATTGAGTACTTCCAGACGCTCCAAAATTCATTCTCTGAAATTTTCGCTATGCTTGGCAATGCGGGAATAATTGTAGAAAGACATGACATTTTCTTTTGAAAGGGCCCATCAGTTTAAAATTGGTTTTCAGGATGTTTTGAGTTCTGATAAATAAATGCACGACAGCAAAACGCATGAGATTCGCTGATGGAGAACACTGTCGTAGTTAAAGTCTTTCCGATCAACTGGAGCAGATAAGCCTCGACCTTTGTAATCAAATCACAGAGACTGAGAAGAATGGTTTTCATAGATCTAGAAACGCACAGAATGTTTTGCGTATAAATTGATTTTTTTGTAATGATTTCATAACAGTCAAGACAATAATAGCCACTAAAACTGGACAATAAAACGACAGGATTCAGAAAGGCAAAATATAACGATTGACATTGCGTTTAAATTTTTGAAGATTGTAGTTGAATGGAAAGCAGGAGGCTGGAAGAGAGTTCCATAAACAAGGAGAGCAAGAGAAGAAACTTTTAGCATAGAACTTGCAGTTACATCTAGCAATCTCAACAGTAAAATTATTAGATGTAGTTTTATTTTCATAGTTTAATAATATATAGAAATATAATAAAGTCGTATAAAACATAAAGGTACGATAGATTAATTAACACCTTAAAATGTATTATAACGTTAGCACCTTTCCTCGAAAATTCGAAATTAAATTTTGAAATAGAATTTAAAAGAAGAAACAAGCAATGGCTAATCATCATCATCATTTTATTCAGTTAGCGTATTTTGTGCCATTACTGTGGTCACCACTCCCTTCTATTTCAAAACTGTGGTTCATGGTGACTCTCAGGGCAGAATAGTGCAATGACTTGCCGGTTCCTTTTGCGCCGGGGATATTAAGGTTACCCCGTCCCTCCTCTCAGGAGTGGATTTGTTTTTGAAGCTATCTTCTTGGCTAAACATCCGGTTCATTTCTATTCTGTAATATCGTGAAAAATTAAGTATTTTAAGAAAATATATCTACGACATTGGGATTTTAATGGATAATATGGCATAACTTTAAAAACAAAATTACATAGGATGGTTGTACTGCGGGGTCGTATTATACACAAGCACGTAATTTATTCCCTAGTTTTAGCTTCAGAAACTCGAGGGCGTATTATACTCAAGAATGTAATTCATTCCCTGTTTTTAGCTTCAGAAACACAGGGTTCTATTTTACTCAAGTAAATACGGTAAATCACCAAAAGCTAGTATTATTGAATTATATATGTTGCATCCATCGGTCTCGAGAGACCACGGATCTACGCCCAAAGAGTTATGCTTTAGCTGCTGATGAAGGCGTAGCTATCTGTTATGGCTGTACAGGCGCACACGGGAGTGACAGTCTCGATTGAGACGAGTGCATGTGAAGACGCTCTTCCTCCTGATATCGCCGTGTTGTTTTCTTTCCCTTGAGCAAGCTTCTCTCCTAGCTCCAGGAATCGCTATAAATCGTGTAATCATTGGCGACATCTTCCCACCTCTCGGCGTATTCCATTTAGTAATTTGAATTTATTGATAAACAGAATTTTATCAATAGAAATTCTCAAATCCGTAAAAACAAAATGCCAGTTTTCATCATGCTTATTCCCTTCGTATTTCATTATATATGTGGCATCCATCGGTCTTGAGAGTCCATGGATCTGCGCGCAAAGAGTTATGCCTCATCTGCTGATGAAGGCGTAGCCATCTGTTATGGCTGTACAGGTCTACACGGGAGTGACAGTCTCGATTACAACCAATGCGCGTGAAGACACTCTTCCTCCAGTGTGAGTGATCGTCGGCGACGTCTTACAACCTCTTGATGTCCATGTCCATCACCCTCATGTCACTTTTGCAGACATTCTTGAAGCGAAGATAAGGTCGCTCCCGTGCACTCATGCCGGTGGCCAGTTTCCCCATACAGAAGGGACCTTCGGAATCCTCCGATCAGTAGATGTTGCTTCCCTTGTTTTATCTTCGTGGAGAGGCGATTTTGGAGTACTCCTCTCCAGGTCTAGTTTTTATGAGAGATAACTAGTTGCCCATGCAGCACGTCTCTTGTCCACGCCATCGATGTTGTCCAAGGGAAAGAGAAAGGCTAAAAAGAGCTTGGCACCGGCGTCGCCGCAGGACTTGCCAGAACGAAGTTGAACATAACGTCGGGCTTTCTTAGAATCTCTGGCACCGGATTTGACTTCAGGGTTTACTCCTGAATCCTTTCCCATACTTGGGTATTACTCTGGTCGATATCAATGTTTACCGGGAAAAAATATTTGCAAACCAAATCTGAAATAATAAACCTGAAGTGAAACATAGCCGTATTTCACCATTATCAGCTGGAATATATCAGTAGCCATATATATATATAACAATGAAATAGTAGATAACATAAAAAAATTAACACATAAAGAACTGCTGTCTCTATATGGCTCTTAGTGAATGAAATACTGACCAAAAGGCCAGAATTTCCAGACCAATAATTGGTCTGTCAAATTGAATTTCACGAATAAAACAATCTGCAGGGAGAGGTAGAAAGAGAAGAGGTGACAGTCTGGCAAATATTTTAGAATACTTCCACTCAATCCATATGTTACTCTCAGACCTTGCTCTCACTATGTGACGGTTTCAAGATGGCCGCAAAGCAGAAGAAGTTTAAAATTTCTTAAATACAAGTATAGAGATTTTAGAATACTTCCAATCAATCCATATGTTGCTCTCAGGCACTTGCTCTTACTATGTGGAGCTCTCAAGATGGCCGCAAGGCAGAAGAAGTTTAAAATCTCTTAAATACAAGTATAGAGATTTCATTGAATCAACTTTGAATAAATCAGTGTTTCTCAACTTTTACACTTAATTTTATTTTTGGTGGACCCCCATAACCATGAAAAAAAGCTTATTTTATTTTATTTTTACTAATAGGTATGTTTAGGAATTGTATTATAAAAATAGTAAATGTATTAGGTTGGTGCAAAAATAATTTCGTTTTCTTACATATGTTACTATGTGGGAAAACGAAATTATTTTTGCACCAACCTAATATATGCTTTATTTTGAAGTATAACTAATTTAATGAAAATAAACTTGTATTTAACAACTAAATTCTATGAAACAAATTTATGTACACTAGAAAAATAACTGTTTTTTGTGTGGACCCCAGTAATGTTACATGGACCCCGAGGTTGAGAACCTTTGGGGTAAATGAACGAAAACTAAAAATATTACGAGAGCTTGTGTGGATACTATTTAAGTCAGTGCTGACGACCTGTGTATTTCCGTTTGAGATCGTATGTCGAGGTTTTATCATCGATTCGGCATCGGTCTATCTACCTTGACTGCTTTTCGCGAGCAGAAAACAGGAAATCTATATATAAAATTCTGTGACTTCCGTTAGTCTGTCTGTCCGTCCGTCCTTCACACCCTCTAAAATAGCCGTACATTGACCGATCGAAGCCAAATTTTGTGGAGAAGTGAAAATAGCTAAGGGGATACAAAGTACAGTTGGTTTTACTAGGGTGCGTAGATTAGTACAATAAATTTTCATGAATTTTTGGGGCAAAATTAAGTTTTGTTATTTAACACAAAATACTCCCAGTATTTTAAAAACAATTTAATGATTAAAATAAATACTTATTTAATAAAAACGCAGTATTGATTTTTTGCATATCCTTTCTTTAAGTTTTGATATATATATTTCATACTGGTAAAATATAATGCACAGTAGTAGCACTAGATATAAACACAATAGGGAAAGTTTTAAATGGACAGAGGAGGCGATAACTTCAGCAATACTAAATACTGCGAAAAAAACAGCATAGATAAAAATAATCTGGCATGGAACAAAATGTGTAGACAAAGATGGGAAAAATGCAACGATCTTTGCCACAAGGCTGGCCCTAGGGAGAGGACCTAGATAAATGCGTATAAAGGTAGCAGACTTGTACGCTAATTTTCGCCTGTTTGTTTTCGTCTCATACGACGACATTGCTTTGCAGTTTGTTTTTCAATTTTCTCAAGCTGCACTAACGCCTCTCCTTCCCTGCTCTACCCAATCATGTTAATAAAAATGCTATAGCTTACCCCTTACCGTACCCCTCATATCCCCACCTTCCCTGCTGACTGTGGACATAACAAAATAATAATGGGACGCAGGTGAGAAGCGAACAGATTCCGCGCATCCGCTTCATAGTGACTAGATTTCAGCAAAGTGCATGTCGTTGAAAACAACATGGCAGCGTTTCTGTCGAATGGCGGGAATAACAGTCGAGTGGCAGCTTGCCGCCTCGGGCGTCTTCTCTCTTTTCCCCGACAAATTCTATTTCGATGAAAACTTTACTTTTGGCTAATATTTCTCAAATTCGTTAAACCAACCATATTAGAAACAAATAAATTTATTTTTTTCGAAAGATAAGGAAAGTAAATACGGGTAAAAGTCTCCTGGGAAGTTTATCGTATGAAATAAAAGGTTGCTCAGAAAGTAACACCACATTTTCGGGAGACGAAACAAAATTTCAAGTTTATACATACACACACACACACACATATATATATATAAACATTTTTATGTTTATACATTCTTTTTTTATAGATACAAATATTTAAGTAAATGTTCTGTTTATAATAAACAGTATTAACAACATTTACCGGCCTGAATGTCCGAGAAATTGTCATAGAAAAAATATGCGTCCTCCGATAGGAATCGAACCTGTATCCTATACGGAACCGTCATATAGCCCGTCGTGATTTTACCGATTTCGCCACAGAGGAGCGTTTCGGTTAGCAAGGTCGATCTTACTGTTTTAAAACTACAATTTTCCATGATTTTCTCACGTACATTCATATCTGCACGATGCGTATCCAAATGTAAACAGATGACGTCATACATTATGAAATGTATAAAGTCCGACAATTATTTGAAGACATTTTTATGTTTATACATTACTTAAATATTTGTATCGATAAAAAAAGCATGTATAAACATAAAAATGTCTTAAAAATAATTGTTGGACTTTGTCTATTTCATTATATATATATATATATATATATATATATATATATATCATGACTCTCCCGTCAATTTCGGCGTATAAGGATCCGACAACCTCATTTAGTTATTATGTTTGTGTCGTATGTCACACTTCAGTCTCGCTAGTTTCCACATATTGTGCAACAGCGAGAATCTCGGGACATAGCCACAGGAATATTAGCTGACTGTTTTCGTCTCTTAGCCGGTCAATACGACTGATTTCAACATCTCTGATAGCACTTTGGCACAAATACATCCAGTTATTTCTGTCCAGGACAAGTCGCTCGAAGTTAGTATGAAGCACATTGACAGCTGAGGGGTGACACATTAGCTTGTCTTTATACCTGATCTACGGCTGTCTAACAATCCTTTGTCCACTGTCAAGCTGGCTATACATGAGGACGTTAGGTACTCCATCGTCACTTAGAATATATATATATATATATATGTCATAACTATTATTATAAAACATTTTTAGTGAGTACACGTGTTTTAATTCACAAACTTATATTTATTCTCTTAAACAGTGAAATTAATATCAACCACACCAGATCACCATTAAAACTGTTCCCCCCGATATAAATGGAACCTGTATTCCTTATATATATATATATATATATATATATATATATATATATATATAGAGAGAGAGAGAGAGAGAGAGAGATAATAGATAGATGTAGGCAGGAAAAATTTAGCCAAACAAGTTTTGCTAAATTCACCCGACAATGTCTGTTAATTGTTACTTCTATATATTTTTTCCAATTTTAGAATTATTATTCAAGTTAAAAATTGTAGGTAAACTATCCGAAGTACATGTTTTGTTCAGCTACTTCGACCACCTAAGTTATTATCAAGAACTATGTGTTGTCAGTGTGATAGACAAGATTTTGGTGACTACATCCTGGCATGTTTTCTTTTACAGTGCTGCAATGTGGATCAATTCAAAATGGCGTCATGTGAACCTGTTATAGTCTTGTCTACCGCACTCTGTAATAATAATCTCTCTCTCTCTTTCTCTCTCTCTCTACACACACGCACACACACACATACACACAATGTATATTAGTTATAATACATCCGTTCTTGCCGTCAGTTTGACGGCACGGGTACGCTAGTAATAATAATACTAGAGATGATTTTTGCAGAGAAAAAGAAAGAGTTGTCAAAAGAATATTCCCAATTTTCAAATGAAATTGTTTGATAAATTCTTTTTCCTACAATTTAGAGAGCAAAGTATGTTATTGTTTCTTCCTTCGTTATTCGATTTTTATTTTCGTTTGATATTAGAATGTTCGAATTATTTTCTCAGAATTAGATTTTCTTTTTTGCAATACGAGTTTGACTTGTAAACATTTGCCGTTTTTCTTTATCAACTTTAATCTTCAAAAAATTAAGTACAATTGAATTTTATTCAATTACATTTTATTCACTGTTATTTGCAATGACTTGTTGCCATTTATCAAACAATTCTAAAATACTTTATAGTAAGATTCTGTAGGTTTTGATAATGAAAATGTTTTCGATAAATCTTTGGGTTTCATTAGAGAAAGATTTCCCCAGAATCAAAACGTTTCCAGCGATTGCAAAAGGTTATTGCAACGTCGGGTGAATATGGGGTGTCGGTAGTTTCAAATATTTTTCCTGTGTTATTCTTGTATGCCGCCTTGTATTGTCATGGTAGAGAACAATATTTATGCGCCGTATCCCTTCAGGATGTATTAGATCATGGCCCTCCACATCTTCCTGTCCTTTCTAGCTCTTAAGAAGTTTTTTTTTGTTATTTCTCCCAAACCCTGTTCTAACATTTAAGTCCATCAAATGTTACGTGCTGCTTTCCTCTGTCCTTTTTTCCCTCAATCTGTCGTGTGTATCAGATTTTCCAAGCCCTCCTTCTTCATTACGTGCACCAGAAATTTGAACTGCTTCTTCCTGATATTAAATGTTTCCTTTTTGTTTCCATTTTCTCTAAAACCTCGCCATTGCTGACATGTTCGGTCTATGGTATCCTCAGCATCTTTCTGTAGAACCACATTTCTATTGCTTCAAGTCTCTTCATCTTTGAAGAGATTGTCCAGCATTCACTGTCATATAGTAGGACATATACCACGTAATAGTTTAGTACTCTTTTCTTCGTTTCTAACCAAGATTTTCTGTACCATGTCAAAACTTAGGTATGTTAGTATACTCTAGATTTATTCTGAACTGCCACTTATGTTTAGTAGTTAGGGTGATAAATTGCAGTTGGTTCCCGGAAGCGGAAATGATATATGACTGAACGTAATATATAATTTCCCATCCTATTTTGTTCGTTTCGTCTTTTTTTTCTCTGGTTTACATCTGTAATCAACAAAACGCGGGAATTCAGCTGAACTGAGAGAATTTTTGTTGACAACATTGACGTACACGCAGAAGTCGCGAAAGTCTACAGCAGCAGCAGCGATCATAAGAACATATTTGTTTTCTCCATCGATCATCAACAAACAAGAAAGAGAAGAAGAATAGGAATCTAAAGAAAGTAATAAGTAATTAAAACAAGAAAGAAAGAAAGAAAGAGTAATATATAAAAAAAGAAAGTGAGAGATATGAAAAAAAGAATGGAGGGCGGAATGACATAATGACAGAAAAAAAGACAGACATTGCAAGAAAAACATAAAGAAAAGCAGAAACAAAGGTAGGAAAACATGACGAAAGAAAGGCAGGAAGACATAAAGAAAGAAAGAAAAAAGAAAGAAAGACATAAAGAAAGAAAGACAAAAAAAAAGAAAGGCATAAAGAAAAGCACAAAGAAAGGTAAGAAAACATAAAGAAAGAAAGAAAGAAAAAAGAAAGAAAGAAAAAAGAAAGAAAGAAAAAAGAAAGGCATAAAGAAAAGCACAAAGAAAGGTAAGAAAATATAAAGAAAGAAAGATAGGAAGACATAATGAAAGAAAGAAAAAAGAAAGACAGACAAAAAGAAAGAAAGACAAAAAAAGAAAAAAAAGAAAGGCATAAAGAAAAGCACAAAGAAAGGTAAGAAAACAAAGAAAGAAAGATAGGAAGACATAAAGAAAGAAAGACAAAAAGAAAGACAAAAAGAAAGAGACAAAAAAGAAAAAAAGAAAGGCATAAAGAAAAGCACAAAGAAAGGTAAGAAAACAAAGAAAGAAAGATAGGGAGACATAATGAAAGAAAGACAAAAAGAAAGAAAGACAAAAAAAGAAAAAAAGAAAGGCATAAAGAAAAGCACAAAGAAAGGTAAGAAAACATAAAGAAAGAAAGATAGTAAGACAAAGATAAAAAAGAAAAAAGAAAGAAAGACAAAAAAGAAAAAAAAAGAAAGGCATAAAGAAAAGCACAAAGAAAGCTAAGAAAACATAAAGAAAGAAAGATAGGAAGACATAAATAAAGAAAAAAGAAAGAAAGACAACAGAAGAAAAAAGAAAGGCATAAAGAAAAGCACAATAAAAGGTAAGAAAACATAAAGAAAGAAAGATAGGAAGACAAAAGTAAGAAAGAAAAAAGAAAGAAAGACAAAAAGAAAGAAAGACAAAAAAAGAAAAAAAGAAAGGCATAAAGAAAAGCACAAAGAAAGGTAAGAAAACATAAAGAAAGAAAGATAGGAAGACATAAAGAAAGAAAGAAAAAAGAAAGACAAAAAGAAAGAAAGACAAAAAAAGAAAAAAAGAAAGGCATAAAGAAAAGCACAAAGAAATGTAAGAAAACATAAAGAAAGAAAGATAGGAAGACATAAAGAAAGAAAGAAAAAAGAAAGAAAGACAAAAAAGAAAAAAAAGAAAGGCATAAAGAAAAGCACAAAGAAAGGTAAGAAAACAAAGAAAGAAAGATAGGAAGACATAAAGAAAGAAAGAAAAAAGAAAGAAAGACAAAAAAGAAAAAAAAGAAAGGCATAAAGAAAAGCACAAAGAAAGGTAAGAAAACAAACAAAGAAATACAAAAGAAAGAAAGAAAAAAGAAAGAAAGACAAAAAAAGAAAAAAGAAAGGCATAAAGAAAAGCACAAAGAAAGGTACGAAAACATAGGAAGAAAAGCACAAAGAAAGGTAAGAAAGATAGGAAAGAAAAAAGAAAGTAAGAAAAAAAAAGAAAGAGAAAAAAAAAGAAAGAAAGGCATAAAGAAAAGCACAAAGAAAGGTAATAAAACATAAAGAAAGAAAGGCAGAAAGCCAAAGAAAGAAAGGCATAAAAAAAATGTAGAAAGAGATGGAGAAAGAAAGACAGAAAGACATAAAGAATAAAAGGCAGAAAGATATAAATGAAGGCACCCCAATGTGGTGTAATGGTTAGCAAGCTTGTCCTACTATTCACCCATGGATCTATACATTTCTCAAGGGCGTAAGTGATGAACTCGACTGGAATTCGAACACGGCTTTGTGATTCCTTAATCCAAGCTCCAATCTATCACACTACCGTGCCTCACAGAACCCTGCAATGATTTGCTTCTTTATATTTTGAAGGTACTTCTGTGAAGTGAGACATAATTTTAGTTTTTCAAACTATTATATCTATAAAGATCTATAAGGTAGAGTAATGGATAGCGACTCGGCTTGAGGAATCGGAGAGCCGAGTTTCGATTTCCAGTCAAATCCATTACATTCACTAATACCCTTGCGAAAGGTATGAATCCTCTTCTCCCCCGCCCCAGCTATGGGTAAATAGCAGACCAGATCGGATGCCTTGGATGGCAACTAGTCTACCGCAGTAAGAAATGGCAACCTACTACGGGGAAAAATATGCCTCGTCAGTCATGATCGCCTAAGCGTGTATCACGCATAGCACATAATTGACTGGTATCAGTTTATTCATTTTAACAATTCATAAATTTTATCTGTACAGACGCATACACATTTTAATGAAAATTTAAACTACTCTAGATAATCATCATACAATTAAGGAAATGGTGTTGGGAATGTCAGCTACATATTCAACCAAGTGTACCAACAATCCTGATCTGCTGACTTGCAGTCTCTTGAGGTTTAATGTTGAAATTTGGAGACAGCTCGTAAAACAATCAAGCAAACTCAAAGAAATAATAATAGGAAGGAGAATAAAAATAAGAAAATTCCCGGAGGAGAAGAAAAGATGACGATGACAAATGGCGATATAAAAACATGCGTTGATTATCTTCTTTGTCTTGTTTCATACATGGCCGCATTTCTTTCCCCACTAGAGGGTTATATCGAATTTCTCCAAAAGTAAATAGCGCGTGAATACGTAGATCATTCAGTTTTATCGTTGGCGGGGCAACTTGACTTGTAATAGTTAACACGTTTAATTCGCCGATTATTAACAGTGAATTCGATTCTCATTAGGTGATCTATACTTGTGCCCCGATGTCAAAATTAACCTTTGCTACTTTTAAATAAACACAAGGAGATTCAAAATTATTTAAAAAAAAAACAAAAACAAAAAAAAAAAACAGAATCGCTTACAGAATAGTTCATGACGTATATAGTTAGATGACATGACTAAGACCTACAGGGTTCATTCGTTTAAACACATTTTTAAGCATTGACTGCATTTTTATTTTTATTACCAGTAAATTCGATTCTCATTACGTGGCCCATACCTGTGCCCCGATGTCAAAATTAACTTTTGCTAACAGAATAGTTCCTGACATATATAGTTAGATCCGAGATGTACTTGTTTCTTTTCCTTGTCTTTTTACAGGCTAATATGGAGATTTTATTTATATAATACTAAAACCCTAATCTTGTATGTATGTATATGTGTTCCCAAGATACAGCTTAAACGATACATAATATCCGAGCCAATCTAGGAGCATATTGCACCTGGAACCCCTGCCGTGCGCAGTGCCAAATTCCATTAAAATTAGACAAGGGGTTCCTTGAGATAGGACCGGTTTTTTGATTTTACGGCATTTTGATAGAAAATTCAGTATTTGTTTTCGATACACAATCCGCGTATATAAACAAACATTTGCATATTAGATTCCAACTATTATGTGTGTGAAAAATAATAAACATTCATAACACATCATAACAAACTTATTAAATAAATATATATCTATACAATTCACTACACTACATTAGAACTTTTTTTTATAAACAACAACTTGAAAGGTGAAGAGGCAGTATGTCATATGACTTAATGGCAGCTAAATAAACAGATGTACGCTGATTTGCTGACGTTACGTGTTTTGAAACAAATACGAGGAAGAAACAAGTATGCATAATAAAAAATATACTTATTTGAAAAGAACTACATCGGTTTTAAGCTATTACGCCAAATTTTCAAGTAATGTGTTAACTATGAAGTACAGTGGAACAATAAACCTTCTTTTAGGGTCTTTACAATTTAAAATGTGTAATTAATAATAAAATTGAAAATATTGTTACCTCATCATTTTGTATCATTTAAAAAGTTTTTAGGTGATCTAGTATATGCTTATACGGCAATATGTTGCAATATTTAAAGAAGATGGATCAGTATCAGAGATATAGACAGTGGTAGCATAGCAATCAATATTAACTGTTGGATTAAAGCGTTGGTTCGTGAATTTGGTGATGTAATTGTGAGTTGAATCCCTAGATACAAATACACACACACGTTCATATATATATATATATATATATATATATATATATATATATATAATTAAAGGCTTGAATAATACCAATGATAGCGTCTTAATACTAAAAAAGGCACCTGAAGAACCTTTCGGGCAACACTTCTTCAGAGATCAGTCGTTGATGAAAGCATTTTCTTTTTTTTTTTAAATCCCAACAAGAACAACCAATATATTTTGAGGACTTAATAGACAAGGCGAACACAATGGTACAGGATTAGAAGATAAAAATCTTCTAACAAATTTAGAAACCAATTTAATTTGTATGAATAAAACTAATAAAATTGTTCCCCAACCTGAAGAAACATCAGAAATGGACAGAGTAAAAAAATAAAAAAGAATAATGTTTAGCGTTATGTATTATAACACAGAATATATTGCGCCGAAAACGGTTGACCAGGGAATTCCTGAAATTAAATGTTTTTTAGCTAAGAGGTCTTTTTAATTAGAGTGTTCTATATCGATGGCGGTTTTCTAAGCTTAGATGTGGCACAAGGCCGAAAGTATGGGACACCCAGTGAGGATCACTATTCAGTCGTAATTGTCCTAACTAGATAAGCTTGCAATTACGCTATGTCGAGGTGCCAGAGTGCGCTTTCTTGATGATGATGATTTGGTTGTACATTGTGCCCCACAAAAAAACAGGAAATTTTAGATTTACTATATGATAAAAAAAAATTAACATATAAAAAACTAACTTTTTTTTAGTTTGAACACTACATCTAACATTTGCGTTTCTGTTCTGTTTTAAGCTACTAAATTTCTATCGTTTGCTTTTGTTTCAAATAACTATAACAAAAATTCCAGCAACGAAATAAACTGAACCAAGTTTCCTGTTTGTTGTTGTTGTTTGATTTTGCTTTTTTGGTGGGGCACCCTGTATAATAAATTATTTTCTTATCTCAGAATTGTATGTAGGCCCACTGTTTTTTTCCAATGCTAATAGATCACCAAGTTAGTCTTAATAAATTATAATACATTTGGCTACCCTGGAGTTGCTATGTGTGTAACAACAATGTCGCCCTAGCAACAGTGACAACTCTCGGCAGCTGTGCATTGATAAACTATGGATTTTACTAGGTGGACGCGTGACAGATTCGTCAGACCGTTAATGTTTGAACCATGAAACTCACGCTCGAATCTCCCCCATGGTTGATTTGTCAAAGAAGTGCAGTTTGTGATAATATCAACGAGTGTTACCGTTGGGAAGGGTGCCTAAAAATCATACCCGAGGGATGAGTCAAGCTTTCTGTGAAAATGGGCAAACGATATTGCTTGGAAGTCGTCGTAGTTATCGTGAGCGTACTGGCCTTGTATAAAATGGTGATCGCACCAGTAGGGTCCGCTCCTCATAGTTGCAATATACGCAGGTCGGCTCTCTGGGTGTTGAATCACAAATGCGCATGAGAAGGCATCTTCAGCAGATAATAGCTGATCAGAGGCCTTGCTGTTGGATGCAGTTTATCGTCTTACCCAGGACGCCGGATGTAATTTACAATCTAACCCCCAAACTCGTCCGCGTTCTGGGTTAGACGATGAACTATATCCAACAGCAAGGTCTCTGACCAGGAGGATTTAAGAAGCGTGGAACCAACTTTTAATTCCTGGTGTTCCCAAGTTCACCCTGACCCTGAGTGGTAGCACTTCTTAGGGTCCTAGCTATGGGCAAATAGTTAACCCCTAAACCCGTCCGCATCTTGGGTAACTATTTGCCTGTAGCTGGGATCCTACCAGGTGCTACCATTCCAGGTCGGGGTGAACCTGGGAACACCAGCAATTAAGAGGTGGTCCCACGCTCCTCAAACCCTCCTGATCAGAGGCCTTGCAGTTGGACGTAGCTTATCGTCTTACCCAGGACGCAGATGTAGTTTATCGTCATACCCAGGACGTCTTCAGTCGGAATCGTATAGTGAGATGATCTCTGAGTTTCCCATGGTATAGTTACATCCAAGTTCATACAACTTAACGCCTTACTTAACAAAATAATGTGGGGTATATAAAAGCAAGAAGCGGTAAAAAAAAAACACACACACACACACACACACAAAAAAACCCCGCTAGGTAGCTGAATGAAGGCAGCTAGGTTGTGAATCTTGATGCATGAAAATTAAATTTTAAGTTAGGGGTCCCTTTATTTTCTGCGTTTCTCTCGGTGTTATAATTGCCGTTTGTATATTGTTTTTCTCCTAATTATATATGATGCCATCAATAAAAAACATTTTTCATCTGAAGTCACATAGGATTTTTTACCATTTTCCATTCATTTACCAAACATTCCCTGTCAAGCTCTCATAATCATGGGTATGACTTTAAACTACATCCAGAAGCAAGGTTTCTGATCGGGAGATTGGAGGTTTTGAGGAGCATGGAACCACCTCTTGCTGTTATTCAGAGGTCTACCCTGACCCGGGATGGTAGCACTTGTTATGGTCCCAGCTATGGGCAAATAGTGAACCCTTCAAACATAAACAAAACTTTATAAAAGTACAAAAATACATTTTTATAGTAAAAATACCAGCAATACATTTTTATATGAAAAAATTACCAACAGTACCTATTTATAAAATTACCAACAATACATCAATCAACATGAAATAACTGTTTCGTGATATGAATATATCCTACAACTTCAATCTGTATTCCAAAATATAATTTCAACAAAATTTAAAGTCCTAGGTAAGACGATAAACTACATCCGGTAGCAAGGGCTCTGGCTGGAATATTGGAGATTTTGAAGAGCGTGGAACCACATCTGAAATGCTGTAGTTTCCAGAGCCACCCTGATCCGAGTTGGACCTGTTAGAGTCCTTGCTATGAACAAATAGTGACCCCCACCCCGCAAAAGTAAAACACTATCAAAATATAAAAATAGATTTTTATAGTAAAACTACCAGCAATACAAATTTATATAAAAAATTACCAACAATACATATTTATAGTAAAATTACCAGCAAGACATTTCATCTGTAGTTGAAGGCATGCAATTGCTTCCCAAATATATATATAGTTGAAGTCATAAAATTGTGTTAAAAATATTTAGATTGTTTATAATGCCTTTAAATGCAAGAAAGAGTGAGCACGATTAAGGATGGTAAAAGAGTCAGTGCTAAAATTGGTGGCACAATTTGAATTATTTATAAAATGCCCCGCGATGGCAGAACTATATGTGTTGTTGATCATGTTAACCAATTGGAATGAATTATTTCTAACTTTTCTAGGTACGTGCTGATGTATTCTCGTGTCGAGCCATAGGGTAGTTCTACCTATGTAGCCGGCTCCGCAACTACATCTAAATTGATAAATCACATTGTTAATATGGTGTATGTGTTTAGGGGGGGGGTTAAAACATCATTTCGAGTAGACATTTACCGGCCTGAATGTCCGAGAAATTTTCATAGAAAATATGCGTCCGCCAACAGCAATCGAACCTGTATCCTATAAGGAACCGTCATATAGCCTAACGTGCTTTACCTATTTAACCACAGAGGAGCGTTTCGGTTAGCAAGGTCGATATTTTTATGTATAAAAAGAACGTATAAACATAAAAAATGTCTTAAAATATTTGTCGGATTAGTCCATTTCCTAATGTGTGACATCATTTGTTTACGTTTGGATACGCATCGAGCAGATATTAATGTATGAGAGAAAATCATGGAGAATTGTTGTTTAAAAACAGTAAAATCGACCATGCTAATCGAAACGCTCCTCTGTGGCTAAATCGGTAAAGCACGTCAGGCTATATGACACATAAAAAATATATATATATACACATAAAAAATGTCTTAAAATAATTGTCGGACTTTGCCCATTTCATAATATATATATATATATATATATATATATATATATATATATATATATATATATATATATATATGGGAGAATGTGAGATATAAATGTCAATATATCCGAACAATGTTGTGCAGATGAATGACAAAGTGGAAAAAATCTGTGTAACGCGTTTCGTCTTCTAAAAGAACTTCATCTTATTAACGGAATTATGTATGAGTATAAAGTGGAGAGGAGTAGATATACAAACGCAATATATATAAAAATAGCAGGTGATCTCACTATAGTGGTATAATTTCGTGAGGCGTGTTTGTGATCAGTATATCATTTTGAAATACCGACTTTTACACGAGAGTGAGAAAGGAATTACCTGTGGTGGGGATACCTCTGCAAAATTTAAGGTGTGATCATTTTTCTGTATTCGGCTAGAGATGTGGAATGTAAGACAAACTAGTCTGCTTAACTGCGCGAGGAGTGTAGGCATTCAGATGTCAAAATCAAACAAGTACAAAAATTTAAATATCTGAGAAGTGTTTTACCATATGGCAGAAAATGTAACACCGAAATGCGAAGGTGCATTGTTAAAGTGAAAGATACCTTGCAAGAAGTAAACAGAAAAATTAAGAAACAGAAAAATTAATTAAAAACAAAGAAAAGAGTACTGAACTGTTATTTAATATCTGTCCACCCATATGACAGTGAATGCTGGACAATCTTCTCACAGATGAAGAGGGGATTTGAAGCAACAGAAACAAATAAAAGAATACTGTTATGTAATATGAATCCTCCTATATGACAGTGAATGCTGGACAATCTTCTCACAGATGAAGAGGGGATTTGAAGCAACAGAAACAAATAAAAGAATACTGTTATGTAATATGAATCCTCCTATATGGCAGTGAATGCTGGACAATCTTCTCACAGATGAAGAGGGGATTTGAAGCAACAGAAACAAATAAAAGAATACTGTTATGTAATATGAATCCTCCTATATGACAGTGAATGCTGGACAATCTTCTCACAGATGAAGAGGGGATTTGAAGCAACAGAAACAAATAAAAGAATACTGTTATGTAATATGAATCCTCCTATATGACAGTGAATGCTGGACAATCTTCTCACAGATGAAGAGGGGATTTGAAGCAACAGAAACAAATAAAAGAATACTGTTATGTAATATGAATCCTCCTATATGGCAGTGAATGCTGGACAATCTTCTCACAGATGAAGAGGGGATTTGAAGCAACAGAAACAAATAAAAGAATACTGTTATGTAATATGAATCCTCCTATATGACAGTGAATGCTGGACAATCTTCTCACAGATGAAGAGGGGATTTGAAGCAACAGAAACAAATAAAAGAATACTGTTATGTAATATGAATCCTCCTATATGACAGTGAATGCTGGACAATCTTCTCACAGATGAAGAGGGGATTTGAAGCAACAGAAACAAATAAAAGAATACTGTTATGTAATATGAATCCTCCTATATGGCAGTGAATGCTGGACAATCTTCTCACAGATGAAGAGGGGATTTGAAGCAACAGAAACAAATAAAAGAATACTGTTATGTAATATGAATCCTCCTATATGACAGTGAATGCTGGACAATCTTCTCACAGATGAAGAGGGGATTTGAAGCAACAGAAACAAATAAAAGAATACTGTTATGTAATATGAATCCTCCTATATGGCAGTGAATGCTGGACAATCTTCTCACAGATGAAGAGGGGATTTGAAGCAACAGAAACAAATAAAAGAATACTGTTATGTAATATGAATCCTCCTATATGACAGTGAATGCTGGACAATCTTCTCACAGATGAAGAGGGGATTTGAAGCAACAGAAACAAATAAAAGAATACTGTTATGTAATATGAATCCTCCTATATAGCAGTGAATGCTGGACAATCTTCTCACAGATGAAGAGGGGATTTGAAGCAACAGAAACAAATAAAAGAATACTGTTATGTAATATGAATCCTCCTATATGGCAGTGAATGCTGGACAATCTTCTCACAGATGAAGAGGGGATTTGAAGCAACAGAAACAAATAAAAGAATACTGTTATGTAATATGAATCCTCCTATATAGCAGTGAATGCTGGACAATCTTCTCACAGATGAAGAGGGGATTTGAAGCAACAGAAACAAATAAAAGAATACTGTTATGTAATATGAATCCTCCTATATGGCAGTGAATGCTGGACAATCTTCTCACAGATGAAGAGGGGATTTGAAGCAACAGAAACAAATAAAAGAATACTGTTATGTAATATGAATCCTCCTATATGGCAGTGAATGCTGGACAATCTTCTCACAGATGAAGAGGGGATTTGAAGCAAGAGAAACAAATAAAAGAATACTGTTATGTAATATGAATCCTCCTATATGGCAGTGAATGCTGGACAATCTTCTCACAGATGAAGAGGGGATTTGAAGCAAGAGAAACAAATAAAAGAATACTGTTATGTAATATGAATCCTCCTATATAGCAGTGAATGCTGGACAATCTTCTCACAGATGAAGAGGGGATTTGAAGCAACAGAAACAAATAAAAGAATACTGTTATGTAATATGAATCCTCCTATATGGCAGTGAATGCTGGACAATCTTCTCACAGATGAAGAGGGGATTTGAAGCAACAGAAACAAATAAAAGAATACTGTTATGTAATATGAATCCTCCTATATGGCAGTGAATGCTGAACAATCTTCTCACAGATGAAGAGGGGATTTGAAGCAACAGAAACAAATAAAAGAATACTGTTATGTAATATGAATCCTCCTATATGGCAGTGAATGCTGGACAATCTTCTCACAGATGAAGAGGGGATTTGAAGCAACAGAAACAAATAAAAGAATACTGTTATGTAATATGAATCCTCCTATATGACAGTGAATGCTGGACAATCTTCTCACAGATGAAGAGGGGATTTGAAGCAACAGAAACAAATAAAAGAATACTGTTATGTAATATGAATCCTCCTATATGACAGTGAATGCTGGACAATCTTCTCACAGATGAAGAGGGGATTTGAAGCAACAGAAACAAATAAAAGAATACTGTTATGTAATATGAATCCTCCTATATGACAGTGAATGCTGGACAATCTTCTCACAGATGAAGAGGGGATTTGAAGCAACAGAAACAAATAAAAGAATACTGTTATGTAATATGAATCCTCCTATATAGCAGTGAATGCTGGACAATCTTCTCACAGATGAAGAGGGGATTTGAAGCAACAGAAACAAATAAAAGAATACTGTTATGTAATATGAATCCTCCTATATGGCAGTGAATGCTGGACAATCTTCTCACAGATGAAGAGGGGATTTGAAGCAACAGAAACAAATAAAAGAATACTGTTATGTAATATGAATCCTCCTATATAGCAGTGAATGCTGGACAATCTTCTCACAGATGAAGAGGGGATTTGAAGCAACAGAAACAAATAAAAGAATACTGTTATGTAATATGAATCCTCCTATATGGCAGTGAATGCTGGACAATCTTCTCACAGATGAAGAGGGGATTTGAAGCAACAGAAACAAATAAAAGAATACTGTTATGTAATATGAATCTTCCTATATGACAGTGAATGCTGGACAATCTTCTCACAGATGAAGAGGGGATTTGAAGCAACAGAAACAAATAAAAGAATACTGTTATGTAATATGAATCCTCCTATATGGCAGTGAATGCTGGACAATCTTCTCACAGATGAAGAGGGGATTTGAAGCAACAGAAACAAATAAAAGAATACTGTTATGTAATATGAATCCTCCTATATGACAGTGAATGCTGGACAATCTTCTCACAGATGAAGAGGGGATTTGAAGCAACAGAAACAAATAAAAGAATACTGTTATGTAATATGAATCCTCCTATATAGCAGTGAATGCTGGACAATCTTCTCACAGATGAAGAGGGGATTTGAAGCAACAGAAACAAATAAAAGAATACTGTTATGTAATATGAATCCTCCTATATAGCAGTGAATGCTGGACAATCTTCTCACAGATGAAGAGGGGATTTGAAGCAACAGAAACAAATAAAAGAATACTGTTATGTAATATGAATCCTCCTATATGGCAGTGAATGCAGGACAATCTTCTCACAGATGAAGAGGGGATTTGAAGCAACAGAAACAAATAAAAGAATACTGTTATGTAATATGAATCCTCCTATATGACAGTGAATGCTGGACAATCTTCTCACAGATGAAGAGGGGATTTGAAGCAACAGAAACAAATAAAAGAATACTGTTATGTAATATGAATCCTCCTATATAGCAGTGAATGCTGGACAATCTTCTCACAGATGAAGAGGGGATTTGAAGCAACAGAAACAAACAAAAGAATACTGTTATGTAATATGAATCCTCCTATATAGCAGTGAATGCTGGACAATCTTCTCACAGATGAAGAGGGGATTTGAAGCAACAGAAACAAATAAAAGAATACTGTTATGTAATATGAATCCTCCTATATAGCAGTGAATGCTGGACAATCTTCTCACAGATGAAGAGGGGATTTGAAGCAACAGAAACAAATAAAAGAATACTGTTATGTAATATGAATCCTCCTATATGGCAGTGAATGCTGGACAATCTTCTCACAGATGAAGAGGGGATTTGAAGCAACAGAAACAAATAAAAGAATACTGTTATGTAATATGAATCCTCCTATATGGCAGTGAATGCTGGACAATCTTCTCACAGATGAAGAGGGGATTTGAAGCAACAGAAACAAATAAAAGAATACTGTTATGTAATATGAATCCTCCTATATGGCAGTGAATGCTGGACAATCTTCTCACAGATGAAGAGGGGATTTGAAGCAAGAGAAACAAATAAAAGAATACTGTTATGTAATATGAATCCTCCTATATGGCAGTGAATGCTGGACAATCTTCTCACAGATGAAGAGGGGATTTGAAGCAACAGAAACAAATAAAAGAATACTGTTATGTAATATGAATCCTCCTATATGACAGTGAATGCTGGACAATCTTCTCACAGATGAAGAGGGGATTTGAAGCAACAGAAACAAATAAAAGAATACTGTTATGTAATATGAATCCTCCTATATGGCAGTGAATGCTGGACAATCTTCTCACAGATGAAGAGGGGATTTGAAGCAACAGAAACAAATAAAAGAATACTGTTATGTAATATGAATCCTCCTATATGGCAGTGAATGCTGGACAATCTTCTCACAGATGAAGAGGGGATTTGAAGCAACAGAAACAAATAAAAGAATACTGTTATGTAATATGAATCCTCCTATATGACAGTGAATGCTGGACAATCTTCTCACAGATGAAGAGGGGATTTGAAGCAACAGAAACAAATAAAAGAATACTGTTATGTAATATGAATCCTCCTATATGACAGTGAATGCTGGACAATCTTCTCAGAGATGAAGAGGGGATTTGAAGCAACAGAAACAAATAAAAGAATACTGTTATGTAATATGAATCCTCCTATATGGCAGTGAATGCTGGACAATCTTCTCACAGATGAAGAGGGGATTTGAAGCAAGAGAAACAAATAAAAGAATACTGTTATGTAATATGAATCCTCCTATATGGCAGTGAATGCTGGACAATCTTCTCACAGATGAAGAGGGGATTTGAAGCAACAGAAACAAATAAAAGAATACTGTTATGTAATATGAATCCTCCTATATGGCAGTGAATGCTGGACAATCTTCTCACAGATGAAGAGGGGATTTGAAGCAAGAGAAACAAATAAAAGAATACTGTTATGTAATATGAATCCTCCTATATGGCAGTGAATGCTGGACAATCTTCTCACAGATGAAGAGGGGATTTGAAGCAAGAGAAACAAATAAAAGAATACTGTTATGTAATATGAATCCTCCTATATAGCAGTGAATGCTGGACAATCTTCTCACAGATGAAGAGGGGATTTGAAGCAACAGAAACAAATAAAAGAATACTGTTATGTAATATGAATCCTCCTATATGGCAGTGAATGCTGGACAATCTTCTCACAGATGAAGAGGGGATTTGAAGCAACAGAAACAAATAAAAGAATACTGTTATGTAATATGAATCCTCCTATATGGCAGTGAATGCTGGACAATCTTCTCACAGATGAAGAGGGGATTTGAAGCAACAGAAACAAATAAAAGAATACTGTTATGTAATATGAATCCTCCTATATGACAGTGAATGCTGGACAATCTTCTCAGAGATGAAGAGGGGATTTGAAGCAACAGAAACAAATAAAAGAATACTGTTATGTAATATGAATCCTCCTATATGGCAGTGAATGCTGGACAATCTTCTCACAGATGAAGAGGGGATTTGAAGCAAGAGAAACAAATAAAAGAATACTGTTATGTAATATGAATCCTCCTATATGGCAGTGAATGCTGGACAATCTTCTCACAGATGAAGAGGGGATTTGAAGCAAGAGAAACAAATAAAAGAATACTGTTATGTAATATGAATCCTCCTATATAGCAGTGAATGCTGGACAATCTTCT
>OZ010615.1:25583896-25601496 GCA_963932145.1 Acanthosepion lycidas | reverse complement strand
CAACAGAAACAAATAAAAGAATATTGTTATGTAATATGAATCCTCCTATATGGCAGTGAATGCTGGACAATCTTCTCACAGATGAAGAGGGGATTTGAAGCAACAGAAACAAATAAAAGAATACTGTTATGTAATATGAATCCTCCTATATGACAGTGAATGCTGGACAATCTTCTCACAGATGAAGAGGGATATGAAGCAACAGAAACAAATAAAAGAATACTGTTATGTAATATGAATCCTCCTATATGACAGTGAATGCTGGACAATCTTCTCACAGATGAAGAGGGGATTTGAAGCAACAGAAACAAATAAAAGAATACTGTTATGTAATATGAATCCTCCTATATGACAGTGAATGCTGGACAATCTTCTCACAGATGAAGAGGGGATTTGAAGCAACAGAAACAAATAAAAGAATACTGTTATGTAATATGAATCCTCCTATATGACAGTGAATGCTGGACAATCTTCTCACAGATGAAGAGGGGATTTGAAGCAACAGAAACAAATAAAAGAATACTGTTATGTAATATGAATCCTCCTATATGACAGTGAATGCTGGACAATCTTCTCACAGATGAAGAGGGGATTTGAAGCAACAGAAACAAATAAAAGAATACTGTTATGTAATATGAATCCTCCTATATGACAGTGAATGCTGGACAATCTTCTCACAGATGAAGAGGGGATTTGAAGCAACAGAAACAAATAAAAGAATACTGTTATGTAATATGAATCCTCCTATATGACAGTGAATGCTGGACAATCTTCTCACAGATGAAGAGGGGATTTGAAGCAACAGAAACAAATAAAAGAATACTGTTATGTAATATGAATCCTCCTATATGACAGTGAATGCTGGACAATCTTCTCACAGATGAAGAGGGGATTTGAAGCAACAGAAACAAATAAAAGAATACTGTTATGTAATATGAATCCTCCTATATGACAGTGAATGCTGGACAATCTTCTCACAGATGAAGAGGGGATTTGAAGCAACAGAAACAAATAAAAGAATACTGTTATGTAATATGAATCCTCCTATATGACAGTGAATGCTGGACAATCTTCTCACAGATGAAGAGGGGATTTGAAGCAACAGAAACAAATAAAAGAATACTGTTATGTAATATGAATCCTCCTATATGACAGTGAATGCTGGACAATCTTCTCACAGATGAAGAGGGGATTTGAAGCAACAGAAACAAATAAAAGAATACTGTTATGTAATATGAATCCTCCTATATGACAGTGAATGCTGGACAATCTTCTCACAGATGAAGAGGGGATTTGAAGCAACAGAAACAAATAAAAGAATACTGTTATGTAATATGAATCCTCCTATATGACAGTGAATGCTGGACAATCTTCTCACAGATGAAGAGGGGATTTGAAGCAACAGAAACAAATAAAAGAATACTGTTATGTAATATGAATCCTCCTATATGACAGTGAATGCTGGACAATCTTCTCACAGATGAAGAGGGGATTTGAAGCAACAGAAACAAATAAAAGAATACTGTTATGTAATATGAATCCTCCTATATGACAGTGAATGCTGGACAATCTTCTCACAGATGAAGAGGGGATTTGAAGCAACAGAAACAAATAAAAGAATACTGTTATGTAATATGAATCCTCCTATATGGCAGTGAATGCTGGACAATCTTCTCACAGATGAAGAGGGGATTTGAAGCAACAGAAACAAATAAAAGAATACTGTTATGTAATATGAATCCTCCTATATGCAGTGAATGCTGGACAATCTTCTCACAGATGAAGAGGGGATTTGAAGCAACAGAAACAAATAAAAGAATACTGTTATGTAATATGAATCCTCCTATATGACAGTGAATGCTGGACAATCTTCTCACAGATGAAGAGGGGATTTGAAGCAACAGAAACAAATAAAAGAATACTGTTATGTAATATGAATCCTCCTATATGACAGTGAATGCTGGACAATCTTCTCACAGATGAAGAGGGGATTTGAAGCAACAGAAACAAATAAAAGAATACTGTTATGTAATATGAATCCTCCTATATGACAGTGAATGCTGGACAATCTTCTCACAGATGAAGAGGGGATTTGAAGCAACAGAAACAAATAAAAGAATACTGTTATGTAATATGAATCCTCCTATATGACAGTGAATGCTGGACAATCTTCTCACAGATGAAGAGGGGATTTGAAGCAACAGAAACAAATAAAAGAATACTGTTATGTAATATGAATCCTCCTATATGACAGTGAATGCTGGACAATCCTCTCACAGATGAAGAGGGGATTTGAAGCAACAGAAACAAATAAAAGAATACTGTTATGTAATATGAATCCTCCTATATAGCAGTGAATGCTGGACAATCTTCTCACAGATGAAGAGGGGATTTGAAGCAACAGAAACAAATAAAAGAATACTGTTATGTAATATGAATCCTCCTATATGGCAGTGAATGCTGGACAATCTTCTCACAGATGAAGAGGGGATTTGAAGCAACAGAAACAAATAAAAGAATACTGTTATGTAATATGAATCCTCCTATATGGCAGTGAATGCTGGACAATCTTCTCACAGATGAAGAGGGGATTTGAAGCAACAGAAACAAATAAAAGAATACTGTTATGTAATATGAATCCTCCTATATGACAGTGAATGCTGGACAATCTTCTCACAGATGAAGAGGGGATTTGAAGCAACAGAAACAAATAAAAGAATACTGTTATGTAATATCAATCCTCCTATATGACAGTGAATGCTGGACAATCTTCTCACTGATGAAGAGGGGATTTGAAGCAACAGAAACAAATAAAAGAATACTGTTATGTAATATGAATCCTCCTATATGACAGTGAATGCTGGACAATCTTCTCACAGATGAAGAGGGGATTTGAAGCAACAGAAACAAATAAAAGAATACTGTTATGTAATATGAATCCTCCTATATGACAGTGAATGCTGGACAATCTTCTCACAGATGAAGAGGGGATTTGAAGCAACAGAAACAAATAAAAGAATACTGTTATGTAATATGAATCCTCCTATATGACAGTGAATGCTGGACAATCTTCTCACAGATGAAGAGGGGATTTGAAGCAACAGAAACAAATAAAAGAATACTGTTATGTAATATGAATCCTCCTATATGGCAGTGAATGCTGGACAATCTTCTCACAGATGAAGAGGGGATTTGAAGCAACAGAAACAAATAAAAGAATACTGTTATGTAATATGAATCCTCCTATATGACAGTGAATGCTGGACAATCCTCTCACAGATGAAGAGGGGATTTGAAGCAACAGAAACAAATAAAAGAATACTGTTATGTAATATGAATCCTCCTATATAGCAGTGAATGCTGGACAATCTTCTCACAGATGAAGAGGGGATTTGAAGCAACAGAAACAAATAAAAGAATACTGTTATGTAATATGAATCCTCCTATATGACAGTGAATGCTGGACAATCTTCTCACAGATGAAGAGGGGATTTGAAGCAACAGAAACAAATAAAAGAATACTGTTATGTAATATGAATCCTCCTATATGGCAGCGAATGCTGGACAATCTTCTCACAGATGAAGAGGGGATTTGAAGCAACAGAAACAAATAAAAGAATATTGTTATGTAATATGAATCCTCCTATATGACAGTGAATGCTGGACAATCTTCTCACAGATGAAGAGGGGATTTGAAGCAACAGAAACAAATAAAAGAATACTGTTATGTAATATGAATCCTCCTATATGGCAGTGAATGCTGGACAATCTTCTCACAGATGAAGAGGGGATTTGAAGCAACAGAAACAAATAAAAGAATACTGTTATGTAATATGAATCCTCCTATATGACAGTGAATGCTGGACAATCTTCTCACAGATGAAGAGGGGATTTGAAGCAACAGAAACAAATAAAAGAATACTGTTATGTAATATGAATCCTCCTATATGACAGTGAATGCTGGACAATCTTCTCACAGATGAAGAGGGGATTTGAAGCAACAGAAACAAATAAAAGAATACTGTTATGTAATATGAATCCTCCTATATGACAGTGAATGCTGGACAATCTTCTCACAGATGAAGAGGGGATTTGAAGCAACAGAAACAAATAAAAGAATACTGTTATGTAATATGAATCCTCCTATATGGCAGTGAATGCTGGACAATCTTCTCACAGGTGAAGAGGGGATTTGAAGCAACAGAAACAAATAAAAGAATACTGTTATGTAATATGAATCCTCCTATATGACAGTGAATGCTGGACAATCTTCTCACAGATGAAGAGGGGATTTGAAGCAACAGAAACAAATAAAAGAATACTGTTATGTAATATGAATCCTCCTATATGGCAGTGAATGCTGGACAATCTTCTCACAGATGAAGAGGGGATTTGAAGCAACAGAAACAAATAAAAGAATACTGTTATGTAATATGAATCCTCCTATATGGCAGTGAATGCTGGACAATCTTCTCACAGATGAAGAGGGGATTTGAAGCAACAGAAACAAATAAAAGAATACTGTTATGTAATATGAATCCTCCTATATAGCAGTGAATGCTGGACAATCTTCTCACAGATGAAGAGGGGATTTGAAGCAACAGAAACAAATAAAAGAATACTGTTATGTAATATGAATCCTCCTATATAGCAGTGAATGCTGGACAATCTTCTCACAGATGAAGAGGGGATTTGAAGCAACAGAAACAAATAAAAGAATACTGTTATGTAATATGAATCCTCCTATATGGCAGTGAATGCTGGACAATCTTCTCACAGATGAAGAGGGGATTTGAAGCAACAGAAACAAATAAAAGAATACTGTTATGTAATATGAATCCTCCTATATGGCAGTGAATGCTGGACAATCTTCTCACAGATGAAGAGGGGATTTGAAGCAACAGAAACAAATAAAAGAATACTGTTATGTAATATGAATCCTCCTATATGACAGTGAATGCTGGACAATCTTCTCACAGATGAAGAGGGGATTTGAAGCAACAGAAACAAATAAAAGAATACTGTTATGTAATATGAATCCTCCTATATGGCAGTGAATGCTGGACAATCTTCTCACAGATGAAGAGGGGATTTAAAGCAACAGAAACAAATAAAAGAATACTGTTATGTAATATGAATCCTCCTATATGACAGTGAATGCTGGACAATCTTCTCACAGATGAAGAGGGGATTTGAAGCAACAGAAACAAATAAAAGAATACTGTTATGTAATATGAATCCTCCTATATGACAGTGAATGCTGGACAATCTTCTCACAGATGAAGAGGGGATTTGAAGCAACAGAAACAAATAAAAGAATACTGTTATGTAATATGAATACTCCTATATGACAGTGAATGCTGGACAATCTTCTCACAGATGAAGAGGGGATTTGAAGCAACAGAAACAAATAAAAGAATACTGTTATGTAATATGAATCCTCCTATATGGCAGTGAATGCTGGACAATCTTCTCACAGATGAAGAGGGGATTTGAAGCAACAGAAACAAATAAAAGAATACTGTTATGTAATATGAATCCTCCTATATGACAGTGAATGCTGGACAATCTTCTCACAGATGAAGAGGGGATTTGAAGCAACAGAAACAAATAAAAGAATACTGTTATGTAATATGAATCCTCCTATATGGCAGTGAATGCTGGACAATCTTCTCACAGATGAAGAGGGGATTTGAAGCAACAGAAACAAATAAAAGAATACTGTTATGTAATATGAATCCTCCTATATGACAGTGAATGCTGGACAATCTTCTCACAGATGAAGAGGGGATTTGAAGCAACAGAAACAAATAAAAGAATACTGTTATGTAATATGAATCCTCCTATATGGCAGTGAATGCTGGACAATCTTCTCACAGATGAAGAGGGGATTTGAAGCAACAGAAACAAATAAAAGAATACTGTTATGTAATATGAATCCTCCTATATGACAGTGAATGCTGGACAATCTTCTCACAGATGAAGAGGGGATTTGAAGCAACAGAAACAAATAAAAGAATACTGTTATGTAATATGAATCCTCCTATATGACAGTGAATGCTGGACAATCTTCTCACAGATGAATAGGGGATTTGAAGCAACAGAAACAAATAAAAGAATACTGTTATGTAATATGAATCCTCCTATATGGCAGTGAATGCTGGACAATCTTCTCACAGATGAAGAGGGGATTTGAATCAACAGAAACAAATAAAAGAATACTGTTATGTAATATGAATCCTCCTATATGGCAGTGAATGCTGGACAATCTTCTCACAGATGAAGAGGGGATTTGAAGCAACAGAAATATGGTTCTACAGAAGGGTGCTGGCAATACCATGGACTGAACAGTTTTAGAGAAAATGGAAACAAAAAAGACTCTTATACGAGATAAGAGATAATTGTAATTTCTAGGACACGTAATGGGGAAAGAGGACATAGAGAATTTGACACTCACAGGATATATTGAAGGCAAGAGGGGCAGATGAAAAAAGCACATAACCTACCTAACGAGCTTGTGCAAATGATTGACAGAACGGGGATTAGGAGAGATATCAAAAAGACAAGATTTACTAAGTTCTACAAAGGGCAGGAAATTGTGGAGAGCCATGGTCGCCAAACGTCCTGAAGGAATACTGCACATTGAAGAAATATGTCTTCAAGACGTATTTAAACGCATTTACAAAACTTGCACGCCAAAGTGTGAAATGAAATGGTAGCTCTTAGCCTTTTTGTTACAAACTAACCAGCGTTTAGTGCTATTTCCGGCCGGGTCGTATTGCTATCGTATTATATGTCTATATATAATACGATAGCAATACGACCCGTTTTGTGTGTGTCATTTAGTTTAGTCTGTACTGCAGAGTATCCAGTCGAAGCCGAAATAGCGGCGCCCATGACAAAGCCTCATCAGCGTTTTTATAGTCATTTATATTTAGTAAATGGCAATTTAGTATTTCCCCAAAACAGGCCTGCACAGACAGGCAAAAATGTATAAGAATGCAGCAGTAAATGTAATATTATTAGGTTGGTGCAAAAATAATGTCGTTTTCTCACATATGTTACTATGTGAGAAAACGACGACCTAATAGTAGTAATAATAATCCTTTTACATTGTCTTCTGTTTCTCGTTTTTTTTCTTTTCTTGTCTTCTTTGTCGTCTTTTTTCTTTTAGTTCTTTTTCCTTCTTTTTCTTTTTTCTTTTCCTTCTTTTTCCTTTTAGTTCTTATTTTTCTCTTTTCTTCTTTTTCGCTTCCTTATTTTTCTCTTCCTTTTGGATTTTTCCTTTTTCTTTATCATTGTTTCCTTTTTTGTTCTTTTTCTTGTCTTCTTTTTTCGTCTTTTTTCTTTTATTTGCTTTTCTTCTTTTCCTTTACCTTCTTTTCCGTTTTTCCTTTTCTTTGTCTTCTTTTATCGTCTTTTTCTTCTTTGCTTTTTCTTTTCATTCTTTTTCTTTTCTTTGTTCCTTCTTCAAAGATGAAGAATTGAGAATAAAAAGAATAATAGAGAAGAGACAAGGAAAGGAAGAGCCCAAAAGACGTAAAGAAGAGGGAAAAATATGAAAAGATGAACTATATATGATCTAGAAAAGAAATCAAATTTGATTTGTTGATATTATCTTCATTTCAATACATTGAAAGACTGATCTGAAGCATGACGGGTTAATAATATCCAACTTCCTGTTCAAATTTCTTTCATTTTACAAGCACGTGTTCTGATTGGTTCGAGTGATTGTAAAACGTGTTGGGCGCCCACCCACGTCACAGTAGGAATCAAGCAGATCATTAATGAACTAAAAACATCAGAAACAGCAAAATAATGTGCGCTTGCGTAAAGCTCTGCTAGTATCGATCTTTTGATTTATTTGTATTCAGATAGAGAGAAAGAGAGAGAGAAAGACATACACACACATACTGTACAAACATGTGACTCTCTATGTCCGCATGACTATCAAATTTCTTGGTATGTATCTATTTCCACCGAGGCAGTTCTTATCTATCCATGTCTCACCCTTGTTTCTATCTATCTATGTCTCACCCTTGTTTCTATCTATCTATCTATCTATGTCTCACCCTTGTTTGTATCTATCTATCTATCTATCTCTCACCCTTGTTTGTATCTATCTATCTATCTATCTATCTATCTATCTCTCACCCTTGTTTGTATCTATCTATCTATCTATCTATCTATCTCTCACCCTTGTTTGTATCTATCTATCTATCTATCTCTCACCCTTGTTTGTATCTATCTATCTATCTATCTCTCACCCTTGTTTGTATCTATCTATCTATCTATCTATCTCTCACCCTTGTTTGTATCTATCTATCTATCTATCTATCTATCTATCTATCTCTCACCCTTGTTTCTATCTATCTATCTATCTATCACCCTTGTTTGTATCTATCTATCTATCTCTCACCCTTGTTTCTATCTATCTATCTCTCACCCTTGTTTCTATCTATCTATCTATCTATCTCTCACCCTTGTTTCTATCTATCTCTCACCCTTGTTTCTATCTATCTATCTATCTCTCACCCTTGTTTCTATCTATCTATCTCTCACCCTTGTTTCTATCTATCTATCTATCTATCTATCTATCTCTCACCCTTGTTTCTATCTATCTATCTATCTATCTCTCACCCTTGTTTCTATCTATCTATCTATCTCTCACCCTTGTTTCTATCTATCTATCTCTCACCCTTGTTTCTATCTATCTATCTATCTATCTATCTATCTATCTATCTATCTCTCACCCTTGTTTCTATCTATCTATCTATCTATCTATCTCTCACCCTTGTTTCTATCTATCTATCTATCTATTTGTGTTTCTTCTTATTTTATATACATAGATGATTCTTTATTAATATATCCACATAACATATTTTAATCTGATTTTGTTACCAAACTTAATATCGTTGAACCTACAACATATTTTACCTTTGAATCTAGGATTAAAAACATTTTATCCTTCCTAGATATCATGCTACATAGAACTAATAACGCCATTCAGTTGAGGGTTTGCAGAAAATCTACCAACAAGAATGACTTTATCAATTTCTATTCTTACTACTTCAACAGAATAAAATCTAGAATAATTATATGATTTTGATTACTAGCTCCAAGAATCTTCAGCCCAATATTTATCTAAAGAAAAATATATACATAGAAAACATGTATAATAACCTCTTAATATCCACCTTATTTCACCCACAGCACTAACAGGCAAACAAAATATACAACTAAAAATATGTCAAAATTTTAGATAGAGTATATCTGTAAAAGGACAATATGAAAAGAAGGCAAAAGGAAAACTTATCTTAGCCGCCGCGTTTCGTCCTTTGAGAGACTCCACCAAGGCAACTACAACACATTTCAATTCTGTGCCAGCATGATTCATTAACTGGTCGGAGAGTTTCCTCTGGCATTTTACGGCTTTCATATGTAATTCTTTTTTAAAGTTCCTCAATATTTCTTGGGCGCATCTGATAAACAGCTGATTTCAAATGGCCCAACAGAAAAAAAATTAAAGGGTGTGAGGTCCGGTGACCTTGGTGGTCACCCAACAGGACCTATTAAAACAAATTAGATATTTCACACATGATTAATTGATTAACTCCAATGGTGCGCGACTTTTACCTCACACTGTATATATATATATATATATATATATATATATATTAGGTTGGTGCAAAATTAATGACGTAATAATGTCGTTTTTTGACGTTAAAAATACGTCAAAAAACGACATTATTACGTCATTATTTTTGCACCAACCTGATATATATTCAAGCATGTTTGGTTGAATAATCTGGGCATATTATTCTTGAAGCGTTCAATATAAAGAATTCATTCAGCACTAAATAAGATTAATTACGAGTATAGCAACAATGTTTTAAAGTACCTTTAAAAAGCAATACTCAAATTGTAAATTTAAAAAGAAATTTAAACATTAATAATAAAAAATATAAATGAAATTACCTCCCTTACATATTCTTAATAGTTCATTTTTAAATTCATTATAACGAGTCGCGTTTCATGCGCATTTATAAAAATAAACAAAAAAAATCACAACTATAAATTACATTGATTTTTGTCTTAACAGTTCCACCCCTGAAGATGATCTTGGATGAGATTAAAAAGTATTGGGAAAATAAAAGAAATAATCAAAACTACGGCGTCATTCTTAATCAGTTTCATAACAACACGAAGACTTTGATCAGTGGATTAGAGAGGATAAAAATAAAAATAAGTAAACAATATGTCTAGATTATTCAACCAAACATGCATAAATGAAGATATACTGCCTAAATATAAATTGTTTTATTGGGTATTAGTTTTTTTTATTAAGTTTTGCTTTGGTCACCTGGCAGTTTTTTTGTTGTTTTCCCCAATATTTTGGGTGTGTGGCCCTTCATCTATACTTTGAATATTGCTGTCATTTATAGTCTGGTTCTCCTTATATATATTTAGAGATCATTGATAAAATTCAAACCAAGAATCTGCAATGTTATTGGTGCTGACCTAGCAACTTAGTTTCCGTCACTTTCCTATCGACGTAATGTAGCTTCTCCGTGCTTTTTCTGTAAATACTTTCATGCTAAATGTTCTTCTATGTTACCTAAACTTTATGAATTTAAACGCAGTACTAGATTGGCGGCAAGGTCTCATCATTTTACAGTTAAAATGGTTACATGTAACCGTAAGTTCTCTATGCTAACAGTTTCTTCTGTCGCGCTTCTCGCTTGAATCTTGCTTTCCAGTCAACTTTGATCTTCAAAAATTTAAATGCAATGTCAATCGTTATTTTTTGTTTTCGTAATTCTTGTTCTTTTGTTGTTCTCTCTCCTTAATGAGGTTTTATTTTCCTTATATTCTTTCATACTCAATAACTCCCTGCGTGAAACTCAGTAAGCCACTACGTGTTAGTGGCTTTATTGCCTTGCTTGCGGGTGAAATGATTATATATATATATATATATATATATATATATATAATTATTTCCTTAAAATATGATTCCATCTCGACACAGAAATTACAATATTTCGAAACTGGTCATCCGTATTCAAGTTTAATTTCAATATTAAACCGTAACTGTTGGATTACTGTTTCATCCTCAAGTATATATATATATATATATATATATATATATATATATATATGTGTGTGTGTGTGTGTGTGTGTGTGTGTATGTATATATATATATGTATCTGTGTGTATATATGTGTTTTTGTATATATATATATAATATCGCACATTAGGGGTTGGTGCTAATAAAATAGTGTTCGATATATAATAGCAGAGCTATAATTCATATATTAATAGTAAATATAAATGTTTTCTTCACCGGTAGCATGACTAAGAAATCTTCGGGTTCTGATTGATAACTGAGTATTCAATCTGAAAATTGCATTGTGCATGAAACTCAGATCAAAAACTATAATTCATTATATATATATATATATATATATATATATATATATATATATATATATGTGTGTGTGTGTGTGTGTTTTAAGGTATGCTATATTTATGGGTTAAAGCGCTCAATATCAAGGATAAAGTGAAAGTAAATAAAAAGTGAACATTGAAGTCAACATCAAAATTCCACAGCATGTTTAATGCTGAACACAATGCTCATATATATATATATAGGGTGAGGTAAAAGTCGTGCACCATTGGAGTTAATTAATTAATCATGTGTGAAATATCTAATTTGTTTTGATAGGTCCTGTTGGGTGGCCACAAACGTCACCAGACCTCACACCCTTGAATTCTTTTCTGTTGGGCTATTTGAAATCAGCTGTTTATCAGATGCGCTCAAGAAAAATTAACTTAAGGAAAGAATTAAATATTAAAGCCGTGAAAATCGCAGAGGAAACTCTCCGACCTGTTAATGAATCATGCAGGCACAGAATTGAAATGTGTTTTACAAAAGGAGAAGGACATTTTGAACAGTACATACAACAATTAAATAACTAGTAAACAAAATTTTCATGGGCAATTATACTTTTAATCAATTACGCCAATAGTGAGCGACTTTTGCCTCATCCTGTATATATATGACGCATGCTTATTAATTGCATTTTCGAGCTTCTGAATATTGAATCGATTTGATTAATTACACTACTGACTTATTGATTTAGTTATGTATATATGCGATTGACAACTGACGAAGGCCAGAGATACCAATAACCAAAATCATAATGATTATGCCAATAATTAACTCAATCTCAAATTGAGACAAACCATTAAAACAAAAACTCATTAAAACAAAAACCATTAAAACAAAAAACCCATTAAAACAAAACACTATTAAAAAGAAAAAAAACATTAAAACAAAAAAAAATTAAAACAAAAAACATTAAAACAAAAAAAACAAGAAAGAATAATCTCATCACCGGCAATAGATGTTTAATTTCTAGAAAGGTGTGCGTACAAGACTGTGATATTCGTGTGTGTGTGTGTGGGTGGGTGGGTGTGTTTGTGTGTGTGTGCGGCTGTGGCTGGCTCAATTACTTTGTCATTGAACCTTTTTAGGATTTATCTCTCAGGGAATCTAACAAGGTCTCGTTGCTACATCCACTTGGTTCCACACCGTAGCAGCTGATTGATGTATTGAGTTGTCAGATAAAATCCACTTGATTTTTTTCCGTGTTATTTGAATTTACACGGGAAATATTTTCACCGCAAAGTTTTGTTTTTTCTAGCTCTATTCCTTCCTTCCCTACAATTTTTTTTTGTTATCGCTTTATATTTATTGACTGATTTGTTCAAATTCTCCATAGAAACCAGAAAAAATTTGTGAAATCGAAAAAAAATTAAATAAAAATAATCTTAAAGAACTTTGGTTAGAGTACAAGCAAACACACTTATACATGCACGCACACACACACACACACACACATATATATATATTATAAGATATCTATTTCGGTCTGTTCATATCTATCCATTTATCTGAGACTTTTCTATCTATCTATCTATCTATCTATCTCGGTCTGTTCACATATATCTATCTCTTTCGGTCTGTTCAGATTTATCTATCTCTCTCGTTCTGTTCAGGTCTATCTATATATCTAGTTCTGTTCAGATCTATTTATCTATCTATCACAGTCTGTTCAGATCTATCTATTTCGGTCTCTTCACATACACACACATACATACATGCATACTCACACAGACAGACAGACAGACACACACACATATATATTATAAGATATCTATCTATTTCGGTCTCTTCACATACATACACACACATACATACACGCATACTCACACAGACAGACACACACATATATATTATAAGATATCTATCTATTTCGGTCTCTTCCCATACACACACATACATACATGCATACTCACACAGACACACACACACACACATATATATATATATATATATATATATATATATGTTTCATTAAAGACGACTGACAAAGTATTGAGCTTAAGCTTTTTTTTATTTATTTATTCTGTTTGCATACAAATGTTTTCTTTTCTGGACATAAAGTGTGTAAAATTTGTCCAAATATTCTGTACATCCAAACGCTTTTGTCTATTCTATGAGTCATTATCAAGGATTTATATATATATATATATATATATATATATATATATATATATTATTTTTATCTGAATTTTTAGTTTTTTCTAAAATATTTCTATAGTGGTGGGGATCACTATTTACTTGGCTCGGACTATCATCCTCATCTTTGTTGCCATATTTACCACAACGTTTCGGCCGTTGTACGCTCCGGCCTTCTTCAGGTGATTGGAATGTCGAACTGAACCCTTTATTTCACTATATTAATATTATTGTTTTTACCTGTATGTACAATTGCTATCGGTTACCTTAGAAAGAAATAGTCTAATCTGGTGATCGATGAGGTTGTTTGGAAAACCGTTAACTAGCGTCTCTATCTCATTATAAATTCTTGTGCGCTCTCTTGAGGAATTTTTTTATAACGTCTATTTTATATCTCAGACTACATTCACTAATAAAATTAAGGTGGCAAGAGTTTCTACTAGTGGGTTGTTTGTATAACGAAGTAGTGAATGTGTTACTACTGAATTCTACAAGATGTCTAAAAATGGGAGTTTAATTTTTGGACTAAGTTCATAGGTAAATTTAAAAACAGAATTTTTTCAAAATGTGGTTTTGAGATTATCAATGTCTTTTTTGTCTTTAGCTAAAATAAAATTATCATCTACATAACGGGCATATATTTGGGGTTTAGTAACTTTTTTTTTTTATAAACGTTGTTTTCTTCGTGGACATTTGTTGACAGAGAAGCACAAACCGAGTGGATTTCCTATACCATCACCATTAGTGTAAATATTGCCATTATGATCGTAGAATGGGACTTTAATTGAGAATATTATATCTGATGGATGGAGGTAGTATTTACCCTAGTCTCGGCACTGAGACGAGATGCGACACAAAGTCGGGTTTAATGTGGTGAAACCCGAACGCATACACATGGGATAGGGAAAAAATGTGCAGCCCTCGCAACCGTCGATTGCAGAGGCATCGGTATGACTACCTTTCCCGCCTCCCCACACACTTTAGTGCAATGGGAGAAGTGCATCCTCGGGCAAGTGTTCCCTGGGATGGGGCATCTCACAGTATTTCATTTTTCCCCCAGCTGCGTCTCTGTCTGCAGATAGAGCCACAACCGATTCGCACTATGTTCGAAGACAGAGACGCAACTGAGAGATGATAATTCTATCCGTGGTGGACCGCAGAAAGCTTGATAGATGGAGGCGGAATAAAAAAAAATTATTTTTATGCACTGAGTTAAATATATAGATAGTTTCATTCATCGGCAGGGACGTTTATAAATATTTTTTCTATCTCAAGTATATATATATTAGTTAAACCTAGAGAGCCAGGCAGCCTACCAAGGTTTCACCTAAGCGGATCGTTAGCTTTTTAACAAGCCTTCCCTGACGATCCGCTTCGGTGAAACCTTCGTAGGTTTGTCTGTCTCTTTAGGTTTAACTAGGTCTACTCTACTTAAAGTATTGAGCACTTTTAGTTATTTTGCTTACTCGTATCGGTTTTTTTTTCTTTGGACTTGCATGCTAGACGATTATTTTCGACTGACGTATATCTTCTTGGTTCTTTCTTTTTTATACCCTTTGGTATTGGTTTGATTATTTACAAATCAAGACACCGAAGGTTTTCGGGACGAGTATAATTTCTTATACTTATAAGATTATTACTAGTAGAGAACTTTCTGGTTATATATATATATATATATATATATATATATATATATATATACACTTTGTGACTCTCTGTGGCTGAATGGTTAAACAGCACCTCAGGCGGTTTCCGTATGGGATACAGGTTCGATTCCTATCGGAGAATGCATATTTTCTACGAAATTTCTCGAACATTCAGGCCTATAAATGTAATTAATACTGTTTAATTAAAACAGACCATTTACTCAAATAAGTTGTAACATATAAACAGAAAGTGTGTGTGTGTGTGTGTGTGTGTGGGAGATTTTTAGGTTTTACAGTACACAATCGATACAGTATAGAATATGACATTGCTAGTCTTCGGGCGCGGACTGTGAGATTTTATTGGTCACCTAAAAATCAAAATTGAAACAATTTCTTGTATAATTTTTATTTGAATTTTTTGGATAAAAACTTATCATTATTTACACTATTTATATTCGGACTATTGTCCTCATTTCTGTTGTTGTCATCACAGTGTTTCGACTGTTGTATTCTCCGGCCTTTATCAGGTGTATAGCGATCTGGGTAACCTGCTAAGAATTCTGAACTGAACCCTTTATTTAATCTACGTGCCACTGCTCATATCTAGGGATATCGTCTAGTTATTATTTTTATTTAGTACTGTCCAGTTATTGTTTACCCGTTTCCACCGAGTGCTAGTACACACTGGACGACCCAAGGATTGAACTCGTAATCACTATGTCACCAAATTCACAAATCAACGCTTTCATTCACTTGGCCATTGTGGATCAGACAGTGTGTAGTTGCACTCAGCGGAAACAGGCAAGCAATAGTCGTGCAGTACTAAATAAAAATAATATATCCCTAGACATGAGCAAGTGGAATGAGAACAAAACTAACTGTTGGTTACCCGGATCGATATACACCTGAAGAAGGCCGGAGGGCAGAACGGCCGAAACGCTGTGATAGCAACAGCAAAGATGAGGACAATAGTTCGAATATAAATAGTGTAAATATTTCTTGCCTGTACCCAAATAGTATTTCCTTTCTCTGTAACAAAATTAAATTAATGTCACATCAATCATTTTAATTGATTTCTTGAAGAAACTACGTTCTTTTTCCAAAAAAAGAAAAATCCATCGTTTCTAAAAAAAATCTTCCAACTTGAGTGTTACTATGAACACAGCGGAGATGTCTTTCTACGCCCACTTTCTCCCAGATTTGTACTGATCTCAGCTAAAATAGATAGATATATAGATATTAGCAAAACGGATATTCTTGTATAGAAAACAGCTTCAATTGGCAAGTTAAAAACACTCGTAGATATGTGGATGAGAGCAATTAAACATACGTCTTTTTCTTCGTGTGCTGTGTCCCTTCAGGACGTGGGCGATCATGGCTCTCCACAATTTCCTATCCTTTGTAGCTCTTAGCATTGTTTGTTGTTTTGCTATCTCTTCTAATCTCTGATCTGATCCATTAACGTTGAAACATCAGTTCTCATATACAATCACCGAAGTTAAACAACGTCAAGTACCTTGATGGTTGACCACATGGGAATACCAGCTGCTGTAAACTTAAATGTGCAGGTGGTGTAACAGATAACGACTTGGAATTCGAAAACATTTTCTGGCTTTAAATAACCTGCAAAATGTTGATAAGCCGTAAAAACAAAAACAAAAAACAAATCAGTCAGTTGAACCGTGTCGGAGAGCACAATATTTTTTTATCAAGACTCTCGGATGTGCAAACTGGTAGACGTAATCCACACTGTTTAAAAGTTACAGGACGTCTACTCAAACATGGGTATAACGTTTACAGTAGCAGGAAATATATACTGGGTGTGTGAAATTGGGTATACAGTAACGAAAAACAAAATGTTCATGAAACATATTGTATTGATTATACAAACGTATCAATAATAAGATATCAATAATAATCATATCAATAATAATCATATCAATTCCTCAAATGTTCAAACTTTTCACTTCCATCATTCACACATTGCTCTTTACACGCAAAACATTTATTTTTATTTATTGAAAAATAAAAATTACAATAAATGTATTATTGTTGTAACCTAGAAAGGTTTACTGAATGAAGAATAATCAAAACGGATGTTGGAAATGAAATGGTAATCTTTATAACATCAACAAAATACAATACTCGCCAGCTGTGTGAAGTAGGTAAAACCACTGCTAGTGGTGGTCTACTTAGACATCATATTATCCCCTCTTACAATAGTGTCCAATGTATTTTTGAGGATTGGGACATACCCATTAGTGTTCGTAGATACGCTATATAACAATTATAATAAAAATTATGAAAATAAATCTATTAAAAATAATTTTAAGGAATTAAAGTATTAAATGAATCCTATAATATTGTAT
>OZ010615.1:25551396-25573896 GCA_963932145.1 Acanthosepion lycidas | reverse complement strand
GGGAGTTAGATTAGTGTGGCACAAGGCCACCTTTTGAAGCACTTACAGAGAATCGAACTCCCTTCACCAGATGAACTTACTGACTCGGACGCAGAGTTAGGTGTGTGTGTGTGTGGGGGGGGAATAAGAAATAGGCGAGGACAGTCAACAGATGCATTCGAACATACTTAGTTAAGTAAGGATGCATCTCCACCCTAAAATGGTTAAAGAACTATTTTCAGTTTACTGCTATTGAAGTAGGTTCAGTCCCGCTTCTAGGAATCAATATATGTGGCTTTATAACAAACTTAAGAATAAGGATAGATATAAAGAGATAGACAGATATAGGAATGATAGATAGATATAGATAGATAGATAGATAGATATAGATAGATAGATATAGATAGATAGAAAGATATAGATAGATAGAAAGATATAGATAGATAGAAAGATATAGATAGATAGAAAGATATAGATAGATAGAAAGATATAGATAGATAGAAAGATAGATATAGATAGATAGATAGATAGATAGATAGATATAGATAGATAGATAGATATAGATGGTTATATGGATAGATAGATATTAATAGATAGATATGGATAGCTATGAACGGACTTCGATATGAATAGAATGAAAAAGAAATAAACTATTAACAATTAAAAGAAACACTGAGGATAGAATCAAACTAGCATAGGTAGCGAGAGGGCGAGTGAGAAAATCATTTATATAAGTCATAAAAAGGGTTTGGTCATTGATTAAATTTGCAAAAAAAGCCGCTGTCTTCACAGCGTAAACTAGCAAAGTCTCTGATAAACAATGACAGTCCGAAAAAAAAAAAAAAGAAAAAAAAAAGATCGGTGTGGGGGAGTAGAAACAAAAGAAAGTAAGTAGGTAAAAAAACAAAACAAAATTATTACCTTCATGTCTTGTTGGTAAGCAGCACTTCATCCCAGTTATCAAAAACAAAAAAAAAAAAAATAAATAAATACCACGATGGCAAATGTGCTCACACCGGTAGTAAAAGTCAGTCTTGGTGATGTTTTTTCTTCTTTTTTCTTTTTTATTGTTTTTTGTTTTGTAAATAAATAATAAAAGCTGTCTTTTAAAATATTTCTTTTTTCTTCGTTTTATTTCTTTCTTAATTCCAAATTTTTCTTTTTCTTTTTTCTAACATACAAGTAATGATTCGTTTATCTTTTAACTCGTCTGCACCTTCCAATTCTACGCAAGAATGCGTATTGATTCACTAGTTCTTATGAAGCTAGTTTCCTTCCCAAGCAAGCGTGTGTCTATATTGGTATATTATTATCCTGTAGAGCTTAACGTTACTCCCTCCGTGTGTACGTTTATATCTATCTTTATATGATCGCGAAAGAGAAAGAGCTCGTTGGCATAAAAGTAAAGTAGTCGGAAAAAGCGAGAGATATTTTACGTCACTCTATAACGCATGTGTTATTCTTTAAAATATATTTTTTTAAAAGTAGCAATAATAGTGAAGTTATAGTGTTTGTTATTGTTGTTGTCATATATTTTATGTGTGTCCCTACGTATTCAATATTACTGCTGCCTTGTCGCACAAGTGGCGGTTGTGTGTTTTCAGTAATTACAGATCAACTCTCTAATAGAATTTGAAAAATAAGGAAAAATAAATAACTGGGTCCCGGACAGTTATCAGTCCATCAGCGCTTCATTTTTTTTTTCCTTTCTTTCTCTTTTTTTTTTTATGTTCTTCTGCGTGGTGTATCCCGTCCACGAGGCGATGCCAAAGAAGGCGACAAAGAAGTGTTATCCAACATTTTCCCGTCAAAATATCACTTGCTGCAATCCGTTAAGTAACAAAAATTTTACCTTTTATAAAAGTGACATTACAAACACTAGGTAGCAGTCTTATTATTAATTACCCTTCGGAAATAAATAAATAAATAAAAATTAAAGGCTAGCAAACAGAAAATGTAATAGAAGTCATAATAGTCACAATAGTTGACTAGTGATAGAGGTAGTAGTCGTTGGGATGAAGAGTCAAAATAATAACAAGAATAAATGATACAAATGAATAGCTCTTCATTCAGTAGATTCTGTATTCACGTTTATAATAAAATATGGAATCGCTAATAATAATAACATTTCTGGAGAAAGTACAGGTTAAGTATTATTAGCAATAGTAGTTGTAGTGATTGTTAATTTTTTATACGCACAATAGTAGCATTACCTCTCTTAAACCACCCACGACTCTCGAGGTGATGTCTTATATAGTGTGAAGAGTCGACCCGATTGAAATGAAGAAAGAACGCTTGCGGGATCGAGTTTTTTTTTATTTTATTTTTTTTTTTTAATTATCTTTTCTTTCTTAATAAATATGCTTGAGCGTTTGGAAAGACGCCCGTGTAAGCAGACAAAAATGGGATCGTCTGCTTTCCCTTCAGTAGGGAATTGGTTGGAAACTAAAAGGAAGCAAAAGAAAGAAAGGTTGGGCTAGAACTGGATAAGCAAAATGAGTTACATGTTAGAGAGATAAAGCAATAAAGCAGTATTTTGTAGTGGAGTCAGGTGGAAAGAAGAATGAAAGAATGAAAGAAAGAATGAAAGAAAGAATGAAAGAATGAAAGAATGAATTAATTAGTGAAGTGACAAAGAATAAATGTCGGAGAAAAGAAAGAGAAATAGAATGAAGGAGTTGGGAAGGAAAAGCATAGAAAGAAAGAGGCAAGAATAAGTTAGAGAAAGAAATAAGAAAAGGGAAGGATGGAAGGAAGATAACAAGAAACAAAAAATAAAAAGCGAAGAAGAAGGATAAACAAAGCAGAGAAATAAAAACGGAAGAAAGGTAAAAAAGAGAAATAAAAAGGGAGGAAGAAAGGTAACAAAAACAGAGAAATAAAAAGGGAGGAAGAAAGGTAACAAAAACAAAGAAATAAAAAGGGAGGAAGAAAGGTAACAAAAACAGAGAAATAAAAAGGGAGGAAGAAAGGTAAAAAAAATAACAGAGAAATAAAGAAAATGTAGATGGACAGACACGAGGAAAGTAAGAATGGCAGAAAAAATGAATCTGTCGAACGAAAGACTTTGAAAAGGAAGAAAATAAAAGAACCAGTGAATAGGAGGAAAAACGAAGGAAAGTTCAGAACTGTGGGAAATAAAATGGCGAGAAGGAAAGGAAGAAGAAAGCAACAGAGGAAAGTAAAGAAACTACAAGAAAGGAGGCATGAAACAGAGGTAAAGGAGAAAGAATGAAGCGAGAAGAGAAAGAAAGAAAGAAAGAAAGAAAGAAGAAAATCAGGAAGGTGATGTCAAATGCAGGAAAAGATAAAAGGGAAAGAAGGAATGGAGGAAGGAAGCAGTGAATAAAGGAAAGAAACAAGAGAGAAAATGTGAAAAAAATAGAAAGAAACTATAAGCAAGGAGAGGAAGTTTTCAGAAGAGGGAGACGAAAAGAAAGAAAGGATCAATGGAAAAGAAGGAAGGTAAAGGTAGAAATATAAACAAAGGAAGGAAGGAAAGAGACCAGAAAAGAAAGAAAATGTCGATAAAGAAAGTAAAAGGAATGAATGAAAACGCGGAAATGAAAGATGATATAAGAAACTGTGAATTGAAAAACCGCCATTGAAAGGATTTTTAGTTTCACCTCAAGCAAGGCCATAAAGCCACTAAGACGTAAAGAGGTGTACTGAGTGTTAGAGTATGAGAAAAACTACTATTAAGAAGAGAAAACAGTAAAAGAACAGAAATTAAGAAGACAGAAGATAATGATTGACATTGCATTTAAATTTTTGAACATCTGACTGGATTGATTGATTTGTTATTTACGTTTTATCAACGTTTTACAGGTTATTTAAAACCAGAAAATATTTTAGGTTGTAAGAATTTTGGAGAGCTATTAATAATTTACTGATAAAAGTTCTACTAATTAACCCATAGCTGGAGGAAGAAGAGTTGGAATCATACCTTTGCCTAGGTCATTTGCATGTCAGATTATATAACGAACCCGACTGGAATTTGAACTCAGCTCTCCCAAAGTTGATTGGAAATCAAGAAGCCACAAGAGAGATCTACAAACGAGAAGCGAGAGAGAAAAAAACTGCAAGCATAGAAGTTACGGTTAAATCTAGCCATTTCAAGTGTAAAATGATGAAACCTTACTGCCAATCTAATACTGTGCTTAAATTGATAAAGTCTACGCGGAGGAAAGTTCATCCGAACAATTACCATGAAAATATTTATAGAAATAGCATAGGGTAAATTCGTTACGGCGGTAGGAAAGGGATTGAAGCCGATATGCCAGATCAGGACAAATAATATTGCTGATTCTTCTATGGATTTTATCAAGGATCTCTAAATACATAGCAGAAGCACCAGACTAGATGTGACAGTAATATTCAGTGAATAGACAAACTGTAGAATTATAACTGTAAAAAAGATTCTGGAAAAATTGTCTATCACGACACAGGGAGCCAACTTTTCTGGCAGGAGACCTAACAATTGCAGGAAAGACGTAAAAAATGGAAGAACATTTTGAATGTTGAAGAGAGTAAAAGAGCGAAAAAAAAAAAGAAAAAGAAAAAAAAAAGAAGAATATCGAAGAAGAGGGCGAAAAGGGGGAAGGAAAATTACGAGCGAAGAAGAAATAAAGACGAGAACAATTTTTTTTTTTAAATTAGAAAAATGGGGGGAAAAAGAATGAAGTTTGAAAGACAGTTGAATGAAAGCAGAAAAGAGATAAAGAAAAGAAAGACCGAATAAGAACTGATGAAAAAGAAATATTAGCATGTAAGAAAGGATGAATGAAAATGAGAGGAAGAATAATTGAAGGTGCGGCAAAGTGTGGTGGAGGGGGGAGGAAGATAGAGAACAAGAGAGAAAAAAATAAGGGGATTTAAAAGGGCACAGATGTGACTATTTGGCTTGCTAAAAAAAAGAAAGAAGAAAAAAAAAAGAAAGTCGAGAATTAAAGTTAGGTGATAAGAAGCAATAACGTAAAGGACACTAAGCGGTGTTATTTTTCTGACAAAGAAAAGTGGTAAATTTTTTTATTTCCATTGTCGGGAAAGGAAGATACTGGATTTAATCTGATTTATGTTACGGGGCGGGTGAAAATTCCAGGCTAGTCAAATGACCTACAGGGCAGAATTCTAAATAGATAAAAATTATTTAGGTCGCAGAAAATGTCCGTTGGATCAACCGCAGAATTACAAAAGACAAAAGACTAAAACATTAGTTATCTACGGAAAGGTCGTTTGGAAAAGGCATCTGTTTTGTGCCAGGGTCTGGCTATGATGAGAAAATTATTTTTAATTAACGCCAGAGTGCGATCTCATCATATGACCAACCACTTGATGCTGGCGAAAAGCTGGTTGACGAATTCCAGGTGATCCGGTTAAGATAAAGAGTCTAGGGTGTGAGGTCTCCTCGAAGGGAAGAGAGAAAAGGAAAAGAAAGAAAAAAAAAGAAAAAAAAAGGAAGATATTTTTTTTTTCTTTGAGCAAGATTTTTTAAACCGAGGCTAGTCTGGCCACACCTACGCTGCTGAGCGCCCATTGGCTGAATGGTGGCATGAGCGTTAGGTGGAAGTAATCATGTGAAGAAGGAGGGGAGGCCTGTTGGCACCCATTGAGGGGATAGGTGTGAGATGCCACTGTAAGAGAGAGGGGAAACCCGTTTACACCCTCTGAGGGTATGGGTGAGATACCAATATGAGAACAGAAGAAGGTGGGAAGACGGAAGACTTCAAAAATGGAAAATAATAAAATTTTCCTGACCGAAAATAAAGAATTATCAAGGAACCTCAAACCCCGACAAGCCCACCTCGGTTTTGGTCGGCGTCCATATAAGCAGAGTCGCAGCGAATAAGGGCAGTTCAGTTGAGTTCAAGTTCGCAGTTGGGGTTGGAGACAGACAGGCAAGCGGTTGCAGTGAGCTGATAGCTCTGAAGACCGGCCTCGCAGAAGCTGACTAAGATTCACGCAATTCCGAACTCAACTTCTAGCCAAGAACAATTTATTTTTGAAGAACGACTTAGACTCACACCACCAAAACAAGTTTTACGAATATCGCCTGAAGATACACCAAGAACCAGTTTCTTAAAGAACAAACAACTTAGGATGTTAAGACTCGCCTAACAAACGCAAAGTGTCACGAATCCATATAGCGGGTTAGGAAGAAGACACAGTCCTGTATTCAGCAACCATATATAAAATATTGTTATCCTTTTTTAACACATTTGAACTTTTCGAGTTATTATTTTCTTTTCTTTTACATATACTTGTGCGATATCACCCTTATTCGAACTCGACTTGCATTACGGCCCGGCGACTGATTGATTTCGTCTGCCTAAGATCAGTTCCCAACGTGGTTAGGTTGAACTGGAAATCAAAACAGTTACTTCGGTAACCAGACGTTGGAAGCGAGCTGGGAACGACAAGGCTGATACCAAATCTAACCAGATTCCCATCCGAATCACCAAAATGTTGGAACGTCAGATTTGGTGCCGCGACCAATACCAAGCCAGTTGGTCGTCACAGGACAAGATAGCACGACGGGCGCAACCAGGCAGACGTCACGTTTGGCGCAGCGACACCGGGGGGACGTCACACAGAAAAAAGGCGAAGGAAAGATGAAAAAGATGAGAAACACGAGAATTCAAACAAAGCGACGGAATACGAACAGACATATTAAATGAAACAACGGATGATCAGACTTTTAAGACATTTAAAAAAAAACAGCGACAGACGAACCGAGAGACAAACGAAGCGACAAAAAAGTGAGTGAAAGAAAGAAGGAAAAAGAAAAAAGCGGGTGAAAGAAAGAAAGAAAGAAAGAAAGAGAAATAAGCAGATGAAAAAAAGAAAGAAAGAAAGAAATAAGCAGATAAAAAAAGAAAGAAAGAAAGAGAAATAAGCAGATGAAAAAAAAAAAGAAAGAAAGAGAAATAAGCAGGTGAAAGAAAAAGAAAGAAGTGTGATAGAAAGAAAGAATCAGAAAAAGTGTGTGAACAAAAGAAAGAAAGAAAAAGAAAAAGCGGGTGAAAGAAAGAAAGAAAGAAAGAAAGAAAGGGAAAAAGTGGGTGAAAGAAAGAAAGAAAGAAAGAAAGAAAGAGAAAAAGCAGGTGAAAGAAAGAAAGAAAGAAAGAGAAAAAAACGGGTGAATAAAGTAACCTTATAGAAAGTAAGATAGTAAAAGAGAACAAGGGAGAAAAAATAAAAGGGTTTAAAATGATACAGAAAAAAGGTAAAAGAAAAATGAAAAAGATGAGAAAAGAAAGACGGGAATTCAAAGAAAGCGACAGACGAACAGACATACAAAAGATGCGAAAGACATATAAATGAAGCGACAGATGATCAGACAGACAAATAGTTGCAGACGAACAAACAGACAAAAAAGCGACAAAAAAAAAAAAAAAAAAAAAAGCGGGAGAAAGAAAGAAACGGAAAAAGCGGAAAAAGAAATTATTTTAGAAAAAAAATTGTGCAATGCATTATAGAGATAATGAAAGGAGAGATAGCATAAAATATGAGAATAGCGAAAAGTAAAGGTTAGTGAAAAAGGCTTATTGGAGGGACAGGTGCAGAGAGAGAGAAAGAGAGAGAGAGAGAGATAGACAGGTGATAAGAGAGAGGAAGATACAATTAGATGCTAAGTTAGATGGAAAGACAGACCGATGAGAATACTGATGATGGCACTAGCAGCAGTTGAAGTAGATTCAAATACAGACAACTGAAGAAAAGGATGAAGAAGAGACATGTAGATGTTGCGGCACATGAAAAGACAGACGAAGAGACTCACAGAAGGCAGATGATAATAGAGGTGAATAGACTAACAGATGTTGATGCAGACATTAAGACAGACAAGACAAATGAAAAGGCTAGCAGATGTTGACGGAGTAAAAGACAGTTGAAGAGACGGGTAGATGTTGATGCAGATGAGAAGACAGACGAAGAGACTCACAGAAGGCAGATGATGGTAGCGGTGAATAAACCAGCAGATGTTGATGCAGACGATAAGACAGACAAGGCAAATGAAAAGGCTAGCAGATGTTGACGGAGTAAAAGACAGTTGAAGAGACGAGCAGATGTTGATGCAGATGAGAAGACAGACGAAGAGACTCACAGAACGCAGATGATGATAGAGGTGAATAAACTAGCAGATGTTGATGCAAACAATAAGACAGACGATAAGATGGAGGTAGAGGTTAGTAGACATTGACGCAAATGTGAAAATAAGACAGATGAAGAGACTAACAGATGCAGATGAAAAGACAATGTAAACACTAGCATATAATTCTGGCGATAAAACAATTAAAAGACTAGTAGTTACTGATGCAGGTATAAAGATAAGAAAAAAGGCAAAGTAACTAATTGTTGTATCCTTAAAGAAGGTTACGAACAGACAAAGGTAGTACTCGAGTGAAAGGAACAGCAACACAGGCACAGATGAAAGAAATAGAGGTTTATTGTAAAAGAGAATACACTACTGAAAAACAGGGAATCGGTTAGCAAGCTGGTAATTCCCGAGGCAAGGATATCTACCAACCGTCCCACGCGGTTAGATGTGGCACAAGACCGAATTAAATGTGGGGTATCCGAGGCCTTATGCTCGGACAGTCATTCCCCGTATCTAAACGGGGTCGGGTAGCTTTTTCCCGAGACGAGACTCTACCCTTCGACATAGCCTCATCTGGGGATCCTCTCTGCCCGGAGGCAGAGAGTTTAACCAGCACACCTGGATACAAATCTAATTCCCGAAGCAAGGATATTTATCTTACCTCCCCGCGAGGCAGGATGTGGCACAAGGCCGTTTTTAATGCGGGGCAAAACCGAACTGGTAGGGTCAGGCAAAAATTCCACGTAGATCCCGTAAAAACGGGGCCAGGTAGCTGTCTACCACCCCAGACGAGACTGCTCTTCGGCATATCCTCGTCTGAGTTCCTCTTTACTCTTAGGCAGAGAGTTCGACTAGCATAGCAAGAGACGAATCTCCAACTAATTGCTGAAGCAAGAGGATTTATTTTGCACAGAATACAAAATTGTGGTACAAGGTCGAAAAGGGGAATTGGGTTGAGGCTGGTCGTCACTTGCTATCCTATAACTAGCTAATTCGATTCACGACCCATTCATTCGTTACAATTGACACATTCACCACAAAAACCCATCCATCGCCAATCAATCCTCCATCTACCATAATACTGCATGCTCTCAAGGGGACCTACAAAACGCGCCCATGATATAAAAATCTCATGATTTTAAAATTATAAATACATCAAAATCTATGGATGACATAAAATGAGAGGGGAGAGAATGAAACCCCAAAGCAAACTAAAATATAACAAAACAACAAAGATAATTGATGTTTGTTTGATCCGTCCAGCTTTCAAAAAAAGAGAGGCCGCTGTATTCTGCCTTTAGACAGAATCAAGAAGCTCTCCCGCTAAGGGAGAGAGAAAGAGCAAATTAAATACGGTCAAGGGAAGAGAAAAATTCTGATCCAGTCGAGATCAAAACAGGGGTGCAAAAACAAACTGGGGAGGTTGGGAATCTCAATTTGGATCATATCCAAAGAATCAGCCGGGAACTACATTTACTCACATTAACTAGGTACACAAAGCTTGTCTAGCCTAACCAGGGGAGGGATACACAGAAAACTGCCCCGATGCTACTTAGGCGAACCTAAAAAAGAAAATCAAGGCTAGCTCCGTTCACACGAACCAAGCTCGCCCCAGTTAACCACCTTTCGCTGAAATCTGTCGAAACCAACCGTTTTCTATCAGTTCTAATCTTCATCTTGAGCTGATGCTCAAAGAATCGGATTAGATCCTGGTGAGAAAGACGATCATCTAAGACTTCCTGCATTCTTGTCGTCCAAATCACCATTCGGACCGTAGGCAGCAACGCTAGAAGCACCATTCTTTTCACCCCAGAATACGGGGGCGACACATTGTCATACGCGTATGAGCAATCAATGAGCACGAGGTTTTCGGGAGCGATAGGAGCCGTCAACTCGCCGACATGTTCCCATTAGGGGCGGACCCGAGGACAATGGTTGAAGGCGTGTGAAGCCGTTTCTTCTAAGCCAAGGTCATATCGTTCACAGTCTGGCAAATCCGCCCAATCCCATATGAAGGCCTTGTCATTGAGAGATAACCTATTCCGAACCAGTCGCCAGATAAGAGAAAACTGAGGTAATCAACAATTGACCTGTTCACATACGAAACGGAAATCTGCATTGGTAAGGACCCCAACGGATTTTCCCAGGCCCCTGTGTCTAACTCCGACGTCATCCTTCCTTCCAGGAAAATTCCGCCAACGTCTATAGGATAGGTTAATTTTGCTACTCTATGTAATGGGGGATGGACTATGATGGGGACCCTCCCAGCACAAAAATACCTGAGTTTATTTAAATATGGTGAATCTACCACCTTATGTTGGGCAAAGTGTCCTTGGTCTCGTATAGGTGGCTCCACATTCTGAGGTAGACCCCAATGTCTCTTATGCAAGTGATAACCCCAGGGGCATCAAGGAAATTGCAGGGGTTTTCTGTCGACTTTCCATCAGCAGATGTGATTTTAAACAGAAGTCCTAATAAGGCGTTTTTTTTTTCTTAGGTTCTTTTCCAGTTCCTTATAAATGGAATCTGGACCAGAGAATTTTTTTTCTTTACCCTGGCGGGGTGGGGCGGCGAAGAAGTGGATGAGTGAGGAGGATTAGACATTGAACTGACGGAGAAGGTTGAGGGAGAGAGGGACGGAGCTCGGTTAGGTTTCCGAAATGGTCTTTAGGCAAGACCATTTTAGAAACTTCCTTTGGCGAAGCAGGGACAAGTAATTACCGAATCCAAGTCCGCCAGGTATATTCTTTGTTTACTATATGTATCTACTGATATAGTTAGTCCACATAGGCGATAGGGAGTGTTGGACATTCCATTAAAACACTAATATATGATGAAGTAGATTGAAAGACAGACGATAAGATAGATGAAGAGAAATGAAGATATAAACGAAGCGACGGACAGACAAACGAAGCGACAGATGAACAAACAAATAAAGACAGAGATAAAAAAAAACACAGACGAACGAAGCGGCAGACGAAACGAAAGGCAAAGACAGTAACAAACGAACCGAGCGACAAACGAAACGGCAGACGCACTGAGAGACAAATGAATCAGCAGACGAACCGAGAGTCAAACGAAGCGACAATCGAAGCAAAAGACAAACGAAGCGGCGGACGAACAGATAGACAAATGAAGCGACAGAAAAACCGAGAGACAAACGATGAAACAGACGAACCGAGACAAACGAAGCGACAGAAGAACCGAGAGGCAAACAATGTGACAGACAAACCGAGACAAATGATGCGACAGAATAACCGATAGACAAACAATGTGACAGACGAACCGAGACAAACGATGCGACAGAAGAACCGAGAGGCAAACAATGTGACAGACAAACCGAGACAAATGATGCGACAGAAGAACCGAGAGACAAACAATGTGACAGACAAACCGAGACAAATGATGCGACAGAAGAACCGAGAGACAAACAATGTGACAGACAAACCGAGACAAACGATGCGACAGAAGAACCGAGAGACAAATGAAGTGGCAGAGGAACCGAGAGACAAACAATGTGACAGACAGACTGAGACAAACGAAGCGACAGAAGAACCGAGAGACAAACAATGTGACAGACGCACCGAGACAAATAAAGTGACAGACGAAACGAAAGACGACCAGACAGACAAATAAAATGATAGATGAACAGCCAGATACTTGAAAAGCAAACAAATGAAGAGACAGGCGAAAAGACAGTCAACCAAAGCGACAGATTAACAGACAGGCATATGATAAGACATTTGGGGCACCTCGAGGCGGTGTAATGGTTAGCAAGCTTGGCTTGCTAGAGCAATTACGACTGGTCCTCACTCGGTGCCCCCTAATTTCGGCCTTGTGCCACATCTAAGCTACGCTTGGAAAATCACTATGATAAGACATTTGAAAAATTACATAGAAACCCTTTCGGAAGTGGATATTCAATTATTATGACGAATTTGTGTAGCAAGATGGAATTGTTTCAGTTAAATAAGCAAAGACCGGTTACTTAACAGATTCCGGGTATTAACCTTGGCTCAAACATCGAGTAATAATGAATTTTTAATCAAAATGCAAACACTCGCAGCCAGGAGGCCATGATTGATGAGAACATGAATGGAAAAATTTTTACGTGCAAACTGAGAGAAAGGAAGAGAGAAACAGAAAGAAAAAAGATAGTAACGGGAAAAAAGAAAAATAGTAACAATAGAAAAAGCGGCTGAAAGAAAAAAAAAAGAAAGAAAGACTGAAAAATGCGGGTGAAAGAAAGGAAGAAAAAAAGAAACAGAAAAATGTGTGTGAAAGAAAGAAAGAAAGACATCTAATAGAAAGTAAGATAGTAAGAGAAAAAGAAAGAAAGAAAGAAAGCTGAATAGAAAGGAAGATAGAAACAGAAAAGTGACAAAATGAAAGCTATAAGCAGAAGAAAAAAGAAGCTAAAAGAGAGAAAAAGAAAGAATCTGAAGAAAGAAACAAGAGAAGGAGAGAGAATGAACCTTTCTGTGCCACCATCCGAAGAACTCGGCCCTCTTTTGGGCGACGAAGCAAAAATGAGCAAAAATGTCCAGTTCCAGGGACCGTTCTACATAGTTTCTGACACTAGCCATATGCACCCGTGCGCGTCTCTATGTTAACCGTGTCCTTGTTTCAGACCTTCAATTATGGTGGGGGTGGTGAAGAAAATAGTATCACAGTATCGCACACGTACCTGGTTGAATTAAGCGAAACCTTCCTACATAAAGGCGTGACCGGACCGACTTAGTGGTTAAAATAGTTGCATCTATCTTACTGGTACTAATGGTCTCGGGCCATGTAAAACAAAAATGACTTCCTAATTGTGACTTTCCATACAGGTAGTTGCTTACCATCGAGAATAACTGGAGCAACACAATATTCCAACCAACATAGTTGGAGCAAGAGAATATTCCAAATAACATTCTACGTTAGACTGAATGAGGTTAAATTCAGCAAAAAGGATGATTACGCAACATAGACACCTTTCCCCAGTGGCGTCTAGAATACATTGACTTCAATCCCTGCAGATGGATAAGACCTGCCCTACAAAAAAAAAAAAAAAAAAAGAAAAAAAAAAAAGAAAAACTAGTTCACACTTGCAAGGAGAATAACTGGGGACTCAAGTGGAAACGCGGCCAATGTTCACCTGTGGATTCAAGTGGAAACGCGACCAATGTTCACCTATGGACTCAAATAGAAACGCGGCCAATGTTCATCTATGGACTCAAATGGAAACGCGGCCAATGTTCACCTATGGACTCAAATGGAAACGCGGCCAATGTTCACCTATGGACTCAAATGGAAACGCGGCCAATGTTCACCTATGGACTCAAGTAGAAACGCAGCCAATATTCACCTATGGACTCAAGCAGAAACGCGGCCAATCTTCACCTATGGACTCAAGCAGAAACGCGGCCAATCTTCACCTATGGACTCAAGTGGAAACGCGGCCAATATTCACCTATGTACTCAAATGAAAACGCGACCAATTTTTACCTATGGACCTTAAGTATTATCAAATTAAATTTCGACATTAAATACTATTAACAGTACTTAATATTTCCTGTTTGAATTTCTGGTATGTGGACATTAATATTTGCAATGTTTACAGTCTCGCTAATGCCCGGATCTTTGTCATGATCACAACGTTTTGTTTCATGTTCCTTCTTCAGGTGTTTATCGATACGGGTAACCGTCAGCAAATTTCGGACTGATCCTGTTATACAATCTATTATGTTGGTGCAAAAATAATTTCGTTTTCTCACATAGTAACATATGTTAGAAAACGAAATTATTTTTGCACCAACCTAATACAAGAGTAGATTGTTCTCATTCCGCTGCTCATATCAAGGTACAGCATAGCCTTTCACAATTCCTTTCTTTTGTGGAACTATTAACTCTTCACCTTTAACTTTAAATTTTAACTCTCTCCTTCAGCCGTTCATTCACACAGGGTTAACCCTAACATCTTTAAGTGGTATGTCTTGTAAGTGTTAAATTATCTAGGCCCTCTTTCCTCATTATGGGTTCTATAAATTTTAGCTGTTTCTATGTGTAAGTTTGTTTTTTAATCATTTCACTCCAGGTAAGGCGATAAAGAGCATTCAAATGCAAGGGTTTACTGAGTGTGAAAGAATCTGAGAAAAAAAAAATTATTAAGGAGACAGTACACTAAAAGAAAAAAAGGAATTAAGGTGACAGAAGATGACGGTTGATATCGCATTTAAATTTTTGAAGATCAAAATTGATTTCAAAGTAAGAAGCCGAGAAAGAGTTCCATTAGTGAAAAGTGCGAGAGAAGAAACTGTTATTATAGAACTTGCGGTTACGTCTGTAAAAGGATGAGACCTAACTGCCAATCTAGTATTGCGAAAGTATTTTCTTAATTTTCCTTAAGACTTCTTCGTTGATCACATATTCCGTCTATGGAATATTTAGCAGTCATCGGTTGAACCATATCTATCATTTCATGTCTTCATCTGTAAGGAGATTGTCCAGCTTTCATTGCTACAGAGAAGATTAGACATTATATAGCAGGCCAGCACTTCGCTAATTACTCTTTTCAGTGTTATCGAAATTACTTAAAACTCTTTTTATATATTCACACTGAATTTTTCTAATCCATCACTGTTTATGTCAAAACACGCTTGACTATCAGCTGTGGTGAGTTGGTATTGTTGCTAAGGCAGACCGCGGGTCTGGTCACATCACGCTCAAAGCAATTAAATAAATAGGTGCCTCAATAAGCTATATTGTGATTAGTAATTTTTTATCTGTAATATTCACCGTGTCTTGCTGGTTCTATCAGAATTCATTATTGGTGCGCGTAGTCTTAACAACATAAGATATGCAGATGAGACAGTGTTGAGAGTAGACACAGAAAGGAGACTGCGTAAACTTCACAGGTCGACAGAAAGTAATAAAAGTAAGAAGAAAAAGACTAAGCATAAATTGTAGGAAGACAGAATGTGCGGTTATCAGCTGAAAACTACGAATTGGAGACATCAAAATCAATCAAATACGAAAAGTTAAATATCTGGGGAGTGTTTTAACAGGTGACATCGAAATCCGATGGTTTACTGGAAGAGCGAAAAATGCCTTCCAAAAGCCAAGCAAAATATCAAGAAACAAAGAAAAGAATGATGAACTGTCATTTAATATCAATCCTCATATATGTTAATAAATGCTCGACACTTTCCTCAGACGAAGAGGAGACTTGAGTCAACAGAAATGTGGTTCTACAGAAGGATACTGAGAATAGCGTAGATGAATCATGTGAGCAACGAAGAACGTTTAAGAAAAATGTAAATAAAAAGAACACTAATACTCAGAAAAAAAGTTGACAGGAGAAAAGTTGAGAAAAAGTTGAGAAGGATTGTAAAAAGACAAACTTTACCTGTAGCTGTAAACAATAGGAAAAGGTGAAAGACCATGATCCTGAATGGACATGAAACAAAGAATACAAAGTCTGAATTATGTGCATCGAAAAGGAAGGAGGCTATGTCGAAAATCAAATATTTGTCTATCGTCAGGTTCACATTCCTCACTTTCTATTTTATTTTATTTATTTTTATTTTTTTTTTTTGTTATATTTTCTTTCGTAATGAGTCTACGAACGTATTGACCTGCAAGGGAATAGAGTGTTTTGTTAATCAAATGTAACATTCTACGATTTTGTGCTGAAAAGTTTTCGACCCTGCTCACATCGGAAAATCTAACCAAATGAGTAAAAGACGATATTGAGGAAGCGCTTTTTTTTTCGATTAAAATTAAGATAACCAAAAAGTCCTTGCCGTTATTTTACGTCGTGTGGGAAGAAGTGATCACTGATACGCAAATGAATGGTGTCACGTGACGGGAAAGCGGTGAAGGGTTGGGATGGCGATATTGCTCTTGCTCAATGCATGTGCGTTGCGCACACACATCAGTCATGGCGTAAGCAGTGGGAGGGAAACGTAGATTGTCTGCTTTTTGACCTCAAGGTGGGCTTGTCCGCAGCCGCATCAAAATATGTCAAGTCTTTGGGGTTAATGCTGTGAGTGAATAGCACCGCCTGCCATCGGTTTCAGAAGTTCATTTCGGGAGATCTGTCCTTTTGTGGCCGGTCACAGGACCTGGGTGATGAGGCCCTAAAGCCCAATAGGCTATATAGGAAGACTGCAGCCAAGCCTATGGTGAGCTTGCCGAACGCTTTCAGGTTTCTGATTAATGAATAACGATTGACCCTTGACCTGAATAGTTTAAAATTGTAATGTTCATGGAAGGAATCAGCAACAATTCTTGGATAAAAAAAAAATGTCTAGGTGGAAGTTTCTTTGGAGAGTCGCAACGAGCCCGATCCAACAGAGGTCAAGTTCTGTAGATCCTTTTTTCTCTGTCCATCTGTGCTGTCCACATTTTATTCAGGTTTTTAACCACAGAGATAGTTTTAAAAGCAGTAGAACCACGCATGCGCTTTACCTAAATTACAAATGGCGGCAGGCGAGACATCGTGTCCTCTTAGCCAAATGTAGGTTATGATCCTATTTCGCCACACTTCCTCCTTACAATTGGAATATGGGGGAAATGAGAATGTTTTGACGTCGTGGCGGTAACATGGCATGTCGAAGTTATAAAAGTCTGAACTGGTGGAACTAAGGAATGGGGCGTTCATGTGAACATTTGCCAAGGAACTAACGATAGAATAGCGATAAGTTGACGGTGTTGTATCTATGGAAATTGGCAGCAGAGTATACAGGGTGCGATAAATAAATTGTCGTTTAAATTAGGCAAAAATGAAAATAACACTAACATCTTATTTTAAGAGATATATTTACAAAAATTACACAAAAATATGTTGAAACAATAAAGATTAAATTTATCCAATAAAATCGCCACTCTCAAATATGGCGCCAGTTTGTTTACATTGCGCAGATCAAGTGTGATGCTGATTACATAGGGCGGATCAGCGTCTTAAAACGCGAATTGTGCCATTTAATGTTAGACAGGGCATTGTTAATCGTAATGCACATCTTACGCAGACGCTAAATGATTCTGCGACAGGCCCTCACCTTTCAGACAAACCAGATTGCGCTGACAAATATGCAGATTCGAGGTTTACCAATTTGTGCAAAACACGGTCGGCAAAGCATCTTCGTGTTTTTAAGACGGTCTGTATCAAATTACACAGACCTACTCTGTGTCGAGAGAAGAAATTTATCCGTTCTTTTTCTTTACTGGGAGGCTTTTGAGTCCTGATTTTTCTTTTTTATACTTCCTGGAACTATTTCTTTTGCTATTTTTCTTCCCTGAGCCTTTTTTCTTTTCCCATTTTAATAATAAATTTTTTTGATGTCATAGTTTCTACTTAACTCATAGGCCGTTTGTGACTGTGTGAATTTCATTAATGTTCTGTTCGCGTTGCCAACAATTCTTTTGATGAGATGTTGGCCGAATAAGTTAAGAGAATGGCGAATCTTGCGTATTTATTTTCATAAACACGCCAGTGACCCAGAGAACTCAATCCGTTGGGAGAGTCTTGCATTATTATCAATAACAGTCACTGTTTACAAATTCGCGCTTTTTTTACCATATATATATATATATATATATATATATATATAATTATTTATTTTTAAAGAAAAAAAATTTATAACATAAATATGTTATAAAATCACTACAAAAATAGCCATTTTGTTTCAACACCCTCGGTGTCTTATCAAGTGATGACGTTGAATGTAAAATAAATGGTTTTAAAAGTTTCAAATTAATTAATAATCCTACGCAAGGGGAAAACGTTGTTACAAAGGCTAGATGGACCAATCAAAACACAAGTACAGGAAAATTCAAAAAGCTCGATAACGAAGTCATGTTATAATATCTATTCAGATGTTTAGTATTAAAAAATAATTTATTCCAACAAATAATTACTAAATTATATGATAAAATTTAATATTAAAATTTAAAACTGCTAATTACAAAATCAAAATTAACATTTATTCGCTATCAAGTTTACAACTATAAAATTACTGAGGAGAAAAGAAGAAATATATATGTTATTCAATTTATTTTTTCATTGAAGTTACTTTAGCTATATTTAATATCCGGTCTTTTTACAATGTATACATTTTAATCCTCATGGTGTGTAAATGGGGTCCTAAACTCACGCGTAAAACAAACGCAGTCAGATTCTAATACATAAGCACCAAGACATATACACACACAAAAAAGGGACAAGACAGAGAACATCTCCACGGTCTGTCATGAAAAAAAGGGAGGGGGGAAATGGGAGAAGGGAAACCAACACACACGTACATACATACATAATTAAAAGTGGATGCACTTTCCATACACATAGATACATATAAATACATGCACACACATCCACAGACATTGACCCAGACAGTTGGATACCCCAACCGATAAATATTTAAGACAGAAAATGTCATTGCATGAATATTAACAACCTATTGAAATCTAACTTAAGCGAGTAAATATACAAAGATAAAAATGATTAAAATTAATATTATTTAATATATTAAAATAGTGTATGTAAAAAAAAAAACAAAACAAAAAAAAAACAAAAAAAAAAACCGGACATTAAAGTCAACACCCATATTACTCGTAAAAATGAGAAACAGCAAGACGTGGAAACAACAAAACGAGTATTATTTATTATCTGGTTGTTATATGGTGTTGCGGAAACCAGGGACAGGATCTGTAGGTGTTGAACAGATGCAAATGTGACTGAGCAGGCGTCTGTAATAGAGATAAGCTAGTGGTTAATTGTCGACATCAGTTTTTTTTTTATCATTTAACCCTTAACCCTACGCAAGTCAGTAAAGACATTAAGGCAGAAAATGTTACTGAGTGTGAAATAATTATAAAAAAAGAGAAACATTAAGGAACTAGAACAATGGATGAGTAATCAGGAAGACAGTAGATAACGATTGACATTACATTTGAATTTTTGAAGATCAGAGTTGGCTGGAAAGCATGGAACCAGAAGAGAGTTCCACAAGAGAAAAGTGCGAGAAAATAAACCGTTAACATATGGCTACGTCTAGCCAATTCAAGTGTAAATTGATGAGATCTTGTTAGTCTAGTACAGCGTTTAAATTCATAAAGTATCATGGCGGAAAGTTCATCCGGGCACTTATGTCGAATGGCTATTTTCAAACAGGCAGGCTCTCCTCACAGTGATTCGTGATCTTTTATTAGAAATTTTATTATGATAAAAAGAAAAAAAATGATTAAATTTTGCTCGCTCAAAATATCCTCCTTTAACCTTGATTACTGCAGCACAAATTTTGAGGACTCATTGCAAAAGTTTCTCAAAGTATAAGTTTGATAATTGATTCCATTCTTTTTCAATGACTCTAAAGTTCTTTTTCATTTTTTTCACACTTTTGTCGAGTTTATCCCATGCTAATTCTGACAGTGGCTTCAAACTTTTGAACTATAGTGTATGTATGAGAGTTTTTATTTTTTGTACACGTAAGGAAAATCGCAAAATGGATCGTTTGAAACGTTTTGCTGACAACAAATGATACACAGATTTGTGCGTCGGGACAATGTTACTTTTTTATATACCGGGCTTCTCTCTTAGAACTGGGCCTCTGTTGAGTGATATAAATATAATTCCGTCCTTAGCTTCTATTATCTCTATCTATAAAAGGCAGGATGTGTGTGTGTGTGTAACGAATGCACGGCTGCAATTTTCGACGGATTTGCACCAAAAATGACATGCGCATGCTCCAAGTTAGCGGAAAGGCCAACACCGACTTTGCATTTCCCAACTCCCATCGATAGTGGAAATAATCGATTTTTTCATGTTTCTACGGCAGTTTTCATGTAGTTTGCGGCCATTTTCTACTGGCCAGATTGAGAGCCTATAGCTGGTTGCCACGAATAGGCAGGAAGATTCTATTGGCCAACGTAAGAGCCAACAGCTGACTGACACGAATGTTAACTAGCATGTTAGCATGCAAAAAATGGATAGCTGCATTCGTCACAAGTGGGAAAAATTTAAATCTGCATGGCACTTTATTCCAATTGGCTCATTCGCTTGCTTAAACTCAACATTGATTCTGATTCCGCAGAACTGGTTTAAGCGTGAAAAAGTATTTGATGTTAACATTCTTTTTTCATTCGGTTCTTCCAGTTACGAGTCCTTTTTTATGAAGCTGATCGTTTTGTGTTCATTTTGTTTAGTCCTTTTTTCGTAACAGATTTAATGTTTAGTATAGAGCTTATAAAAAATTCGCAGTGTGAGATAGGCAAGAAGTAAGGCATGTAGCAACATCAGCACGGCAAAGGGCACTCCTTTAAAGGCAAGGAAGGGGAAAAATATTTTAAGTCAAGTGTTAGCGATTGCTGTATGAGTCGTGTGATTTTTGAATCAAGCACGGGCAACGCCGGGCCATGCTGCTAGTCATCGATAAACTAGTTTCTCACAAAACATGTAGATCTAATGGTATCCTGCAATAGTTCTTAAAAAATGTGCTCCTGAACTCTTTCCTGTTCTTTCTTAACTCTACAATAAATGCCTTGTTGTTTCTTGCTTTCCTGCTTGTTGGAAATCTTCTGTAGCTTCAGTCTTTAAGGGCTCAAACGAGCCGTTTGATCCTTCTAACTACAGGAATTTACCTCTTTTTGTCAAAATGCTAAAGGCTCTAATTAACTCTGAATTGGTTAAGCATTTCATCTTGCTGGGTCTTCTTTCAGATAAAAACAATATGGCTTTCATTTTTCTAGGTCAACTGCTGATGTATTAACGATTATTGCTGAAAGAGTCTATCAACCTTTAGATAAGAATGGTAAAGCTCGTGCTGTTCTGTTGGATATCTCGAAGGCCTTTAACAGGGTTTGGCATACTGGTCTTTTTCACAAGTTAAAAGTTTATCGTATTTAGCTTAGCCCATCAATTCTCTCTGCTCAGGGAGACACATATTTCTCGAATATACATGGCGGTAGACGAAAATAAATAAATAAATATGCTGTTTAATAAATAAACGGGGCGTCTAGTCAAATACAAGTATACACTAAAAATAACGTAAAATAAAGTGATAAAATCTGTCGGATTAATAAAAAAAATCTATTACTTCTTTAGAAAAAATATATTTGATAAAAATATAGTTTTAAAGTATGTTATATTTATGGGTAAAAGTGCTCAGTATCCGGGATAGAGCGTGTGTAAATATCAGAGGGGACACTGAAGTCAGTACAGAGTGGTGACAGCCTGTTTCGAGTTTGAACACAATCATAAATAGTCGAGCTACCTTTGGGCAGTACGTCGACTATTTATATATGTTCGCCATTAGGATATTATAGGTAGGAAGATCAGTTGTTCCCTGTTTATTCTGTTATCCTAAGGCGGGAACTGCTACTTCATATATATATATTTTGTCATCCTAAACAAATTGGATTACAACAAAAAAACTTGACCACATACTCCATGATCACATAAAGTTTAAAAAACTTAACAAGAACCCGACCAACCAACTAAAATCAAAGCTTAATAAACTTATTAATGCTAATAATGCTAAACAGAAATCTTTAAAACTTCCTAAAAATGTTGGTGTTTATAGACCTGGTTACATATACGGCACTATAAAAACACATAAACCTAACTATCCTCTCCGTCCTATCATATCGCAAATTCCAACTCCTGTATATCAGCTAACAAAATACATTAACCAACTTATTACTCCCTACCTTCCAAGTAAATATAGTGTTAAGTCAACATTAGAAGTAATCCAAATCCTAAAAAGTGAAAAACTCAACAATGAAATCATAGTTTCACTTGATGTTGAAAACTTATTTACCAATGTCCCTGTTAATGAAACTATTGATATAATTATAAGAAATATATACAGTAACTCATCTTTACCCCCACTTAAAATTAATCCTAATATATTAAGAAAACTACTATTAGCTTGTACTACTGAAGTCCCTTTCTTCGATCATAATAACAATATATATATACAACGTGATGGTGTCTCCATGGGTTCAGTACTGGGTCCGACATTTAGCAATTTCTACATGTCAAACCTCGAAAATAAGATATTTACAGATTTTAAAAAACCATCAATCTACCTAAGATATGTTGATGATATTCTTATGTTAGTTAAAAACACAGATGAAATAATTCAACTTCAAAAACGTTTCCAAAATAATTCTGTCCTTAAATTCACATATGAACTCAATACTAATAATAAAATCCCCTTCCTTGACATATTGATAAACACAAATAATAATAAATTTACTATTTCGCAATACAAAAAACCTACAAGCATAAATTCATGTACACTTAACTACAAAAGCGAATGCCCATATTACTACAAAATAGCAATTATAAAGAATCTAATACATCGTGCAGAAACTAATTCATCCATAAAACAGATTTTTTTTACAGTGAACTAAAGAATATAAAACAGACACTTATTAAT
>OZ010615.1:25518896-25548896 GCA_963932145.1 Acanthosepion lycidas | reverse complement strand
GTCAAAATTAAATTCGTTATTGTTTTTGTGTTACATTATATCTAGGAAAAGAAGAATGTGTTTGGATTCACTTTGAAAGCTGAATATTGTAGGTTCCCCGTTCTTAACTTGGTTGACAAGATCTGTTAAATTAGTATTTTGTTGACATATTAGTAGCGAGTCGTCTATATGCCTGAAATAGGAAGAGTTTGGAGGTGGAAGATTTTTGAATGGGTCACTTTCTAGAAACTATAAAAATAGACAATCAAGAACGACGCTGAGAGGAGATCCCATTTGGTAAACCAAATTCTTGCCTATAGAGGTGGTTATCAATAGTAAAGAAACATTGTTTGGTGATTAGTTGGCATATTTTTTTATAATTTATAAGGTAGAGGTTATTTAATGTTTTTGTTAGATGTGTTTTTAGTAGACTGAAGCATTTATCTATAGGGATATTTACATTATTTACATTATTTGGATTATTGTCCTCATCTTTTCGCCATATTTATCACAACGTTTCGGCCATTGTATGCTCCGGCCTTCTTCAGGTGGTTGGAATTTCGAACTGAACCCTTTATTTCTCTCACTAGGGTAGACTGTTCTAGTTCCACGTGCCATGTTTGATGGATGTCAGTTATCAGTTATCTCCTGCTAATTTCCCTCTGGCCGTTGTGATAAATATGGCGACAAAGATGAGGACAATAGTCCGAATAATGTAAATAATGTACATAATACCTCATCTCAGAAAATATAGACGGACATTTATTTATAGAGTTTTTATGTCTAAACTAGCCATATATTTGTTTTGATATCTATGTTTTTTAATTTGTTTAGGAGGTCACCTGAATTCTTTTATGCGTAATGAACTAATAGTGCCGAGGAATGGGATTAAGATTTTGCTTAGTATGCCGGCTAGTTTATGCGGGGTGGGAGTGCCTATCCCTGATATGATTGGTCTCATTGGTATGTTCGGTTTAGATGTTTTTGATAGTCCGTATAATGTGGGTATTTTTGGATGGTTTTTAAGAAACACAAAAATTCTCAAACGACATCAAAAAGCTACTAAAGACTTAAGACACCTCCTGGATAAAACTTAAGTGTATCCATAAAAAATAACGTAGAAACAGAAAATATTTTAAATATTTGTCGGATTTAATCCATTTCTTATGATATACTGTCGTTGTTTACGTTACGTTACGAAATCAGAACAAATATGATAGATTAAGATCGGCGAAAGCACGCTTTTAAAAGCAGTAATTCGAACTAGGCTGTGGCTGAACGGCCATAGCACGCTAGGCTTAGTGGTGGTTCCGTATCGGATACAGGTTTGATTCCTGTCAAAGAAGGCATATTTTCTAAAGAAATTCTCGAATATTCAGACCGAGCAATTAATACTGTTTAATTAAAGAACAGAGCATTTACTCAAATAAGTGTATCTATAAAAAAATAACATATTACATATATATTTGTAGAATTTAATCCGTTTCCAGTTATATATATATATATATATATATATATATATATATATGTGTGTGTGTGTGTGTGTCTGTGGCATGTATTCTTTGTTCAATTTCTTATTTCTTCCACATCAGCATACATTTCCTCGACCTTCGGACTTTTATGATTCCAATCTGTGTTCTTGTCTAAACATTCTACCAACGAGTTGTGCATGTGGAATTCTCTGGGAAGTGGGACAGCTACCACTCTTTTTTTTTTTTTTTTTTTTTTTTTTTTTTACGCGCGCGTGCGGCTGGGTGTGTGTACTTGGTGACCCAGTCCACTGGCCTTTCTTTTTTCCATTTTTTTTTTCTTCTCTCGTCTCACCATAGAAGTAGCCGCTGCACCTTGGTATTTCGATATCGCGTTCAACCGACGCTTGTTTTTACGGAACTCGTTCCATATCACGTTGAAATAACGCTTCTCGTCTAATTACCGAATTTAAAAAATCGTCGTGCCGAGTCAATATCTCGATGCCTGGTGTGTTGCATATATATATATAATTAATACACACACACACATATATATATATATATATATATATATTAAAATAAAAAGAAAGAGCACTAAGATTTATAATTCAGTGTTCTTATTAATTGTTTTTATTTTTTAAAAACAGTGCTCAATACAATTCTGCAGAACATAAATATTATAAATTTACTAACTTAAAAATATGCTTCCGTCGCTACACAGGAATTACTAAGTTTCAAAAACAGAAACTAAAATCTTCAAATTTAATTATAGAATTTAAATTAAAATCCCTTGTACTCTTTCATTTTCAAGTGAATTTTTGAAAATTCGCTTGAAAATGAAACAGTACTAGGGATTTTAGTAAATTTATAATGTGTGTGTATGTATATATATATATATATATATATATATATATATATATATATGTGTGTGTGTGTGTGTGTGTGAGGAAGGTAACTTCTTGCCTCTTGATGTTATCGGTCGAAAGGAGGCAATCCAAAGCGTGCGGCACCTTTGGAAAGTGCTTGAAAACGAATTGATCCAAGCCTTGTGAGTGAAATTGGGTAGATGGAACCTTTGGGGAGTCGTCGGTGGTTGTGTTAACACGAAGGCTTTGTTCAAACTGTTGTTCATGCTAGATAGTGCGCTCTTTCTCAGAAACTATAAGTAAGGTCCGCTCACCGTAGTAGCAGTATAAACCACAGGTAGGCTCTGCGGGTATTTAACAAACACAAATGCTCTGGATCAGGTGTCTGCAATGGGTATTAGCTAGCAGCCCCCAGTAGACGGGCATCCTCGGATACAAGTGGCCCTCCACTATATGATACTATATATACACACATACACACACACATAAAATGGATAAAAGTCCGACAATTATTTTAAGACATTTTTATGTTCTATAAAAAGAACGTATAAACATAAAAAATGTCTTAATTTATATATATATATATATATATATATATATATATATATATATATATATATATAAATTAAGAAGTACAGTGTTTGTGCGTGTGTCCAAGCAACTTCTTCATTCCCACTGGTTCGATTTCGATGATTCATGCCTCATTCCAAAATTCTAGAAAAGTTAGGCGCAGGGAACGATTTTCGTTGAGCTCAGATTCAGGGTTGTCAGATTATGCGAGGTTAAAAATATATATTAATATATTATACTAGCCATTGTCTTTGCTTTCATGTTTCAAGGGAAGTAATTCAACATTCCAACCACCTGAAGAAGGCCGTGTGTACAACGGCTGAAACGTTGTGATAAACATGGTGACAAAGATGAATACAATAGTCTGAATAATGTAAATAATGTACATAATACCTCATCTCAGAAATATAGACAGATAAATATTTTTATTATTATGAAGACAGGAAATGTTAAAAATAAGACAGATTTAACACCGAATCTTATTTATTTTCACTATCAATTGTGAAGACAATTTAAAATCTTTTCCACCATCAGTTGTTAAAACGCATGTTAAAATCATTTATTCACCATCAGTTATTAAAAGAAATATAGAAATCTCGGAATATTTTAAGCATTTCAGGCATAAATCTCTGTAAATCCAAAACTTGCCCTTGGACATGGCTCTCTTGCCAATACACTTCAGGTGCAGCCACTGAAGACAACAATCACAGACCACAGAATCCATATTATTCAAGTCCTGCCCACAGAGCTCACACAAACACTGTGCTAACGATCTCAAATGTAATATATTCTTATTCTAAAACATTATTTATAATTATATATCCTTGGTGTCTATTTCACCGGGGCCGGTAAAATACTCTTGGTGTCAATTTTACCGGGACTGTTTTCTTTTTTTGGAGGAAATTATGTTTATTAATTTGATACTTAAAGGATTTTCCGAATCCCCTTTTATTAGGTTGGTGCAAAAATAATGACGTAATAATGTCGTTTTTTGACGTTAAAAAATACGTCAAAAAACGACATTATTACGTCATTATTTTTGCACCAACCTAATATTAACCACTGGTATTTTCACTATAAAAAATGTGTTTATATACTTCCCTAGTGCTTTGATTTTTTTTTGGAGGGGGGGGGAATCCCTATTTGCCAATAGCTGGGACCCTAATAGATGCTATCACCGTCAAAACCTCCAATGTACTGATCAGAGTCCTTGCTGTCGGATGTAGTTTATCGTCATACCCAGGACGACAGTCTAGAAGGATGACAACACTGAAATCAAACCAGTGTCAATTGTCCTATCTTCAGCAATTAGGATGGGAAGAAGCAAAGTAAAAAAAGACTGCTCCGCCACTTTCTCTTTTTATGTACCGTGTCCTTTCAGGGTGTAGGCGATCATGGCTCTCAACTTCCCCCTATCCCTTGTGGCCCTCAATAACTTTTGTCCTGCTGCCACCTCCCCCAGATCACGTTGTGTCATCCACTTGCTTAAGCCTGCCAAGGTACGTCATGCGTTTTTTACTTTGTCTCTCTTTCCCTCTATTCGATCTGTGAGTATCAGATTCTCCAGACATTCCTTTCTCATTAAGTGTCCCAGAAACTTCAGCTGCCTCTTCTTGATGTTAAGTATAAGCTTCCTCCTTGTTTTTATTAATTTTTTTTAAAAAAGGTAGAAAAAATGTTTACTTATTTTAAAAACTTTAAACCTTTTCCTATCCAGTAATGTGTTGAATGCGTTTCGGTTTCTCAGTATTTGTTTTTATTAAATTTTCAAAATCTGTTCTTTCTTTTGATAACCCTGTATAACTTATGGCGAATTTCTAAGCGTAGCGTTAGCTTAGATGTGTCACAAGGCCGAAAGTATGTGGCACCAAGTGAGGATCGAATTCACTATTCAATCGTAATTGTTCTTGCAAGACAGTCTTATCTTGCCTACTATTACACTACGTTGAAGTTCCACTAATATATAGCTTATGTTTCGAAATTAGTTTAGAAATAAATTGATTAATTGTGCATTTTTGACAGGAGGGGGGCTGTTTTAGGACAGTAGTGAAACATTAAATATACAGGTAGAATTCGAACACGGGATGCTACATTTATTCGCCGTATTGGTTAAGCAATCTGCGGCGGCTTTGTCCACTCGTCAGTCAGCAGTCTTGCCATATACCAGACAAGCATTTGTTGATTCCTTTCTGCGATATTTAAACAGCCATTTTTTGGGTGGTGAAAGATATTTTTATGTTGCTCAAGCTTTGTGTACCTAGTTAATGTGAGTAAGTCTTGTTCCCGGCCACATCTTTGGTTATGATCCAGGTTGAGATTCCCAACCTCCCCAGGTTGTTTTGGCCCCCTTTTATCTCGTCTGGCCCGTATGATTTTTCTATCCGTTTCCCATTCCCTTAGCGAGAGTGTCTCTTGATTTTGTCCCATGGCCAGAATACAGCGGACTCTGCTTTTTGAGGGTTGGACGGGCCCTACTAACATCAGTTATGTTTAGTTTGCTTTGTGTCGATTTTTAGTTTATTATTGGGTTCATCTCCATCCCCTCTCATTCTTCATGATTAGATTTTTATGTATTATTTATTATCATTAAATTTTTTATGGCATGGGTGCGTTTTGTAGGTCCCCCCCGCCTTTTGAGAGATATTGTGTTGTATGGAGCATTGAGTGGTGACGGGCGATTTTTTATGGTGAATGTGGAGATTGTAATGAGTGAATGGTTCGTGAATCAGAATAGCTAGGTATAGGATAGTTAGTGCCGACCAGCCTCAACCCTTCCCCATTTCAGGCTATGTGCCAAAATTGTCTTTTTTGATACAATAAATATTGATATTTTTATGCTGCTTAACGGAAGCCATATTGGTTTTTATCAAGGAAAAAAAATGATCGCTATCAGAAACTTGGTGTTATTTTAAGGTAAGAATAACCAATTATTCTTTATTTATTCATGTCGATGTTTAGTTTTTCAGTTCATTACATGAAGAGAAAATAAAATGATGCCTTGGGTTTCTTTCTGGTTAGGGCTTGCCGAATATTCAGTGTTCTGTCTCAGCATAACCACAGGAAATCGCCAATCCCCACTCTAAACAAACGACAGGGTCAAAGTGGATGTCTCATTCTCATCTGTGAGAATAGTAAGCTGCTCGCCTGAATCCCTGGGGTATAGATCATACGCTGATACTATTATCGCTGGTGGATAAATATTTTTTCAAGTTGAAGCAAAAAGGTCGTAAAAATTTAAACGGTTGAAGGTTGCGAGTGTGTTCACGATTCAGTGAGGAATTTTTTTGTAACTTGGATAGATTGACCCGGGCGGGGGGCACCAGCTCTTAGTCGGAAATTGAATACTGGGTCCAGGGTTTAATGCCTCGCACTGGTTAAACATTAAGTTCGATTTACCTATTTGTCTGATTATTGAATCCTGCTTTTTTTTTTTTTCTTTTTTTGCTATGTCCTGTCAGAAGTGGGGGTAGAAATATTTGCTTTACAACTAATGCTTATCCTATTGTAGTCATTGTATACCCGGGTATCATTCTCACTTTTGTCTTGGCATAAGGTGACTGAGAACCAACAGAGCTTTGTGCATATAGTGCGGTACTGTTGGGATATCCTGGGTAAGTCGTCATGATACCTTGACGTCGAAGCTATGAGCGAAAACTAGTCATCTGATGAGGACTTAGTTGGGGACACCACTGTTGTAGTTTCACTAGTAATTGTGTGAATTATATATATATATATATATATTTGAAGAAAGTGAGCATCATATCTAAGGCACCTTTCGGCCAACGCTTTGTCAAATATATTCGTTGGTAATATTTAATATAAATGAATACAAAGACAATAAAGTGACTGAGGAGGGAAAGGTGGAACTTGACTAAAAGACAGATTTTAATTATATAAATTAAAATCGAATAAATAGTTCCACAAGAGTATATAAAATAGAAAAAAGGGAAACTCACATACCCTCCAGCAGACGTAAGGAACGTAAAAAGTGTTCCTTCTGTCTTCACAGACTGGGTTGCTGACACTTAATGTAAACGGCTTCAGAAACTCGAAGATGGTGTATAGATCGAGCGCTTTGTAATACCGAAAACCATGTGTCTTCGTACTCAGCGGCAGAAGCATCATTGTCCAGCAAATGTTGACCAATTGCTGACTCATGGACTGAGTTGTTCTTATAGGCTGGCAGGGACTGCTTGAACGAACAAAAGCAGGAACATGCTGCGCCACCCTCGTTTCCAACCTTAGATTGGTACGTCCTATGTATACCGCGTCGCAACGGCATTTGAATTTATCAACAACAGAATTTTTATGAAAATAGGACAGCCTATCTTTAGAAAAGGAAGGAAGCAGGGTTCTGGTATGAAAATCCGTGCGCAACTTAACAGCATTATATGTGGACAGAATGGACGCTGAAATTTTGTCCGATAGTAGCTGACATTTCCTACCAAGCCAAGGTAACTTCAAATAAACAGGGCATTGGCTAGGACCGAATGTCACAGGCTCCTCTAAGCGTCTGATTTTATTATTGATCACAAGTCTGATAATATTGATGGGATATCCATTACTTATGAAAATATTTCGAATTTTAGTAAGTTCACCATCCAACATTTCAGGGGAACAAATCATAACAGCACGATCGACCAAAGTCGAAATTAGACTAATTTTGCGAGACTTAGGAACAAACGAGTTCCAACTCGTATAGAGACCGGTGAATGTGGGCTTACGAAAAACATTAGTGACGAAAGCCCCATCCTTTCGTTCAACCAGTGCATCCAAAAAGGGAGAGCTCTATCTTTTTCAATCTCCATTGTAAACTTAAGGGAAAGATGGAGAGGATTTAGTTGAGCTTGTGGACTTTATCAAACCCCTTGTCTATATGAGACATATGGACGATACTTTTTCTATTTTTTACAAGAGAGAAAAGGAGTGAGTAGAAAGTGAAAAAGAAAGGACAAAGAATCACGATATTCTACACGTATAAACAGGCGAGCGCATGGTAGCACGTAAACTATAAAAAATTTGTATCAATGACATGTGCATATAAAAAAAAAATCGAGAAGTATGAGCTCTTAGTAGTTGGTACTGCCTGACGAGTGGGCGGAGTGATGTCCGGAGAGTCCATCTGCGAAACTATAGATTCAGGATACTAAAGATAACATCAATCAGCTAAGTGACAAGCCTTTTACTTGTATTAATTATATATATATATATATATATATATATATATATATATATATATATATATATAGTTTAAAAATTCGGAGATCAGTTGAATCCGGTCCCTTGGTTTCAACCTTACGGTATCCTCAGCCGCCGATTTGAAGCCAAGGTAGAGGATTAAACTGATCTCTTGATTTTTAAAGTTAAAAGCTCTATATGTTATTTTTACTATTTTTTTAGTTTATCACGCTTGTATTGAGCACTTTTTAATACTACTTTTTCCTGGTCTGATTCAACACTGACCATTAACCTATATATATATATATATATATATATATATATAATTATTATTATTTCAGTTGAAATCTCTGGGGAGGAAGTGACGGTTTGTAAACAGTGACTATTACGGCTAATAATGAAAGACCCTTCGGTAAATCGAATCGAGTTCTCTGTCACTGTGTGTCTATCGAAAAATAAATACGCTTAAATTCACCTTCATCCCTGCTTAGTGATAGAATCTCTGAATGAAGCGAATTCAGTCGGGTTTCGATCCTCGCTAGAGGCAACCGGACGTTTAGCCACACTGATGAGCTGCGATACAGCGAAACAGTCTGTTTCTAGATGACTATACATATATATATATATATTTTGAATGGTGAGATAATAAATTATATTATAAATTTGTTCGTAACATATTTTGGGTGGGGGGGGTTGGTTATGTTTTTGACTTTATTTTTTCTCGTAATTGTAGATACTAGTTGTACGCATGACAATTTCACGGCTGCAAATGACATCACGAAGTCCGAACCAATAACTACTACAGCGCAAAGATATCTAGCTGTTTCAAAACTTCTCAATCTTTGGACCTCCTATTAATAATAAAAAACTTAAAAAAAAAAACTTTAAAACATTTTACTTCTATTAATGTGGTTTACATATTATTGTGTATATTACTATATAAAATATATTGTAGAACAGGTATATTGGCCTTGACTTGTATAAAAATACGTATGCTGTTGGCACACTGAATGATTTTAAAACCCTCAGTCGGCACATAGTCTGCAAAAGGGTTGCTGACCCCTGGCCTAGCGTGGTCATGTGTAACGGCTATTGGGAAGAAGGGAGTACAAATAGAATGCGATTTATTTATTTCATTTTATCTTATTTAATATGGCATGTTTTTTATTTATTTTTTTTCTTACGGCATATCAACCTAACCCTGCAAAGATTTTTATTGCTGGTAAGATTTTTGTTCAAAAATCTATTGCCAGTATTTTTTTTTAAATGTATTGCTGGTAATAATTTTTTCTTCAAAAATTCATTGCTGGTAGTAATTTTTTACAAAATTGTATTGCTGGTATTAAAACCTATTTTTACACTTTCATAGTGTTTTGACCCCCAGTTTGGAGGTTAACTATTTGTCCATAGCTGGGACCCTAACAGGCGCTACCACCCTGGGTCAGGGTGGACCTAAGAACATCAGCAATTAAGAGGTAGCTCTACTCTCCTCAAAACCTCCTGATCATAGGCCTTGCTGCCGGATGTAGTTTATCGCCTTAACCAGGCTGCTGTTTATTTTCTATAACTTCTAGAGTTTTGAGCCTTTCTTTTCAACTGGTACTATAAAGTATTTTGGCGTCGTCAAGTAATATTTGTCTTATGCTGGTAGTTACATTTTGTTCGTTCATGATATATTCCTTAAGACGGATTTGTTCACCTGTGATACTAAAGATGAAAATCAAATTATTTTCGATGGGACTATAGCAAGAGATGTATAAAAAATATAAAAATAACTAATATATTTTTCACAAGTATTTCTAATATATAAAACTTGCTTTTGTATGTCCGCTGTAAAAACTAAAAATTAAAAAAATTAAACTTATAAACTTTTGTGTGTACACGCGCACATTAAAACGTGCTTTTAGGGTGAGGAATGTGGCTAGGCACTAAAATGTCTAGTTCTCTTTGTTATTAACACAGGGGATGAAGGGCGGAGGGGAAGAAATGGATTCATAACTTTCCCCAGAATATTTGTGAAATCGGTCGAAATTCGACATCCATGAATATAAAAAAAAAATGGCGATAAGGTTCAACCTCTGCTGACATGTCATCAATATCGCCTTAGAATTTGTAGTCGATAATACTGTGAGTGAGATCGTATATAGCCTTAGCCAGGGAGGCCGTGGAGCGCTCGAATAGCGAGCGCTACATATGCCAGGTAATTATACATAGGTTAAGCAAGATGTCTTTCGAAGCTGTGAATATGGGCGCAGAATTGCGCAAAGAAGAGGTCCGTCGAGGTGGCGACCGTTACATTCGTGAAGTCAAAACCCCGGAGGGGCATACTCTTCGGGCCACTGACGATATGTGCGAGGCGTTTCGGCGGCATTTCGAGAGCCGGTTTACCAAGGAGCCTGGTCTTCGTGAGGATGAATTTCGCAGCTATTTGGTTAACTTTCCTCGGCTTTCGCCGACTGAAGCGGCTAGCTGCAAGGGAGAGATCACGGAAGGCGAAGTCTACACGGCATTGAAGAAGGTCGGCAGAGGCAAGTCGCCCGGTCTGGATGGTTTGCCCTATGAATTTTACTTGAGGCTGTCGCATATCTTTGTCCCGATTTTGACTTCAGTTTTCAACAACTGGTTCCGGCTGGGGTCCCTCCCCGACCGGTTTTCCAGGGTGTGATCACGCTGTTGAAAAAGGGCAAGGGTGTTTGGGGGAACTTAGATGACTACAGGCTCATAACTCTGCTAAACACAGAGTTAAAGATTTTGGCCAAGATCCTGCAGGAGCGCTTGCAGTCAGTTGCCGACTCTCTGTTGGGTCCGGTGCAGACTTGTTTTGTGAGGGGCCGAACAATTCAGAGCAACCTGCATCTGATTTGCACGATCATAGAGGGTGCAAAAGACGACGATGAGGCTGCGCTAATCAATTTGGATCAGTCCAAGGCATTTGATAGGGTTGACCATCGCTACCTTGCTGCTGTCCTGTAGGCCACCGGTTCGCACCCGACTTCTGCCGCTGGATTAGCCTCCTGTATCGCTCCCCCAGTGCTGTGGTACAGGTGAACGGGAAGCTGTCGTGCGCTTTTGCGATGTCTAGGTCGGTCCGTCAGGGTTGTTTGCTGTCGCCCCTACTTTATGCTTTGGCGTTGGAGCCTCTCCTTCGCGTGCAGTCCAGCCCTACGCGGAATTGCCGTTCCTGGAGGAGCTCGAGCCAGGGTTTCTGCGTACGCCGATGACGTATCTGCTTTCGTGTCGTCCCGCAGTGACATTGAGGCGGTACTGAAGGCGCTTGATCGGTACGAAAAGGTGACAGGGGCCAAGATTAACCGCGACAAGTCGTCCGGCTTGCGGTTAGGTGCCTGGAAGGGGGTCGATCTTCCAGGGCCCTTCAGTTGGACGGACGGTCCTGTCCGCATTCTTGGAGTGTGGTTTGGACCCGAACTCCAGCTAGAGAAAAATTGGTCTGAAGTACGAGCAATGGTCGATGCTGCCGGTCAGAGTTGGCATCGACGGAGGTTGTCCGTGAATGTCAGGGCGGAGGTGTGTGCTACATACATTTTCCCTCTTGTCCTTTATCGATTGTCTGTACTTCCTCTCTGTAGACGCCAGCGGAGGGCGATCGAGCGCTCGAGCGCTATCCTTCATTTTATGGAGGGGACGCGGGAATCGGGTCGACAGACGAGTTTGTGCACAACGTCCGTGTCATGGGGGAGGGGGCTGGGAATGCCACACTTGGAGAGCCACAAACGTGCCTCGAGGTTGGCTTTCCTGCGCCGCGCGTTGACACATGGAAAGCCGATTATGGAGGGGATTGTGAGAGACGCGTTCCATCGCTTTACTATCAATCCTCCAATCTCGCGGTTTGAGCACCGTCGTAAACCCCGGGATCAATCGGCTTTCCTTCGCGTGTGTCGGTCGGCCTTGTTGGCCGTTCCTCGGTGCAGTGACCTTTCTCGGTTTAGGTTTCTTCTGTCGTCTTTTAGTGGAGAGGGGGTTGCGAAGGATTCCCTACGTGAAGAGCTCGGCTTGTCGGAGGAGGAGAAGTTTCGCTCTTACTGGTCTTGGGCACCAGCGGCGGATTACCTCCGTAACCCTGAGTTTTCGCTTACCTGGCAATTGGCTCGGAATCGGTTGCCTCTCAATGACAAGGCCTTCATATGGGGCATAGCGGATTTGCCAAACTGTGAACGGTGTGGCCTTGGTTTAGAAGAAAAGGCTTCGCACGCCTTCTACTATTGTCCCCGGGTCCGCCGCTTATGGAACCATGTGGGTGAGCTGACGGCTCGTCTCGCTCCTGAAAAGCTCGTGTCCATAGATCGCGCATACGCGTGTGACAATGTGTCCCCCCCGCATGAAACGGCTGGTGTTTCTGACGCTGCTAGCCACGGCCCGAATGGTGATTTGGACGACGCGAGAGGAGAAAGTCTTTCTTATCAGGATCTGATCCGATTCTTGAGCATCATCTCAATTTGAAGATTAGAACTGATAGAAAACGCTTGCATTCGACAGTCTTCAGCGAAAGGTGGGTGATTGAGGCGAGTTTGATTCGTTTGAACGGGGCTAGCCTTGATTTTCTCTTTTAGGTCAAGCCTACGTTACATCAGGGTGGCATCCTGTGGAGCCCTCCCCTTGGTTAGGTTAGACAAGTTTTTGTGTACCTAGTTAATGTGAGTAAGTGTTGTTCCCAGTCTGTCCCCGGCTATATCTTTAGTTATGATCCGGGTTGAGATTCCCAACCTCCCCAGTTTGTTTTTGGCCACTTTTTATCTCGACTGGGTCAGCTTCATATATTCCCATGCTCGTATGATTTTTTTTATCCTTTTCCCACTCCCTTAGCGAGAGAGCTGCTTGATTTTGTCCCATGGGCAGAATACAGCGGCCTCTCTGTTTTGAGAGTTGGACGGGCCCTACTAACATCAGTTATATTTAATTTGATTTGTGTTCATATTTTAGTTTGTTATTGGGTGCATCTCCATCCCCTTTCATTTTTTCATAATAGATTTTTATATATATTTTAGCATCATGAAATTTTTAGGTCACGGGGCGCGTTTTGTAGGTCACCCTAGAGAGAAGGTGGTAATATAGTGTATGGAGGATTGATTAGTGGCGGACAAGTTCTTGTGGTGAATGTGGAAATTGTAATGTATGAATGGGTCGTGAATCGAATTAGCTAGGTATAGGATAGTTAGTTAAGACCAGCCTCAACCCCTTCCCTTTTTCGGCCTTGTGCCAGAATTATGTACCTGTACATAATAAATATTGAGATCGTATATATAATCTGTTTGAACCATTTCCTACGTTCCGATTGGAAAGTGTTCAAATTTACCTTTGAAAATTAATGTTTCATGCTAACACCTTATTATCTCGGGCACGAAGGATAGAGAGATTCTTCCAATTAAATAAACTATATCACATTAACCACTTCTTTTTCTTTTTAGGTGCCATGTCCTTTCATGACATAGACGATCCCTCTATCCCTTACATCTCTTAACAAGTTCCTTCCCTTTGCTATGTCACCCAGACCATGTTCTGTCATCTACTTGCTCAAGCCCACTAGGTATGTCATCCGTTGTTTTCCTTTGTCTCTCTTTCCTTCTATTCAACACGTGAGTATCAGATTCTCTAAGCCCTTCTTCCTCATTATGTGTTCCAGGAACTTCAGCTGCCTCTTCCTAAGCATCCTCCTTGTTTGCAACCTCCCTAAGACCTCATCATTGCTCACACGCTCGATCCATGATATCTTTAGCATCCTTCTGTAGAACCACATCTCCGTCGCCTCGTGTCTCTTTTTCATCTTTGAGGAAATCATCCAAAATTCGCTGCCGTAAAGAAGGACAGATGTTACGTAACAGCTCAGTATTCTTAAGCCACTAACGAGATATTTCTGAACCACTCCCTTCATTCTTTCGAATTGGTGATGGTGATTTTTTAAAGTGTAGCTTTGATGTGCCACAAGACCGAAAGTATGGGACACCCAGTGAGGATCGAACTCGCAATTCAGTCGTAATTCATCTCGCGAGACAAGCTTTTAACCACATCGAAGTGCCCCTGTTGAATTGGTTATGAATTGAAAAAATAATGCCGATAAAATAATGCCGGTATGAGAGCGATGACTGTTCGGGAGCAGCTGATGAGATACATTTTTTAATTTGACTGTGAAGTCAAGAATGGATCAAGACAATTCTAAGTTGAAAACCGTGAAAGTCTTAACGTCATGCTCACCTGACGAGACATTTTCACCGATATGAGGTCACTCAAAAACATCACGCACTCAATTTAAGGAATGCAGTTATTTCTGGATGAACAATAAGGGAATGGCTCCTAGACACCCATCAGGATTAAAACAAGACCTATAAATATCTGTCTATATCTCTGAGATGAGGTATTAGGATTACTTACATTATTTACATTATTTGGACTGTTATCCTCATCTTCATTGCCATATTCAAAACGTTTCGGCCGTTGTGCGCTCTGGCCTTCTTCCAGTGACTGAAATTTTGAACCGTCTTTATCCGGTGGGTCATGTGTCCTCGAGGATAATGACGTTGGTTAGATCCAGTGACTAAACCTAAATAGTTGTGAGTTCAATACCAGGCTACAGCAGTGATGAATCAAAAAACTTGGAGAGGTGAGTTAAAGGGAAATAAGCGAGTTATCCGAAAGAGGCATGGCACGTGGAACTAGAACAATCTACCTCGGTGGACGAAATAAAGCGTTCGGCTCGAAATTCCAATCACCTGAAGACAACGACCGAGATGTTGTGAATATGGCAGTGAAGATGAGTATAACAGTCCGAATAATGTAAATAATTTAAAGTCCTGTCAAAGTGTGGATGAACCTTCTTATTGGGTAAGCAGCTAGCTCAATCGAGTGGACTGGGTTCCATAGCTATGAAGACTTTTCTAAGCGTAACAAATATAGCATAAGGCTGAAAATATGAAGATCGAAGTTGCTACTCAATCGTAATTGCTTTGGCGAGACAGCCTTGCTAACCATTACATCACGTTGAAGTGCCCTGGACGCCATAGCTACTTATGCAACCCGTGACGTCAATGGTCGAATGACAAACATCCCTCCCACCCGACGGAATAAACGACCACGTGTTTGTCATCGAGGTGAGACTTCGAGGATATCGGCTGCAATTTGATCAGCAGAGGGATGGGCTCCTGCAGGTTTGCATGCCTAAGACACTGTGCGCGTGAATGAATACCTACCAGTCCTTCAACCCTGATATGCGGAAATTGTCAGGTACTCAGCTGCGCAGCGACCCTGTGACCACACCGGGATGATGATTCACCGGGAAAAAGATTCGATTATTTTCAGTACATAAAAGGAGAACGGTTTTGTATAATATTTTCTTAGGAAACACCTTGGTGCTAAGCTGAGATGGCAACACCAGAAGGGAAGGAAGAAAAGAATATCAGAAATTGAATTTTTATAAATGTTAACTTCTTGTTGTGGTTGAAAAGAGTTTGTGACGTCATACTGAAACATGACGTCAGAGTCATTGCTCTTGAACATGATCTCTCGAAAGAGAAGTACATTCAACGTGCTTTTTAAACATTATCGCAAACAGACCATGCAATAATAATTTTGACCTCTTTTCATCCTTGCTCTCTCTCCCTCTCTAACTGTATTAGTCATACTCTTTTACTTACTCGTTCACTCTCTCTCTCTCTTTCAGTGTCTTACACGTTCACTCTCTCTCCCTCTTTCAGTGTCTTACTCGTTCACTCTCTCTCCTTCTTTCACTGACTTACTCGTACACTCTCTCTCCCTCTTTCACTGTCTTACTCGTTCATTCTCCCTCTTTCAGTGTCTTACTCGTTCACTCTCTCTCACTCTGTGTCTTACACGTTCACTCTCCAGGTGTCTTACTCCTTCACTCTCTCTCTTTCAGTGTCTTACTCGCTGACTCTCTCTCTTTCAGTGTCTTACTCGCTGACTCTCTCTCTTTCTGTGTCTTACTCGCTGACCCTCTCTCTCTTTTCACTGTTTTACTCGCTGACTCTCTCTCTCTTCATTGTTTTACTCGCTGACTCTCTCTCTCTTTTCACTGATTTACTCGCTGACTCTCTCTCTCTCTCTTTTCACTGATTTACTCGCTCACTCTCTCACTCTTTTCACTGTTTTACCCGCTCACTCTCTCTCTGTCTCTCTCTCTCTTCGCTGTTTTACTCGCTCACTCTCTCTTTTCACTGTCTACTCGTTCACTCTCTTCTCTCACTCTTGTTTTCTCTCTTTCACTGTCTTATTCGCCCCCTTTCTCTCACCATCTTGCTCTCTCTCACTATATTTTTTCCTCGCTTTCTTTCTCACAATCTCTCTCTCTCTCTCTGTGCCTCACTTGCTCACTCTCTCTTTCACTGTCTTACTTGCAGTATTGGCGCAATAAAATCTTCCTATTTTCTCACTGCTTTATTCAGAGTATTGTCCTCCTTTATTTTTTTTTATGACTTCCATTTTGAACGTTATAGTTACAACCAAAAATGGCATTCCAAATTTCCAGGAACTGGTTCTATAAAGGAAGGTAATCTTTAGGAACCTATTCTACTATTACTCAAGTTCCATAAAGGCAGGTAATCTTTAGGAACCTATTCTACTATTACTCAAGTTCCATAAAGGCAGGTAATCTTTAGGAACATATTCTACTATTACTCAAGTTCTATAAAGGCAGGTAATCTTTAGGAACCTGTTCTACTATTACTCAAGTTCCATAAAGGCAGGTAATCTTTAGGAACCTATTCTACTATTACTCAAGTTCTATAAAGGCAGGTAATCTTTAGGAACCTGTTCTACTATTACTCAAGTTCCATAAAGGCAGGTAATCTTTAGGAACCTATTCTACTATTACTTAATCTAAGAAGGGAAACAAATCCCTTTATAGTATCAAAAAGAATTAAACCATTTTGATAATAAAAAAATATTTATTTATTAAGATATTTTCAGATTAAAATTCTGTTCTCATCATATTTCTGTGCAGAAGTCTGATGCTTTTTTTGACTAGTGTCATCAGCTGTGTTATGGTTTCTTAGCCACATTTGAACTGAATTGCTGCAATCCCAAGCATCTCTCTTTCGTCTATTTTTCCACACAGCTACCACTATCTCTTTCTCTTTCTTTCTCTCTCTCTCTTTTTCTCCCTCTTTTTTTCTCTTCCTTTCTCTATCTCTATCTCTTTCTCTATCTCTCTTTCTCTCTTCCCTGCTCACTGCTGTTTATCACGTGTCTATTAGAATTTCACCAGGCGCACGAGCGTAGCGTAACTAACATTTTACATAGACTATCGGCTATTAATATATAAGACTATTTTTGGATAATGAAACAACCGTTTCTCTAAGCTTTTATAATTTTAAGAATCGGTTGGCGCGAACCGGTAGGATACCACCATTGTCTGCTATCTTTCGTCTTTCTTCAGGTGTGTGTAGTTAATTTAAGATTATAAGTCTTCCGCAACAAAACCGCGTAATATATAAAATAAAGAAGTGGCAGTAATACGCCATTTTTGGTCTAATTTGACTCTTGTAAAGATGAAGAATGGTAGCAGTTAGGTACTTCTTGCAGTGATGGAATGAACCGAAATTTTCAGCAATGGATTGTATACTAACTCGAGTAAAGTCTTGGTATTTGAAGCTTTAATTAATAGTTCAAATAAATTACATACAAAAAGAATTCGTCAAAATATCTCTCATCCTATTTTGTTGCCATCGTTGTGCCAGAAACTCAATTCTACGCTTATACCATTTGGCTGATTTAGAAGCAAAAAGCTCCTTGAATTCATTTTCAAGCTCATCCACATTATTAAACCTCCCTCTGCACAAGGAATAAGCTATGACTCAGAAAAAGATGGTACAAGGTTTGGATTGTAAGCCCGTCAGTTTTGCACTTGGTCACATAGGCGGTGTGTGCGGGTACATTGTCATGCTTTAAGAGTACGCGCCTTTGATTGTTCATTTCCGGGTAGCGGCCTTTCAAAGCATCATATACTCGCTGCAGTTGTTTAGCATAAAGGTCAGAGTTCCCAGCATAACCATTTGAGACAAGCTCAAAGTGTAACACCCCTCGAAATTCCGCCAAATATAAATAATCTTCTGTTCAAACTGCCCTTGTTTGACAATCGTCTCTGAAGCGTGGTCGGAACAAAGCCACTGATTACTCTTATTTGGATTGCAAAAATAAATCCATTTTTCATCCCCAGTTACATTTCGACACCAAAAACGGGCATCTTGAGAAATTGCCAGCAGTTGTTTGAAAATTTTCACACGTCCTTGTTCAGTTCATGAGGAACTTCTTGACGGCATTTGTTCATAAGGCCAAGCTTACTGGAGTGTCGTTTGATTGTGCTTTTTGTGAAAGACCAAGTTCTGTTGACATTGTACAAGTGTTAATGCTTGGCTGTTGTTCAACCATTTCAAGCAAAGCCTCATCTTTCACAACAGATCTCATTAATCTCTGTCTATCTTCGAAGCTAGTTTCATCTTCCTTGAAACATCCAAACCAGTTTTGTGCCACATGTTGCTTGGCCTTCCGCATCATTAATTTCTTTTGCCGCTGCCCCTGCTCTCGGTGCTTTTTTTCCACATGTAACTTAAAATGGTTCTAATTGCAATTCTTTTTCATGATTCATTATGAAAGCTGTAAAATAAAGAATAAATAATTAACGCTTATATGTTATAGATGAAAATAAAGAATAAATAATTCAATGAGTGGACAAAAGGTTTTATCAAATTAATGATATAACATGGAGATACAATTTGATAAAAATCATCAGTAAATATACGAAAAACCTTTTGACTCAACTTGCTTTAAGAGTTCGTCTTGAGGTCTGGAGTGAACTTGAGACCCAGCAGACATTCAAAGAATGGAGCTTAATTCAGAATGGAACTGTTCGTCGTAGATTAAAAAATAAAAAAATAAAGACGCAAAATCTGAGTTTTTTTTTCCTTCGTTGTGTAGCGGGGGTGGTGGTGTTTCCCGACCGAAAGTGGGTAAATATCTCTCGCGACACAGACGTTCTTTTTAATTTCATTCAGATGTTCTGTGTATATACGTTTGCGTATGTCCAAGTATATCGTAATTCAATGATAGACGCAAAAATATTTTAATTTAATTTTTTAAATTTAAAAAAAAAAAGAATTCTGTTCGTTAGTGAATAATTTCCGAAAAGATCAATAAAATATCATTTTGTTATGGTTTAAAAAAAAATTAAGTTGACATTTTTTCCAACTTTGACATAATTGTTAAGATACGTGTATTTAACCAAACTGAGTGGTATGGGAATATATTATTCCAAAGTTAGTCAGATTGTGTATTGCAACATCATTTCTTCATCTTATCCTCGTACAGGGACTGTCATGGCATATCATTTCACATCGTTATTCGAATATTTATCTTCCCGCTTTTTTTTATTTATGTCCGCCGCGGTCTGATGTTTCTCGAAATAAATTAGTAATCACTCAAACCGAAAAGCAACTTTATCGTGAGAATCCGGCATTCAATTGCTTTCGTTCCTTTCTTTATTCTCTTTGTTTGTTTTTGTTAATTTTACATAGCCTGTTGCTTTGCTAACAAGATCAATTTTCAAATCTAAATTTAAAATACTACATTTATTAGAAAATATCTTCACTTTAAATACAGACGTCTTTTATCTGAACCGGCATTTTACGATACTAATTTCATGCCTGTCACTTCGCTGATGGCAAGATGATCAAATTTCAAATCTAATTCGTCCATTCAAAATACTAAGATTATTAGAAAATTTATTCATTTTAAAGGAGCCATATAACTGGCTTCAAAGTGTCACACAGTTGGACTTGTACTGTTTTTTTTCCCGTTACCCTGGTTGTTGCCAGACGGAAAAGGAAAGAAGCTCTCACGAGACAGATGTTCATTTTAATTTCATACAAATTCTGTGCGTATGTATATCTTAATTCAATGACAGACCTAAAAATAGTTTAATTTTATTTTTAATATTTTCCGAAAAATTCAGTAAAATATATTTTGTTATGGCTTAAAAAATTGCGTGGTGTTTCTTTTTTTCCCCAACTTTGACAGAATTACTCAGACACGGGTAGGAGCTTTCCAGACTGATCGGGACGGAAATCTATTACTCCAATGTTGTATTTCAAACTTAGTCAATGTGTGTGTGTGTGTGTGTGTGTGTGTGTGTGTGTGTGTGTTTGTACATACATTAAATAACACAAGCACCTGTAAGTCACTTATGCACCAGACAAACACATATACACGAGCGGATTATGACCTAGGCTAATTAAATTATGTCCACCTCCTCAGATGGACCCACCCACTAACTCGCCCGCACCCGTCTTGTATATTCTTTTGACTTGTGATATATTTGAGAAACATTTACATAGCTTGTTGCAATTTTTAGAAAATAAACTAGAATAGCTATCTTTTGTAGGTACCTCCAATATTTCGCTAAAAACTCAGTATAAAATAATGATAAAAGGTCCCAAACTTAATAAAAACAAAGTTTCATTGTTAAAATGTTTGTTATTATTAAGAGGAAAGTATGTTTTAACATTTTTTCCCTTTCTAACACGTTCTAAATTTGGGTCAAAAATCTCCTTTTTTTTTTTTTTTTTTTTTAACTTTGTAATATTTGTGGTAATGGCCATTTCAGTGTAGCAGTTTCAGGGGTAAAACCCATTAATTTAATTCTTGCAAAAATCAAATAAATGTGTGATTTTAATGAAACTTTTCATACATTAAGGACATTATTATCTGAAGAAAAACAAATTTTCGATGAATAAAGAAGTTTTACAAGAATTGTTTGCATTTTTCTTTTAGTTTTTTCTTTTTTTTTCATTTTTCTTTAATTTTAAAAAATGTTTTAAAATTCTTCCAAGCAGATTGTGTGGTAGGTTATTAAGTTTTTAAGTGAAGACTATATCTCCTAAGCGAAAATTAAAAGCTTAATACAAATAATGCTGCCAAAACCTTTTACCATAATTAAAAATATATTTTCTATTTGTTTTTTGTGCGTCAAAATGTTATATATTTTTTTAGTATGATATCGCTTAAGTGACATTATGGTTAAAAGGTCACATGTTTCAAGGCTTGTCTCCTTCTTGGGGAAAGCTCCTTGACATGTAAAGGTCTTATCTCACTCTCAGTTGTTAAATTAAATTGAGATAAAATTATCTCATTTATCAATTTAAGCAATTAATAACTTAGTGAGGTATTTTAATTATTAATATAATAATAATTTTATTAGTTATTACCTCAGTTATTAAATTAAAAATGTAATGACTTAATGTAATATTAATAATTAATAAAATTATTTATCATTACCTTAGCTATTAAATAATGAGGGATAGGGGTAACTCAATAATGTAAGAAATTTTTATAGTATTTTAGATTATTATAAGAAACAAAAAAAAAAAACGTTCTGTCACTTTTGATGCACCGTACTAAACCTGTCAACACATTCAGCCATCAAATTATCGATAGAGACGTGAAAATAAGACCCCGAGGTCAAGAAATGTTATGCTATAAGTTATATTTGTTTCAGAACAGATTATTTTAACTTTAAAATTGCTAATTTTATGAAAGTAACGTTTCAAAAATGTATATCTTATTTTAGCGGGATTTTTAAAACCGAAAAATAAGTTCGTTTACATTTCTCTAAAAAATGTTTAAAATGGCCGTTTCGATTGGTTTCTCGGAAACATCAACTAAAAATCATTCAAATTTCTATTTGAAATAATAGGCAGTATTTTTTTTTTTTTTTTTTTAATTAGAAAATTTAATCCTTTAGCTTTCAATTGGAGAGGTTGGAAAGTTTTGAAAAGAATTTTTCCTTTATGAAAAATACATTTATACCCTAGGTATACGAATTTTTGGAGGTACCTATATCTTTTGTTTGCCAATAAAAATATTCTTTAAGAAATAACACTATTTTACTATTTATCGCAGATCAAATTAGCATATTTCAACACAACCGTAGTAAAAAAAAACAGATTTTTTTTTTATAACCAGCATTATAACAATAAAACAATCAAAATAAATGAGTTTATCATAGTGATATCATTTCAGTTTATGAAACTATTTAAAAGTTATAGCATCTAGAAAATTAAAATCATTGCTTTATATTAGGTTGGTGCAAAAATGATGATGTTTTCTCACATATGTTACTATGTGAGAAAACGACATTATTTTTGCACCAACCTAATAAAAGCTTGAGGAGCCCTAGGCTGCAGCCTATACTAGCCTCAAGGATAACCAGGCCCTCTATTCATACATTACGGACAGAAAATTAGCCTTTCTTTTTATAATATAGATTTATTATTATTAAGTAAGCAAGACTATTAAGGCCTGAGAAACGTTTGCTAGAAATTACCTCTGAATCCTGACTGGCGAAAAGTTCTCATCTATCATCACGCCGATGGATTATATAAGATAAAAATGAGGCGTGGGGCCGATTAGTTAATTAAATACATCTCGTTCAACGTCATTGACGTAAATGCTGTTATGCCGTCGGCTGTTAAACAAGTCAAGTAGTTCATTCCAATTCCATTTCTTTTTGCTTCTTGATATCAGCAGGAGATGTACAGTGTTTGTGAATGAAGTAAGAACAGTCTCGTTTTCATTATAGGGAGAATTTTTTTTTTTACAGTAAGGTTCAAACTGTACAAGGCCCGGGGGCCACTCGAAGTAGAGGGTTACATTAAGGACTAGTTTATATGGATAGGAGGGGAAGATAACGGTTAACTCTAGACATGAACTGATTAAGATTATCGTGATCGAGGAAACATCCTCTTGGGAGTATGTTACACAGAGTAGTGGTTTGCGGGAAGAAGCGTTAATGATCTCGTTACGAAAAAGCAATCCTTTGGTCGCGGCACCAGATATATTTTTTATAGCCTTTGTCCCATTCCTTTTTTTTCCTCCTAGTTCGCTACGATAGCACTAACTATAAGTAGTGAGGTATATGACAGATAACTTTTTCCCATCATCTTATTAGTGTATATACGCGAAAATAAAGGACAGTATATATATATATATATATATATATATATATATATATATATATATATATATATGCACACACACAGACTGAAAAACAGCAGTAGCAAAAGAGACCAACAAATAATATTATGTTGGTGCAAAAACAATGTCGTTTTCGCACATATGTTAATATGTGAGAAAATGACATTGTTTTTGCACCAACCTAATAAAACGAATGATTATAAGTGATTTCTGAATAACAATTTTTCCTTGCATTAACCTTGATGGTTGCCCCTCCATTCATAATCTGGACACTGCTAGCCATTGAAGAAACCAGTGATGGACGCCATTTCTGACGCTCTCTCTGTCTTGGTTACTTGCAATTACGCTAAGATCAAAAACTGGTCGAAGCCTGAATCTGGGGAAACTTTTGTCGTAGCGTAGCAACATCAGGTCACGCGATCACCGACGAATGGATAAACGCAGCAGGTGTCTTGAATAATGGTAGATTCCAACGTTTGGCTAAACAGGACTTAGCGTAACAAGCTTTTCACACACACACACAGACACACACACACACACACACACACACACACACGTGTGTGACATTTAATGCGTTAATGGATTTTATTTTTTATCCCACATTTTTTATTATTTTAAACGTTGTTTTTAGTGGAGACCTGAACTAACGTAGAAAGTCGTTTCTTTTTTTTTTTTTTAAACAGTGTGTTTCGAACCACTGCTCACCTTGGTAGGAGGAACCACTGTCTGATCAGGCGTACTTCATTTCCATCGTCTACGAAGACATTCACAGCCAAGCAAGGTTCTATTCGGCACTTTATCTATCTATCTATCTATCTAACTATTTATATATATATATATATATATATATATATATATATATATATATAGATGGATAGATATATCTTTGAGAGAGATATAGATAGATAAATTAAACGGCTAGATATAAGGAAGGGTATGCGCGGGCAAGCAAATAAACAATATTCATACATGAGATATAAACATAATAGTGTTCGGTGTGGTTATACAGAGCAAAGATATGTATAAATTGGTACATATACATGTACCTACGTTTTGGCGTGCAACAAAAGTTTCGCGCGATTAATTTGTTGAATGCATATGAGTTTGTGACCGTCGGTTTCACGCATATTCGATCCTAAAACTTTGAAACCGACGTTCGCAAACTCATATCCATTCAACTAAATATGTTTAGCTTTATTACTGATACTGAGCGCTTTCCAATAAGCACCACACACACACACACACACACACACACACACACACACACACACACACATATATATATATATATATATATATATATATATATATATCACTGCTACCAGCAAGCAGAAATTTTTTTCTCCTGATGATGGCCATGTTGGCTGAAACTAGTTGAGGAATCTGAATGACATAATAATGAAAACGAAACAGTATTAATATACAACCCAGTATGTCTGAATATTTTAATATTTTTTATTGTTCAATATATATATATATATATAAGGTTCAAACACTAATATTTCATGGTTAGGTCTGATGAATTGAATCGTGATTACGATTCCAGTGTAATAAATTATAAACATGGAATGTTAGTGTTTGAGGCTTTTATATTATATTATATTCTTACTCTGTAATATATATATATATATATATATATATATATATATATATATATATATACATATATATATATATATATTACAGTGTAAGAACATAATATATATATATATATATATAAGAATAATATTATATAGTAAGAATATAATATAAAAGGCTCAAACATTAATATTCCATGGTTATAATATATATATAATATATATATATATATATATATATATATATATATATATATATATATATATATATATATATTGACCACTAATATTATCACACATATATATATCAAATATTCATCCAAACAAGTTTTATTAAAAATCGCCCACACGGTTTATTTTATATTGTTTTTCCTGTTTCCGACTGAAGTGTTTTGCATCAAAATTTAAATTGTTAATCAATTTTTCCAAATTATTTTTTATTTCTATGTTTTGTCACATTCCAATTTATATACATTCGACTATCTAAGTCATTGTGAAGAATTCTGAGTGAACAGCATGCTATGCAAGATGTTTTTGGCTAAATTCCGGCGAGTAATTTGGAGTGTGCAGGCCGATAAAATAACGTTTGAGGTAACAAAAAATGTCTGATTAAAAAGAACAAACAAACAAACAAACAAAAAAAAACAACAAAAAAACAAAGAACATTAGATCTTTTAGAATGTTATTTTGTTTTACGTTTCGTATACGAAACCGAGCAGAAAAATCTGACCGATTGATGCATTTCTGAAAAGTGTAAAATACAGCCTTGATAGTCTGTGACATTCTCTGTGGTAGAGCGGTTTAAAGCACGCTGCATCAAACTGTGGTTTCTTTTATATATTCAAACGCTGTCGGGGGACCCATTTTCTCACGATTTCTCGAGTGCACAGGCCAATAGATGTAATCCAAAATTTAAAATAAAAAATGGGATGTCTATTTCAAACACGAGTATCCGATAAAAATAATGTTTGAAGTAATATATATGTATTTTGTCCATAAATTGTCGTTATAACTTAAAAACTTCATAACAAATGAAGATAGCTCTAAATATTATTTTTTAAAAATCATTTCACCCCAAGCAAGGCATTAAAGACACTAAGGCGAAAAGGGGTTTTGAGTATGAATGAATGAGAAAAAGAAAACCTCAAGGGAACAGAATAAATAAAAAAAAAAAACAGAAATTAAGGAGACAGAGAATAACTATTGATATTGCATTTAAATTTTCGATGATGAAATTGACTGGGAAACAAGAATCCAGAAGAAAATTCCACAAGCGACCTGTGCAAGAGAAGAAACTCTTAGCATAGAACTTACGGTTAAATCTAAGCATTTCAATTGTGAAATGAGATCTTGTCTTCAATCTAGCACTGCGCTTAAATTCGTAAATTCTAGGCCCCAAAAGAGAAAGTTCATCAGAACCATTAGTATGGGAAAGTGACTGAAGCTAAGATGCCAGGTCAGGACCACTAGCGTTGCAGATTTTTCTTCGTATTTTATCAAGAATCTCTAAAGCACCAGACGTGACAGCAATATTTTGTTTATTGGTCAACAAAGTTTTATTTAAACACCTCAGAACACTTCCACAAGCAACACATCTAAACGATCCTCAATTTCTATTTTCTGCTAGACAATTCCTGTTTCCTGTTTTCATTAACTTCTTGTACCAGACATGGGAGCTAACACGACTTTCTGCTTTTTTAATTTTTCTTTGTTCGTATTTTGTACTGAAATCCTCCTGATGCTTTATGTCCGATTTTTTTCTCTATGAACCAGGACACACATTCTCTCTCTCTTTCTCAAATTTTCATTATGTTAGGGTTCAATAATAAACACTTTTAAACATCCATCTCAAGACAAACGAAAGTGAATTAAAAAAGAACTATAAATTAAGCCTTTAATAAAATTTCTTTAACGTACAAAGATGTGTATTGATGGATCTTAACTCTAATGTATGCATAAACTAGGGTAGTAGTACAGGTCAATATATCAATATATGCGTGCGCGTCCATACACACACGCATATATTGATATATATAGATATAAAATCTTAAAAGGTAGACGAAAATATATGAATATACTGTTTAATAATGAAACGGAACGTCTACTCAAATACGAAAATCCGCTAAAAATAACGTTTAAGTAATAAGATCAGTCGGATGAATAAATAAAAAAACTACAGCCCTTTCTCTGTGTGTGCGTATATATATATATATATATATATATATATATATATATATATATATATATATATATATATATATATATATATATATATATATATATATATATATATATATATATATATATATGTGTGTGTGTGCGTGTGCATATGATCTCGAAATCTTAAAGCCGAGTTCGAATTCCAGTCGAATCCATTACATTCATTTACGTGCTAATACCCTTGGGAAAGGTATTAATCCGCTTCTTCTAAGCTATGGGTAAATAGCAGGACAGACTGGGTTCTATAGCCTTGGATGGCAACTAGTCTAGGAGATGGACGACTCTGAATTCACAACCTGCGGAGGGTCGTTTGGGGACCTTGTGGCCTGTAGTGCACCAGGTCTCTGTATTCGGCTATGCACAAAGACTTCACCACTTTAATCAAATCATATGCGCTGGGGTCTGGGCTGTCGGTTCCTAGGAACTGAGCTGCTTGACCTTCATACGTCGAATAGGAGGGGAGAGTACACATAATATATATATATATATATATATATATATATATATATATATATATATATATATATACATATATGGTTTGATAAAAAAGAATCGACAAGGTGAGTTTGTTTATTGCATTTTTCCAACTTTCGAATAAGAACTTTTGGACAGTTTTTACACAATTTGTGCCCAGAAAAGAAAACACTTGTACGATCACAAGAAAAATTAAATAGAAAACCTTAATCGCAGTACCTTGTCAGTCGTCAATAACGAAACACAGACACAGACACACACACACACACACATATATATATATATATATATATATATATATATATATATATATAACGTATACTTATGAAGATATATGAAAGAGGAATTTACTTTCGTTCTTCAACAAACCCGTTTGTTTACAGCCTTAAACATTGAAAGGTTCTAATGTAAATTACTTTTCTTTCTTTTTTTTATATAAAGAAAGGAGTCGCTCTACGGATTTTTTTACTATACGGAAATATCCTTTATTGAAACAAAAAATTATAAATTCTCCTGTTATTAATGTTTGGATAAGAAAAAGACTTGAGTGCTTTGAAAAAAGCAATTTTAGGGATTTTTTTTTTTTCCTTTTGAAATAATTCTTCTATTTTTCAATAATTTTTTTTTTCTATTGGGACTTTCGGGCAAAAATGAAATATTTTTTTTATCCGAATTTCTGGAATGAGTTCTCATTATTTACACTATTTACGTTCGGACTATTGTCCTCATCTTTGTTGTTGTTATCACAATGTTTCAGCTGTTATGCCCTCCAGTCTTTACCATGTGTCTATCGATCTTGGTAGCCTACAGGGAATTCTGAAATGAACCCTTTATTTAATCTACGGCGTTAGACTGTTCTCGTTCCAGTGCTCATGTATCTCGTCTAATTATTACTCGCCAGTTTCCACCGAGTCCAAGTACGCACTCTCTACGGGACACTAGCTTAGTGCAGTGGTTTCCAAATGGTGCGCCGCTTTACATAGATGAGACATAAGATGATAGCAGGTGAGGCAGAATGATTAAAAGACAAAGATTTAGAAATAGTTTTAAATGCCAAAAATAAATATGATTTCAAAATTTAAATTATTATTATGGATTTCTTGTAATTGCATGCACGAGTCCCAGTATAAATAGTTATAATTATTCACTGATTTTATCATTTTGATATTTTTGCAGTATATCAAGTATTAAGATTATAGTAAATATAGTTGGCAAATTGGAGGAGGAGAGTTATCAATGATAATGTTCTGACTTCGAATCCATAGTTATCTTCCTTTTAACCCCCCTCTCTCTCTTTCTGAATCTTTTTTGCTCTACGGCTGCTTGCGCCTTTTCACCGAGACTTCCTTTTGACGAGGCTCGAGCAAGTTTTCATTGCGAAAACACTTCCCAGAGAAATGTTTGGGAACCTCTGGTGTTTAGTGGATTAAAGAGTTCGTGAATTTGCTGTCACAGTATTTAAGTTCAATCCCTATTTAGGGCAGTGTGTACTTGGACTCAATCGAAATGGGTGAACAATAACCTAGCCATACCTTCAGACAAATATCGGTTCGACAGCTGATCTCAAAAATAACCTACAATATGTCGATAACTGGGGCAAAGAATGGATTGCTAATTCTAACGCCTCCAAAATGAAACTGTTCTCTTTTAATCGTCTGAGAGAGCCCTTTTTACCTTCCACCAGTATGACTCATGCTAGCCTCCAAGTGAGTCACTGCACCTTCTTGGGCTAACGTTTACCGCCGATATGAAATGGAAAAATTATATTAAATTATTTGCTAACTCTGCTGCTAGGAAAGTTGGTTCACTCTGACGTGCTAGACGCTCTTCTCAACAGAATCTATCTTATATATTTATAAGTCTACCATTCGTTCTTACTTTTGAATATTGCTGCCACATCTGGCCTGCTGCTACTATATATTTACAGATCCTTAATAAAATCTAAAGAATCTTCAGTGTTGTTGGTCCTGACCTGGCATCTCGGCTTCAGTCACTTTCCAACCGTCGTATCGTATCTTCACTGTCCCTTTTCCATAAATACTTTCATCGTAATTGTTCTGATGACCTTTTCTCTATGGTACCTAGATTTTATGAATTTAAGTGCAGTACTAGATTGGTGGCAAGTTATCATCAATTCATAGTTGGAATGGCTAGATGTAGCCGTAAGTTCTATGCTGTTTCTTTTCTTACACTTCTCGCTTGTGGAACTATCTTCTAACTTCTTACTATCCAGTCAATTTTGATTTTTTAAAATTTAAATGCCATGTCAATCGATATCTTCTGCATTCATTTCTGTTCTTTTATTGTTCTCTCCCCTTCATAATATTTTTCCTCAAATTCTCTCACCCTCGGTAACCCCTTGCGTCTTAGTTTTTGCCTTGCCTTCCTTCCCGGTACATGCCTAAAACATAAATCACAAATATCACCACAATTTAAGAAATGCAATGTCTCACGATTCTTGCATAAACTATTATGCCACGTTCAAACTTCGTTAATTCACAATTGCTTGCAGCATTTATACTAACTCACCAGATGGCAGAGCACAGGGTCTATGCATTATCATGACAAGGTGGTACCACCCTCATTACTTTTACGTGCCGCTAACTCATGACTTTTGGCACGTCAATGTACTATCGGGAATCGCAAAGAAAATGGGAATTATTTGAATGCACA
>OZ010615.1:25406396-25513896 GCA_963932145.1 Acanthosepion lycidas | reverse complement strand
TTCCTTCCAACCATTCCTTTCAGTCCGTGAAATACGGTATTATTATATCACGGATATAATAAAACTGATAATGGGGGGTTTGGGTAAATGGGTGAATAAACCTTTCTCTCATAGTTCAACCATTATGTGGGTCATTAACCTCCATTATTTAGGGACTTCACATCAATGTATTATATACCTCCATTAACTGATGAACACCACGTGATATTTTATTAATCCCAATTACAAAAAACACACGAGCTGATGTTTCTTCAAAAAAAGATTCATTCGTTATTAATTTTTTAATTAAATTTCAAATTATAGCCATATATTCTATTATGAAACAAAACAAGGCCTCCAAACCACTGGAGTTAAGGGGTTACAGAGACCCAGGTTATTTGGGGAAGACAGCGGTTAATTATAGACTTTAACAGGTTAAGATTGTACTAATGGGGGAAATATCCGCTTGGAAATCGGTTCCACAAAGCAGCATGGAAAGAACCTGCTCGAGTAGAACTTGCATCTCACCAATGGTGTACAAAGGGAATGAAGGTGGTTCACTACAATGGACGTGGCATGGCGGGTTTTAGCCTTGAAGGATAGAACTGGTGGAACTAAGGAATTTAGTTTGTCTGAACACTTTCTATGGAAATGGCAATAGAGCAGCAGATCTTTGCGGTGTTTCGTCTGTGGGAAAGGAGTTATATATGGAAGAATATAATATAAACATTTTAAATTGTCAGAACGATGTCTGTCAAATGAATGACAAAATGGAAAAATTGTGCAACGCATATCGTCCTCAGGAAAGACTTAAATTGAGGAAGTCTTTACACAAAATTTTATTCCACTTTATCAGTGAATTTCTTCGAGAGGACGAAAAGCGCTACACAGAATTTTCACACTTTGTCATTCATCTGATATATATATATATATATATATATATATATATATATATATATATATATATAGTTACTCCAAATTTCGCTTGGGGATGAAATGGAACTAATGTTTTTAATTTAATTACAAAATTAAATTCAAAGCTTTTAGCTTCCATTTTTGAAACATGGTTATTACTGTGTAGCGAAAAAAACATATTTTAAATCAGTTAATTTATAATATTAATGCTCTGTAAATTTACATTGAGCACTATTTCAATAAGAACACCGGATTATATATTTTACTGTTCTTTCTTTATATATATATATATATATATATATATATATATATATATATATATATATATATATATATAATCACTTATCTTATTTACATCTGTACCAAGTCTCATGGATCTTTCCCCGTCCAACCGCCAGAGGACCTTTTTGATGAGATTATTTTATTTACAAATCCTATCTATCTATCTATCTATCTATCTATCTATCTATCTATCTATCTCTAGCATCTATCTATCTACAGTTGGGAAAATAAGTATTTCATCTCTTACTGATTTTCTGATTTTGCCACCTTACAAAGATTTTCATGGTAGGTCCGTCTTGAAAGTGAGAGATAGAATATAAAAAAATCTAGAAAATCACATTATATTAATTACTTATTATTTTTTTTATTGAAAAATAAATATTTCATCTCCTACCAACCAGCAAAGATTCAGGCCCCACCGACCGGTTATGTGACCAGGAGGCATATATAGACTAGTCCTATTACTCAATTATTACTCCTAATCAAGTATTACCTGTATAAAAGACATTAGTTCACAGAATCCTTCAATGAATCAGAATCTAATCTCTCCACAATGGGCGAAACGAAAGAAGTGTCTAAGAACATCGGTGACAAAATTGTAAACCTGCACAAGACTGGAATGAGCTAAAAGACGATTGGCAAGCAGCTAGGTGAGAAGAAGTCAATTGTTGGTGCGATAAGAAAATGGAAGAAACACCAATTGATTAATGATCTACCTTGGTCTGGAGCTCCACGCAAGATCTCCCAACGTGGAGTGAACCTAATGATGAGAAACGCTCCAAAACATATATTCAGCTATCAATAAGCAGCATAATATAAAAAAGCATCTTTCGGTCTACACATACTCGTCTTAGTATTTGCCTATATATAAGAAAATTGTGCCCTGAAAATGACAATTTGAAATTGTCGAAAGTACTTGATATGTGTATCCCATCTAACAACAACTCGAATATAAGGATCATATTATTTAAGGAATTGATAGTAAGTTAATGTCTCATTAAGCCCTGTTAGCGAAGTGATTTTGCCATTAATCACATTAACATTGCTATTAGGTTGGTGCAAAAATAATGACGTAATAATGTCGTTTTATGACGTATAACGTCAAAAAACGACATTATTACGTCATTATTTTTGCACCAACCTAATATTTAATTCTTTGTATAAATTGTTTCATTATGATAATACATACATACATACCTATATATATATATATATATATATATATATATATATATATATATATATAATACATACCCCCCTCTTAACTGCTAATAAATTAATCCAACAACACTGCCTAAATACCCAAATTGTTGCCTATAAAATAATAAACAATCTACGAACACGGCCAAAATGTGCTGTGTTCGGAAAATAAAATATCCCTATAACTCTAGAAACATACACACAACCCATACACCCAATTAAAAAGCAAAAATAAAAGCATCCTTGATTATGGCTAAAAGTATAGCCGAAAGCGCTTGGAATTAGAGAACATTTGGACAGTTTCTACAGACTGTGTCACGAAAAGAAAATACTTGTTTGAACACAAGAAACGTTAAATAAAAAGCTTAATCGTAGTACCTTGCGTGTCGTCTTTTAATGAAACATGTATAAATGAAGGATTGCTGTCTAAATACTATATATGTGTGTGTGTGCGTGTGTATTTAGGCAGAGAATTCTCTATTAGATTGAATAAATTGCAAACATCATGTCTGCTTATTTTTATCATAACCCTTTCATATTCACGAATATTTTTCCGTATATTGCAACTGAATAAGGCAAGAAATACACTGTAATTATGAGAATCACTTTTATTTCCCAAGTAATTTCCCTCTCTTTCTGAGATCATCATCAGTGATGTAAATGGTAAGGCAAAAAACTGTGTAGCTATCCATTACAGAATTTTTGCTTTTGTGTTTAAATGCTACGGCTGACAGTTATGTTTTAGTGTTCATTAGAATGTGAAAAATTATCCGTTACGGAATTTTTTCTTTTATGTTGGAATGTCATTGTCGAACGCGTATTAAAGCGGGAAAATTGTGTCGAGGATCTGTAGTTTTAATTTGTTATTTTCTTGGTGTAGGATAGTTATGGTATCAATCAGTATTTTTCTATACTATGAATATGGATAGGAATATTTGTGTAAATGTCTCGCAATGGATAAAATGGTCAGACATATGTACATTAAGACGTCTTGATAATGTAGATGTAGTATATCCAGCATATATATATTTGTTTTTCCTGTCGGAAATACATTCTTCCAAGGGACATTTGAATTGATATATAATGTTGGTTTTACGTAATACATCAGTTGGTGGGGAGGAGTTATTACGAATAATTAAATTGGTTGAATTGTATTTTGTATAATATATGAGTAATTTTATTTTTTATTAGGATCCATGAGATATATTGATACGAATGAGGTTTTTTTTTTATGATTTTCTCATCCTGTTTGTTGTTAGAATGCATCTGGTTGCAATATAAGAGTTTGATATATTTAGGGTCCTTTTGCTGAAGGTTGGGCCAAGAACTGAACCCATAAAAGCGCAATCTCGCTGCACACGTATGCAATTTCTGTGATCATAGAATAGGACTTCGGTGGTACAGGTTAAAAGTAATTTTCTTCGTATTTTAGGTATAATTTTTAAATGGTGGAGAAATGAAGTTTTCTATATATTTTTAATAATAATATCAACGGTTAACGGTTAGTGAACAAATTTTCAACGTAAAGTGATGTTATGGTTTCATTATTACGTTTTTCGGTTTTAATATTTGTATAAGTTCAAGGGTTGATGTAATGCCGTATTTGTTCGGTGTGTGTGCGTATTTGGTTAAATATTATGTCTATTTATTTTACTAATAATCCTGTCAAGTCCACATAGGTATTTCTTGGTGGTAGTAGAAAATTGATTATGAAAAAATCAGTAATTACTCTCAATCTCGTCTGAGACCATATTCAGTGGTTGCATATCTAAGGATGTGTTATGCGTTAATATCGTAAATCCAAAATATAACTTACCCCTATGCAACTGAGATAACTTAATACAATTAGAAAAAAAAATGATTTTAAATTTTTTAAAGTCTTTTTTAAAAAAAAATATCACACCAGTTATCTCCATGGCATAGAGGTAAAAAGAAAAATGAATTTACGGTGTTAACGCATACCACATCCATAAATATACAACCCCTGAAGATATTTTACATCGAGCACTGATTTCATCACTCACTGCTTATATATATATATATATATATATATATATGTATATATATATATATATATATATATATATATATATATATAATACAGTTAAAGTAACTTCACTTCGATGTTACTTTCAGTATCCTGACTCCAGTGTTTCGAAGACGGACCCTCCAGGAATCACTCCGTCCACTCGCTAGTTGATGTACTTCATATATATATATATATATATATATATATATATATATATAGTGACTTGTGAAAGAAGTGCTTGATGTAAAATAACGGAGCTATGTTGTATACAAATTTTTTTTATCATTATTCCTCATCGCTCTTTCTTTTCAGAGCGATGAAATTTTAAGTGACATTACTGGTAAACAACTGTTTGTGTGTGTGTGTGTGTGTGTATAATATATATAATATTTCATCTCTGAAATACTCTATATATTAATAAACGCCTTCTTTATTTACCAACCAAAATGGTGGAAGTTCACAAAACCAAAATAAAATACATCAAATGTCAATGATAAGTGTTCTTTACCTCTGTCTACGACTCTACTTCATATCCACAAGTTCGTTATCGCGAAGCTGCACATGCGCACTCACTGATGTAGCAGCCATTTTTGTTTTGTATATTCGTGCCCGAGATCTCTCGCTTTATCTTAATGTGTAAACTTTTGGTTCGCTTTCTTCGTTTCTCCCATCTCTCATATTATTTATTTGTTGTTTGCTGAGTGCTTCTTCCGCCCCACCGAGTAAATGAGCTAACGCCATCTATAAATTATGCTCGAACGAGAAAATTGTAGTCTGTAAGGAAGTAACATAGAACAACAAACAGTTGTTCTCATGATGTAAATTATTTCACTACCTATCTGTTACCGGCCTTCATCTGTCAAGGTTGAGGCCGAATAGTCGACATTTTTATTATTCACTTACTTGAGAATCTAAATTTATTAAAATCTGTTTAAAACTTAAAAGCATTGAAATTAACTTTTCATTGTAACACTTACAGTAACCCACCATGTATAATATGAATTTTTTTCTAATAAGATAATAAACAAAATTCGAGGTGCGTATTATGCACAGCTACAAAAACATTTTTAAAAAATTGCCGTTTCATAGGTCGATTTCAGTTGCAAAATGACTACTCACCACAAACATACGACAATTTGACACTAACATTCGGCGATTGCGACCCCATAAGGATGCCAAATACAGTCATATGTACCTAACGATACTTACAAATGTAAAATAAAATAAGAATTTTCATAAAACTAAATTAGAATAATAATATTCTATGTTTAAAACCGTTTTTATAAGAGTAGAATACATTGGCCGTAATAAAATTAGAGAGGTACAATTTATAACGTTTATCAAACTCGGAGTGCGTATTATGCGTGAGTAGAAGCATTTTCCCACGCTTAAAGCACAATTTTAGGTGTGCATATTATGGATGAAGGCGTATTATACATGAGAAATTACCGTATTTGTAAGAAAAATCAAAAATTGATTAATAAACGATGTTTAAATCAAGTAAAATTACGAATTTTTCAAGTATTTGTTTCAATATTTCAATGTAAAAAGTTCGACTTCGTTATAAGTTGAATTCTTTTTGTTGAGGGGTCCACACCTTTTTATACAAATGGACTCACCCAGTATATACTTATACTACTGCCAGTGAATACCCGACGAACAGAGTCGAGTCCAGAGTGGCAGAGTAAAAGGTTGTAGGTAACCGGAAGAGTGAGGGTGAGGTAACAGCGTTGTAGGAGTCACAGTGAGCGAGCACGTAGACTCCGTAAGAAGTCATACAGCGATACTTCAATACCAAAGACTGTATCGATCTTTTGCTATTAACCCGTATTCCTGGAACTACTAACCTGCATTACCAGTTTGTTTTATTACGCTAATACATTATTTTCCTATATTAATTCTTGGCGTTTTGTTATTTATTGGTACCGGATTTCCACCCGGAATTTACAACACTTTTCATTTAGTGCATTTTGTGCCGCTGTAGTCACTACTCACCTCCATCTCAAAATTGTGATTCACGGTGGCACCCCAGGCAGAATAGTGTCCGTTCTTCTAGCGCCGGAGCTGTTGAGGTTACTCTGTCCCTCCTCTCAGAGGTGCATTTTATTTTTGTTGTATCTCGTGTTTTCGAGATAACAGAGAGAAAATAAGCAAGGAAGACTAACTCATAGGTAAATAATGAAATAGGTTTACTACACAAAGGTCCACTTAGCAGTTGTCCTAATGCTAACTCTCCTCACCTCCGCTTATTTGTATAAACAGACGATTCCATTCATTTAAGTCTTATATGACAGTAACGCAACTCATACATTTATATTAAAATATTCTTCTTTATGTGCTGTATCCCGTCATGACGTAGACGATCATGGCTCTTCACAACTTTGTGTTCCTTGATAAATTTGTCTGTTATTTCTCCTAAATCCATTTACTTAAGATCACTATGTCATGTGCTGTTTTCTTGTCTCTCTTGTCTCCAATGTGTGCTGTGAGTATCAGATTTCCCAAGCCTTCCTTCCTCGTTATATGGAGGCATCATTATCTACACTATTTACATGGGGACTATTATCCTCATCTTTGTTGTTATTATTACCTGATCGCCTTCCATTTGAATTTCTGGGATGAGGAGGCATCATTATTTATATGCAGAAGAATAGCTTAGTGGATTAAAGCTTTGGTTCATGACTTTGATGATATAGTCATTTTGAGTTCAATCCCTGGCAGTGTTTACTTGCATTCGGTGGAAGCAGGGCGACCAATAACTGAGCAGTAATAAAAATAAAAAACTAGACAATATATCTCTAGATATAGGCAGTGAAACAAGATTAAATAAAGTGTTCAGTTCGGAAATCCGTGTATGTTACTTGGATCGACATGAAGGCATGTTGTATCTCGTGTTTTCAAGATAACAAAGGGAAATAAATAAGGAAGAAAAACTCGTAGGTAAGTAATCCAATAGGTTTACGACACGTAGGTACACTTAGCATTTGACCTAATGCTAATCCTCCTCAACTCCGAGACATAACCTAAAAGGCAGCAGGAGATTTGAATTCAGTTTCCTTCTCCTAGACTGCTATAGGGCCAAGTCTGTCCTATTTTAGCCATAGCTGTAGGGGGGGGGGAGATGGATCATGTGTATTAGTGAATGTGATGAATTTGACTGGAATTCCAACTCTGTTCTCCAATTCCTCAATCCTAGCTGCTAACCATTGCTCCATCGTGTCTCCGGCGCTATATGGTATATGATAAATATTCAATGTACATTTTCAAATTTATCATTAGTGTATTTGTTCTTATGAATAAGAACTTCAAAAATAATATTAATTTCAAATGAAAAATGTTAAATAAACTTTCAAGTTACAAGACCAAAAGCGTCTAAGAGGAGGATTGATTGACTATGTTCTTTCTTACCCATTGTGACCGATCATGGCAGGCAAGTAACATGACCATCTGTAAGTTTACAGATGATAGGATTATCATTCTTTGTCATTAATGAAAGTGGGATGAAAATGTTATCATTTTCTGAGATAGTTATAATGCAGATGCATTGCTAATGATTTTATTATAGAAATGCATTGAAAATGAGGAAGAAAGGTATTGTCAGTGGTCAGGAATGAACGCTAGCATTACTGATAAAATAGGGTTATTATATGTATAATGTAAATGCATTACTAATGATTTTACTATAGGAATGCATTGAAAATGAAGAAGAAAGGGATTGTCAGTGGTCAGGAATGAATGCAAGCATTACTGATAGAATAGGGATATTATATGTATAATGTAAATGCATTGCTAATGATTTTACTATAGGAATGCATTGCAAATGAGGAAGAAAGGGATTGTCAGTGGTCAGGAATGAATGCAAGCATTACTGATAGAATAGGGATATTATATGTATAATGTAAATGCATTGCTAATGATTTTACTATAGGAATGCATTGAAAATGAGGAAGAAAGGGATTGTCAGTGGTCAGGAATGAATGCAAGCATTACTGATAGAATAGGGCTATTATATGTATAATGTAAATGCATTGCTAATGATTTTACCATAGGAATGCATTGAAATGAGGAAGAAAGGGATTGTCAGTGGTCAGGAATGAATGCAAGCATTACTGATAGAATAGGGCTATTATATGTATAATGTAAATGCATTGCTAATGATTTTACTATAGGAATGCATTGAAAATCAAGAAGAAAGGAATTGTCAGTGATCAGGAATAAATGAAATCATTACTGTTAGGATAGGGTTATTATTTGACTATGTTGCGCCTTTAGAAAGTTATATTGCTCGATGCTCTGGTTTCTTTAATATTTGATCACTTCGTTAATTCCTATGTTTTTTTTTTAACCGTAAACAAAAATACTTCTCACTTTAATTATTTTAACTTGCCTTCACAAATGGTTTAGATATTAGGTTGGTGCAAAAAATAATGACGTAATAATGTCGTTACGTCAAAAAACGACATTATTACGTCATTATTTTTTGCACCAACCTAATATAACGAAAATAGGACATCAAAAGAGGTTTTCTTTTTTCGTATATTACAACCGTTTTTTTAGGTTTACCTTTTCTCGATTTAACATGAAAACTTGGAAATTTCTCAACATGTTTAAGCGATACTTTCACTTTCCAAAATTCTAGTGTATCATTCTAGTTTAGATATATAGACAAGATAAAGTGTCAATTTATACTAATGACAAGAGGATATGGTTTTAAGTCAAGCATTATTGACAGCTTTTATATGTCTAATATAAACGCGTTGCTGAGGATTTTACTGAAGGGAAACGAAAGAGAAACGGGTTAACGATGATCAGGAATAAATGCAAGTGTTATTGACAGAATAGGGCGCATTATATGTCAATATTCTTTCACCCTTCATTTTATAAAAACATTGGTGAATGTCATGCATCCATCAATATATTTTAATAGTGACTTGCCTCACACCCCTAGGCTTCTTAATCATAAAAAAAAACAAACTTCTCTCTTTACTTCCTGTCGCTTGCTTTCATAAAGAAAAATCATCCACCGACAGTATCGTGTGACGCTGATGGCTTCCCAGATCTCAAATATCTGCCAGAATTTGGGAAAATTCATGATACAGTGTGATGAATGCTTAAGTAACTTTGACTGGATTAGAGATAACCCTATGAAAACTAGCAGTTCATATCCCCCAAGACAAATCCTAACCTAAAACTCCCAAAATTTAAAGAATAAAAATGTTTGTAAAATACCTATTGGGGGGAGCTGGGAGTAGGCACTAGAAAATTGAGATACGCCTGGTATCAATTTTCGAAAAAAGCCCGACGCCGGGTGTTTTTGAGATCACTTATTCACAAAATAGTTGAGGTCGAAGGCAATAAAAAATGCGGGGGTGGGGGGCATTTTTGGCACTACTTAAATAGATTGGTCCCTTTTTTCTTTTTTTTGCGGGGAATAGCTTTAGTAGATTAGCGTTCCTTAGACCTTAAACCAAGGAATTTGTCAGAATCGAAAAATATTAATTTTTTATCGATTTGGAAGAGGACGCTGTTCATAATATTGATAAAGTGTCAAACTGATCCTTAAATCAGGATTTAGTTTTTATTTGCAAAAGTCGTACTTGAAAATGTACTTGTATAATTGGTACCTGAATATATTTTATACTTTTGTTAATTTATGTGTTTTTGTTTTTAATTATGTATTTAATTAAAAGTAATGTTTTGCAATAAAAACAAAGCTTTCACATTACAAACAATTGCTTGTTTAAAATATGTATATATTTGCTTTTCTAATTTAAAATTGCGTATATTTGGTTGTTCTTTAATGACAAAATATCTTTAAAAAATGAAATTCATACGTAGATATTGTTAATGCAAGTAGTTCCGGTTAGCCTAACCCAGTGATTTTTCAACGGGTCACAGAATGAATTTCATCTCGGAATCTCAAAAGGGTAATTTGCAGTTCAAGCCCCACACTCAGTTTCTAATAAAAATTTCCCGAATAGTGCCATTTAGGTGGAAATGGAAATATTTAATTCGAAAATAACAAAGACATTTTAATAAAGTCTACCGTTTTGGAGTTATCGACAATAAAAGTTCGGACTCGTTCGCGTCGCGGTGGGTGAAGTTTAAATTAATTCTGCACCCCTTTTCAACCACCGTGTCGCGTATAGATCAGTTACAATAAATTTAGTATAGGAGAAAAATAAATCGAACATAGAATAAGATGCGCTAGAGTTAGTTTCACTCAACGCCGCAATTTGCTACTAAACTAAAGCATCAACCAGAAAACTCTAGTAATTTTCTCATCCGAACAAAACTTTCATATGGATGTCATGCATGGCTTCAAACCAGTTTAGAAATATTTAAACTGTCGTCTTTATATAAACGGTTTCTAAGACCAATGGTTAGAATGGCTTTGAGCAAGTGAAGTTTGAGGGTCGTGGCAAAGATCATCCTCCTTTGAACCTTGTAGACTGGCGCTACAGAATCACAGAGAACTGTGCCAAATAACAGAAACCACATCAGTTGAGGACTACCAACAGTAGTAACAAATAAAATGGATAGCACATGTTAGACGTAAAGAAAATGATATGACCAAGATGTTGACATTCCACACTACTTCAAATAAAATATTAGGAAGGAAACCGTTTCAATACTTGAAAGAACTATAACAAATACTAAACTTGTGAAACCTATTTTCTTGAAAAATTGTTTTAAGAGAAAGATTTTGTAGACTACATCTGAAATCAGTATTGGCTGATTGATCAACAAATGTTAAATGTTTCCTAATAGGGAAACGGTTAATAATACCATTCCAATCTCAGCTCAATGGCACCTGGCTCTTTATGGTGTTTAAACAAACACTATTTTGAGTTACCGTGCATCAGTATTACATGAGACTTACTGGCCAAAATCTTGCAAACGGAGTACTTACTGGAACTCTACTAATATTTCTACAATTTCCCGAAGACCGTTTAATGTTTTTTCTGTAGCAATTGTTAATGTTCGTAGTCTATTCTTACCAGCTCAAATCTCTGCTTCGCCATCAAGAACTTGTCAAGGTTACAAATCACTGCTACAAATATTAGGTTCGGTCGTAAGTAATTTCTGTTAGGCAGGTGGGGTGGATTTTTTCTTTCGTTTTTTTTTTTTTTTTTTGTTAAAATTTTATTTTAAATTTCATCCCAAGCAAGGCAATAAAGCCTTATATGCAGGGTGGGGGAGTGCTTACTGAGTGCGAAAGAATACAGGAAAAAAAAATATTCGTCTATATTTCTGAGATGAGATATTATGTACACTATTTACATTATGCGGACTATTATCCTCATCTTTGTCGCCATGTTTATCACAACGTTTCGGCCGTTGTACGTTCCGGCCTTCTTCAGGTGGTTGGAAGTCGAAGTGAACCCTTTATTTTGCTCACTGGGGTAGACTGTTCTAGTTCCACGTGCCATGTCTAATGGATGTCGGTTATCTCCTGTTAATTCCCCTTTCAAAATTCTCCACCGCCTTAACCAGGTATTGAACTCACACTCGTTGGACCCTGTCACTGGATCTAACTAACGCCTCTATCCACTTAGACATGGCACGTGGAACTAGAACAGTCTACCCCAGTGAGCGAAATAAATGATTCAGTTCGACATTCCAAGCAACTGAAGAATTCCGTTTTTCTATACATATATTGTCATTAATTTTTTAACGTTCTAGTATTTTCTTGAGTTATGAAAATTGTATTTCATTTCTTTACATAATTAATATATATATGAATACAAGGTTGATATAGATGGAATAAAATTCCAGTAACCAAAAAAAGACTACCATTAAAAAAAAGCTCAATACAATGTAGAGCGAATAATATTTATTTAAAAATTATAACATAAGTATATTATAACATCACTTCAAAAAATAGCCATTTTGTTTCAACACTTCTGGTGTCTTATCAAGTTATGGTGTTGATTGTAAAATAAGTTTTTAAAGATTTCAAAACCAGAACGTTTTTAAAACTTTATTTTACAATCAACACCGTTACTTGACAAGACACCAGAAGTGTTGAAATAAAATGGCTGCTTTTGTAGTGATGTTATTACTTATGTTATAATATATATATATATATATATATATATTAAAAAGAAGAGTGGTGCCGCAAACGTTTTTAGTCAACCAAAAACGTTTGCGGCACCTCTCTTCTCTTCTTTTTAATATACATACTTTTCTCTCGTTGGAACCACTACAACCTCTTTCTTTTATATATATATATATATATATATATATATATATATATATATATCACAAGTTGCATTAAGAACTACTAATTAGTTACTACAGTAAAGATTTTTTATTTAACTTTTCTGTTATATTTTTTCTTTTCTGGGCATAAATTATGTAGAAATTGTCCGAATGTTCTATATGCCCAAGCGCTTTCGGCTTTTCTTTTAGCCATTAAGGATGATTTTATTTTTACTTTTTTTTTTTTTTTTTTACTTTTTTTTGTTTTACAAACATGGTCAGAATATTATGGCTGTGTTTATAGTTGATGTGATTGAATGTTGGCTTTTTCTTTTTCTTTTCTTTTTTATTAATAATCCTTTCATTAGTTTTATCCTTTTTTACGTGTGGATGAAGCTATTTGGATTGTCTCCAGTATGTTGCGGATAGTTTGGTAAATTTCCATGTGTATTTAAATGAGACCTGGTCGACATATTTTCAGAGATGTAAAAGAATAGCCGAAAGCGCTTGGACATACAGAACATTCGGATAATTTCTACATACTTTACGTCCAGAAAAGAAAAAAATATAATAAGGAAAATTAAATAAAAAAAACTTAACCGTTGTACCTTGTCATTCGTTTTTAACGAAACTTGTATAAAAGAAGGATAAATGCCCTAATAGATACACACACACACACACACACACACACACACACATATATATATATATATATATATATGCCTAAATGTTGGTGTAACTAATGGACTACCTACCAAAAAAACTAAAACCTTAGACAAGAAAAATCCCAAAGGAAAAGACTAAAAGACAAACTCCTGCTTAAGCAGTAAATTAAAGAGCTCAACGCCTACGCTATCCAGAGAGAGCCAAAAATGTCTCTTTACAACTAATTGTTTCAATTGCATCAATTAGATTAAAACTGATCATCTCCAGGAAGAGCTATGGTAGAAATAATAATAATAATAATAATAATAATAATAATAATAATAATAATAATAATGATTTACACACATCCAAGAGCAAAGATCTAATCCTGTATTAATTTGATTGATTGATTTTTTTTGATGGCTTATCAAACATTTTGCAGGTTATTTAACCAAAAAAATATTTTTATATTGTAAGAATTTTTTTAAATAATGATTTACTGATACAAGTCCTACTAATTAATCCATATCTGGGGGGAAAAGGTAGATTCATACATTTCCAAAAAGTTGTTTCGTTTTTTAGCGGCATATAAAACTCCATAGATTATTTAATGCCGAAATCTAAAGGTTTCTAACGCAATATTATTTTATTTTTGGAGATAATGATGGTTTTACAAGCCTTACTAATTAACCTATAGCTTGGGAGTAAGAGGTGGATTCATACGTTTCCTAAGGGTATACGCGCGTAAGTGACTAATGAACACGACTATAATTAGAACTTGACTATCAGATTTCTAATTCCAAGCCGTTATTTTTTACACCATCTGCACACCCAAACTTACAGCGCATGCTATTCCCAAGCAGTCACCCATCTAGGTAGTGATCAGGCTCCACGTTGCTTAACTTCGGTGATTGTACAGGAATCGGTCTAACATTGTGGAAGCGATTTTGATCATTGTTATATTTGTTCAACATTTTTCTCAATTTCTAACATTGTATAAACGTCACTCGATATAAAATATTGTCTTTTCCTTTTTATATCTTTACGACTCATGACAGATCTTTACAAATCTGAAATGCAAAACATACCGTTATATATTTATTTACAATATAATTGACAATTTGTCAGCCGCATAATAAAAATCTGACACAGCCAAATTATTGTAAATATTCCTAGAAAATAGATATTGTAAGCTAAAATGATATTATAAGCTAAAATGCACATGGTAAATTTATCATATGATAAATTTGTCCCTCTATCCAACTTCCTTGGGCCCAATGCCATGGACAGGCAGTCGTAGACAGAGGTGGCTATGGACAGGCAGGCGTAGACAGAGACGTGGCCACGGACAGACAGGCGTGGACAGAGATATGAACTCACTGAGATTGAAAGTTTTAGTTTGTTTTACAGTAATGCTTACCCTGTTCAGGGCCCAAGATTCACTGGAGGTAGATACTGAGAGAGTAAGAGATAAAGGCACAGTTTATGCAGGGAAGATAACGATTACCCGTAGAGTTGAACAGGTTTAGATTCTAGTGATCGGTAAAGCATCCTCTTGGGAATCTGTTCCACAAGGTGGCATTTTGTGGGAATCTGTTCGAGCAGAATTTACATCTCGTCAATTGAACATGAACGGAATGAGATTGGTTTGCAACAATGTGCGTGGCATGACGAGTATTGGCCGGAAGGGTCTTATTGGCGAACGCAGCATGATGAGTCTTGGCCGCAATGGTCTTATTGGCGATAGCAGCATGACGAATCTTGGCCGGAATGGTCTTATTGGCGACAGCAGCATGACGAATCTTGGCCGGAATGGTCTTATTGGCGACAACAGTATTCTGGATCCTCATGCTCCATGCTTGCTGTAATCTATCTTGTTTTTGTTTTACAGACATAGCATATGCACCTCATGTCTAACCATTTTTGTGCAGCTTCAGGTGGCTGGGCTTTGAATTCAGAGTTTTCCTAGACTGGTTGCCAATCATGGCTCGAGAATCCTGTCTGTCCTGCTGTCTATAACCCAAATCTGGTTAATATAATATAAAGATGTATATACTAAAGATGTAATGTTAATATTCTTGTAAAAACATTAACTTAACTAATTAGATCTGATATAGTGTGTCGGAAATGGAGGGAGAAATCCCGGGCGACCATTTTCCTATCAAATATAAAACAGAATGCAAGAAATACATTTGCTGTTTTTTGTCCCGAATAGACAACAAATTAATTTGGTTCCGTTGTTGTGAGTTGATGAATTGTGTAGGCGTTCAGACCGTAGCGTTGTAATTTCCAGTTCATGTGTTTATTAAATCTGACACGTCAACCAGTGGATCGAAATATTTTTTTATCTATTTCAGCCTCTCCATATATGTCGATATAGAAATCAACACTGCCTCGTAATTGGCAATTGACTGAGACATAATAATAACCACCCAGTGACGGCTGCTGGTAATTAAACGGTGCTCGATGTAAAATCTACCAAACGACGAGGAACAAAATGTATATTTATTATTAGTGATATAACTTATATATAAAGTACAGTGTGCGTGTTTGCGCATGTGTGTGTCCAAGAAACTCTTTCGCTCCCACTGGTCTGATTTCAATGATTCATAGCTCTAGAAATGTTATGCGATTTTCGATGAGCTCAGATTCAGGGCTGCCAAATTATGCGAGGTTAAAAATATATATTAATATATTATACTAGCCATTATCGTTGTTTTCATGTTTCATGTAACTCTTATTTTCCTTTTGTATCCAAAATTACAGTGCATGTGTTTTATTATTAACTAGCTTAAAAGCATTTAAGCTAGCTCCCGTGGAAGACTCTTGGATTGGCCATCATAATAGCTAGGGAGCAGTAAATGCGATAGGCATCAATAAATTACAGAAGAACTCAAAATTGATCGCTGCATTTCAGTATTGAATTAATGAATAAGCTTACCTTTTCAAAGATCGACGATAATTCTTCTGCTGCCACTTAATTTAAAGACGATTTGATGTATATAGATCCTTATTTTTCCTACAAACAATTATTTTTATTTCATGGGTGACAGAACAGGGGAAAATTAATATAGATGGGAAAACAGAAAATGAGAATTAGTTATATATTTAAAGAAACATAATAAAATAAAACCTTTATTATGGGATCTATATGAATAAACGCGAAATTGGAGCTCAATTCTCCCACGAATTCTGCGATTAAAAAGCCCCAGCTCTACTTTATTTGGTATTTACTCAACCCCTTACGAAGTCGCATTGTGACACAAGATCTGTTTAATGTGGGGAGCCCGAGCGCATACACCCGGGCTAGGAACAAAAATTCCTCGAGTCCACGCAACCGTCGATTGCGCTGGCCTCGGCGCGAGCACCGATCCCTCTCTCTAGTGCAATGAGGGAGCGAGGCCCCGGGCAGCTCTACCCCAGGGCAGCTCTACCCCAGGGCCGGGCACTTCTCAGTATAATTTTCCTCAATTGCAACTTTGACAGAGCCACCCCTGAGCGCACTCTATCCTAAGACAGAAACGCAACTGAGAGATGATAAATAGATGTGTTACAAACTACTCGAGAGAGCATTTTGTATTTACTCAGTCAGGTTGTGACACAAGGTCGGTTTTAACGTGGGGACCCGAGTATCTTCACTCGGGCCGCTGGTCCAAGCTGGTCAGAGTAGGTCCAAGCTAGTCACAGCCGTGATTCTACCAGCGCAGGGACAGATTCCTATGCCCAGTAAGTAGAGATTTACTTGACCCCCTACTGAGTCAGGTTGTAACACAAGGTCATTTTTAACGTGGGGACCCGAGTGTTTTCACTCGGGCCGCTGGTTCAAGCTGGTCTTCAAATGAAGATTATGTATTCTTTTTTGTATTGTACGAATACTTTTTCACTCATTTAAATGGATAAATAGGATTTATTTCTATTAAATCAATTGTTTTCCTGTTTTCAATGCATATTTAGTTATGCATCTGTATTTGTATGTGTACGAATATATGTCTCCCCCCACTATATATATGTGTGTAGTGTCTAAAGGAAAAAAGACAATAGGAAAACTGTAGTTTTAGCCAACGCGTTTCGTCCAATGTGGACTTATTCAAGGCAAAAAAACGAAATGAATTTATTGAAACAAAGTATCTATAAAGAACAAACAAAGAATTTAGAAACGCTACTGTATATTCATACGTTCAACTAAAAAAATACGTCAGTTTCTTTGAAGAGAATATTTTCACATGTAGAAATATTGTTTATATTGTGTTGACGGATTCAACCGTTTTCATTTGATTTCTTGAAATATTTGTTGTGCATGTTGGCCTGAGAGAGTAGTGATTTTGTTAGGAAATGTGAAATTGGGAAAAAAATCCTGGGCGTAGATTAATATTTGGATAATATTCAGTGGCTGCTCTCTCGAGGATTTTCCTTCTGAGTGAATTATTTTCTTTCTTTATGAGTGTAGCATTTTTAAAATAAAAATTGTGGTTGAATTTATTTCTATGTATACAACAATACAAACAATATTTCTGATATTCTCTTTAAACATAAAGTAATTTCAGTTGACTATATAAATATACAATAGCGTTGCTAAATTTTTCCAGTTGCAAACGACATTTTGTTTATTGTTTATAGATACATTGTTTCAATAAATTACTACTTTCAAAGATGCCTATCGAGCTAGCTAGCTTGAATGTGAGGGGCTTGAGAGATCGAAGTAAGGCTCTCCGTCTGCTTCGTGATCTCTTATACTTTGGTGTGGATGCGGCTGTGATCCAGGAGGCACACTTTGTTTGCGACGTCGATGCTAGTGTGCTGTCTAACGACTTTGTCATCTATTTAGCAAACCAGGACCGGCGGGCTGAAGGTGTTTCCTTGTTAGTCACTGGTTCTCTGGATGCGAAGGTGGACCTTGTCCATGTAGGCGCGGAGGGCCAGTTGATCGATCGTGGTCGATATTGCCGTGAGCAGTGGTTCGTTTCAGGTCATTGCGGTTTATGCGCCCAACGATCATGTGAACCGTGTCGATTTTTTCCGTCAGTTGGGGTCGTTCCTGGTGGATTCGTCGCACCTAGTCTTAATGGGGGACGGGAATGCCACCCTGAACCCCAAGATAGACCGGGGGCGGGGAGCTAGCGGGAAGGCATCGGGCCATTGTAGCTTGGTCGATCATCTGGGTCGGGAAATGTGGACGTGGACTCATAAATGACTGTCTCTTCAGGTACCCAGCTACCTGGATATAATGTTAGTGAAAAGGGTCGACCTAGATTTACTAGACTGTCCCACGTTCCATCGTTTAGACTATTCGGATCATAGACTTCTCTGTGCCTGGATGGTATTAGGTAGTAGGCTTAGAATGGCTGCACACTGGAAGTTCAACGTGTCCTTACAGGCGGTACTTCCAGCAACAGCAGGTTAGACTAGCGCAGTGGGAATCAGTGGGGGCGGTTATCGGGAATAGGTGGTGGGAGGTTAGGGTTAGGTCCTTCACCACTGAATATAGTCAATGACTCGCTCTAGATAAGGCTAAAAAGGTGAAAAATCTACAGGATAGACTGTCTCGGATGGTGGCTGGGAGGGATTCCCTAGAGGTAGCCTTAGCTAGGTAGGCCCTGTAGCGCGTGGCTAGCAAGGGCTACCAGGGTCAAGTAGTTAGACATAGGTTAAACAAAATGTCTAGTGAAGCTATGAACATGTGAGCAGAATTGCAAGGAGGAGATCGGTCGAGATTCTCGAGGTCATTACCCTGGAGGCGTTTCGGTGTATTTCGAGAGCCGCTTTACCAAGAAGCCTGGTCTCAGTGGCGACGAGTTTCGCAGCTATTTGGCTGACTTTCCTCGGCTTTCGCCGACTGAACCGGCTAGCTGTGATGGTGAGATCACAGAGGGTGAAGTTTACTTGGCATTGAAGAAGTTCGGCAAAGGCATATCTCCAGGACTTGATGGTCTGCCCTACGAAATGTACTTGAAACTGTCGCACATCTTTATCCCAATATTGACAGCAGTGTTCAACAACCAGCTGGGGTTCATCCCCGACCGGATTTTCAGGGGTGTGATCATGCTGTTGAAAAAGGGCAAGGGTACTGGGCGGGATTTAGATAATTACACGCCTATAATTCTGCTAAACACAGAGTTAAAGATTTTGGCCAAGATCCTTACAGAGAGGTTGCAGTTAATTGTTGCGAGCTTGTTTAACCTGAGCAGACTTGTGCTGTGAGGGGCCGAACAATTCAGAGCAACCTGTATCTGATCCGCACGATCATAGAGGGTGTAAAAGACGGCAACCGAGCCACACTGATAAATTTGGATCAGCCCAAGGCATTTGACAGCGTTGACCATCAGTACCTGGCTGCTTTCCTGCAGGCCGACGGATTCGAACCCGACTACTGCAATTGCCTTCTCCTGTATCTCTCCCCCAGTGGTGTGGTACAGGTGATCGGAAAGCGCAGTCTCGGTCGGTTCGACTGGCTAGTCCGCTGTCACCTTTACTTTATGCTTTAGCGTTGGAGCCCCTCCTTCGTCGGCTGATGGACAGGAAGTGCAGTCCGGCCCTACGCGCAATGCCTGTTTTCCTTGGTAGAATTCGAGCCAGGGTTTCTGCGTACGCCGATGACGTATCCATTTTCGTGTCGTGACGTCACGATATTAAGGTCGTACAGAAGGCGCTTGAACGGTACGAGAAGGTGACAGGGGCCAAGATTAACCGTAACAAGTCTTCCGGCTTGCGGATAGGTGCCTGGAAAGGGGGAGCGCTTTCGGGGCCCTTTGGTTGGACTGATGCATCTGTCCGCATTCTTGGAGTGTGATTCGGGCTCAAACTCCGGCTGAAGAAGAATTGGTCAGAAGTACAGGTAAAGGTCGGAGCATCGGTTCGGACTTGGTTTTGAAGGAGGTTGTCCTTAAAGGGTAGGGCTGAGGTGTGTGCTGTTTACGTCTTGTCCCTCATTCTTTACCGCTTAGGTGTACTTCCGCTTTGCAGCACCCGTATGGGGGCGATCGAGCGTTTGTTTATGAGCCTCTTGTCGGGTGGTCGCAAACATTAGGTTCGTAAAGAAGCCTGTTACCAGCGTCCGTGTCATGAGGGTCTGGGATTGTTACACCTGGCGAGTCATCTCCATACCTCAAGGTTTGCTTTCCTACGCTGCGTTTTGACGGAGGGCTCAATTTTGGTGCGGAGTATGAGGGACGTCTTCCCTAGCCTGACCATCACTCCTCGTCGCGGTCGTGGAAGTTTATTGAGTTTCTACAGCGAGTGAAAGTCAGTCCTCGTCCAGTGACCTTTCTCGGCCTCTGAGATAATTGTATCGTGAATTAGTGGAGACGGCCGCGAAGGATCTTCTGTGTGACCGGCTAGGCTTGTCGACGTCAGAGTTGCGCTCCTTTCGGTCTTAGGCGCGAGCCGCGATTTATTTCAGCAACCCTAAGTTTTCGTTTAGCTGGCGATTGATTCGGAACGTGCTACTTCTCAATAACGTACTCTTCAGATGGGTCCAGGCATATTTGCCAGACTGTCATCGGTGTGACCTTGGTTTAAAGGAAACGGCTTCTCACGCCTTCTGCCATTGTCCTAAGGTGCGCCTTTTCTGGGAGTATGTCGGCGAGTTGACGGCTCATATCGCTCCTGATCGGCTCGTGTCCATCGATCTTGTGTACGCGTGAAAATGTGTCGCCTCTGTTCTCCGGGATAAAACGGATGATGTTTTACGTTGCTAGCCGTGGCTAGAATGTGCATCAAGGGAGCTTAAAAGAGAAAATCGAGGCTAGGCTAGGCCAGTCCACACGAACCAGGCTCCCTCAGTCACCCACCTTTCGCTGAAATCTGTCGAAATCAAACGCTTTCTATCAGATCTGATTTTTACCCTAAGCTGATGCTTAAAGAAAAGAACCAGCTCTTGATGCGAATAATGTTCATTTCGCAAGATTCCCTCCTTTCGCGACGTCCATACCACGAGGTGCGGCCTCCTTTGAACGATTCCTGGTTAAATTAGTGTGGACTCCGTGTTGAAATCCGGTACCAATAAATAACAAACGCCAGGAATGAATATAAGAAAATAATGTATTAACGTAATAATACAAACTGGTAAAACAGGTTAGTAGTTCCAGGAATACGGGTTAGTAGCAAAATATATATACAGTCTTTGGTATTGAAGTATCGCTGTATGACTTCTTACGGAGTCTACTTGCTCGCTCACTGTGACTCATACAACGCTGTCAGCTCACCCTCACTCTGGCGGTTACCTACAACTTTTTACTCTGTCACTCTGGACTTGACTTCTCGGTCTTGCTCTGTCTCACACGCGTCTCGCTCTTGCAGCAGTGTATGTATACACTGGGTGAATTCATTTGTATAAAAAGGGGTGGACCCCTCAACAATTAGACACTGTTATGTTTTCCTAGTTAATGTGAATAAGTGTTGTTCTGACCTGTTTCCTGGCATTCTCTTTTGCTATGGCCCCCGTTGAGATTACCAACATTCCCAGTTAGTTTTTGTCCCCTATTTTTCATCTCGACTGGGTCAGCTTTTGATTTTCTCTTTTCGCCATTTATTTTTATCCTTCTCATTCCATTAGTGAGTGTGATTCTTGATTCTGTCGATCGGCAGAATACAGCAACATCTCTTATTATTTTGAGGGGTGGACGGTTCCTGCTAACATTGTTTAGTTTTAGTATTATCTTTGGTCTACATATTGAGCTTATTTTCTGGGATCATCTCCCCTCCCCCATGATTTCATGAATCATGAAATTTTGAAAATTTTTGTCATTGGGTGTTTTGTAGGTCCCCTGTGAATATGTGGTATTGTGGTATATGCAGGATTGAGAGGTGATGGAGAAGTTCTTGTGGTGAATGAGTAAATAATTATGAATGAATGAGTCGTGAGTCGGAATTAACTAGGACTAGATAGATAGGGAGAGTCAGAAAGTTTGGGCTCCACACGTTGTTAGCCAAAAGAATAAAGTGGATCGTTGATAAAGAGAAACGGAAAGTATTTATGCCTCAGTTATGGGGGGATACAAAAGTAGGTAATAAGAAACAAAACTCCCGCCCAAAATTGTCGTCACTCACATCGGGATCGTCATCCTCTTCCCTTATTTCATTTCTCTCCTCTGGTGGCGGTGACAGAGATTTTCCGAAGAGTTGTGAGCAGGAATCCCAAAGGAGTGTGGGTGGTGGACGCGATTGCATGTCGCAGATCCTCTTCGTGTTTACGGTTAGATTCGAAAGTCCCGGTTACCCCTAATGCCTATTGTCCTCATGTCGCCATATTTATCACAACGTTTCTTCAGGTGGTCGGAATTTCGAACTGAACCCTTTATTTCGATCCCTGGGGTAGACTATTCTAGACCATGTTTGATGGATGTCAGTTATCAGTTATCTCCTGCTAATTTTCCCTCTGAAATTTCTCCACTGTCTTAACCGGGTATTGAACTCACACTCTTTGGTTCTGTCACTGGATCTGACCAACGCCTTTATCCACTGTGCCATGTGTCCTTGAGGACATCTGGGTATGAATTTCTGGGTATATGTGTATACACAAAGAAAGGGATCGTCCGTTGCTTACAACACCGAGCAAAAGTCATAAGGGGCGACCCAGAGATGTTAGATAAAGAATTGGTCAGTATAAGTAGTACCCTACAACGTAACAACTACCCTGGGTACATGGCAGCAGCCCCCAAAAACTGGGATAGGCGGGTACAAGAGGAGGATGAGGACAACAACACTCAGAAAACAGTCTGCCTGCCTTATGTGAAGGGGTTATCAGAGAAAATACAAAGGATCTGCGGTCAATATAACATCAGGACAACCTTCAAGAGCTTGACAACACTTCGCAGATATCTCTCTCGAGTGAGACCCCCCATACAGGAGAACATGACTAAAGACTGTGTGTACGCTATCCCGTGCAGCTGCGGAAATGAATATAAAGGAGAGACAGGCCGCCCCCTCAAGGTAAGGCTTCAAGAACACCAGAAAGCTGTAACGCGAGGGGAAGTAGAAAAATCAGGCGTGGCTGACCACATATGGAGAGAGAAGGGAGATCACCGTCCCCTGTGTGATCATCTTGAGATCATAGACAGGGAACACCATTGGAAAATTCGTAAACTTAACGAATCAGCACATATGCTAGGCCACAAAAATCTCCAAGCATAGAAATAAATACAATATGGGAACCAGTAATAAGGAGTGCCAGAGAAAAGCAATGATAACAAAGTTGCAATATGAGCTCTGGTAAAAACATGATTTGATAACAGCATAATTGCAATATGAGCCCTGGTAAAAATGGTTGCTGAAAACATTAGGTCTATAATACCCAGAAATTCATACCCAGATGTCCTCAAGGACATATGGCACAGTGGATAAAGGCGTTGGTTAGATCCATTGACAGGACCCAAAGAGTGTGAGTTCAATACTCGGTTAAGGAGAAGTTTCAGAGGGATAACTGATAACTGACATCCATCAAACATGGCACGTGGAACTAGAACAGTCTACCCCAGTGATCGAAATAAAGGGTTCAGTTCAGTTCGAAATTCCAACCACCTGAAGAAGGCCGGAGCGTACAACGGCCGAAACGTTGTGACAAATATGGCGACAAAGATGAGGACAATAGTCCGCATAATGTAAATACTGTACATAATACCTCATCTCAGAAATATAGACAGACTCTGTCCAATGTGTTATTTAACCCATAGCTGGGTGAAAAGAATAAAGTTAAAAACGCGTATTGTCTACTTTAAAACATTATGTAATGCGAACTCACCAGTAAACCAGTCATGGTATCACTGTGTAGTCTTGTGTGAGGATGAAATAATGAGATCATGCCGTAAAGTGAAGTTGACGAGGAATTTTGATGAGAATGCATTTTCTTCTCAAAGAACGATTCATAAGGCCAAGTTCTTGTCCTGATATATAAACATAAAAAATAAATAAGGTCAAAGAAATTAAAAAGAATTGAAGAAATAAAAAAATGAAGAAAAGAATCATAGTTTAAAAATGTTGTTCGTTCACTTGACTTAGCAAGTGGAGCATCCCAAATTGAATAATGTCACAAGATGAAGATAGGGAAAAATATCGAAGATATTGTACGACGCGAGATTTGATTAGAGCCAAAGGTTTTACTTTCAGCAAACGATAACTGTAAGAATGGCAATGTCAGAATCCCTGTTATATTAAGTTTGCGTTTATATGTTTTGCTTTCTCTCTCTTTCTCTTTGTTTTGCTTTCTTTCTCGCTTTGCTTTGCTTTCTCTCTCTCTTTACTTTCTCTATCTCTCTTTGCTTTGCTTTCTCTCTCGCTCTTTGCTTTGCTTTCTCTCTCTCTTTCTACCGTGCTCTCTCTCTTTCTGCTTTGCTTTTTCTCTCTGCTGCACTCTCTCTCTCTTTCTGCTTTACTTTCTCTCTCAGCTCTCTCTCTTTCTGCTTTGCTTTCTCTCTCTGCTTTCTCTCTCTCTCTGCTTCTTTGCCTTCTCTCTGTTTCTTTGCTTCCGCGCTCTCTCTCTCTCTTTCTGTTTCTTTGCTTTAACTCTTGCTGTGTTTCTTTGCTTTCGCTCTCTCTCTCTTTGCTTTGCATTCTCTCTCTCTTTGCTTTGCTTTCTCTCTCTCTCTTTGCTTGTTTTTTTCTCTCTCTTTTTGCTTTGCTTTCTCTCTCTCTCTCTCTCTCTTTCTTTTGCTGTGCTCTCTCTTTCTGCTTTGCTTTTTCTCTCTGCTGTGCTCTATCTCTTTCTGATTTACTTTCTCTCTCTGCTCTCTCTCTCTCTTTCTGCTTTCTCTCTCTCTCTCTGCTCTCTCTCTCTCTGTTTCTTTGTTTTCTCTCTGTTTCTTTGCTTCAGCTCTCTCTCTGTTTTTTGCTTTTTCTCTCTCTGTGTTTCTTTGCTTTCGCTCGTTCTCCCTTTGTCTTTCTTTGCTTTCGCTCTCTTTCTTTGCTTTCTCTCGCTCTCTTTATTTCCTTTAATTTTTTCTCTTGCTGTCTTTGTTTTTCTTTCTCTGTGTTTCTTTGCTTCGTTTTATTTTCTCCCTTTCTCTTCCTTTACTTTGCTTTTCCTTCATCTCTCTTTCTTTACTCTCTCTCTCTCTCTTGGTTTGCTTTCCTCCACTCTCTTTCTTTATTTTGCTTTCCTTCACTCTCTTTCTTTGTTTTGCTTTCTTTCTTTCTCTCTTTCTTGGCTTGGCTTTTTTCTCTCTTTCTTGGCTTGGCTTTTTTCTCTCTTTCTCTCTCTTTGCTTGACTTTTTTTCTCTGTCTCTCTCTTTGCTTGGCTTTTTTCTCTCTCTCTTTGCTTGGCTTTTTTCTCTGTCTCTCTTTGCTTGGCTTTTTTCTCTGTCTCTCTTTGCTTGGCTTTTTTCTCTTTTTCTCTTTGCTTATCTTTTTTTCTCTCTTTCTCTTTCCTTGTCTTTTTTCTCTCTTTCTCTTTGTTTGTCTTTTTCTCTCTTTCGCTTTTTTCTCTCTTTCTCTCACTTTGCTTTTTTTCTCTCTCTCTCTTTTTGCTTGGCTTTTTTTTCTCTCTCTCGTTTTGCTTGTTTTTTTTTCTCTTTCTCTTTGCTTGGTTTTTTTCTCTCTCTCTCTTTGCTTGGCTTTTTTCTCTCTCTCTCTCTTTGTTTGGCTTTTCTCTCTCTCTCTGTTTGGCTTTTCTCTCTCTCTCTTTGTTTGGCTTTATTCTCTCTCTCTCTTTGCTTGGCTTTTTTTTTCTATCTCTCTCTCTTTGTTTGGCTTTTTCTATCTCTCTCTCTCTTTGCTTGGATTTTTCTGTCTCTCTCTTTTTTTTTCTTTGCTTTTTATTTCTCTCTTTCTTTCTTTGCTTTTTATTTCGCTCTTCCTTTGTTTTCTCTCTCGCTCTCCCTTTGTTTTCTCTCTCGCTCTCCCTTTGTTTTCTCTCTCGCTCACCCTTTGTTTTCTCTCTCGCAATCTCTCTCTTTGCTTTTCTCTCTCGCAATCTTTCTTTGCTTTTCTCTCTAGCTCTCTCTCTTTGCTTTTCTCTCTCTTTGTTTTCATTACATCCTTGTTACCTCTTTTCAATTCAATTTTTCCAGCCTCTTTCTCATTCAAGAGGGTCGCCATTTTGCACCAGATTAAAATCAAGTCCCATCCAATCAATACAGTGTTTGTTTTTTAGTCTTGGTTGTTTGTATTTCATGGATTCTTTTACTCGCACATATATTCATTTGTTGCTACTGCTGCCGTTCTTTCTTTCTTTCGCTTCTTTCTTTCGCTTCTTTCTTTCTTTCTTTCTTTCTTTCGCTCCTTTCTCTTCTTTCTTTCTTTCTTTCTTTCTTTCTTTCTAAGGATTCCTTTTTTCCTAATGCAATTAATTTTATTGATTTTCTTGTCATAACAGCGTTTCTGCCTTCCTTTCTTCAACCTTTTTCTTCTCTTACCTCCGTCTTTATTTCACTTTCTTTTTTCATTCCTTCCTTTTTGCAACCTGCGATATTACGAGCCGTATTTATTCCATGCAACATCTCCCTTCAGGACTCGAGCGATCAAGGCTCTCTACAACAATTAAGTAACTCTTTACTATATTTTTAATCGGGCGCATTGGTATACAATTACTACTGAAGAGTGATTTTGGTCCTCTCTGGGTACCCCATAGAAAATCCGACACTAAATAACCCAGCAAGAGTTGATACATTGCAAAAAAACAAAAACAAAAACAAAAAAACAACAACAACAACCTGACTGAACAGGTGTCTTTGTATAGAATAATCGTTAACGATTTTAGTCCAGGTGACCAGCTTTCTCATAAGATCACCTAAGCAACGTCAAGCACGATCATTACCTAAGTGGGTGACTGCTTGGGAATAGTAGGCACTGTAAGCTTGGGTTTGAAGGTTTAATTGATAATGGCACGGGATTGTTAATCAGAGAGCCGAGTTCTAATTCCAGTTGGGTTCGTTATATTCACTTACGCGCAAATAACCTTGGAAAAGGTATGTATCCAATTCTACACCCCTAGCTATGGGTTAATTAGTAAGACTTGTATCACTAAACCATTATTATCTCAACAAAAAATCTTACAATCTGAAAATATTTTCATGATCTAAATAACCTGCAAAGGGTTGGTAAGACGTAAAAAACGAATCAATCAATTAATCTAGTTGACTATTACTACTGAATAGTGAGTTTGCACCTCATACAAAAATCAACAGTAAATAACCCAACAAGGGTTTACAAATTGTAAAATCCCCCAACCTGACTAAGCAGGTGCCTTGGTATAGAATAGTGGTTAACAAGGCTAGGCTAGTTGACCATTATGACTGATTAGTGATTTCAATTCTCACTGGGTGCTTCAGTCAGTTCACTATTAAATAAGCCAACAACGGTTACCTTGCTGTAAAATCAACTAATCAGCCTAAGGTAATGGTTAACGATACCACTCCCCTCCATCCGACCAGACTCTCTAACTAGGTTATTTGTTGTTTCTCACTATTTCACTTGACTTCAATATATCTTTTGAGTGTTAAAATCTCTAGTCCCTCTTTCCTCGTTATTTGTCTAAGAAATCTCTACTATCTCTTTCTGAATCTAAGTATGTATTCTTTTCGATTCCATTTTTCTTAAGATTTCCTCGTTACTCGTGCTGTGTATTATATTCTCAGTATCCTTCTGTAGTACCACTTCTCTGCTACCTGAAGACGCTTCTTCAACTATGGTGCGATTGTCCAGCATTCACTGCCATATAGGAGTACTAATATTACATACAAATTCAGGTCCACACAAAAAGAATTCCACAGGCGAGAAAAGGAACTTCTAGCATAGAAATTATAGTTACAGTTAGTCATTTCAATTGTAACAGTAAGACCTTGCCACCAATCTAGTACTACGCTTAAACTCGTCAATGCGAGCTACGAAAGAGGCAAGCTTATCAGAACAATTAGCATTAAAATATTTCTACAAAAGGCGACGGGAAGATATGTTAAGGTGGTAGGGCGGCGGGAAATGACTGGAGCCGAAATGCCAGATCAGGACCAATAACATCGTAGATTCTTCTTTGAATTTGTATTAAAGAAGAACTTATTTTTCTTCATTTGCATTCTGCCCAATATTTTGAACATATTTTTAATTGCATGTTACTTCAAGATAGAATCAGTCATGGCTTTCTTTTTCTCTCTCTGTTTCTATCTCCTCCTATCTATTTCTTTCTCTTTCTCCTTCTTTCCTTCTTTCTTTATATTCTTTTTTTTTTCTTTTTTTCTTCTTCAGGTGATATACGTTGGAATTTCGAACTGAACCCTTCATTTCGTCCACCGGAGTAGAAGCTTCTAGTTCCACATGCCATGCCTTTTCTTGATATCTCAGTTTCAGTGAATTCCCTTTAGTAACTCAACTCTCCAAATTTCTGTTTACCTCTGCTGTGGCCAGGTATTGAACTCACAAATCATGGTGTCAAGTCACTGGATTAATTCAACCAACGCTTTTATCTACTGGCCCTTGTGGAACTAGAATAATTTACCCGGATGGACGAAAGAAAGCGTTCGGTTCGAAATTCCAACATGTATCACCTGAAGAAGGCCGGGGTGTACAACGACCGAAATGTCGCGAATATGACAATAAAAGTGAGGAGAACAGTCCAAACTATGTAGTGCAAATTGATTTTGTTTTTACAGCTTATCTACATTCTCTGACTTATTTAAAGCCAAAACATATATTGGATTAGAAGATTCTTACATTATACGGTATTCTCAAGTGTCCCATCTAAATACTAACCAAGTTCGACACTACTTAACTTCCGTTAACGTGCGGACACTGGACACTTCCTCGATCATATTTGATAATAGTAAAAGTAGGCATTTTCATACAACAAAGTTTCCACACTGATTGAACAGTTAGCATTATGGTCGGTAGAGATTTATAAAATCTTTTTATAAAAACGATTTTTCAGGAAATACAGACTTCACCACTAAATATTATAGCTCTTTCTACTGCTGGTGGGATATTTTCTTCGCAGTGTAGAAAGTTAACAGCTTGATTGTATCATTCTTTTCTTTATCGTTCATTTTGGTTGTTGCCTTGTTCACAGGTGTTAAATGATGTGGTTTTTGTTATTTGGTAAAACTCTCTTCAGGAAGGCAATCCTTCACCAGACGCAATAGGCTGGTGTTACAATCTCACAAGCGAAGAGCTTTACCGAGGAACAAAAACCAAATCGCTTCAAAAACTTCCAACAGCGACATTAATAAAAATGAGAAGCAGAATTAACTAGAAGAGTAAATAATTATATAATTAAAATGTTCACATTCCACAGTACCCTAAACAAATGGCTATGAAGGAAACTTCCATCTACACTAGAAAGAATTATAACAGTTATTAGATTTGACAAGTCTCTTTTCCTGAAAACTGTTCGGTGAATGAATGAAGAATGCTTCCGATGTGAAGACTGCTACTCTCACGATTATTATTTTTGCCATTTTGTGGTAGCAGTGTTTACAGTCTGGTGGATGGTTTAAAGAATTATATGGTTTATTTATTTGGAACCATTTTTTAAAATATTGATTGAGAAAACGGTTGTGTGCAGATGATCTTCTATGTGACGTGTCCATTCAGGACGTTATTGATCATAGCTCTCCCCAATATCCTGTCTTTTGTTGCTCTTAGTAAATTTTATCTTTTTGTTGTCTCTTCTAAACCTTATTCCGTCAGCCATTTACACAAGCTCATTCTTCTTTTACATGCCTTGTCCGTTCAGAACTTTGACGCGTATGGCTCTCCACAATTTTCTGTCCTTTGTAGCACTTAGTAAATTTTGTCTTTTTGTTGTCTCTCCTAAAACCTGCAATCCATTTACATAAGCTCTTTAGGTAGGCTCTGTGTTGTTTTCCTCGGTCCCACTTGCTTAATGTCCTCTTAGGCTTTGGAGAATTTGGTACTTTGTGCCTAGGCATTTTCGCTCTCTCTTACAGATATTAAGTATAAGTGTCCTTTTTGTTCCTATTTTCTCAAAAACTTTGTCTTTGCTGACATGTTCAGTCCATGGCATTCTCAGCATCCTTCTGTAGAACGATATTTCTGTTATTTCAATTCGCTTCCTCATCTGCGAGGAGATTGTCCAGCATTCACTACCATATATGAGGACTGATATTACGTAACACTTCAGTACTCTTTGTTTCTAACAAAATTTTCTTGTTTCTTAATACTTTTCTTTACTTTTGAAAGGCATATGTCGCCATCCTTCGGGTTCCCGTGTCGCACTTCCCATCCTCTATTAAAACACTTCCGAGATACTTAAATTGTTGTATTCGTTCGGTTATGGTAGCCTGTTCTTTTTTACTGACAACCATGTTGTCTGTCTTGTAATTGATAGTCTTTTCTTCACGCTTTCCTTCACTACATTTTGTCGGAGTTCTTGTAATTTCCTTTCTGTATCTGTTATCAACACTGTCATCTAGATTGTCAAGATTGTGACCGTCAGTAATCAGTCCTGGTAGGACATCTAATTCTCTCAGAATCGCCTCATTTTAACGGTTGAATAAGTTCGTTGTAAAGGGGGGCATCCTTTCTTATACACCTTTCTACTTTTTTTTATTTATATATTTACTGAATCGGTATGCAGGCGATTTGCTCCCAGTATAAGTACTGGATTGTTCTAATATTCTTCCTAAATATGTCAAGGTTACCCATCAGTTCCAACAGTTTTCTGTGACGTACTTTATCAAACGTTTAAATTATAAGTGCAGATAATAGTTTAAGTAAAAAACCATAGTGCACAATAATTTTACACATGTCCTGTATGTACTTCCTAATAGGACTTTTTTTTTTATTATTGCCTCTTTCACCTTTCTGCCATTGTCATTATCATAATTTTCTCAATGTAGGTATATTTTCTTGGTTATATAATGAAGCAAAAAACAATTTAACTGCTTCCTTTTTTCTTTTTTTCACATTCTTCCCATTACAGGAGTTTTTTTTATTCTTTTTATGAATTTTTTTTCTGTAAGCTTCCAGGAAATCCAGCAGATTGCTACTTAGCTAATAAAATTTGGCTAATTACGATTTAACAACTTCTGTCACGTCACTTAAGCGGCCATTTTGGATTAACGCCACCAGCCATTCTTTTTTTTTCCTTCTATTTTTCTTCTCGTTCTTATTCTTCTCTTCTTAACCTTTCTTTCATTTTTTACTTTATTCTAGCTTCTTTCTTTCTATTTCTCTTTTGTCCTTATCTTTTACTCTTTCTCCTTTCTTTCTTTTCTTTTCCTTTAGATTGGTTCTTCCTTTTCTCGTCTTTTTCTCCTTTTACAACTTATCTTTCTCGTGATTTCTTCTCTTTTCTCTTAATTGTTGCGTGTAATCTGATCTTTTTCTTTCAGTTTAATATTTTCTCGTTACCAATGGCGCCGCTGTTGTCGTCATCATCTACCAACGCCGGTTCTAAGCCACGAAATTTTTCTAAATTAGATCACGCAAAAGAAAAGGGTAAATCTATTCTTATTCTTCCCTATTTTTCTTTCTACTTTCAATCTTTTCTTCATTTTTCTCTTTCAATCATTTCTTATGCTCTTTTCTTTTATTTTATACGTCTTCTTTTCATTATCGTCATCAATGGTTCTACTGGCTTGCTGTTGGATAAAATCATCAATGTTCAAAATGACTTCAAACAAATAATACCTTTTAAATCTTCAAAAACAAACCTATCCTTTATCAGTCCCTATAAGGTTGACGCTATACAAAGAGATTTTTACCAAATAACAAACAAACAAAAAAAACCCCACATCACTTGAAGACTTCCAACAGCAGCAACAAAAATGGGTAGTACATGTAAATAGAAAATTAAATAATATAATCAAGCTATTAACTTTCCAGAGTTTCAATAAATAAAAAAAAAAACAAAAAAAAAAACGGTCTGATGGATTTTTTTTCACCTAGTGAGGATCGACTTCATTAGTTAATAATAATGGTCAACTAACCTAGCTTTGTTAACCACTACACTATACTGTTATATAGGAAAAAAAGTGTCGTTGCCGACACTGGGGTTTGAACACAGATCACCAGAGTGCAAATACAGGCGATCCCATTTTCAATAAGTGGATCACATGATGGCAAAGGAAATGTATATATGGGAATTGACGTTTAATTGCTCATTATTTCTACGCTATCCTCTATTACTATACATTTCGCTATTTTTTATACTATTCACTATACTGATACGGATTACTATTCGGTAGTTACTTTTTGAGCTAGTATTATCGAGCAAGTACTATTAGTGCGAGTGTTATTCGAAGACGTCTGACACCAGTATTGTTCAACGGCCTTACTATAGTTGTATTTGCGATTACAAAGTCTCTACTACAACGTCTATTACGAAGTGACAACGGGTATTCGTTGACATTACAAAAGTGGCAATGAGAGTTCGTTGACGTCACAAAATATACCACGGTACCTGTTTAGTCAGGTTGGGAGATATTTGTGAATCCTTGTTGAGTTATTCAATGTTAATTTCTGTATGAAGCACCAAGTTAGGATTAAACTCACTATTCAGTAGTAATCGTCAACTTGATTAATTGACTGATTCGTGTTTTACGGCTTATTAACTTTTTGCAGGTTATTTAAAATCATAAAATACTTGTAAGAATTTTTGAGAGATGATAATTATTTACTGATACAATTCGTAATAATTAACCCATAGCTGCGGGGAGAAGACATGGATTCATAATTTTCTTCAGGGTATTTGCACGTAAGCGAATATTACGAACCCAGATGGAATTGGAACGGCTCTCCGATTTCCAATTCTGAACCATGACTTCACCCACACATTCAATGCTTACACCACCCATCTAGATACTGTTAGGCTCAGCGTTGCTTAACTTCGGTGATCGTCTCGGAATCGGTGTTTCAATGTGATTTAGCCGTCAGACCAAAGGTTTGAAAGGAAACTTGTATCAAGAATAGAACGAACTTTAATGGTGAACCCAGCAAGAACAATTTCAACTGATCGTAACACTAACAGTTCTTTCAATGAATATGACATTTTTTCTCTATGGAAACAGACATTTTTACTGTTATTAACATTCATCAGAGGCCTAAGATAAATGTTATACTCTGCTTAGAGTTAGATCCTTTTCTGATTATTCCATATCGACACCTGTCATCCTGATGTTCATGCTATGAAAAAAAAAAAAAGATTAAATCGCTATCTGCGCATGGGCTCCGAACATCGTTTCCCCTACCGAAAGAATTAAATTTAATCATCGAAGCCAACGTGAAAGTTACCGCATAAGTATGAAACCCACCCCCCCAAAAAAAACGCTGTCATGTCTCCACCCTGACTGCTTAAAAGGACCTGCTTGCCGATACTCATATCAGTACACGGAGTTCACCAGCGGCTTCCCGGACAACCGAAGAGACACTCTTCAACTCCAGACCCGTACATAACCAACTCTCGCTTCTCTCGCCCACAAAAGAGACATTCTGCCTTCATCCATTTATACGGGCTATACAGATAAATGTTTAGTTTAAAATACCGTCTCTCCTTTTCTTTCTGTTTCACCGGCCATACTTTCTTTTCGTTGGTTACTCTTGCAACCATAAGTAGTATGTAACATAAATGGAAGTTTTTCGTCGATGGTAATTAAACATATATTGACAGTTTATAGTAATGCAAAAGGCGATTATTATCTTCCTATGGTTGACGTCCTCGTGAGGGTTACGTGCCGGTCGTTTGCTGTGTGCCGTCAGTTCGCAGTGACGAAATTAGTCAGTTGGTTCTTAACCGTCGGGAGACAAAACGAGCAATTGCTTAAAAATACAGGCCTGCCTTGACCCAGTTGTCATGCGGGAAGCCCACAAACCGATAGTACCGTTTTTTCGTTGGCAAATATAGAAACTATCTCCATTGGGAAAAACACGATTTTCGTACTTCCAGTAACATTTCAAGATGAACTCTCTTTGTTCAAAGCTAAGCCTGAATGACATTGGTAATATTAACGCGTAAATCTGAAAAGAAAGCAAGTTGACTTGAGCTATACACTGTAAAAATGTGTATACCTTTTTCAGACATCCGGTAGTAGGGTGCGAATGAGTCCGAACATTTATTGTCGATAACTCTAAAACGGTAGATTTTATCAAAATTTCTTTGTTATTTTCGAATTAAGCATGTACATTTACACCTAAATGGAAACACTCGGGAAATTTTTTTCAGAAACTGATCGTGGGGCTCGAACTACAAATTACCGTCGAGTTGAAATTAGTTCTGTCACCCCCTGTAGTTTGTTCTAAGTTGCCGTTTATAACGATTCCATTTTTTTTCTTCACGTGTCCTCTACACAACCATGATCGTGACATATCTGCAAACCCTTTTAATGACGTATCGAGCAGTATTTCAGCTTAGTTTTAGTTGCTTTCCATTGCAACTGTTCAGATCTCCAGAAGACAGCGGTCTGAAAATGGCTGCCATGAAAAACGTCTAAAAATAAGACGAAAAGTTGATAATGTTTGACTGCGTTTAATCTAATATAAAAAGAAATCACAATAATATGAATGCAATCCTTTTTGTCGGTCTTTTGAAAATTGCAAGGTGTGCGAGTAGTTACGGATAAAGTCAAATAGGCAAGCCGAGATAAAATTTTGTGCCTGTCTGTTTCCTTCACTTTCGCACTAATGCCTTTGGGGAAGGTATGAATCCGTCTCTGAGCTACACACCCCACCCAGATAAGGGTTAAATAGCGGGTTAGACTGGTTTCTCTAAAAAGGAAAATTGAACTTCAAACTGGAGAAGACAGCGTGAACCATTCAAATTGTTCAGAAAGGCATTCTATTTCAAAGATAATAAAGAAAACTGGGTGTTCCGGTTTTATTTTCTTGTTTTTTGAAGTATCTAATCTAACAGTTGTACATTTTTTCGGTTTTATTGCAGTCCCTGGATGTCTTAATCAATTTCTCATTCTACTTCAAGTCGTCATCAACTACTTTGAAAACAATAACATCATAGTCTTCAATGAAAGTAGGTTATTTTCCTCTGCTTTTTTCACATAGTCTATCAATGTTATATCTGGGATGTCTTGCTTTGTGCGTGTTCATTAATTTCCCAGTTCTCTAGTGAAAAGTTTTCAGTTATTTTCTTCACCATTTTAGGAATACCAGATGTGCCACATTTTCTTGCCCATTTTAGAAATATCAGATGTGTCACTATGATTAAGACCTTCACACAGAAGGAAATGATGAGTGATTTTTTTTTATCTTAGTCTTAAATGTTTTATCTTCAGCAATAGGGTCTGTAAACTGGGATCTTGACGGCGACGACCCACGACGAAAAGAGAATAAGTTAATACGTATAAAAATATAAATTTAGTGATCAAGTGACAACAAACCGGACGGTGAAAATTTCCGGTCGCGTTTCTCCAGCGTTGTCCGAAAGTTTTGTTACACCCCACCAAAAACCTAACGAGAACAATAGAAGAAAGAGGAAAACAGAAATAAAGCACGCGTACTGGATTCAGTTTATTCACTTTCATTGACACAGTCGCATATCGAGTAGGTCTGTATGAACATCATCATTTTCGTGTTAGCCATCTGAAATAGAAAATTATATTATGTAGAGGTAACAAGACTTTCAGACCACCCTGTATATTAACAGTCACAGTTGGGATTAAGGAGAGTGCTGGACCGCACTTGGTAAAGACTCCCTATCAGTAGTCCCGGGCTGTCCGTTATCGGGTGAAGGCTGGCCGTCAATACAGTTCAGATGTTGCACGTAGGAGTTACCACCCGCGTGTAATGATTTAGGTATCGGCAGTGAGTTATTTCCAGGAGTCATCTCCTTACCTACCTACACTGCGCAAAGGAATCCCAGAAATGAAAGCCTAATTATATTGGAAGCAATGTTCGAGACCTCTTTTCTCGACATGGTGCTTACTTTCAACTTTCGTTACCTTGTGGGTGTGCTGTGGGCATTTGCACATCGACTCGAAGGAGTAGTCATATCAGCCAGTTATGTGCCATGCATGATACACGCTTAGGCGATCATGTAACTTTCGATACATGACTGACGTGTCAGATTTTTTCCCGCAGTAGGTTGTCATTTCTTTCTACAGTAGACCAGTTGCCAAGGCTGTAGAACCCGGTCTGTTCTGCAATTTACCCATAGCTGGGAGGAGAAGAAGAGGATCATAACTTTACCAAGAGTATTAGCACGAAAGTTAATGGATTCGACTGTGTTCTCCGATTCCTCAATCTAAGCCGTTATCCATTACTCCACCGTCATAGACTAATAAAAACACGAGTCTAAATTTCTTATACATAGCCTTACTGATTAGTCAACTCCGGACTTCATTCATTACTGTCAACGAGTGGATGTGTGGCTTTGGGTTCTACTCCGAACATGACTTCTACTTCTCGCAAAGATGTAAAAGACTCTCTCAGGTGGGTACTTATATATCTACCTCTCATTCGTTTTCTCTCACATATGCACATATTCGGTGCAGCTGGTTGGTAGGCCGTTTTTGTTTAACGGCATATTAACCTCTAAAGCTTATTTAATACCGAAATTTTAATATTTGTACACATTTTTTAATACATAATAAAGGTTTCACTAATACAAGTATTATTAACCCATAGCTGAGTAGATGACAGGTGAATTCATACATTTCTCAAGGGTATTTGAGCATGAGTGAACCAAACTGAAATTTGAACTCGACTCTCCGATTAACAATTCCGATCCATATAACCATTATACCACCAGCACATCCAAGTTTACAACACCTGGTATTCCCATGCAGTCGCCCATCTATATACTCACCAGGTTCGATGTTGCTTAACTTTGGCGATCGTATGGGAACCGGTATTTTAATGTGATATGACCGTAAGCTCCTCGGTGCAGCTGGGATGACCATCTATTTAGATGTCGGGGACAGCCATTGGCATCGCGTAAAGGCGGTGACCTATAACTAATACCCTATCTCTCAGATCAACCCGCTTATTCATCTGGTTTCTCTGAACACAGAGTGCAAAGTCCATTTTGGCGCTATCAGAAGTGCGTCAGTATACTAGTTCTTATCATCGTTCTTGACTTTTTTTTTGCTTTCTTTTTTATTTATTTTGTTTACTCGAGTCTGCTTCAGTACCATTGTAACATTCTAGTCTGTTCAATATTTATGTCTGTCGGGGAATTAAATTCTTTCGATCTCTTCTTGTTTTTCTCTGTGTACCATCAACACTGCATATTTGTTCAGACAGAATTTCGTCATATTTTTTTTTAGCTAAAACCTCTATTTGAATCAATGTTTCAAATTCAGTCGTATAGTCTAAAATCCTGAAGTTTTTCTGTTGTCTTCTTCATGACGTTGGGATCATGGCTCTTCACAATTTCCTGTTCTTTGTAGTTCTTAATAAATTTTGTATGTTGTAATGTATCCTAAACCTTATACTGCCATCAATTTGCTGAAGTTCGCGAGGTAGGTTACGCATTGTTTTCTTCCCGTCCCCATTCAGTTTGTCCTGTGAGTATAAAATTCTCCAAGTCCTTTATTCCTCGTCATGTGCCCTAGAAATTTCAGCTGTTTCTTTCTGATAAATATAACTGTCCTTATTTTATTTCAATTTTCTATAAAACTTTTTCATGTGTCCGATCCATGGTATCCTCAGCATCCTTCTGTAGAACCACATTTCTGTTGCTTCAAATCTCTTCATTTATAAAGAGATTGTACAACATTCAGTGACATATTGGAGGACTGTTATTACGTAACAGTTCAGTATTTTTTTTTATTTATCTCCAACGAAATGTTCCTGTTTCTTAATACTTTGCTTAGCTTTTGGAATGCATCATTCCCTATCTCAATGCGCCTTCGGATTTCAGTGTCACACTTTCCGTCATCTGTTAAAACACTTACCAGATATTTAAATTTGTGTACTTGTTTAATTTTGATATCTCCATTTTGTAATTTGTATGTTGAGCTGTCCCTTTTTCTAACAACCATGCATTTTATTGGCTTGCAATTGACGCGCAGTCCTTTCTTCTCCCTTTCCTTCATTTAATTCCGTCACCTGCAATCAAGCAGTCTATCTGCTATGAACAAGAATGTTAAGAGACGTGAAAAATGCATTTTTACGGTGTCCGAGCCGAGATATAAATTTGCAATTAGTTCTATTATTTAAGTTTTCATTGTATAGAATCTAAATTAGGGCGGATCTGAACTTTTTAAACCTATTTAAGTACAGCTAAACGGAATTAGGCCAGACTAAACTAGTTAAAAATTGACTCAACGTTTTACGCAAATTCGCTTTCACGAAATACCAACATTAATAGAAGTATATATCTCTCTCTCTCTGTCCTACTTATTCTCTCTCACATGTTGTCTGTATCTCACCCATCCCCTATTTTTGTCAGTGTCACTTTCAACGTTTTGTCTCTCTCTATCTCTTTCCCACCTTTTCCTATCTTTCTCAATATTTCGGTTCTTTGCGTTCAATCTTTCACAACATATAGTCTGTTTCCATCTCTCAACATCTCTTCTCTCTTTCTTTCTCTCTCTCTCTCTCTCAGCATTTCGTTTCTCATCCTGACTCTCCATCTATCTATCACTCAATATATCGTCTCTTTCTCTCTCTTTCTCAATATTTCGTCTCTTTTTCCCCACTCTATTTCTCTGAACATTTCGTGTATTTCCGTTTCTTTCGCCAATATTTCATTCCTTACTTTTTCTCAATATTTAGACTCTTTTTTTCTCTTTCTCAACATTTCTTACTTTCTTTCTCAGAAAGAGAAAAATGCGAAATACTTTCTTAGCATTTCGTCTCTTTTACTCTCTCTTTCTCAGCATTTCGTCTCTTTTACTCTCTCTTTCTCAGCATTTCGTCTCTTTTACTCTCTCTTTCTCAGCATTTCGTCTCTTTTACTCTCTCTTTCTCAGCATTTCGTCTCTTTTACTCTCTCTTTCTCAGCATTTCGTCTCTTACTCTCGCTTACTCATCATTCCGTCTCTTTCGTTATACTCAACATTTCCTCTCTTTCTCTCTCCGTCTCTCCATCAATATTCCGTCTGTTTACCTCACTTTTTCTCACCAGCCGTTTTTCTTTACCAGCCTTTCGTTTATTTCTCTCTCTTTCCCACTCCCAACATTCCGCCTCTTTCCCTCTCTTTCTCAACATACCGCGTGCTTGTCTCTCTCTTTCTTTCTCTCTCTCTCTCTCTCTCTTTGTCAACGTTTCGTCTCTTTCTTTTACTTTCTCACCTTTTCGTCTCTTTCTCTTACTTTCTCGCCCTTTCTCTTACTTTCTCACCCTTTCTTTTACTTTCTCAACCTTTCTCTTATTTCCTAACCTTTCTCTCTCTCTCTCTCTCTCTCTCTCTCTCTCTCTATATATATATATATATATATATATATATATATATATATATATATGGAGAGAGAGAGAATTTACTCCGTCTTTCGCGGCATTTTGTATGTACTAATTGGTCTTTCGTAAAAGCAAATCCGTGGCGTAATGAAATTTTCAAAAAGAGTGTCAAGTTGTTAAGCTTACTTTAGCAGAGGACCACCGGTACATTGCACACAGTGAGGATCGAACCCACTACTCGATCGTAATGATCGAACGAAAATCAATGGATACCTGTGCAAACACACACACACACACACACATACACAGAGGCATAAAGACATACGAAATGCCGAGAAGGAGAAATAGATAGACGAAATAGCGAACGAGAGGAGCTATTTCATTCATTAGAACAGATTAAATTCGAATATCGGGGCAAACGCTTTCATTTAATTAACCCAAATTTAGAGCATTGCCATAAGCTATTTTTGTATTCTATTTATAGCAATCGTCGAACCTGTCATAAACCTTAAAGCTTGGCCTATCGATTATTATTGATTGATCTTACACTCCATGGTGCCGCACCAGACTGCTTAATCAAAACTCGTTGTACATCAAGAAACTTGTAAATGTTATTTCTGGTTATATAAATACTGTGTAACAAGAAGAGTATTTCTCTTTGGTGTCTGCATCCCCAGCATAGTGACCGATGTAAACAATTTGTCCTACTGCAGTGTGAATTTGTCATTCTGCCAACAACTCTCACTATTTTGGCTTAAAAATGGAACTGGGTGATTAAATCGTCAAATTTTAAAATTCTTCAGCTAAAGTTTTTCAATAAATGTCATTGATCGAGTCTATATGATTTGCATTGCAAATCAGAAAAAAAGGATTGTCAGTGGTCAGGAATTAATGCAAATGTCACTGATAGAATTGGGCTATTATATGTATAATGCAAATTCATTGCTAATGATTTTACTATAGGAATGCATTAAAAATGAGGAAGAAAGGGATTGTTAGTGGTCAGGAATGAATGCAAGCATTACTGATAGAATAGGGTTATTATATGTATAATGTAAATGCATTGCTAATGATTTTACTATAGAAATGCATTAAAAATGAGGAAGAAAGGGATTGTCAGTGGTCAGGAATTAATGCAAGCATTACTAATAGAAAAGGCTATTATTTGTATTATCTACATGCATTGCTAATGATTTTACTATAGGAATGCAAATGTTTGTTTCGGACGATGTAAAGCGGATATATCGAAGGACTTCATATTACTTCCATTTAGAACAATAAAATTACAGTCATTATCGTCATACGTTATCAGATTATAAATATCAGGTGCTTGAGTGATCAGAAATTCAATAATGTTCTTTTTTTGCAGAAGGTATGAAGAATTAATTTAAACATTATGTGAAATTTGCCTACAAATAGTCATTTTTTAATTAAAGTTCTGTACAGCAATATTTGTTGCTAGCTAGTAAAAATATACTTGATTTCTGGAGTTAATGTCCCAAAGTTAGCTTCGAAAGAGCACAAGTTGGCTTGCACCAAAACATGTGTAGGGCAGTGTATTCATTACTTCATTTTCACCCATCTTGTTTATCTTCCTCACTATCTAAATCTTTCTTTTTTTTTCTCCCTTTTTCTTCACTTTTTTCTCAATCTTTTTATTTTCCTTATTTTTTTATCCGTTTCAGTTTCTCATTCATTCCTGCTTTTCCATGCCTATCATTTGACCTTTTCCCCGCTCACTCTTTTCGTAAAAATCGTGCCAAAAATATTTTCTAACCTTTCAACCAGAATTTCGAAAACATTACGTGTTCTCACCTGCCCAATTGGCAGAACCCGTAAGGCAACAGTTAAGAATGAAAGCATTTCATCGATTCAAAGAAGTCGTGAGCCAAGTATTTTTCAAAAGTTTATCGAAATTGTCCGGTTGCATAACAACACCAACTCTCGCATTGTCTCGTGTTATTTCGTTCTGTTTTATTTCATTGAAATTTGACCGACTGAGGTTCTTCTCTGTCTTACTTTTTTGCATTGATCTACTCACAGTCAGAGTGATTTCTTTTATTTTATAGATTTCGTTTTTTTTTTGTCTTTTAATAATCTCCTTTCTGTTGCTATTTTTCTTGTAATGATAACAATCTCAAGATGTCACGAACGATCTCTAAATTACTGACTTTTTGTATGAAATGACGTATCCACGCCCCAAAATCATTTTTTCGCAAATTTTTAAAAGAAATCGATTTACAGATTGATTTCCATCCCCACAAAAATATCAGTAAACTTGTTATTACGGTTTATCCGGTACTGGTAATTTTTGTCCATTTTTTTTTTTTTTTTTTAAATTTTGGACATATTTTTATTTAACAAGTTTTTTTTGTTTTTTTTTTTCTGCATTTTTTCTTCTCCGCCCTCTTTCTTCAGTTTCCGACTTTTTTTTAATTTTTTATTCATTCAATGATTTCGTTACTCCTTCTTTTTCACGTTACTTATTATCTCATTATCCTCTCGCTTTCCGTTCCTTTGCTTCTTTCTTTCGTTTTCTTTATTTCATACCTTTCTTTTCTTTCCCTTATTTCTTTCCTTAATTCCAGTGCCTTTCCTTTTCCTCTTTTTCTTTCCCTTTTTACTTGCTCTTTTCCTTCCCTTTTTCCTTCACTTTTTTTTCCTTCCTCTTTTTCTTCACCTTTTTGCCATCCTCTTTTCCTTCACCTTTTTGCCTTCCTCTTTTCCTTCATCTTTTTGTCTTCCTCTTTTCCTTCACCTTTCTTGCCTTCTTCTTTTCCTTCACCTTTTTACCTTCCTCTTTTCCTTCACCTTTTTACCTTCCTCTTTTCCTTCACCTTTTTGCCTTCTTCTTTTCCTTCACCTTTATTGCCTTCTCTTTTTCCTTCACCTTTTTGTCTTCCCCTTTTCCTTTACCTTTTTGCCTTCTTCTTTCCTTCACCTTTATTGCCTTCCTTTTTTCCTTCACCTTTCTTGCCTTCTTCTTTTCCTTCACCTTTTTAACTTCCTCTTTTCCTTCACCTTTTTTGCCTTCACTTTTTCCTTCACCTTTTTGTGTTCCGCTTTTCCTTCCCTTTTCTTGCCATCCTCTTTTCCTTCCTATTTTACCTTCACCTTTTTCTCCACCTCATAAAGGTACTATACTTTCATTCTATACCTTTTTATAAATTTAACTTAACATTTTAGATGCTTTAATTTTAGAATTCTTCCAAGTTTTTTCCTTTCATTTTCTTTCTTTTCTCTTTACTTCATCCTCCCTTTTCTTTTTTTTTTTCTCTAATTACTTTCCTTCACTCTTCGCTTGTTCTGATCCGTGTCCGACATTTCACACTTCCCTCCTTTTCCAAGGCCCTTCCTACTTCCGTCGTTTTTATTTATGATCCTTGTTTCTTTATTTCATTTAAGAAGAAACATTCAAGGAAAAAGGGACAATAAGTGAAACAAATAATAAAATTCTTGGCAATGATCTTAAAGGCCACGTACAAATGAAATCCAAATAAAGAACGCAAAAGGTCAACTTTTACGCTCCTGTACTTTGGGTTTAGGAAAAGAAAAGGCCTCGTAGCGGACGATCGATTAAATATTGTATGGAAACACGACAGTGATCAGATATCTACGAGAACAAATGTCACTGTGTGGGTTTGAAAAATAGTTCTGTCAAACATGTTCATCCATAATATTAAAACGTTTTCAGTTTCAGAAAAAAGGGCAGCTGCTTTTTGTTACTGAATTGAGGGATTAACACGCCAACAACTCGACGGTAGATTACAAATATATGACGTCCAATCTACCCATCATGGCACTCAATGTGATAAAGATGATATGGTAGACATGCATATGACAGATAAATTGGTGCAAAATGGGTACAGGGTTTGATAAAACAACTTTTTATTTTCATCATCTTTTTTTTCAACTTTTCTTCATTTTTGGTTCTTTCACCCTTTCTTCCTTCTTTTTTAACTTTCAACATTTCTTCCTTTTTTCTACTTCCACCCTATCTTCTTTTTTTTTACTTTCACACTTTCTTCCTTTTTTTACTTTCACCCTGTTCGTCCTTTTTTTTTACTTTCACCCTTTCTTCCTTTTTTTTACTTTCACCCTTTCTTCCTTTTTTTTACTTTCACACTTTCTTCCTTATTTTTTACTTTCACCCTTTCTTCCTTTGTTTTACTTTCACCCTTTCTTCCTTTTTTTTACTTTCACCCTTTCTTCCTTTTTTTTACTTTCACCTTTCTTTCTTTTTTTTTACTTTCACACTTTCTTCCTTTTTTTTACTTTCACCCTTTCTTCCTTTTTTTTGCTTTCACCCTTTCTTTCTTTTTTTTACTTTCACACTTTCTTCCTTTTTTTTTTACTTTCACCCTTTCTTCCTTTTTTTTACTTTCACCCTTTCTTTCTTTTTTTTACTTTCACCCTTTCTTTCTTTTTTTACTTTCACCCTTTCTTTCTTTTTTTTACTTTCACCCTTTCTTCCTTTTTTTTTACTTTCACACTTTCTTCCTTTTTTTTACTTTCACCATTTCTTCCTTTTTTTTTACTTTCACCATTTCTTCCTTTTTTTTACTTTCACCCTTTCTTTCTTTTTTTTACTTTCACCCTTTCTTTCTTTTTTTTACTTTCACACTTTCTTCCTTTTTTTTTACTTTCAGCCATTTTTCCTTTTTTTTTACTTTCCCTCTTTCTTCCTTTTTTTTTTACTGTCACACTTTCTTCTTTTTATTTACTTTCACCCTTTCTTCCTTTTCTTTTACTTTCACTCTTTATTCCTCGTTTTTTTACTTTCACACTTTCTTCTTTTTTTTACTTTCACCCTTTCTTCCTTTTTTTTAAACTTTCACCCTTTCTTCCTTTTTTTTTTACATTCACACTTTCTTCCTTTTTTTTTAATTGCACACTTTCTTCCTTTTTTACTTACACCCTTTATTCCTTTTCTTATTTCATCCTTTCTTCCTTTTTTTTACTTTCACTCTTCCTTCATTTTGTTTTTACTTTCACACTTTCTTCCTTTTTTTTACATTTACTATTTCTTCCTTTTTTTAATTTCACCCTTTCTTCCTTTTTTTGCTTTCACTCTTTCTTCCTTTTATTTTACTTTCACCCTTTCTTCGTTTTATTTCACCTTCACCCTTTCTTCCTTTTTTTACTTTCACTCTTTCTTCCTTTTTTTACTTTCACCTTTTCTTCCTTTTTACTTTCACCCTTTCTTCCTTTTTTTATTTCACCCTTTCTTCCTTTTTTTTACTTTCAGGCTTCCTTCCTTTTTTTATTTCACCCTTTCTACCGTTTTTTTTATTTTCACCCTTTCTTCCTCTTTTTTTACTTTCACTCTTTCTTCCTTTTTTTTTACTTTCACTTTTTCATCCTTTTCTACTTTCACACTTTCACCCATTTTTTTACTTTCACCCTTTCCTCTTTTTTTTACTTTCACACTTTTATCCTTTTTTTTACCTTCATTCATTGTTCCTTTTGTTTTACTTTCACCCTTTTTCCTTTTTTTTCTTTCAGCCTTTCTCCCTTTTTTTTGACTTTCACCTTTTCTTCCTTTTTTTACTTTCACTCTTTCTTCCTTTTTTTATTTTCACCCTTTGTTCCTTTTTAATCCTTTCACGCCTTCTTCCTTTTTTTACTCTTACGTTTTCTTCCTTTTTTAATTTCACCCTTTCTTCCTTTTTTACTTTCACCCTTTCTTCCTTTTCTTTACTTTCACCCTTTCTTCATTTTGTTTTTACTTTCACCCTTTCTTCCTTTTTTTATACTTTCATCTTTTCTTCCTTTTTTTTAATTTCACTCTTTCTTCCCATTTTTTGCTTTCACCCATTCTTTCTTTTTTTACTTTCATCTTTTCTTTCTATTTTTTTAAAATTTCACTCCTTCTTCCTTTTTTTACTTTCACTCTTTCTTCCTTTTTTTTTACTTTTACTCTTTCTTCCTTTTTTTTACTTTCACCCTTTCTTCCTGTTTTTTTACATTCACTCTTTCTTCCTTTTTTTAATTTCACCTTTTCTTCCTTTTTACTTTCACACCTTCACCCTTTTTTTTTACTTTCACGTTTTCTTCCTTTTTTTTACTTTCACCCTTTCTTCCATTTTTTCTTTCACTCTTTGTTCCTTTTTTTTACTTTCACCCTTTCTTCCTTTTTTTATTTTCACCCTTTCTTCCTTTTTTTTTACTTTCACCCTTTCTTCCTTTTTTTACATTCATCCTTTCTTCCATTTTTTTTACTTTCACCGTTTCTTCCTTTTTTACTTTCAACCTTTCTTCCTTTTTTTACTTTCACTCTTTCCTCCGTTTGTTTTTACTTTCACCTATTCTTCGTTTTTTCTACTTTCACACTTTCGTCCTATTTTTTACTTTCACCCTTTTTTCCTTTTTTTACTTTCCACCTTTCCTCCTTTTTTGTACTTTCACTCTTTCTTCCTTGTTTTTACTTTCACCTTTTCTTCCTTTTTTTTTTACTTTCATCTTTTCTTCCTTTTTTTTAATTTCACTCTTTCTTCCTTTTTTTCCTTCACCCTTTCTTTCTTTTTTTACTTTCATCTTTTCTTCCTTTTTTTTTAAATTTCACTACTTCTTCCTTTTTTATACTTTCTTTCTTTCTTCCTTTTTTACTTTCACCCTTTCTTCCTGTTTTTTTACTTTCACTCTATCTTTCTTTTTTTAATTTCACCTTTTCTTCCTTTTTTACTTTCACATTTTCCCCCTTTTTTTTACCTTCACCCTTTCTTCTTTTTTTTGACTTTCACCTTTTCTTCCTGTTGTTTTAATTTCACCCTTTCTTCCTTTTTTTTTACTTTCACCCTTTCTTCCATTTTTTTCTTTCAACCGTTCTTCCTTATTTTGACTTTCACCCTTTCTTCCTTTTTTTACTTTCACCCTTTCTTCCTTTTTTTTTACTTTCACCTTTTCTTCCTTTTTTTTACATTCACCCTTTCTTCCATTTTTTTACTTTCACCTTTTCTTCCTTTTTTACTTTCAACCTTTCTTCCATTTTTTACTTTCACTCTTTCCTCCTTTTGTTTTTACTTTCACCTATTCTTCGTTTTTTCTACTTTCACACTTTCGTTTTTTTTTTACTTTCACCCTTTTATCCTTTTTTTTACTTTCACCTTTTCTTCCTTTTTTTACTTTCACCCCTACTTTCCTTTTTTTTAATTTCCCCCTTTCTTCCTTTTTTTACTTTCACTCTTTCTTCTTTTTTTTATTTTCACCTTTTCTTCCTTTTTTACTTTCAAACTTTCACCCTTTTTTTACTTTCACCGTTTCCCCCCTTTGTTTTTACTTTCACCTATTCTTCATTTTTTCTACTTTCACACTTTCGTCCTATTTTTTACTTTCACCCTTTTTTTTACTTTCACCCTTTCCTCCTTTTTTTGTACTTTCACTCTTTCTTTCTAGTTTTTACTTTCACCTTTTTTTCCTTTTTTTACTTTCACCCTTTCTTCATTTTTTTACTTACACTCTTTCTTCCTTTTTTTTTTTTACTTTCGCTGTTTCTTCCTTTTTTTACTTTCACCGTTTCTTCTTATTTTGCTTTCATTTTTTCTTCCTTTTTTACTTTCACCCTTTCTTCTTTTTTTCCACTTTCACTCTTTCTTCCTTTTTTTTACTTTCACCTTTTCTTCCTTTTTTACTTTCACCCTTTCTTCCTTTTTTTTACTTTCACCCTTTCCTTCTTTTTTTTACTTTCACCCTTTTTCTTTTTTTTTACTTTTACCCTTTTTTCCTTTTTTTTACTTTCCACCTTTCCTCCTTTGTTTGTACTTTCACCCTTTCTCCTTGTTTTTACTTTCACCTTTTTTTCTTTTTTTTTACTTTCACCCTTTCTTCCTTTTATTTTACTTCCACCCTTTCTTCCTTTTCTTTTTATTTTCACTCTTTCTTCCTTTTTTACTTTCACCTTGTCTTCCTTTTTTACTTATAAAATTTTCACCCTTTTTTTTACTCTCACCCTTTCTTCCATTTGTTTTTAATTTCACCTATTCTTCGTTTTTCCTACTTTCACACTTTCGTCCTTTTTTTAACTTTCACTCTCTCTTCCTTTTTTTATACATTCACCCTTTCTTCCTTTTTTTTACATTAACCCTTTCTACCTTTTTTTACTTTCACCTTTTCTTCCTCTTTTTACTTTCACCTTTTCTTCTTATTTTACTTTCACCATTTCTTCCTTTTTTACTTTCACCCTTTCTTCCTTTTTTTTACTTTCACCTTTTCTTTCGTTTTTTTACTTTCACTCTTTCTGCCTTTTTTTACTTTCACCCTTTCTGCCTTTTTTTTACTCTCACCCTTTCTTCATTTTTTTACTTTCACTCTTTCTTCCTTTTTTTTACTTTCACTTTTTCTTCCTTTTTTTACTTTCACCTTTTTTTCTTATTTTACTTTCACTTTTTCTTCCTCTTTTTACTTTCACCTTTTCTTCCGTTTTTTTACTTTCACCCTTTCTGCCTTTTTTTTACTTTCACCCTTTCTTCCTTTTTTTTACATTCACCCTTTCTTCCTTTTTTTTACTTTCACCCTTTCTTCCTTTTTTTAACTTTCTCACTTTCTTCCATTTTTTTATTTTCACTCTTCTTCCTCTTTTTACTTTCACCTTTTTCTTCTTATTTTACTTTCACCTTTTCTTCTTTTTTTTACTTTCACTCTTTCTTCCTTTTTTTACTTTCACTCTTTCCTCCTTCTTTTTACTTTCACTCCTTCTTTTTTTTTACTTTCACCCTTTTTTTCCTTTTTTTCACTTTCACCCTTTCTTCCTTTTTTTTTACTTTCACCCTTTCTTCGTTTTTTTTTAATTTCACCCTTTCTTCCTTTTATTTACTTTCACCTCTTCTTCCTTTTTTACTTTCACCCTTTTTTCTTTTGTTTTTCTTTCACCCTTTCTTCTTGTTTTTTACCTTCACCCTTTCTTCCTTTTTTTTACATTCACCCTTTCTTCCTTTTTTTTTACTTTCACCTTTTCTTCCTTTTTTTTACATTCATCCTTTCTTCCTTTTTTTATTTAACCCTTTCTTCCTTTTTTTTACATTCACCCTTTCTTCCTTTTTTTTTTACTTTCACCTTTTTTCCTTTTTTTTTTAACTTTCTCACTTTCTTCCTTTTTTTTATTTTCACCCTTTCTTCCTATTTTTTACTTTCACTCTTTCTACGTTTTTTTTACTCTCACCCTTTCTTCCTTTTTTTTACTTTCACTCTTTATTCCTTTTTTTTACTTTCACCTTTTCTTCCTTTTTTTACTTTCAACCTTTCTTCCTTTTTTACTTTCACTTCTTCCTCGTTTTGTTTTTACTTTCACCTATTCTTCGTTTTTTCTACTTTCACACTTTCGTCCTTTTTTTTACTTTCACCCCTTTTTTTTTTTTTACTTTCACCATTTCTTCCTTTTTTTACTTTCACCCCTTCTTCCTTTTTTTTTAAATTTCACCGTTTCTTCCTTTTTTTTTACTTTCACTCTTTCTTCCTTTTTTTACTTTTACCTTTTCTTCCTTTTTTTACTTTCACTTTTTCTTCCTTTTTTACTTTCAAACTTTCACCCTTTTTTTTACTTTCCCCCTTTCTTCCTTTTGTTTTTACTTTCACCTATTCTTCGTCTTTTCTACTTTCACACTTTCGTCCTATTTTTTACTTTCACCCTTTTTTCCTTTTTTTACTTTCCACCTTTCCGCCTTTTTTGTACTTTCACTCTTTCTTCCTTGTTTTTATTTTCACCTTTTCTTCCTTTTTTTTTACTTTCACCTTTTCTTCCTTTTTTTTAATTTCACTCTTTCTTCCTTTTTTTTACTTTCACCCTTTCTTTCTTTTTTTACTTTCATCTTTTCTTCCTTTTTTTAAATTTCACTCCTTCTTCCTTTTTTATACTTTCTTTCTTTCTTCCTTTTTTACTTTCACCCTTTCTTCCTTTTTTAATTTCACCCTTTCTTCATTTTTTTACTTTCACCCTTTCTTCCTTTTTTTTTACTTTTACTCTTTCTTCCTTTTTTTAATTTCACCCTTTCTTCCTTTTTTAATTTCACCCTTTCTTCCATTTTTTTCTTTCACCCTTTCTTCCTTTTTTTTACTTTCACCCTTTTTTTACTTTCACCCTTTCTTCCTTTTTTTTACTTTCACCCTTTTTTTACTTTCACCCTTTCTTCCTTTTTTTTTACTTTCACCTTTTCTTCCTTTTTTACTTTAAACCTTTCGTCCTATTTTTTACTTTCACCCTTTCCTCCCTTTTATTTTTACTTTCACCTATTCTTCGTTTTTTCTACTTTCACACTTTCGTCCTATTTTTTACTTTCACCCTTTCCTCCCTTTTATTTTTACTTTCACCTATTCTTCGTTTCTTCTACTTTCACACTTTCGTTCTATTTTTTACTTTCACCCTTTCCCCCCTTTGTTTTTACTTTCACCTATTCTTCGTTTTTTCTACTTTCACACTTTCGTCCTATTTTTTACTTTCACCCTTTCCTCCCTTTTATTTTTACTTTCACCTATTCTTCGTTTTTTCTACTTTCACACTTTCGTCCTATTTTTTACTTTCACCCTTTCCTCCCTTTTATTTTTACTTTCACCTATTCTTCGTTTTTTCTACTTTCACACTTTCGTCCTATTTTTTACTTTCACTCTTTCCTCCGTTTGTTTTTACTTTCACCTATTCTTCGTTTTTTCTACTTTCACACTTTCGTCCTATTTTTTACTTTCACCCTTTCCTCCGTTTGTTTTTACTTTCACCTATTCTTCGTTTTTTCTACTTTCACACTTTCGTCCTATTTTTTACTTTCACCTTTTCCTCCCTTTGTTTTTACTTTCACCTATTCTTCGTTTTTTCTACTTTCACACTTTCGTCCTATTTTTTACTTTCACCCTTTTTTTTTACTTTCCACCTTTCCTCCTTTTTTTGTACTTTCACTCCTTCTTCCTTGTTTTTACTTTCACCTTTTTTTTTCTTTTTTTTACTTTCACCCTTTCTTCATTTTTTTACTTACACCCTTTCTTCCTTTTTTTTTTACTTTCGCTCTTGCTTCCTTTTTTCACTTTCACCCTTTCTTCTTATTTTACTTTCATCTTTTCTTCCTTTTTTACTTTTACCCTTTCTTCCTTTTTTTCACTTTCACTCTTTCTTCCTTTTTTTTACTTTCACCCTTTCTTCCTTTTTTTTACTTTCCACCTTTCCTCCTTTGTTTCTACTTTCACCTTTTCTTCCTTTTTTGTACTTTCACCCTTTCTTCCTTTTTTTTGCTTCCACCCTTTCTTCCTTTTCTTTTTATTTTCACTCTTTCTTGCTTTTTTTACTTTCACCGTGTCTTCCTTTTTTATTTATAAAATTTTCACCCTTTTTTTACCCTCACCCTTTCTTCATTTTTTTTCACTTTCACTCTTTCTTCCTTTTTTTTACTTTCACTTTTTCTTCCTTTTTTTACTTTCACCTTTTCTTATTATTTTACTTTCACCTTTTCTTCCTTTTTTACTTTCACCCTTTCTTCCGTTTTTTTTACTTTCACTCTTTCTTCCTCTTTTTACTTTCACCTTTTCTTCTTATTTTACTTTCACCATTTCTTCCTTTTTTTTTACTTTCACTCTTTCTTCCTTTTTTTTACTTTCACATTTTCTTCCTTTTTTTACTTTCACCTTTTCTTTTTTTTTCACTTTCACTCTGTCTTCCTTTTTTTACTTTCACTCTTTCCTCCTTTTTACTTTCACTCCTTCTTCTCTTTTTTACTTTCACCCTTTTTTTCCTTTTTTTTACTTTCACCCTTTCTTCCTTTTTTTTTACTTTCATCATTTCTTCGTTTTTTTACTTTCACCCTTTCTTCCTTTTATTTACTTTCACCTCTTCTTCCTTTTTTACTTTCACCCTTTTTTCTTTTGTTTTTCTTTCACCCTTTCTTCTTGTTTTTTACTTTCACCCTTTCTTCCTTTTTTTTACATACACCCTTTCTTCCTTTTTTTTACTTTCACCCTTTCTTCCTTTTTTTTACATTCACCCTTTCTTCCTTTTTTTTACTTTCACCCTTTCTTCCTTTTTTTTAACTTTCTCACTTTCTTCCATTTTTTTATTTTCACTCTTCTTCCTCTTTTTACTTTCACCTTTTTCTTCTTATTTTACTTTCACCTTTTCTTCCTTTTTTACTTTCACCTTTTCTTCTTTTTTTTACTTTCACTCTTTCTTCCTTTTTTTACTTTCACTCTTTCCTCCTTCTTTTTACTTTCAACTTTTCTTCCTTTTTTACTTTCACCCTTTCTTCATTTTTTTACTTACACCCTTTCTTCCTTTTTTTTTTACTTTCGCTCTTGCTTCCTTTTTTCACTTTCACGCTTTCTTCTTATTTTACTTTCATCTTTTCTTCCTTTTTTACTTTTACCCTTTCTTCCTTTTTTTCACTTTCACTCTTTCTTCCTTTTTTTTACTTTCACCCTTTCTTCCTTTTTTTTACTTTCCACCTTTCCTCCTTTGTTTCTACTTTCACCTTTTCTTCCTTTTTTGTACTTTCACCCTTTCTTCCTTTTTTTTGCTTCCACCCTTTCTTCCTTTTCTTTTTATTTTCACTCTTTCTTGCTTTTTTTACTTTCACCTTGTCTTCCTTTTTTACTTATAAAATTTTCACCCTTTTTTTTACTCTCACCCTTTCTTCCATTTGTTTTTAATTTCACCTATTCTTCGTTTTTCCTACTTTCACACTTTCGTCCTTTTTTTAACTTTCACTCTCTCTTCCTTTTTTTTTACTTTCACCCTTTCTTCCTTATTTTTTACTTTAACCCTTTCTTCCTTTTTTTTACTCTCACCCTTTCTTCCTTTTTTTTACTCTCACCCTTTCTTCCTTTTTTTTTACTTTCACTCTTTCTTCCTCTTTTTACTTTCACCTTTTCTTCTTATTTTACTTTCACCATTTCTTCCTTTTTTACTTTCACCCTTTCTTCCTTTTTTTTACTTTCACACTTTCTTCCTTATTTTTTACTTTCACCTTTTCTTCCTCTTTTTACTTTCACCTTTTCTTCTTATTTTACTTTCACCATTTCTTCCTTTTTTTTTACTTTCACTCTTTCTTCCTTTTTTTTACTTTCACTTTTTCTTCCTTTTTTTACTTTCACCTTTTCTTTTTTTTTCACTTTCACTCTGTCTTCCTTTTTTTACTTTCACTCTTTCCTCCTTTTTACTTTCACTCCTTCTTCTCTTTTTTACTTTCACCCTTTTTTTCCTTTTTTTTACTTTCACCCTTTCTTCCTTTTTTTTTACTTTCATCATTTCTTCGTTTTTTTACTTTCACCCTTTCTTCCTTTTATTTACTTTCACCTCTTCTTCCTTTTTTACTTTCACCCTTTTTTCTTTTGTTTTTCTTTCACCCTTTCTTCTTGTTTTTTACTTTCACCCTTTCTTCCTTTTTTTTACATTCACCCTTTCTTCCTTTTTTTTACTTTCACCCTTTCTTCCTTTTTTTTACATTCACCCTTTCTTCCTTTTTTTTACTTTCACCCTTTCTTCCTTTTTTTTAACTTTCTCACTTTCTTCCATTTTTTTTATTTTCACTCTTCTTCCTCTTTTTACTTTCACCTTTTTCTTCTTATTTTACTTTCACCTTTTCTTCCTTTTTTACTTTCACCTTTTCTTCTTTTTTTTACTTTCACTCTTTCTTCCTTTTTTTACTTTCACTCTTTCCTCCTTCTTTTTACTTTCAACTTTTCTTCCTTTTTTACTTTCACCCTTTCTTCGTTATTTTTTACTTTCACCTCTTCTTCCTTTTTTACTTTCACCCTTTTTTCTTTTTTTTTTTTACTTTCACCCTTTCTTCCTATTTTTTACTTTCACCCTTTTTTCCTTTTTTTTACTTTCACCCTTTCTTCCTTTTTTTTTTAACTTTCTCACTTTCTTCCTTTTTTTTATTTTCACCCTTTCTTCCTCTTTTTTTACTTTCAAATTTTCTTCGTTAAAGATCAAGTATGGATCGGAATCCGGCAGAATAAAAAACAAAGAACAAATAGGAAATGCATATCAATCTTTCACTTTTATTAAACTTTGCCAGAGATTGAGACAAAACACACGCATGCACACACACACACACACACACACACACACACACACACACACACACACACACACATATATATATATATATATATATATATATATATATGGTTTTTGTGTATCTTACACGGGTAGAATTATAGGAAAAAGGAATTGAGTATGCAACTGTATTATTTAAGAATATTTATTTAGAGTAAGTTTACCGGTTTCATAGTTCCCTTTCAAAAGCTAAATTGAGATGGAGAGGCGTGTGGTTACATTCTGATATGTCATGCAGCTGATTCCAATTGGATTTTCATCTACTTTTTCCTGTATATATATATATATATATATATATATATATATATATATATATATATATATATATATATATAGCTTTAATAAGAGTGCAGGTGAACCAGACACTCATACATATATGTGTGTGTACAGAGAGTATAAAGTGTTATAATTTTCAAATTAATCGGGACTGATTCAAAAGCGAACAAGCATTTCTAATGACCCAAAAATGCTAGTATAATTATCTCGCTATTCAAATAAATACTTTTGCGCGTTAACTTCTACCTCGACTTGAAAAGAACCAAAAAATAACGGTAAGATGAAAGTTTATAATAAATGTTATATCAATATTATATATGAAAATACGTAGCTTAGTAGCCATTAACACTGAATATTATTAAAAAAATCGATTTATAAAGCGTGGTCCGAAAGTCTTGTCGCCCCTACATAATATAATTTTCTATTTCAGATGGCTGACACTAAAATGATGGTGTGTATATAGACCTTCTGTGTGGCAGTACTAATGAAAGTGAATAAACATGTACTTTATATTGCTGTATTACTTATTCTTCTAGTGTTCCCATTACGTTTTGTATATTTGGCTGTAATGCATGTGCTTAGTATACTCTTATCAGACTGGGTGTCCTGATGGCTATATTAGGCTTCGTGAATTTGTATCTCAGCTTCATATTGTTGGCGCGCTGCTCTCTCGCATATTAATAATGATAATTACTTTTAATTTAGCTTATTAATAATTATCACTTGCAAACAATTATAAAAATTCTGTAATTAGAATGTGACTTGATATCGAGTGTAGGCTGCTGAAGACAGAAATGAAGTGGTTAGTGTTATTATGTAATAAAAACCTAAGATATACAAATACAATAAAAAATATAGACATATATAGATATAAACAGAAAGACAGATGAATAGATATAGATAGATATGAATATTTAGATACATATGAACATACAGATAGGAATAGTGATTTGAATAGATTTGTATTGATATGAACAGAAATATATATGAATAAATGCATATATGGATAGGAACAGGTAGATATGACTAGGCATATATATATATATATATATATATATATATATATGACATTTTTATGTTTAACGTTCTTTTTATAGATACAAATATTTAAGTAAATGCTCTGTTTATAATAAACAGTATTAAACAACATTTACTGAACCTGTATCCTATACGGAACCGTGATATAGCCTGACGTGCCTTTTAACCGTTTAAAAGCAGTAAATTCGACCTTGCTAACCGAACGATCCTCTGTGCCCGAATCGGTTAAAAGGTTTGTCAGGCTATATGAATGGGATTTCTATTAAATCAAAGATTTTTCTGTGCATATTTAGTTATTATGAATTTGTATAGATAAATCTAAGAAAAATATGTTCATTGATTTGTTGGAAATACAATAAATTAGAAATTAGTATGTGTACGAATATTTTGTTTCCCCACACTGTATATGGATATAGAGATAGATTTGACATACTACATACATACATACATACATACATACATATATATATATATATATATATATATATATATATATATATATATAAGCTTTAGCCCCATTGCTAAATTCATTTGTCATTGAGCTCTTTTCAAACCAGTCCCCGGTGAACTAATCTTTTTCTTGGCCGGATGGTTCACTCTCCCAGCAGGCGGTTTTGGTTTGTCTGTGACATTGAACTCGCCCAGTGGTATACAGGGTACGTACTTTACAAGCTACAGCTACTGGGTGCCTGACGATTGCATGATAATGCATGAAACTGGCAGTCGTGGTCAGTCATTGCTTACCCGGATTTTGATATATATATATGACTCTCACTCTCCCTACCCCCCTCTTTTTCTCTCTCTCTCTCTCTCTCTCTCTCTATATATATATATATATATATATATATATATATATATAGTCATATTTCTTATTATAGATTATTACATTCGAACATGCATATTTCTGCTACATAAATGCATTAATATATATTTTCTTTCTCTGCCTGGGCTTTGCATCATGACATTGCTTAAAGTGAGATCTTTATGCGAATATGATGGTTTTATTTTTTAATGCTGTTTGCTTGTGTATTATCGACTATTACTCTTATATTAATAGTGCGAATAATAGGTATTTTAATTTGTAATCGTTTTGTTATAATAGCTGTAAATTTGGCTCTCATCTTGAAGTGAAGTATAATTGTGAAAAAATCTGCTTGATAACAATGGTTATTATGGTAATGGATGCAATAAACATAAAAATGATGATGAAAATAGTAAGAATAAAATAATTACAATAATGAGAGTAATGAGAGTAATGACAAAAATGAAAAACAATATTAATGGTGTTGGGGAGGATATAATAGTGATAGTGATGAGTAAGGATAATAATAACAGTAGTAGTAATAAATAATGATAGTGATGATAATAATAATAGCAATGAACAATAATAATAATAAAAATGATAGTAAAATTATTATGATAATAATAAATAATAACTGATAATAAATAATGATAGATTAAGATAATGTCAGTAGTAAATAATGATAATGATGGAGGTGATAATGAATGAGTGATAATAATGATGGTAATAATGGAAAAAATAAAAAATGAAGTGGTAATAACTAAATAATGACAATGGTAATAATAATAAAAGATGATGACAATGGTAATAATGATAAAAATAAAATATAATAGCAGTAGTAAATAATAAATACTGATGGAATTGGTAATAAAAGAGTGATAATACTGATGATGCCTATGGAAAGGATAATAAAAAAAATTAAAATTAAAAAATAAATAAAAAATAATTGAAGTGGCATTAACAAAATGACAATGGTAATAATAAACAGATAATGACAATAATAAGAACAAAGACAAAACGTAGTACTAATGTTGTTGGGGACCTGTTCCAGCTAAACAGTCGAACTCTCTGCCTTAAGGCAGAGAGGAACCCGGACGAGGCTCCGCTGCAGGGCAGTCTCGTTCGGAGAGGTAGACTGTCCCTGAACCCGTTTATGCAGGTTCAAAAAGGGAATATTTTTGGCCGAGCCTACGGGCTCGGAGAACCCATGTTAAACCGGCCTTGTGCCACATGCAACCCTCGTGGGGGGAGTAGCTAAATATACTAATGTTGTTGGGAGGATCTGAACTGATAATAATAGAAGTTATTTTTCGGAATATATTTTTTATATTTGCAACTAAAGTAATAGTCGTCATTGTAAAATTATATTGAAGTGACCCCTCGCGTCCATAGGGGCGATGGCAGTTTAGGTAAGTGTTGGTGACTATATCGATCTATGTTAATTGGTATGGGGTTTTGTGGGGGAGGAGGGTTATGTATTATCCGTTTAGTATGAACTGTGATATGAGGTATTTATTTTCATGTCTGTATTTTAAAATTATTTCCGATTTTAGGTTCAGTAATTCCTTTTGTTGAGTATGGGGGTTTATTGTTACTTTTTCGTGTAGGCAAAGTAGGCATCTTTTTGTCATGCTGTTGTACACACGTACAGTTTTCATAATTTCCCAGCTTATTTTTGCTATGATGTTTCTTTTAGTTACCATATGAATATGGATAGTGTGGTGCTGTTGGAGTATTTTCTGTTGGAGAATGAGAGGTCGTGGTTATATCTTTTTTGCTTGAATGGTCCTTCTGTGGCGCCGATGTAGTACATAGTAGCGTTGTTTGCATTCACTTTGGCTTTATATACTATGTTCGTTTGCAAGCAGTTTCCTTGCAGCGGACATGTGGTTTTATTTTTGCAGTTGCATTGGGGATCTTTGATTGGGTTATTGTAAGATATTACTTTTTTGCTGTGTTTTTTTATTATTTGCGTTATGTTGTATATGTATATATATATATGAGAGAGAGAGAGAATCATATATATATATATATATATATATATATATATATATAGCTGATTTTTACGTTGTTTTTGTTGAATATTTTTGCTAAGGGGTTTGTTAAGGGGAAGTGCTTTTCTATTAAGTAGAGGAATGTCCTGTCGATGTGTGTTTTGACGGGTTTGCTGTATGGTAGGTTAAAACAAATTATGTTTCTTTTCCTGTTTTTGCGTTTTGGTTGTGTGTATCTACTTATTCTTAGAGCGTTGTATGGCGTTTTCTTGTTAAAATGTCTGAATTCTCCGATAATCTGCGGCTGTTGGATATGGGTATCTGCTTGAAGATTGAAGGCGGATGGTTGGAGGTTGTGTGTATGTATGTGGGATGTCATTATTCTTTCTATATGGTTCATAGGTTTCTTTGTTCAGGTTGAAGATGACGTCTAGGGAATTTACTATTCATGTACCTGCGTACATTGACTAATATATATATATATATATATATATATATATATATATATATATATATATATTAGTTATGGTTATATATATATATTAGTTATGGTTATATATATATATATATATATATATTAGTTATGGTTATATATATATATATATATATATATATATATATTAGTTATGGTTATATATATATATATATATTAGTTATGGTTATATATATATATATATATATATATATATATATATATATATATATGACGATAGATATTCTCTGCATTTTTCTTTTCATCTATTTTCGATCCGACGATAGAAAGTTACAAGGAGGCGGTTAGAAGAAAGCGTTGTCTGTGTTATCATTGTAGCCTTAGAATCAGATAAACTTTTCGCAAAATGAAAGAAACACGCATATTTCTTACAGCGTATAAAACTGGCATAAGCTTTATACACGAACGCATGTTTTTTTTTTCCTAATTGAAAAAATATCAATGTATCTTGCTGATATTTTCTGAACAGGAAGCCAGCCTGATCTGACAGCCGATGTCTGCAGGGGCAATTGCAACATAAGCAATATAGTAAAAAATGTTCGTGTAGCGGCATCTTATCTAATGGGATCTAAGAAATGCCGAAATGCGCTTACAGTGTTAGATTAGTTGTTTTAAATTTACACTCTACCTAATAACAAGAAAAATGTCTTCGTGTGGGATGGTGAGCTCGAGATATGGCCTTGGAGCCAAGAATGGCGGCAGCTGAAAAAAATGTTTGGCGACCATTGCTTTAATTATATTGATTTAAAGTAATAAGTCAAAGTTGGAAATTTGATAAGGAACTGTTCACTCCGACATCCAGTGTAAAATATATATCGTTCCTTCTCGTCGTAGAGAGCTTACATGTCTCAGTGATTCCAAGAGCGAAGGCGTCTGGAGTTCCGACTCCTGTAGAATGAAGAATGACCAGACTGAACGTGACCAATCCCCGAAGATCCCAACGACGAAATAGACAACGATTTATACGATATCAACGACCAAATCGGCGAAAGAGGTCAGCGCCAATCAGGCTGGCCTAATCAAGGTGGACCATGACGGACCAAGCATCCGATAGCCCGATGCAACCAGGTTTACCAGATCTCGTCTGTCTCAATCCCTTTTGAGTCGCTAGAGAGGCGTTTCTGGCCAAGCGTGTGGGCTTCTCCATCCGATCTACCAAAATCAAATTCACGCGAATGGTCCCGTCAAACTCTCTACGATTCACTGCCATCTGTACCACCACCACAAGGGGAAAGAAAAGGGAATAGGCCGGCGATATGTGTGCCTGTAGGTTAGCCAATAGACTCCATCCGCATCATAAAAGTAAATATCCGCATAATCGCTGTTGGAAGACTCATCTCTGTCAGTGTGAAATGGCTCGCAAGTCACTTGCAGGTTTTATGAAACATTTAAGTCATAAACAACGACAGGGAAATCATCCCTAAAGCGTTCGTTTAGGCGTTATGAGTCTTAGAGTTGGTCTTACTCTGTCCCTAGTCGACTTCTACCATGTATATATATGTATGTATGCGCATGTCTCAGTAGGTAGCTGTGTGGGTGAATGTCATGACATCATGTGGCTCGAACTGGTTTTTAGCAACGATGGTCGCTGTTCTGTAGTTGGTCATGTCGCAGCGTTAGTCTCCACGTCTAACTTCAGGCCAATATACCAAAGTCGCACGGTGTCTTAATGAAAGTCACATCAATCGTCTTTTCACCAGAAGAAAGATTTCTCTTTTATTCATAAATAGCACAACGCATGTATACTGTATGACCTGCTTTTATTGTCCCCAGTAGGGAAATTTCGCCGGCTACTTGTTAGTGACGGAGAGAATGAAAGTGATTTGGTTATTTTTGCTTAGCGTCATATCAACCTCTATGAGTTATTTAATGCCGGTATTTAAATATTTTGGATGCATTTCTTTTTTAAAGATAACGGTACTTTTAGTCCTACAAGCCTTACTAATTAACCCATATCTTGGGGATAAGAGGTGGATTCATACCTTTCCCAAGGGTATTTGCGCATAAGCGAATATAACGAACGCAACGGAAGTTGGAACTCGGCTCTCTGATTATCAATTCCGAGCAGTTATCCATTACACCACCTGCACGTCCAAGCTTACAGCACCTGCTATTCTCAAGCCGTTACCCACCTAGGTACTGACCAGGCTCGACTTAACTTCGGTGATCGTACGGGATCTAGTGTTTCAACGTGATATGACCGTAAGCTAGGGTAAATTGAGTGAGAGAACTTTCTAATCCTAACCTTTTACACATCAATGTGTTTCCTACCATGCGAAAACTTCTCTCTAATTTTGAAAGAAGAAACTACTTTTTTAAGTGTGGACCTCGTGTTCTCGCTAGTTGTTGATTCGTTAATTCACGGACAAATGAAAATGCACCACTACCTTCTGCTTCTATTCCTGTTTTTGTGCACGGCTTATGACCATTAACTGATCCTGTCAAATATATCGTATTTCAGAAATACGATACAGTTCCAACAACCTTTGTAAAAAATAAATAAATAAATAAAAGTTGAGAAATAACCACTTCTTAACTGAGGCAAGGAATGGCTTGTTCATTTTAATGCATCCAAAACGAAACTTCTCTCTATTAATCACCTGAAAGATCTCTCCCCTCCCATCATTATGGCGGAATCTCACCTCCATGAGAATGACTCGTTGCACCTCCTCAGGCTAAAATTCTCAGCTGACATGAAGTGGAAAGGTTCTATTGAATTCATTGCTAGGTTTGTTGCTAAGAAAGTTGGTTCATTGTATCGTGCTAAACATTTTTGTCTCCAGAATCTATCTTACGTAAGTCTATCATTCGCTTTTGCTTATAATATTGCTGTCATATATGGTCTGGGTCTCCTGCTATATATTTAGAGATTCTTGATAAAATCCAAAGAAGAATCAGCAATAATTATTGGTCCTGGCCTGGCGTCTTGGCTTCAGTTATTTTTTTTTTCATCAGCGTAATGTAGCTTGTCTGTGCCTTTTTTTTATAAATACTTTCATGGTAATTGTTCGTATGAACCCTTCGCTATGGTTCCTCTTTCAAAGTTAAATTAGCTTGCGGATGTATGCTCATCGATCTCCTTTTATTTTTGCCCCACTCTCATTCATCGGTACTACGGAATGAACCGTTCAATTCACCCCTCCTCCTACCTCCTCTTTCCCATTAAATGACCAGAGATGTCAGTTCTCTGGTGGATATGAGGCGGCTTTCATATTTCGAGTGTGCATTTTGTATTTGTTGATGCGTTTGAATGAGTGTGTGCTTCAGAGAGTGGTTGGATGAATGATTGTTTAACTTACGTAGTCCCGCATTAATTCCGCCCATTTAACTGATGTTTCTGCCACATATAAGGATTGCGGGGGTGGGGGTATTACTAACATTATTTTGTTTAGTTTCTTGTTGTTTTACCATATATTGTAAATACACATCGGAGTTTGTTAAATTGTTTTTTATTCCCCCCCACCACAGATAAAAAATACATATGGGGACTAGTTAAGACTTCATAGAGACTTTGTGGTATTATGGTGGATGTAGTAAAAATGTTAAGTAAGAATGTATCGTTTTGGTGTAAGCAATACTATTGAATGTTTGGGTCAATAATTGTGGCTAGCTAAGTTTAATTAAAATACAGAAAAATACCAAACTTCCTCATCCTCCTTTGGCCTTGTGCCACTTTCCTGTATTTTCACAGAAAAATATCACTCTTCGCTATGGTACCTAGACTTTATTAATTTAAGCGCAGTACTGGATTGGCGGCATGGTCTCATTACTCTTTTCGGTTCCCTTTCATTATTAATGTTTCTGTTTCTAATTCTTCTACAACCCTTTGTGTATTAGTGGCTTTACTGCCTTGCATCGGGTGATACCGATTTAAAAAAAAATAGAAATACAGATTAATAAAAGGCTTTTTTCCAAATTATGAACACGAAATCTTTGAACTGCAAAAATTTAAATGCAATGTCAGTCGTTATCTACTCTCTTTTTGATTACTCTTCTATTGTTCTCGCTCCTTAATAATGTTTCTCGTTTCTTTTTTTTTCTTTTCTCATTCTTTCATATTCAGTAACCCCTTGTCTTAGTGGCTTTACTGCCTTGCATGGGGTGAAATGATTTAAAAAAAAGTTTCTTTTTCTTTATTTTTAACTTTAAATTACTCTCCTTTATTTTACGCCGACAATGTTACCGGAATGCATCTTCTCATTTCCTTTTTCTGTGCATTGTCGTCCGTCTGATTTCCGCAATCTCCCATGGGTAATACTAGGTGTCACCTAATTAGCAACAATGGACGAACTTCATTTGAATAACTCCGTCTCCTGAGGTGGGATAGCGAAAATGAATTTTCCACGAAAAATGGAGACAGAGAAAGATAAAACAAAGAAAGATATTTGGATAGTAGAGAGATAGAGAGCTGTATTATGTAGAGATCTTGGTTAAGTGAACCGACTGGAGAAAAGAAACTGAAAATAAATATTATGTTATATAGTGTTATAAAATAATAAAGTCATACAAGTAGACAGAAGGGATAACAAAGCTAGTGTCTTCAAGGTAAAAAGACAGGATGAAAAATAAGCCTGTCAGAAAAGGATAACAGAGAGAGCGGACGAATATCAAGCGTGTCAGAAAAGGAGGGAAGTGTGGACGAAAAATAAGCGTGTCAGAAAAGGAAGAGAGAGTGGACGAATATCAAGCGTGTCAGAAAAGGAAGAGAGAGTGAACGAAAAACAAGCGTGTCAGAAAAGGAAGAGAGAGTGGACGAAAAACAAGCGTGTCAGAAACGGAAGAGAGAGTGGACGAAAAACAAGTGTGTCAGAAAAGGAAGAGAGAGTGGACGAAAAACAAGCGTGTCAGAAAAAGAAGAGAGAGTGGACGAAAAACAAGCGTGTCAGAAAAAAAAGAGAGAATGGACGAAAAACAAGCGTGTCAGAAAAGGAAGAGAGAGTGGACGAAAAACAAGCGTGTCAGAAAAAGAAGAGAGAGTGGACGAAAAACAAGCGTGTCAGAAAAAAAAGAGAAAATGGACGAAAAACAAGCGTGTTAGAAAAAGAAGAGAGAGTGGACGAAAAACAAGCATGTCAGAAAAAAAGAGAGAATGGACGAAAAACAAGCGTGTTAGAAAAAGAAGAGAGAGTGGACGAAAAACAAGCGTGTTAGAAAAAGAAGAGAGAGTGGACGAAAAACAAGCGTGTCAGAAAAAGAAGAGAGAGTGGACGAAAAACAAGCATGTCAGAAAAAAAAGAGAGAATGGACGAAAAACAAGCGTGTTAGAAAAAGAAGAGAGAGTGGACGAAAAACAAGCGTGTCAGAAAAAGAAGAGAGAATGGACGAAAAACAAGCGTGTTAGAAAAAGAAGAGAGAGTGGACGAAAAACAAGCATGTCAGAAAAAAAAGAGAGAATGGACGAAAAACAAGCGTGTTAGAAAAAGAAGAGAGAGTGGACGAAAAACAAGCGTGTCAGAAAAAGAAGAGAGAGTGGACGAAAAACAAGCATGTCAGAAAAAAAAGAGAGAATGGACGAAAAACAAGCGTGTTAGAAAAAGAAGAGAGAGTGGACGAAAAACAAGCGTGTCAGAAAAAGAAGAGAGAATGGACGAAAAACAAGCGTGTTAGAAAAAGAAGAGAGAGTGGACGAAAAACAAGCGTGTTAGAAAAAGAAGAGAGAGTGGACGAAAAACAAGCGTGTCAGAAAAAAAAGAGAGAATGGACGAAAAACAAGCGTGTTAGAAAAAGAAGAGAGAGTGGACGAAAAACAAGCGTGTCAGAAAAAGAAGAGAGAGTGGACGAAAAACAAGCATGTCAGAAAAAAAAGAGAGAATGGACGAAAAACAAGCGTGTCAGAAACGGAAGAGAGAGTGGACGAAAAACAAGCCTGTTATAGAGAAGGGAATAAAACAGAGAGAGAGAGAGAGAGAGAGAGAGAGATAGAGAGAGATAGAGAGAGAGAGAGAGATAGAGAGAGTTATAGAAATGGTAAGAATTTGAAAAAGCCTTATACTCTTTCAAGGCTAGTGTTAAAACAGTAAGACGGAAAGAAATGTCTTCCCATTGTTACATAAGAAATATAATTGGTTATTTAAAATGCATTGCCATTAAAGAAAACTTATCAACCTAATCATGGCAATTGTTCGAATTAATTCTCATCCTTGGTACCTGGACTGCATAAATTCAGGTTTACTATTTGGTGGGTCTCATGGTTTTACTTTTGAAATAGCTAGATATAACCTTAAGTTAACAGCATCTTTCCTCGCACTTCTTTGTTGCGGAACTCGCTTCCAATTTCTTGCTTCCCAGCCACTTACAATCTTCAAATAATTAAATGCAGTGTCGATCACAAGCATTTCATGAACCTGTTCTTTGTCCTCATAAAATCTTGACATTCTCTTTCACACCCGACAAACCATTGCGTTTTAATAACATTAGCGGCTTGCTTGGGGTGAAATGATTTTTTAAAAAAGAAGCCTACTTCGGTTAATCCGATCCCCACTGGTTGCTCCATATATGTGTCCATACTAGGAAATATTGAAATATGAATAACTGATAACCATGTAACAATAGCCATAAAGCTGATTTCATAGACTGTGCTTCTTTTATATAGCTTGTCTGTTCAGGTGATCAAGGCTCTCCACAATTTCCTACTCGGTGTAACTTTTCGTAGTTTACAGTATTTTCCCTCTGTTCTGGCATCTCTTCAGACCATCAGGTTGGTCACTCACCGTTTACCAACCATCTCTTGCTTTCGTTATGTACTGTGTGTATTAAAATTTCCAACCATCTTTCCTCATGTGTCTCAGAAATGTCAACTGTCGCTTGTGATGGTAAGCATAAGTAAATTTTTATTGCATATTTCCTTAAAAAGTCCTCGTTGCACAGATACATCTATGATATTCTACAGCATTCGTGGAGAGTACCATATCTTTGTGTATAACTTTTACAAGGCAGCTCACCTGTTTGATCCTAGACAACTACCCTGTATAGGTCATGAATTAAACAGTTTTGCAGCAATTAAGGGCTTGCAATGTCCTTGTATGTCCTTGTACTGATCTTCTTGAAGAATTCCAAAGTGTGTGAATTACCAAGATGATTGACCAAATCCTTTTAATATCCCATCATTTTGGAACGCAAATAAGAGCAGATTTCCTATTCTGGAACAGGTTGCCAATACAGACATATTGATGCCTGTTACCAGTATACATAGTGAACGTCCATTTTTTTAGTATAAACATTTACTCAATAAACAACGTGAAAGTATTATCCCAGAGAACGCCAAGCAACTCATCGTGTATTACAATGGAGATTTAGAGAAGAGATTTGAAGATTAAATATTTCCCAAATTAAGAAATTAGCAATTTTAAATTTGAGCGGTAATTAAACTTGGGATAAGTTGTTTTATTTAAATTTTGAATTAATGTCTAATTTGTTTTTTTTTTATATTTTGTTACAAAGTTATTATAGTTTAAGTACTGTTTAGTAAAATTTTAGTCAAAATATTTGACTGTATTCAGTTATTTATTATTGGGATTCAAGTTATTTGCTGTTGATACTTTAAATGTGATTTTTATATTATGAATCAATAATTAGAAATCAATCTAAATCCTTTTACTTAAAAAAACAGAAACAATTTGAATGTGTTTTTAAAGATTAAAAGTTTTACCTCAAAGATAATTATACACTGTAACATTCCATTGTTTTATTGTCTAGTCATGTTACTTTTTTTTTTTACACATCATTTATTTTTGGACTTGGGTTTTAACATTTAAAAAAGATTTGTGGATATTTGCTATTTCTTTATATGCAATAAAACTTTGAATTATGTTTTTGTTTTCAGTTTTAATAATAATTATAGCATGCTCTATTGCAATTTTCTCATAAAATATAAAAATGGAAAAATTGAAATTTCCCAAAAGTGGAATGGAATCAAAGAAAATTTGAAACGGAAAATCGGGGGCCATATATATATATATATATATATATATATATATATATATATATATATATATATATATATATATATATACTAAGAGGCTTCACCTGCTCGCTATCGCTTCGCAAAGTAAGATGTATTCACTACATGAAATCTTTGAAACAAAAATTTTAAATGAAGATTTCATTCATAAATTGGCTTGCTATAATTAAGGAAAGTTTTACAAATAGATGCCAACTTATTGAAGGCGCTTTATTTCTGTACTATATAAAACAATATTCCTAAACATGTATTTTTGTTATGAAAATCAAAACAGTTCTTGAATACAAGAACAGTAATAAAGGACAGTTAATTAATGAAATAAACTTTTTAAAAAACTCAAATGCAAATTTTAAAACGTGAAAAGTAATATTGCCTAGAAGTAAATAATATATAATACAGATATTGAGCTTTTGGCCCGTAAATCCCTCCTTGGAGGGATTTCGCATTATTTATCATCTCTCAGTTACGTCTCTGTCCTTGGACAGAGTGCGCTCAAGGGCTTCTCTGTCTGAGGACAGAGCGGCAACTGAGGAAAATTATACTGAAGAGGTTCCCAACCCTGGGGAACAGCTGCCTGAGGCAGCGCCCTCCCATTGCACAAGAGGGAGGGATCGATACTCGCACCGATGCCAGCGCAAACAGACGGTTTGTCCCTGCCCGAGTGTACGCGCTCGGTTCCCCACATTAATCCGACCTTGTGTCACATCTCATTCTCGTGGGAGAATGAGTAAGCATCCCGAAAATCCATCCTTGGAGGCGTGTACGCATTCGGACACATACCGGTCACAGGGCTCCGTCTCTGTGCTGGATCGGCTCTGAGCAGTTTGGACCAGCTATGACTAGCTTAGACCAGCTCTGACCAGCTTGGACAAGCTATGACCAGCTAAGACCAGCTTAGATTAGCGCCCCGAGGGAAAACACTCCGGTCCCCACGTTAAAAACTGACCTTGTGTCACAATCTGACTCAGTGGGGGATCAAGTAAATACCGCGTAAATTCCTCCTTGGATGGATTTTGCATGGCCTATCATCTCTCAGTTGCGTTTCTGTCTTTGGGCAGAGCGTCCTTTGACAGAGAAGTCCCTGAGCGCAGAGGGATAACTGAGAAAATTATACTGAGAGGTGCCCAGTCCTAGGGAACAGCTGCCCGAGGCCTCGCCTTCCCATTGCATAAGAGGGAGGGATCGGTGCTCGCACCGAGGCCAGCGCAACCAACGGTTGCGGGGGCTCGGAAGTTTTGTTCCTTGCCCGGGTGTACGCGATCGAGTCTTCACCTAAAAAAAAAATGCCCTTGTGTCACATGTCGTCCTAGTGGAGGGACAGAGTAATACTGCGTGTAAATTCCTCCTTGGAGGAGTTTCTGACGAATTACTTATCATCTCTCAGTTGCGTCTCTGTCTTTGGGCAAAGTGCTCTGAGGGGCTACTCTGTCAAAAGACAGAGGGGCCACTGAGGAAAAGTATACTGTGAGGTGCCGGCCGTGGGTAACAGCTGCCCGAGGCCGCGCCTTCTCATTGCACTAGAGAGAAGGATCGGTGCACGGGTGTTCGCGCTCGAGCTCCCCAGATTAAACCGACCTTGTGTCACAACGCGAGTTTGTTGGGGTGGGGGGTCGAGTAAATACCAAGTTATTATAAAATGGAGATGGGGCTTTTTAATGTCAGAATTCGTGGGAGAAATTGACCTTCAATTTAGCATTTATTCATATCGATTCCGTAATGTAAGTTACTTAATTAGCTATTAGGTTGGTGCAAAAATAATGACGTAATAATGTCGTTTTTTGACGTATATTTTAACGTCAAAAACGACATTATTACGTCATTATTTTTGCACCAACCTAATATTATGTTTCTCTAACTCTTCAAAATTTGAATGTATAACTAATTCTTATTTTCTGTTTTCCCATCTATATTAATTTTATCTTATAAATTGTCCCCTGTTCTGTCACCCATGAAATAAAAAATAATTGTTTTGTACAGAAAATAAGGATCTACGTACATCAAATCGTCTTTAAATTAAGCGGCAGTAGAAGAATTATCGTTGAACTTTTTAAAGGTAAGCTTATACATTAATTCAATACTTAAATGCAGCGATCAATTTTGAGTTCTTCTGTAGTTTATTGATACCTATCGCATCTACTCCTCCCTCGCTAGCTTAAATGCCGCCGGAGAGGGAGGCTTTTAAGCTAGCTTAAAATATTAAGCTAGCTGAAATTTTGGATACAAAATGAAAAAAACAGTTACTCCCCTGAACCATGAAAGCGGCGATAATGGCTAGTATAGTGTATTAATATATATTTTTAACCTCACATAATCTGGCAATCTTGAATCTGAGCTCAACGAAAATCGTTCCCTGCGCCTAACTTTTTTTTAATGGTTAGCATGTTTGTCTTCCTAGACCAGTTACGAGTCAGTAGTTAGTTTGATCTTCATTCGATGCTCTATATTTTCGGTCTTATGCTTCATCTAAGCTAGGCTTAGGAAAACACCATAACAGCGAAAGTGTAAAGTTTTGTACGACGAAATGATTGATTAAATTTTTTCATCTTGAATAATCTCTCGGAAACTCTTTAACGAAAACCCGATCAGATTTCAACTTGTTCGAACTGTCCTTCACATCTTTCTTGGTTTGGTCTCGTTTATTCTACGCGCTTTATATGATCATCCCTAAGGAAGGTCGTAGAGTGCAACGATAGAAACGTCTTGAAAGGAACTGCTTTCGGCAACAGATGTCATATAATATCTGAAAACCATTGATATAAAAAGACATCATAGGCAGGCTTCAGCAGCAGCAGGAAGAAGCGGTTGTATTGGGGGTAAAGCGTGACAGCAAGGAGGCAATAAAAAACATTAGGTTTATGACTCCAAGTTCAAAGTTTAGGATTAAAGCTCTGGTTGAATAATTTGGTAGCATAGTAATTGTGAGTTCATTTCTTGGACCGGGTAGTACAGACTTAGATTCAGTAGTAACAGGACGATCAATAACTGAGTAATACTAAAAATTAACAAGACTAAATGTCTCTGCGCTTGATCTACCGTCGTAGATTAAAGAAAATGGTTCAGTTCAGTTACCCGGATCGACAGACATCTGAAGAAAGCTGAAAGGCACAACGGCCGAAACGTTGTGGTACAACGTCAAAGATGAGGATATTAGTCCGAACGTACATAACGAATAGCCTGCATATTGAGTTTACATAAATGGATGAACGGGTCAGTAAAGGTAAAAACATTGCTTAGTTGAAAGGAGAGGAAGTAGTGGAGATCAGTGGCTATTCATATCTTGAAGAGACAAAGACCATAAAAGAAAAACAAAGACCGATTAATAAACCTTGTGATGTTATTAATGGCCTTTGACCGAAGAAAGTCGAAGAATATTAAAAACCTGAAATCAGGACCAATAATATTGCAGATTCTTCTTTGGATTTTATCAAGCAGCTCAAGGTATATGTGGCAGCAATATTCTAAGCATGGACGAATGGTAGATTTCAATATGTAACATAGATTTCTCCCTCGACATAGTGAACCGACGTAGCAGCTGACCTAGCAATGGATTTAGTATAGTCATTCCACTTCATATCAGCTGAGAACATGATCCCGAGAAGGAGCAACGAGTCGTTTTCCTGGAGGTTAGCATCAGCCATTCTGATGGAAGGCAGCAAGGGATCTCTGAGATGATTAAAGAGGAGAACTTTAGCTTTGGAGGCGTTAAAATTAACAAGCCATCTTTTACTCAAGTGAACTACGAACTTGAGGTCGTTTTGGACATCGGCTGCCATTTTGACCATGTCAGCCTTACTATCGAGGCAGTTGTAAATTATTGTGTCGTCATCCTAGATATCCTAGATACCAAGTTAAGAATTGATGCCATCAGGAAAGCCATTAATGAAAATTAAAAACAGGGTAGGACCAAAGATGGAACCCTAGGGGACACCGGTGTTAGTACGAAAGGATCTAGACGAGTGGCCGTTTAGGATAACCTTTATTTCACGATTTGATAGGAAAAACTGGATCAGTTCAAAAAAGTTTTCTGAGACACTGTAACTTTTCAACTTGTGGAGAAGACCTGAATGCCAGACCTTGTCAAAGGCTTTCGAGATATCCAATGCAACAGCCCGTTGTTTCATCGTTTTTATCTAGAGCATGATAAACTCTTTCTTCAAATATTGTCAGTACATCAGTAGTTGACCTAGGGAAACGAAAACCATATTGCTTGTCTGAGAAGAGGCCCTGCGATGAGAGATGATGAACCAATTCAGCATTGATTAGGGCCTCCATGACTTTTCCAGAAAGAGTTAGAAGGCGATAATTGGAAGGGTCGGGCGGTTTACCAGAATTCTTAAAAACACCGGATAATGACTTTCAGTAGACAGGAAAGCAGGAGGCATTTATTATACAGTTTAGAGAGAATAGGAGCCAGTTCGTGAGCACACTTCTTAATCTCTATTACAGAGATACCATTGGGTCCACATGCTTTGTGGGAATCTTGGTTAGAGATGATAGCAGAAACCATGGAACGGGTTATATGCATATCACTCAACAGAAACTCAATTCTAGGAGGGAAGTTAGGGAGGGATACTTCAAATGAGTCAAGAGTAGTTTGTGGAGAAATTATGGGCAAATCATTCGGATTTATCAGAGGATGATAACACCTAATATTGATTGAAGAGTGAAGGAATATAGACCTTACACTTATGTAATGCCCTATTACAAAGGTGCCAGTAATCGCAAGAGCTGAAGTTTTTAGAGGCTATGCGGTGCTTCATTCTTTCGGCAAACAGGAACTTTGCTCCTTCGAAGACTCGCTTACATTTATTGGAAGCAGCAGCGAATAGGCGCTTGTTGTGACGAGAGCCGTCACACTGGTATAACCGAAAATAGTGGTTCCTATGTGCTATAGCGGCCGAGCATGCTGGTGTGAACCATGAAGACGATTGAAGTTTCACCTGGTATTTCTGATAAAGCATGAAAGTGTCAATGCCGGCTTTGACCCAAGAAGAAACCTCAATGGCGCATTTTTCAATTTGGAGTTTAAAGATGTCGGCCCAAGGAGCGTCACGGAGAAGTCCCAATCAGCATGCTGGTAACGGAAAGAGTTCTTGTGGATGTCTTGCTGGTAGATGGAATCGCCATAGCTTCTCATTTCGTTTGTATATGAAGAATATATTATATGAAGAATATGGGATTACTTTATGCATAACGAAAAACAAAATTATTTTTTTAAAAATCTGTAGTCTGACTCCATAATTTATTTGTTAATTGCTTCAATGTTAGATTTCTAACGTAGGTGAAAAAATAATTTTACTCTAATTTTCTTGCAACGAAAATTCTTGGAATAGGACTACTTCTTCTTTACCACCAATCGGGAATTTTCTTTTTGCAACCAAAAGTTGGAGAACATAGTGGAATGGATATCGATCGGAAAATGGAATCGGCGAACAGAGTTCAAATTTGGTTCTAGTTTCTGCGATCACTTTCGCATGAATTTTAGTAGGCATGAAACTGTCTGTTGTCCTCCAACCAAGCTATGAGTGTGAATTAGGCTGTTTTCCTTTGCCCGGCAACACATCGAAGAGAAGAAAAACTAAATTCCAAACCGTAAAGAAGTCAACGGGAAACCACTCAACTATCTTTTCCAATAATGCATGGTTGGCTGGTTGTTTTTTTACGACTTGTTTTTTGTTTTTTTTCTTATCAGCTCTTTGTGGATAATTTAAAAACTGATTCATAATTTGGATTCTTAGAATAATTCTTTTTTTTAAGAATTCATATAGAGAACTGGTATGCAGTGTACCACAATGTCTCCAAACGACCCTCCTTAGGTTGTGAACACAATCATCCTCCTCCTACAATGGTTACCACCGAAAGCTAAAATGCCCCTTCTGCCGCACTATTTAACCCATAACTAGTGATATACGAAGGGAGGGATTCAAACCATTCCCAACAGTATTTACGTATAAGTGAAGTTAACGAACCCGACTGGAATTCGAACTCTGCTCTATTAAATTCTAATCACACCACCTATACATACCCAAGATGTTAATTCGCAGATGATAAAAAATGGAATCTAAATCACGGTCACCTACATCCTGAAGGAAAATGGCATTTAATTTCAAATAAAGGGATTAAATATTAGAGTAAACAGGGTTCTTTAGCCTTGGATAACTTCTATATGCTATGTTTGTTCAAGACGTGGACGACCATGGCTTTCTACAGACCCCTATCACCTCTAATTCTTAACAACCTATGTCCATTTAGCAACCCTCTCGCCCTCGTTCAGCATTCTGTTCACAAACGTTGGATAGGTAGGTAGCCTACTGTCTTCCCCTGTCCCTTATGCTTTTGAACCCTCTTTCCTCGTTATATTCAAGAAGTATCAGTGTCTGTTTCTAATTGTTAGTGTTCTTTTTGCTTCAGTTTTGTATTAGAAAAAAATGAAAAAATTCTGAATTCCAAACCGTAAAGAAGGCAACAGGAAACCACTCCGCTGTCTGACCAAATAAATCATATCAATTCACAGATATTAAAAAAAGAAAGCTGGGGTGAGCCATGATTGCCTATTCTGAATTCCAAGCTTTAGAGAAAGTAACGGAAAATTATGCCGCTATATTTCCCTCGAATATATCGCAATTCATAGGTAATAAAAAAAAGAAAGATGTGGGGAGCCATAATCGCTTCTCTCCTGAAGCGGCCTGTACGAAAAAAAAAAATGAAGTTAAGGGATCCTCCCCATTTTAGGATACACGCAGTCATTTACTAATCATATTAATATTTATCGACTTATTTCTGTCATTTTTCTGACCTCTGTGAGAGCAAATCATAAGATTTCAGAAAATGTCTGTTTATATTATTTCCGCAAATTAATAAGCAAAAATTCGCTTTCCGGCAATTTAATAATGATGACTTCGGAGTGTGAATTAGAATTTTTTAATATTTTCTCTTGCTATTAGAGCAATTAACTGAGGAACGCCTCCTGTAGTTGAGCAGACGATAAGCTTTGCGAAAATGGCGGTAAAGTCGTCATGCGAGAACGCTAATTGATGACTCGCAGATATGGCCATATTAACAAGAGAACGAAGCAATGCTTCCTCTACGATTCCCCGAGAATTTGATTATCGCCGTGTTTTTGTTTTTTAAATTTAGATTTTTTTTTTCTGATTAAATGTTTCTAAGTTCCCAGTGGTCGAAATGTGGAGTTTGATATTCACCGATATTAATTGTCCAGACTGTGAATTTATTCTATTATATTCAAGAGAAAAATATTGTCATCCATCACAAACGATGTTTTGTGCGATAGTTTCACATTAGCCTTCTGACAGGCGCCATCTTTTCTCTTACAGTTAGAAACCGAAAAACTCACCTTCACACCATGAAAAAAGAAAAGAAAAAAAGAATGTCTAAATATTTAACCTGTTAAATTTCTAGGGCATGTAATGAGGAAAGACAGCTTGGAAAATTTGATACTCACAGGACAGATTGAACGCAAGAGGGGCAGATGAAAACAACGCATAACCTACCAGGCGAACTTGATTGGGTAAATGGATGGCGATGCAGTGTTTTTTTTTTATTTTTTTGTAATCGATTTCACCCCATGCAAGGCAGAAAAGCCACTAAGACACAAGTGGTTATTGGCTGTGGAGCAATTAAGAACAGAAACATTAATAATGAGCGGGAAGAGAAAGAGTAATCAGAATGACAGCAGATAACGATTACATTTAAATTTTTGCAGATTAAAGTTGACTGGAAAGCATATAGCCGGAAGATTTTGGAAAGCTATGATCGCCAACGTCCTGAAGGAAAGCAGAACATAGAAGCAGTATAACGTTATATTCATTGACATAAAAGATATAACTCTAAATCCGGGCTTTCCAAAGTGGTCGGTACTGGTCTGATGGTGATAGAAAGATTCAGTGGGCAGTGAGGACAAAGGGAGGAGTCTAGGAAGAGAGTTAGGAAGAGGAACAGTCCAACATACCAGCTACAAATTGGAAACCTCAAATTAAAGTAAGCACAGAAGATAAACTTTCCGGTAAGCGTTATAACAGACAATAGGAAATGTGACACCGAAATCCGAAGATGCATTGCAATAGCAAAAGAAGCCTCCCAGAAACGTAATAGTGAAAAAACAAAAATCGTACTCAACTGCTATGGCCCAAGGCCTAAAATATGGAGCACCCAGTGAGCATCGAATTCCCTATTCCGTCATAACTGATATAGCGAGACAATTTTACTAACCATTATACCACGTCGAAGTGCCCAACGATTTTCTAAGTGAAGCTTAGATATGGCACAAGGCCTAAAATATGGGGCACCCAGTGAGGATCGAACGCGCTATTCCATCGTAACTGATCTAGCAAGACAAGCTTGCTAACTATTACATCACATCGAAGAGCGCAACGATTTTCTAAGCATAGTTTAGGTGTGGCACAAGGGCGAAAGTGTGGAGAACCCAGTGAGGATCGAACTCACTACTAAATTGTAATTGATCTCGCAAGAGAAGCTTGCTAGCCATTACACCACAACGAAGTGCCCATCAAACGTCCATATATTTACAGATGAAGAGGATACCTGGAACAACAGGAATGCGGTTCTACAGATGGATGCTGAGGATACTATGGATTGAACATGTGAGTAATAACAAAATTTTAACTAAAATGGGACCGAAAAAAAACTTGTGCGTTGGACCAGAAAGAACTTCTCGGGTACATAGTGGAAAGAGGGTTTCAAGAATTTCATACTCACAAGAGATATTGAAGGTAAAAGGAGCAGCGAGAAAACAGCGACTAACATGTCCAAGAGGATAACAGAACATGGACTAGGATGGATAGTAAGGGGATACACCCATTTACAATTACAAATTGTTGTAGCATACATACGGACGATAATGGGTATGTCTCCATTCACATAAATACAGTAGTAAATACTGTATGTTAGTTTAGAGTTGGAGATTCGTCTCCAGGTGTGCTGATCAAACACTCTGCTTCCGGGCAGAGTGGATCCTCAGACGAGGCTATGTCGAAGGGCAGGATCTTATCTCGGGAAACAGCTACCCGACCCCGTTTTATACAGTGTCTACGGGGAATTTTTGACCGAGTCTTCGGATACCCCACATTAAATTCGGACTTGTGCTACATTTGACCGCGTGGGGCGTTTGGTAGATATCCTTCAGTTGGAGATTCATTGTGGAGTTCACTTGACTCGCGTCTAGCAGTTGACTACTATTTCTAAGCGCTGTTGACGAATCTTATATGTGTTGTTCTTGTCCTAATTATTATCGTTCCTTACCAACCATCATGTGATTATTCTATTCAGTAACCTTCCCTAGGTTACAACACAAAGGATAGGAAGTTGTAGAGGACTATTATCGCTTACGTACTAAAGTGACGTGGCACGTAAAATAGCTGACATAATGTAAGTCGCTTACCCTTATAGAACACTTTACAAAGAATAAAATGAACATGAGTTATACAAGAACGAATGGTTTGATTTTATTTCGTTTCCCGGAGTTAAGTCCAAACGTTGTATTTTGCTATTATGTGCACGTGACTCGATATAGCAACAGATGTTCGTCTAGCGGCAACTATCTAATGACATCTAATAAAAACCGAAAAGCATATATGCTTACAAATTTAGATTAGTTGTCTTGTATTTGCAGTATACCTAATTTCTATACTCTTTTTCGACAAGGCCAAAGAGCCAGTCAAACTAGAGGGATACTGAATAAGCTCGTAAGGGCGTACAAGGTGTGAGTAAGAGGTGAATATCATGTAGGATAGATTACGTTTGGCCCTAAACTTAAAGAAGTTAAGATTGTAGTGATCGGGGAACTATTCTCTCGGGAGTCTGTTCCACAACGTAACAGTTCTGAGGAAGAAGCTGTCTGAGTTGAACTTCTTTCTTACAAATGGAATACGAAGATAATAAGGATGAGTCAACTCTGTGTACGTTGAATGACGGGTTCTAGCTGTGAAGGTCTGAACTGGTGGAACTAGAGAATGTAGCTCGTCTGAACCTCTGTCATGAAAATAGCGATAGAGTAGCCAGAGGTTAGCAACGTATCGTCTGGGTAAAAGGGGTTTTAGGGTGAAAATAATTCATCACCCATAGGGCCGTGTAAACACTTTTGAACTCTGTCAAGGCTCCAACCCAGATATGGCAGCAATGCTCCATTTTTTGGTCTTATCTGGGTGTTTGAAAGATAGAGAATGTCACGATGAGTTATATTCTTGAACAGTACAAGAGGCCGACCATTTTCCGATATCTTAAGAAATGGATCGTATATACGAGTTCCAGTTGAGGTCTGGAATTAGTTAGTCCCAATAGACCTTCCAGACACTGTGTCCCATTCACAGTACAGACGTCAGTCGTGACTGGAGTAAACTCCAGATTTATCCGGTGATGGAACGTTACATATTACACATTGCGGACAATGAATACTTTCATACATTCCTGACCACTGACAATCCCTTTCTTACTGATTTTCAGTGTATCGGAGAGAGGAGCTATGTATGTGGCCTGAGAGCCAAAATGTCGGCAGCTAGGGAAAGTTGGGAATTACTGCTATGTACACGGTAGTGGTAAACAAGCTAATCTGGTAGACTGTTAATACTGTACTGGCTGACAGGTCCTTTTCTAGTAAAACGTCTGTTACAATGGCTAGCTAACTTCTGTTGCGGCTGGCAGCCACATCACAATGAATCACCGATTCCCGTACGAGCGCCGAAGTTAAGCAACGTCGAGCCTGGTCAGTCCCTAGAAAGCTAACCGCTTAGGAATTCCACGTGCTGTAAGCTTGGATGTCCGGGTGGTGCAAAGGGCTTCCCGTACGATAACCGAAGTTAAGCAACGTCGTGCCTGGTTAATTTATAGACGGGTGGCCGCTTGGGAATACTAGGTGCTGTAAGCTTGGATGTCCGGGTGGTGTAAAGGGCTTACGGACACATCGCAATGAAGTACCGGTTCCTGTACGAAAACCGAAGTTAAGCAACGCCGTGCCTGGTCAATACCTGGACGGGTGACCTCTTGGGAATACCAGGTGCTATAAGCTTGGATGTGCTGGTGGTTTAATGGATAATGAGTCGTAATTGTTAATCTGAGAGCCGAGTTTCAATCCCCATTGAGTTTGTTATATTCACTTGCGCGCAAATATCCTTGGGAGAGGTATGAATTCACATCTTCTCCCCCTTGGCTATTGGTTAATTGGTAATAATTGCCTCATTAAAAATTAATTAGTAAAACTTGTCTAAAAAATTGTGTACAAAATATTTAGATTTCGGCATTAAATAATCGATTATATACTAACCCTACCCACTGAGAGATCGGGTGTGTCCTCCAACTGGAGATAAACATATGAAATCATTTCTGCTCTTCACTATGAATGTTTTACAAGAATTATCAAGATCGATTTGTTTTTGACGGCTTATCAACCTTTTAAAGCTGGAAAATTAAATTCACTTCCTATAAAATCAAGATACCGCGTTATATACAACCACAGACAACTGAATCCCTACATTGCACAGTGATTGAGGTAAGTGCCCAGTCATCACACAGTTTAAAATAAAATAGGGATCTAGGTGCCAGTGAGTACTCCAACCTTAGATAACTATATGATGTTGTTTCTGCACTTCTCTATAAACGTTTCAAAAGATTTCTCGAGATTTATGTCAACTGCGCATAATTCATTAACAGTAACAAATATATTAAACTAATTTTTCATACATTTGTGCAGTTTGTTCAGAAAATGCGTCTAATAAATAAGGGTACAAATAATTTGCGCATATTTGATTGTTATTTATATTGTAGTTGGGTTTTTATTGCAATACGATGCATATTACACATTGCGGACAATGAATGCTTTCATTTATTCCTGACCACTGACAATCCCTTTCTTACTTATTTTCAATGTATTCCTATAGTAAAATCATTAGCAATGCATTTACATTATACATATAATAGCCCTATTCTATCAGTAATACTTGCATTCATTCCTGACCACTGACAATCCCTTTCTTCCTCATTTTCAATGCATTCCCGTAGTAAAATCATTAGTAATGCATTTGCATTATACATATAATAGCCCTTGTCCATCAATAATGCTTGCATTCATTCCTAACCACTGATAATCCCTTCTTTGCTTTTAATGAAGTACCAACTACTTATTAAAACAGCGATTTTTTTTTGTTTGTTTTTGTTTTTTAATTGCGAATCCATTTAATTATTAAATATTTCACTACTGCCAGAAATTATTTGCTTGTCAAGAAAATGCCCTAAAACCATTCGTGGTGTAATATACCTTAATTTCAGTTATGTTATGCCTTCTTTAATAATAATTCCCAGTCAATTTTCTATAGATATTTTTCGTAATTTTTAAGTCTCTCTATATAAAATCATTAGAATAAATGAAAAGGTTTTATGTCTTTGCTTCCAATCCGGAATATTATTAAAAAAAAAATACAATGTCCGTCCCTCATTCGTTATTAATCAAAATGACGCATAATTTCCTGAATGCATGGACAAAAAAAAAGTCGTCTGCTTCATAAGCATCCTGACCTAAGATGTATTTCCGACAGAATCTTTTGGCTCTCAATTCAGTACGTTCTATCAAGAAAGAACGCTGCTGTATTGAAAGCAGTCGGTCATTTAGTTCTGAGTTTTCTAGGTTACAAATCACACTATGACGATGAACGCTCACCAGCAAATACCAAGTTTTCTGGCTTTTATACGCATGCCGACTAATATTTGTTAATGGTGGGTGACATTTTAAAATTAATGAACGCTTCTCAGTTATTTTATACTGGACTAATCTGAATGCTGGAATACTACACACGAATAAAGATAAATGGATATTATGAAAAAGGCGACCGAAGTTCTAATTTGGCATCATTTTATTCTATATAATTGAAAAGATGACCTATACATTTTTAATTCATCTTTGAGATGAATAGATTTGTTTTACTGCCTGTGTTTGCGTACACATTTCAAGACATATATATATATATATATATATATATATATATATATATATATATATATATACCACACACATACACACACACATAAAAATGTGTATGAACAAGAAAATGTAACTAAACACAACGACGTGTAAGTATAATTATAACTCGGAAAATTAACAACGCTTTAAGTTTTTTTCTCAAAATTTTTTATATTTCAGAGTACGGGTTTCAAAGAGAAAGGGTTAACTCATAACTGGTGGAGTTTCAGACCTGATTTGATTTGATAAAATATTATTATGAGTGATTTTTTTTTCTTTTCAAATTTAATTACAAATTTTACAATGGACGTATATAATAGCTAAATGACCCCCAACCCCTTGAAAGTTAAACAAAATGTGTCCCGAGATATAAAATAATCTAAGAAAAAATATATCTGCGAAAAGTTTTTATTTTATTTAAAATTTTTACTTTTTCTTTTTTCTTTCTTTTTTCTTTTTCCATTTTTCTTTTTCCTTTCTTTTATTTTCGTTTTCCTTTCTTTTTTTCTTTTTTCTTCTTTTTTCTTTCTTTTTTCTTTCTTTCTCTTTCTTCCTTTCCTTCTCGTATTCTTCCTCCTTCTCGTTTTCTTCCTCCTCCTCTTTTTCTTGCTCCTTCTCCTTTTCTTCCTCCTTCTCTTTTTCTTCCCCCTTCTCTTTAGGATATTTAATTAATTACTAGACTTTTATTTAATATTTTCATGTTCTATAGTTCAAATATTTTTATAATTGAAGCTAGTCTTACTAAATAACTTGCTGACCTGTTATATTGACCTTCTAGCAAACAAATCTAAGCTTAGTAAATAATTAATTTCTCCTGTCAGCATGAGCAAATCTTTTTAAAGAACTCTTCGTATAACAAGTGTGAAATTTCTGTTTTCCGAACAGCAATTCTCCGTTTTTAATGTTGCAAACAACAGATGAGGAGAAACGGTTTCTTTGCGATATTTAAAAATAAAATACGAATTTACAAGCGAAAAAGATTTCTATCAAAATCATGCTATCATAGTATTTTAACTCTAATTTCATTTTCAGTAGGAAAACCTTCGACAATTCTGATCGCAGTAAAGTGGGAAATTATTCATCCTCCCGAAGCCCACAATAATTGTTGTTTACGATATTGGCTTTTGTAAATTACATTTTCTCCCTTGTTCGTTTAAGACCTCGGCGTTTATATCAAGGCTGATGTTGTAAATTGTTTGGTCTGATTAGTTCATAGGGAGGCTGTAAGGAGAATAACAGCGTGAAAATGCTTTATTGGCTTTCTTTGGACGCAACATAACGCTAACTAGATTATATATATATATATATATATATAGAGAGAGAGAGAGAGAGAGAGAAAAGGAGATACAGAGAGATTGATATATATATATATATATATATAATATATATATATATAAAGAGAGAGATTTATATATATTGTATATAGAGAGAAAGGTTGCAATTTATATATAATTCATATATATATAGAGAGAGAAATTTATATACACTGCGTGCCAAATTATTATTGAAATAACTAATATTTCAAAAACCGTCCAATCAATTAACACAAAATTTTCACACAATGTTGGCAACACTGAGCTGCGCAATCACTGAAATTTTCGTACTGTAATGTAAACAAACTGGCGCCATATTTATTATCAGCACGGCGATTTGTGCGTGCCAAATTATTAGAAAGGTTTAGTAAAATTCCCAGAATTGAGCAAACAAAACGTTTATTAATGTTGAACGTGAATGTTTATGATCAAAAGAAGCTAATAAATAAGATAATCAAACAAATAATAACAGATATAAGCAAAAACACAGTTTTAAACAAATTAATAGGGAATGTGCTTTCCCTGTTTTGAAATTACTTGAAGTAGTCGACGATCCATAGAATTTGTTAATTGTAGGATGTCATGTGCTGTAATGCCGCGAGATATGTCAAGAATTGCTTCCCACAACTCAGCGTTGCTACTGAATTGTCGTCCGTTCATGATGCTCCAAAGGTTTTCGATTGGATTCAAATCCGGAGAATTTGCTGGCCACTTCATTTTTCGAGGTCCATTGAAGCCTAACTGTTTCAAATATTCAGTAGTCTTGTGAGCAGCGTGTGAGGGAGCATTATCTTGCATAAAAAACAATGGTCCTTCTGAAGGTAACTCTTTGCCTTTTCATCCACGGTTCAAGATGCTCCTTCATGAACGCTATGTATGCATCAGCAGTCATTTTGACGCCATCTGGTACTCTCCATGGGCCCACTAATGTGTTTCCAATAATACCACGCCAGATCATTATGCCTCCACCGCCTTATTGGCGTCTCAAACACTGATGACGATACTGTCCGTTCATTACCCAGCCTTTGCACCATCTATCTGGCCCATCAAGTGTTGCTCGAGTTTCGTCTGTGGACAAAACTTTAGAGAAGTCAATCTTTATATTGTCCTCGACCCATTTCAATCGATTTTGAATATGATTTCTCGTCAAAGGAGACTTCGATACAGGTTTGACTGTTGTTGCTATTTCCCTCAGATACCGACACCGAGTACTTTTAGACACAGTAGGATCCCCAATGCGACTGAAAAGCTCTTGACTAGTAAGTCCAGGGTTCTTCGTGGCCTCTCGTTTAAGTCGTGGCATGAGACGACGTGGAATAACCCTCGGCTTGCCTTTATATGCCCTTTTGCGTACTTGTGTAGGGTCGGCGGTGAATTTTTCACTGTTTGATGACACTTCCCTATCCTTTTAAAAATTTCTAGGGCAGATTTACCTTTTGAGAGTTCTGATGTAATAGTTTTCTTTTTAGCATCACTTAAACTGCTTTTACGGCCAATCTTTTCAATAAATTCTTATACTTTTCTAATAATTTGGCACGCTCAAATCACCATGCTGATAACAAATATGGCGCCAGTTTGTTTACATTGCGCAGATCAGAAAATTTCAGTGATTGTGCAGCTCAGTGTTGCCAACATTGTGTGAAAATTTTGTGTGAATTGATTGGACCGTTTTTGAAATATTAGAAAAAAAGTTATCTCGATTATAATTTGGCACGCAGTGTATACTATATATATATATATATATATATATATAGAGAGAGAGAGAGAGAGAGAAATTTATATACGCTCTCTCTCTCTCTCTCTCTCTATATATATATATATATATATATATACATATAGGGAGAGAGAAAGAGAAAATTTTATATTTATACATATATATATAATTTCTTGATAAAATATATATATATATATATGTATATATATATATATATATATATATATATATATATAAAGAGAAAGGTTGAAATTTATATATACTATATATAGAGAGAAAGAGAATTTTATATATACTATATATCTATATATATATATATATAGAGAGAGAGAGAGAAATTTATATATATATATATATATATATATATATAGAGAGAGAGAGAGAGAGAGAGAAATTTATATACACGCTCTCTCTCTCTCTCTCTCTCTCTATATATATATATATATATATATAGGGAGAGAGAAAGAGAGAAAATTATATACATATATATATATATATATATATATATATATTTATATATATATATACACTTATACATATGATAGAGAAATGTATATATCCAGTGTATATATGAGTGAGAACCGGCTGTACTCACCTAACTTTCTATTCTTGCAAGTTCATCAAACAAAAAAATGCCTAGTTCTGAGAGGATGAAATCATGAAGCTGCTTCAAAGATGGCGAAATATAGTGTAACAAAATGGCTTATATGTTGCCAAATATCTGAATATTGTCTTTAAAATTTGATTAAAAACGCTTAGAACTTTTTTGACCCAAGGATTTACCAGATAGGAACAAATTTTATGTTTGGATAAAAATCGACTATACCAAGATGAAAAATCTTAATAGTAATAAGGAAGAATGTACTGATCCAGACTGTTTAGTTAAAAATAAATCATTGTTTTGTTTTTGTTTTGTTTTGTTTATTTTTGCGTTTTTTTATCATTTCACACCAACCAAAGCAAGGAAGCCACGAAGACACAGTGTGAAAAAATGCAACAAAATGATAAACATTATTAAAGAGCGAGAACAATAGAAAAGTAATCAAGAAGACAACAATTGACATTACATTTAAAATGTTGAAGATCAAAATGGATTGGAAAGCGAAATGTCGGAAGAGAGTCTCATGAACGAGAAGTGTCAGAAAAGAAGCTGTTAGCATAGAACTCATAGAATTCATGGTTACATCTAGCAATTTCACTTGCAAAATGATGAGACATTGACGCCAATTTAGTACTGCGCTCAAATTGATAAAGTCAAGATACCAATGAGGAACGATTATCAGAACAATGTCCATGAAAATATCTTTAGGAAAAAGCACAGGGAAGCAACGTTCCGGCGATGAGAAATTGATTGAAGCCGAGATGCCTGATCAGGACCAAAAACATTACTGATTCTTCTTTGGATTTTATCGAGGGTCTCTAAATATATCACAGGTACACTAGACGATATGTGGCAGCAATATTCAAGACATGGATGAATAGAAAACATATAAATATTAAAGATAGATTCGGAGGAGAAGAATTGTCTAGCACAATAACGTGAACCAACTAATGGAGTAAAACTAGTAATAATATAAATATATTTCTGTTTATTTAACCGGGCATGTGTAAGTACTTCTGTTGGACAAAGTGTGAGTGCACGCATGCGCACTGTTTTGGCATTTTGCCGAAAGCAAATAAAAGGATTTGCCTGTAGATTGTTGGCGTGTAAACATTATTGGCGATGAAAGTACGCCAACGAAATTGGTGATAATCAATTACTGTTATGTTTCCTTCATTGTAAAACCAAAGGAAAGGCGTAGGACAAATGGATGAAAAGGAGAAAAAAAACTGAGAGCGATAGAAATACTTGAGAAATAGAAACAAGCAAGAAATCGAAGAAAGTCGGAAGGAGTTCATTAAAAAAGAAAGAACTAAAGGAAAAAGAAAGGACTAAAATAATCTGAGAGAGTGAGAGAAAAGAACTAAAAGAAACAGAGAGAGAGAGAGAGAGAGAGAAAAGAACTAAAGAAACAGAGAGAGAGAAAAGAACAAAAAGAAACAGAGAGAGAGAGAGAGAAAAGAACTAAAAGAAACACAAAGAGAGAGAAAAAAAACTAAAAGAAACAGTGAGAGAGAGCGAGAGAGAGAGAGAGAGAGAGAAAAGAACTAAAAGAAACGCACACAGAGAGAGAGAGAGAGAGAAGAACTAAAAGAAGCTGAGAGAGTGAGAGAAAAGAACTAAAAGAAAGAGAGAGAAAAGAACTAAAAGAAACAGAGAGGGAGAGAGACAGAGAGAGAGAGAAAAGAACTAAAAGAAACAGAGAGAGAGAGAGAGAGAAAAAGAACTAAAAGAAACAGAAAGAGAGAGAAAAAAGAACTAAAGGAAACAGAGAGGAGAGAGAGAGAGAGAGAGAAAAGAACTAAAAGAAACGCGCACACACACAGAGAGAGAGAGAGAGAGAGAGAGAAGAACTAAAAGAAACAGAGAGAAAAGAACTAAAAGAAACAGAGAGAGAGAGAGAGAGAGAAAAAAAAAAGAACTAAAAGAAACAGAGAGAGAGAGAGAGAAAAGAACTAAAAGAAACGCACAGAGAGAGAGAGAGAGAGAGAGAGAGAAGAACTAAAAGAAGCTGAGAGAGTGAGAGAAAAGAACTAAAAGAAAGAGAGAGAAAAGAACTAAAAGAAACAGAGAGGGAGAGAGACAGAGAGAGAGAGAAAAGAACTAAAAGAAACAGAGAGAGAGAGAGAAAAAAAAAGAACTAAAAGAAACAGAAAGAGAGAGAAAAAAGAACTAAAGGAAACAGAGAGGAGAGAGAGAGAGAGAGAGAAAAGAACTAAAAGAAACGCGCACACAGAGAGAGAGAGAGAGAGAGAGAGAGAGAAGAACTAAAAGAAACAGAGAGAAAAGAACTAAAAGAAACAAAGAGAGAGAGAGAGAAAAGAACTAAAAGAAACAGAGAGAGAGAGAGAGAGAGAAAAAAAAAGAACTAAAAGAAACAGAGAGAGAGAGAGAGAAAAGAACTAAAAGAAATAGAGAGAGAGAGTGAGAGAAAAGAACTAAAAGAAACAGAGAGAGAAAAGAACTAAAAGAAACACAGAGAGAAAGAGAAAAAACTAAAAGAAACACACACAGAGAGAGAGAGAGAGAGAGAGAGAGACAGACAGACAGACAGACAGAAAAGAACTAAAATAAGCCGAGACACAGAGGGAAAAGAACTAAAAGAACTAAAAGAAGCAGAGAGAGAGAGAGAGAGAGAGAGAGAGAGAGAAGAACAACTAAAAGCCGAGGGAGAAAAAAGGACTAAAAGAAACAAGGAGAGAGAGAAAATAACTAAAATAAGCAGAGAGAGAGAGAGAGAGAGAGAGAGAGAGAGAGAGAGCTTTATCCTTTGTTTTCTGTTTAGGAATAAGTTTCCGGTTCCTTCTAAAGTCTTCTCATCCTCTTTCACTGCCAGTAGACCCTTGCGTTTTAGTGGTATTATCCCCTTGTTTGTGGTGAATAGATAAAGTACAAAAAATTGTCTATCAAGACAAGCTTTCTAACCATTACACTACGCCGAAGGAAACTATGATAGATTTATAGATAGAAAGAAATGAATATTGAATGGACAGATACATATAAAGACCAACACAGATACGAACAGACTTTTGATATCTGTCTGAAGATACATAGATATGAACAGGTTGAGATCTAGATGTGGACATTGAAAGTATTGACAAATGAGAGGTAGACTGCAGTAGATATGATTAAATCAATAGATAAAGTTTAAATAAGGTCAAAATGAACTTCAAAGATCTGGGAATGGAAACAAAGTAAATAAAATATTCACATCTCATTCTTCCACTGACGCATTTTCAGGTTTCAGCGGGGGAAATGAAAGAAGGTTTACAATTAATGAAGTTATTCTTATTTTCTACACAGTGTGCAAAAACCATTTCCGATAATCCTGTAATTCCCGTCGTCTCATCTCTCTCCCCCATCAACGTCGACCCAGTTGTCAAATTTAAATGATTAATGACCTTATTTGGTAAGGTAAATGAACTGCTTTGAAAATACAGTTTTTTTTTTTTTTTTTACAATATTAATCTGTATTCTTGTATTATTTCGGCCTATTATTCTCATACTGGTTGATATAGATATCATTCTAAACAGAACGTTTCGACCAAGCATCTTCCAGTCATCATCAGGTGTCAATTGTTTTGACTGATATAGAATATTTATTGATTATTGTTATTTTGTCCCTGTGGTTTTCGGGTTATAGGAATTAAATTATATATATATATATATATATATATATATATATATATATACATATATATATATATATATATATATATATATATATATATATATATATATATATATATATTCCAAAATTCGCTTGAAGATGAAACAGAACTAATGCTTTTAATTGAATTATGTAATTAAATTTAAAGTGTTTAGCTTCGGTTTTTGAAACTTGGTAATTCCTGTGTAGCAAAGAAATCATATTTTAAATCAGTTAATTTATAATATTAATGCTCTGTAAATTTACATTGAGCAATGTTTTGTAAAAATAAAAATATCAATAAGAACACCGGATTATATATTTTACTGTTCTTTCTTTTTATTATAATATATATATATATATATATGCTCAATGTAAATTGTTGTATTTTGGAACGAAGAGAATACAGAATTTTCATAATATACCTTTATGACAGCCTGCCAAATGCATCAACCTGCTCTATCCGAGGAATATGTTGATGCAAGAGTAAAGAAATTGATATAAAGAATGAGCAACGCAAAAACTGGGCTTAAATTCTATTTTTAATAAAGTCAAGAGAATATATTAATCGACAGAATAAAAATGTTTATACCAATGAATAACTATAACAACCTTTTCTGTCAGTCATCAGCATGGCTAACGCTAGACTCCAGGAGAGCAACACACTGCACCTTCTAGGCCTCACGTTTTCTACTGACTTGAAATAGAGCGACTACATTGAATCAATAGCTGCATCTACTTCAATGTAAGCTGAGTCACTGTGTCACGCCAGAAAAGCTTTCTCGTCAGAATCCATCCTGCACATTTAGAAATCCACCATTCGTCCGTGCATTGAATACTGCTACCATATCTGGTCTGATGCTCCTGCTGAACATCTCGATTTTCTTGACAAAATCCAAAGAAAGATCTGCAATGTAAGCGATCTTGACCGGGCATCTCGACTTCACTCACTTTCCCACCGACGTGACGTGGCTTCCCTTTGTCTTTTCTACAAATATTTTCATGGCAACTACTCTGACGAGATTTTTTCCCTGGTGCCCCGAATACATGAATTTAAACGTGTTACTAGGTCCCACCCTTTTACTGTTGAAATAGCTAAATGCAGCCGCAATTTTCTACTCCAACAGTGTCTTTTCTTGCACTTCCCGCCAGTAGAACTCCCTTCCGTTTACTTGCTTTCCTTGTAACTACAATCTTCAAAAATGTAAATGCAATATCAATCGCCATTTTCTGTCTTCTTGAATTCCATTTATATTTTGTGCCCCCCCTACCTATACTCAGTCTTCTGTCACTTTCACTCCCTGCAAACCCCTGCGCACAAGTGTCATTCCCGCATTGCTTGGATATATATATATATATATATATTAAAGACATTTTTATGTTTAACGTTCTTTTTATAGATACAAGTATTTAAGTAAATGCTCTGTTTATAATAAACAGTATTAAATAACATTTACCGGCCTGAATGTCCGAGAAATTTTCATAGAAAATATTCGTTCTTTGACAGGAATCGAACCTGCATCCTATACGGAGCCGTCATTTACGCTGACGTGCCTTACGGTTCCGTATAGGATGCAGGTTCGATTCTCGGACATTCAGACCGGTAAATGTTATTTAATACTGTTTATTATAAACAGAGCATTTACTTAAATACTTGTATCTATAAAAAGAACGTTAAACATAAAAATGTCTTTAATAAATAAATTGTCGGACTTTATCCATTTCGTAATATATATATATATATATATATATATATAAGACATGTCTCATTAAATAATTTAGACAAGTTTTGTCTACTTATTTTTAATAGGATCCTCTCGTAATTACAGACAAGTTTCTTAGTATCCTTATTAAAGGAAGAAAGAAAATAGCCATGTTGATGCATATTCAATTTATTCTGAGTATTTTCGACATTAATACAATATCGTCACCAGGGTCTTGTTTTTTCTAAGACGAAATTGTGTTCATCTGAATGAAAATTAAATGTTTACGTGTGAAGTGAAAAACGCTAAAGTTATGTACTGTACAATTTTTAAATTTTTTATCATGTAGACACACGTGCAAAAGTCAAGGGAGGTAACTAAGTTATTGAAATGTTTAAATACTAAAAAATACTATTTAAAACTATTAATTTAAAATATTTAGGTTTTAATTATCTACTGTAAACATTTTAAAACATTTGTGCAGTATTCATTAATTTTAATAAGGGCTCATTTCAATTTTTTAGTATAGCTAGCTTCACGAATTTTTAGTTTTTCGCATTTTCATGAAAAATTATAGATGTATTATTCAACAAGAAATTTTCTAAATTGCGAATGTGGGCAGGCATGCTGTTGTAAATGTTGAGAGATGTTAGATGCATCATTCAAATGAAAACTCAACCTTCGAGACAACGTTGTAATGGTATGACCAAGAAATATGTCCGTAACTACGAGAGGATCCTATTAAAAATGAGTAGACAAAACTTGTCTAAATTATTTAATGAGACATGTCTTAATGAAAACATGCTGCTAAATTATACGCTATGTATATACTCATTTGCATCCTTGCACAACTGACAAATAAAAACAATGTTTCTCACACCAAAGTCAGCGCATTCCTCATGAACCCTGGATTCACTGCTCCCCACCCGAGATTTTGCATACGCACCACAGCAATAAATGCAGTACTAGTCATCTGCGTCCGTTTCACAATCTTTGATCCTTACTTCCTATAGTGACAGGTGTTTTCGTCTAACGTCAGTATTTTGGCAAGGGTACTCAGTTAAAGAAAAATTGATATTAGTTTATATGACAAGGGCAAAAACATATTTGCAAAAGTAATTGACTTAAAAAAAAATTAGGACAAAAATATATTTTTACCTACTACGCTAAAATCACTAATTTTTCACAAATTTGGTTCAAACTTTCTCAATTCGCATAACTTCGATTTATCAACAGAAAGGCTTAAATACGCATGCGCTGGTACCACTTGTAAGCAAATAGACGCTTTCTTTTTTGAAATATGCGTTGTTCATCAATGTACCCCCGCCCTACCCTATTTCAGATGCTTTGCCATCAAATTTTATTTTCTAGCTGAATTCGACCAAGTCTTTTCGAATTTTATTAACCTTTTTAAGGGCGTTTCTTCAGGTCAGTGGCGATTTTTTTTTTTACGTCTCATTGGTCATTTTATCTTTCACTTTCTTTAGTACCGCCCCACAATTTTTATAGTATTCTAATCAGGACACTGGCTTGGCTAATTTTTAAATTGTATGATGCCATTTTCCTTTTAAATACTTTATGGTTAACTTGAAAACTTTCTTGTTGATTTATTTTTTATTATTTGGGAAATAACTTCCGCTAGTATTAAATAATGACGTAATAATGTCGTTTTTTGACGTTAAAAATATATAAAAAAAACGACATTATTACGTCATTATTTTTGCACCAACCTAATATATATTATGTTATAGATATTCTTACAGATTTTGCATTTCAGTTGCATAAAATTATTTTTCTATCTCGAAATGTTCCCCACAGTTTAATTTCCACTATTTTTCAGTTTCCCCAATATATCTTTCGCTAAATCGCAAATAAGAGAAGCTACTCAAAAATTTCTTGTTAACTTAAAAGAAGTGTTTAATTCGACATTCGACTGAGAAAATAGCTTTTTGTCTAGTCTAAAATTCTCCATTCACATTTTGATGTGTGCTACAGTTATATATATATATATATATATATATATATATATATATATATATATATATATATATATATATATATATATTTCAATTACTTTGTCTTCAACGCCGATTTTTCTGGCTAAAATTCGACCAAGTAAAGTTTTCATCAAAAACAAGAGGATCTAAACCCACACTGAAAACCCGACCAGCGTTTCCCGATAGACTCATCAGCATTTATCAAATTCAAGTTTTTCGAATTTTATTTGGCGTTTCCAATGTTTCTTCGATTCAGTGACGATCATTCTTTCGACCAACACCCCCTCTTTAATGAAATAAGCGGGGGTGATATCGAAAAATTGGAATACACTCAGAATTTTAAGAGGAATTTCCCTTTTCTCGGTATTTATAAACATCCCTACTATGGCAGGATATGAAACAAGAATACTGTTATACTGTGGTGGGGTCCATATATCTACATACGGGCCAAAGACAAAATTGTTCAGTCTCCGCGAACATTGTCAGGTTGGCATCGGTATCCTCTCTCTCCAGAGAAAGAAACAAGGTGCTTACACGCGGTTGGAGTCACTGAAACTAACCTTCCGTCATTGCAAAACAACGAAGATGAGATCTTACACTTTGCTGATTGGTTTGTACTGTCATAGCTTAAAATAACCTACGTATTCTAGTACAGAAACGACTAGCGTTTCCCCGGTGGACTCTAGTACGGACCCGACCAGCGTTTTCCCGGCGAACTCTAGTACGGACCCGACCAGCATTTCCCCGGCGGACTCTAATACCGATCCGAGTAGCATTTCCCCGGCGGACTCTAATATCGATCCGAGTAGCGTTTCATCGACGAACAGACTTGATCAACGTTTTATCTTATTTCATTTTATTTATATATATTTATTTTAAATCTCGTCATTGGATGGCCCAACAAAGACAAGTCAAACCGACGGAACCCAACTCGAAGGCTAAGTGTCATCGAAGACTGGTTTATAATTTAAAAAAAATAAAAAGATGACTATCGTAACACATCCAGTGAGGATCGAACTCACTACTGCAAGATCAGGCTGACCTTCTAACTGATATCAAAGAGAGTCGCTCTTTCAGAAGGTCCTGTCAAATTCAGTATTGAAATTCATGCGATGTTTTCAGACTTCGTATCAGTCTTATGAAACAAAGTTAATCATTTTTTCTCAAGTAGATTTCTTTTTAAAAACAGGTGCTTAGTGGGAACGGCTAGACTTTTGTAAAAATCCTCCAAATGACATTTCAAGGAAACAGACTTTTTTCCTTCTTCCTTCATCATACAACTGTCACTTATACTCAGGAAATTATTGCTTCGCCAGCTAAAACGCGGATTTAAAAAGATTATTAACATGCCTACGGGTGTGTGGGTGGCGTGGTGGATAATGGCACAGAAAGTGAAATTGACAAGCCGAGTTTTAAAATTCGATTGCATTCATTTCGCACAAATGCCTTTAGAAAACGCATACATGTATTTATTTTCTGTACCCCTTTCTATGGGTTAAATACGAGATTAGGCTCTCTAGCTTTCAGTGTCAGCCAGTCTGGGAGCGGGAAAACTCAATTCGAAATTAGGGAGAAGGCAGTGACAAATCACTGTTATCTTTCACAAGAAGTCATAGCAATTCCCAAATAATAAAGAAAAAGACTCTGTGGGGAGCCATGATCGGATTACATCCTGAAATTTTATATTAATTTAATTATACATGTTTCGCAAATGAACCAGCTTCATCATAAAAGGAATTTTATTTCACAAGAACAAAAAGAAGATTAGCGAGATAAAAGGTGATTTGCTTTAAGCGTGTAAACTCTTCATATTTTATTTATTCAACTGCATCGATAAAGAAATATGAATATTAACTAATTTCCTCTGTTTTTAAGAGATTTGTATCCCACACTGTTTTAGTACTAATTTTGCTAGAACAATGGTATATATAGAAATATTTAATTTTCTGATAACTCCGAAGAAAAGGCGAGACACATCAATGTAAAACCTTTTACAAAATTGTCCTATATTTATATATATTATAAAATGGACAAACTCCGACAATTATTTTTAAGACATTTTTATGTTTATACATTTTTTTTTATAGATACAAATATTTAAGTAAATGCTCTGTTTCTGGCCGGTAAATTTTGTTTAATACTGTTTATTATAAAACAGAGCATTTACTTAAATATTTGTATCAGGTTGGTGCAAAAATAATGACGTAATAATGTCGTTTTTTGACGTTAAAAATACGTCAAAAAACGACATTATTACGTCATTATTTTTGCACCAACCTAATATCTATAAAAAGAATGTATAAACATAAAAATGTCTTTATATATATATATATATATATATATATATATATATATATATATATATATATATATATAATGACAAAGTGCAACCTCGGTTCTCCAACGTCTCACATGTCGAACAAATCAGTTTTCGAACAGAAAATTCGAAATGAAAATGCCTCGGTTATCGAACAAAATTTCAGTTCTCGAACAACATTGCCAAACCGAGTTAACTGAAACGGTATAATTTCTGAGTCCACCGCTGCGTTGTATACATTCGTGTGTTGTGCTGTGCTTTTCTTTTCTAATTTTATTCAAATAAACCCATAAATACGGAGACATGCAATTCATTTTTCGCCTTTCGATCTGATGAAGCCCGAAATGGGTGAAATGAATGATCGGATATTTTTTGGGAAACATGTTTTCATGAACGTTTTTTTTTTTTTTTTTCAATTGTCATTTAATGCATAACTCGGTCGGAATCATTTACCCATTTTCCGAAATATATATATATATATATATATATATATATATATATATATATGAAGAAATATACTTTTAAGGTGGTGTGCTCTATTTATGGGATAAAGTGCTCACTATAAGAGATAGAGCGTATGTAAATATAAAAGTGAACATTGATGTCAACCATCAGAGGCAACAGGCTGTTTCATGCTAGACGCAATCGTCAGCCCGCCGATTGAATCAAGCATGAAACAGTCTGTCGCCTCTGAGTGTTGACTTCAATGTTCACTTTTATATTTACATACGCTCTATCTCTTATAGTGAGCACTTTAAATATAAATATAGCACACCACCTTAAAACTATATTTCTTCACATATATATATATATATATATATATATATATATATATATATATATTTCGGAAAAAAATCATGATTGCATGTGTTATATACCAGACAAAAATTTTCTTTACCAACGCGTTTCATCACCTGAGGAAATTTAGTAAGGTAAATTTAGGAATTTTATTTTGCAACTTGTATTTATGCATAGAAGTAAGGTGGACGGAAAATATCGTTAAGTTTTCAAATTTTCTATTTGAGAACGTTCTAAAATATTCTTGAAGCTTGCTGTGTAAGGAAAGGTAAACTATGGAGACTGTTGTCTTTATTTATATTGTCTTTACATATACATTTTTTTATATCTGAACACACACACACCTGTATGTATGTATAACCCCTTATTGCTGTCGTAGTAAACGCCATTATAAAAGACGGTTAGCTTAATTGACGGAACAGCCAGATGATTGTATTGTAGACAATGTAATGTTTACGGCTGTCGTCTATTTTCTCTAGCTAATAGATAACTGTCGTTGAAAGCTCTTAAGAGCTCAGTTTGAAATCTCAACCTTCATTGATTCTGCAACTCTGATTTCATGAAGAAAAATGGTGGATCTGATGAGAATATTTGTCAAGTAAGTCTCTTACTAAAGTCTATTGCGTGAAAAACGGACAAAAAGCCAAATAAATAAAAGCATTACCATTATATACAAGGTAATTACATATCTCATTCTGTGTGCATTCGTATAAGTATGATAGTTTTTAATTTCTAATCATTGTGGTTTTTAAGCGTAGCTCAAAAATGGCACAAGGCCAAAAGTATGACACTCCTCCCCTGTGAAGATCGAAATCACAACTAGGTCATAAGTTCCAGCGAATTCTTACAGACCACTCACCAAAGTTAAGCAACGTCAAGCCTGGTCAGTAACCGTTTTTAATAAGTATTTACAAAGAGTACTCATATGCACATAAGAAAAGGAATATAATAATTGCTTTCTAAAAAAAGTACATTGTGGGGCGAATTATGCGGAGAGGCGTCCTGTAAACAGGTCGGGATACCTGGCAAAACTGATCTGATGTTGCAATACTCGAAACTCGTTATGAAGCCAGGGTAACCTCACTGATGACCTATATCGTTTCATTTTATAAATGTATTTCAAGAAATATATATATGTATCTTTCGTCTTCCGATTACTCACCACGGGACGATTTATTGCACAAACTACCGATCCGTTGTTTTCAGTCTTGTTTAAGGACGAGGCAACATTTGAAAGAGATGGAATACCAAATTTACGCAACCAACATTTGTGGGTGGAACGGAATCTCCATGGTACAATACAGGCTAGACACAAGCATCAGTTTACGATTAATTTGTGGACTGGAATTGTAGAAACACGAATAAACCAGCACTCTTCTAGCAAAAAAAAAAAATTAACAAACATTAAGTTTATGGAAAATTATAATCCTTCCAGGAGAATAAACAGGAAAAGAAAGATCATATGGTACACTCCCCCATATAATCTATCAGTATGTACTAAATTGGGACATAAGTTCTTAGAATTAATTGAAAAACATTTCCCATAAATCAGCTCCGAGGTAAATTTTTAACCGCAACACTCTAAAGCTTAGCTATAGTTGCACAAGTAATTTAGAAAAAAAATAATTAAATCACACAACACTAAGGTATTAAAAACGTATAATAAAAGTAACGAGTATACTAAGTCTGACCCTGCTGGGTTCCCTACAAATAACCTGTGTAGTTGTAGGAATCCCAACCAGTGCCCGGTATCCAACAGATGTTTAACAAAATCCATAGTATACACAGGTGTGCTATTAGCTCTGTTGATAATCCTCTAACTTCGAAAAGATTTTACGTCGGTAACACGATGAATATTTTCAAAAAACAATTTTATAACCCTATCTCATCCTTCAACAACCCAGATAAATGAAACATGACCCTCACTTTCGAAGTATTTTTGGGAATTAAAGTACTTGGGTGAAACACCCAAACTTAAATAGAAAATACTAAAACAGGCTTGAATCTCGAAGTCATTAAACAAACCGTGTTTTCTCTGCCTACAGGAGAAAATACAAATAATTAAATGCTCTGATAAAGAAAAAAAAACTATTAAATCGAAGTTATGAGACAGCAATAAATTGCAAACATAAAAAAGAATTAACATTACAATCTTGCTAAATAAATTTTGAATCTACGAATGAATCCTCTTATATCTGTAAACATGGTACTGAAGCCATTGCTTGTTATATCCTAGTTCTACTACTAACACAGGATTCATCTTACTCAAATTCACTTTGAATATTAAACGTAGACCTAACTGTTCATAATTGATTCCTACTTCTGTAAATGCAATAATATAATAATCTTAGTTTCATTGAAACTACCTTTACTCTTTATTCTTTTGTTCTTTCATGGAACCTACCTCTATGATTTATCCATTAGTTGGTCCAAACGTGGCTACTTTAACTCTTCGAATAATAACACCTTATGAACGGTAATACAAATAACACAGAAATTAGGAAAAACTTTTAAAAATGGAAAAATTAAAACGTCCGTTTGCATACGTAAAAACAATAGACATAGAATTATTATCGTCTAATAATGCTGTCTGGATAGCACACGTGGTAGTGATTATGACTAACGCTACAACGGTTGGGTTTCAATCCAAGCTCACAGTTTTTATGCTTTTTTTTTTTAAATCTATTAATAACTACCCGATATACAATAGTATTGATTCACTTTTCCAACCTACATTAATAGAAATGGAAAGTTAGTACTGACTTAACCTTATTTTGCGTTTTATTTTTATATGGAATTTACCACCTATTTCTCCCTAAAAATAAAAAATAAATTATATTACTCGAATTATTTTTCTCCTTGACAATGTTTTATCCCAAAATAATATGAAGGATAAAAAAATTAAAAAAAAAACCTAATATTCTAATCTTTACTTTAACTGACTCTAGCTGAAAATTATTTTTACTTGAAACACCAACCTAACCAACCTAGGAGACCGTTGTGGTTCAAATTCTACATTCTAACGAAATTCTATGGCCAGATTTTATCTCCTCTTAGCGCTTATCACCCCCTCCTCTTCCCATGGCTTCTTTCTTTTCCCTTCGCCTCTTTTCTTTCCCCCTTGCTTTTCTTAATACATTAGATTCACTTCCATCTCTACATCTAGAAGACATTTTATGAAAATTTCCAAAGAACGGAAGTGGGGGATATTTGCTTCGATAACTGTATTTCTGAATAATTTTTTTTTTAGTAACACCGTGATTTCCCACCTGATGAGATGTTTAAAAAAATTTTTTTCCCCCTTTCGTTGAAGCGAAAATGTACCATTTTGTAGTGGATATGTGCATGTTCTAATGTAACGCTGCATAAGATAAATAAATATTTACGGCTCTACTTTGTGTATTGAGCACTATTTTTAAATTAATGTTTTGAACGCTGTAATCCTACTGTTCGGTCTCCTACGCTTTGATATATATATATATATATATATATATATATATATATATATATATATATATATATATGGGTAATTGTTTGAGTAAGCTAAAAATCATGTATTTCTGGTGTCCAGTTGTACTGGTAAATGTTTTCTAGAGGAGTTAGAATTCATGCCCCAAAATTCATGGGTCACATTATACATGAAGTCGTCTTATCCACACGTATATACGATAAATATATTTTTCTCCCTTTCTTAGCTATGTTATTCTGTTATTTAAATGTATATAAAATCGATGTGTGTATCAAATTCGTTTATTTGGAAAATTTTCAAGCGAATGTCGTTACAATTGGTAACCCCATCCCGTGCCTGACCACGAACTTGATTTGAATACGCAGCCATTGCAGATTACTTCTTGGTTGAGCAAAATCCTTTGTACAGCCTGCAAAGACAACACCGATGTTAGAAGATGATATCAGATCAAAGAAATGAAGCCAATGTTATTAAATGAAAACAATGCAATGTAAATATCTGAATAATCTTGCCAGCTTTCAAAAACACGACACCAATACAATTACTGGCATTATTTTGTCTCTTCTGTTCAACATCTGAAAGAGAAAGTTGAAATTTTTAGGGCACATAATAAGTAATGATAGTTTGGAAAATCTAAACTTCAATAGCAAGAAGACCAAATGCACGATTGTTTGCCTAATATCCAAATTACGATTTGAAAATATCAAAATTAAACAAATATAACAATTTAAATATCTGGGAAGTGTTTTAACAGCAGACAGAAAGTGTGACATTGAAATCCGAAGGCGTATTGGGATAGCGAAAGATGTCTTCTAAAAGCTAAGCAAAGTAATAAGAAAAAGGAAAATTTCGTTACAAACAAAAGAAAAGAGTAGTGAACGGTTATGTAATATCAGTCCCTCTATATGGTAGTGAATGCTGGGTAATTTCCTCACAGATGAAGAAAAGACTTGAAGTAAAAGAAACAAAGAAAAGAGTACTGAACTGTTATGTAATATCAGTGGATACTGCACAATCTCCTCAAAGGTGAACAAGAGACTTGAAACAACAGAAATGTGGTTCTGCAGAAGGATGCTGAGAATATTATGGAATGAATATGTGAGCAATGTCGAAGTTTTAGAGAAAATGGAAACAAAACGGACACTTATACTTAGAAAGAGGCAGTTAAAATTTCTAAGGTGTCCTACTACATTGGTGGCCTATCTGTTGATGGCAACATAAAAGATAGAAATGGGACATAGCTCAATGGGACAGGTCACCGGTGTCCTCACCCCAGCCATGTTCAATGCAGAAAGAGCAACTCTAATCGGTCTGATAAAGAAAGATTTTTTAGATAGTAATTAGTTGGAGGCCTAACACAAAGTCCTTCTGTTTACATAAAGCCTTCTCGATGTAAACAGAAGGACTTTGTATTAAGCCTCCAACTAATTACTATCTAAATTTCTTCCCAATATACTTTGTCCATTTTTCTTTTTTTAAATAATTTACTTTACTAACCTCGATTTAGCACTGTTGAGCGAGTTTTGAAACCGGTTAGCTAGCTCGTTTTTCATTTTTACTTTTTATTATCATGAGTGGTAATAATAAAATTAATTATTGTCTGTTTATAGCAATAAGATTTTTGTACCACTAAACATATCTTTAAATATATATATATATATATATATATATATATATATATATATACACGCACATACACACACAACCTATATTCATTCAACAATTCCTTTTGGTTGAATAATCTCGACATATTATGTTATTTTTTATTTTAATCCTTTCATATTCACGGATCTGTTTCTTAATGCTGATTAAACTCATTAAGCAGTTTTTCAGATTCTTTTTATTTCCCGAAGAACTTTCAATATCACCCAATATCATCTTTAGGGATGAATTGCTATGACAAAAATTAATGTAATAGATAGTTATGATTTTTTTTTTGGTAAATGCACATGAAATGCACTCTGTTAATTAAAAAATTAATGTTATCTAAAGGTGGTAACTTATATATAATGAAAAAGAAGATGAAAATGCAACGGGATTCTTTAAGAGTATTTATTTAGAGTCAGGTTATTTATTTAAATGTCAGGTTTTCCTAAAAAGCGGTACATAACACTACAGATGGAACCTAGTTAGAAATACATTCTGGTTGAGTAATCAGTCTGTTTAGATGACTGCCGGTTGATGGCGTTGTCAGTTATCTAGATTAGAGTTCCAAGTCACCTTGGCTGCCTCATCCTACTCCTGTCTCTCGTCACCTGGCCATGATGCCCCCTCATTACTGTCACTCATGAACAGTAATACACAGTATGTCAACTACGAGAAGATCTGACTATCTAGTTAATGTCAGGCAATTGACATTAAATCTGTTGTACTGAAGTGTATATTTACTATTATTATTTATTCTATCAACTTAGCTCGGACATTAATGAGTCTATTACGCCAGCCACCACAATTCTGCACAAATATTGGAAGGTCATTAGGGAGGTATTCTGTGTCATAACATGACTGGTCAATGTAGGTGGTTCATGGGCGACAAACCCGTCTTTCAGTACTCGTGAGTTCTTGTTTCTTGTTTCGCTCGCCAGCAGTATCCTTTAAAGCGTATTCTGCGTTCGCGTAAGATTGTAGAAATATTAGAGATGGGTCCATAGAACTGATTTCGTTGGATGTTGTCTCCAAGAGATGTTAAGTGTAGTTCTCTGCATCCGAGTGTAGGTTCTATCAAGCTTTAGATTCTAGGGTTTGAGTTAATGTCCAAGCAGTGACACCATTCGTTAACATCGTCTCTACAGTGGCTCGAAAGAAAAAAAGTTGACAGATATTGACAATGCAGATGACCTAGCTATCATTATAGACACCATTACCAATCCCACAGTTCTACATTATCTAGAAAATGCTGCCAACGATGTTAAACTCTGTCAATGTCTCTAAAACTGAATTCATAGGCTTCAACCAACAAGGCTCAATAGAGTCTATCTCTGGTGAATCTATAAAATCTGTCGAATCTTTTACATAACTTGGAAGCGAGATAAGTTCTACTGAAATGGATGTGAAAATTCGCATAGTTAATGTCGCGGCCATCTTGAATACAGTGGATGTAATCTGGAAATCTGATCTACCAGACAACCTCATACGCGGTTATTTACTATAGACAATCTTAATTTACTATTATTATTATTATTATTATTATTAGCAGCAGCAGCAGTTGTAGTAGTTCCTATCTGTTCATAACCCGAGACCTAGAGTAAGGCAGATTATATATATATATATATATATATATATATATATATATATATATATATATATATATATATATGTGTGTGTGTGTGTGTGTGTGTGTGTATGTACGTATATACTGTTTGTACAAATTCTGATGTTAAGTACTATTTTCTTTACGTTGATAATACTCCCCCGAATAGGCGAGCCGCTCCAATCAATTCAATCCTTTTAATCTTTTGCAACCAGGGACTAGCAGATACCTCATTAATATACCCAGAGCTCCAATTGGGAATCAATTACGTGCAAATACACTTGGGGAAATGTATGAATCCATCTCTACTCCTCCCAGCTATGGATTAAAAAGCAGGAAAAACTGGATTCTAAAGCTTTGGCTGGCAACCAGTCTATCGCAGAAAGAAATGACAACCTACTGCGATAAAATATTCTGTTTAGTCAGTCATTAATCGAAAGAGTCTTTCAATTGTGTATACAGTGTGGCACGTAACCGACTGATAAGACTGAATAACAGGATGGGCGTATTGGACTTCGTATATATGTACCCTCCACGTTTTAAGGTGCCATATATCTTTTCAAGCTTCACGCACCCTGAACAGGAGTAGAGGTTTATCTTTTTTTTCCTGTTTAGGATTGGGGTTATGGTTCCTTCTTAAGTCTTCTCATTCTCTTTCACTCCCAGTAGCCCCTTGTGTCTTAATGGCATTATCACCTTGCTTGGGGTGAAGTAATTAAAAAAAAAACAATCCTGAAATTTATTTATTTTGTCATACTTTAACAGATACATTTTATATCCGATGGTACTGCCATATTTGTGGGAAGGCGTTTTTTGTTTGCAGTCTTTAACCATGAAGCCTAGTCTATTAGCTTTTATATGTCTGTCAGTATAAAAGGTACAGTCCTAAAGTATAGTGGCTTTCTGTAACTGGTTCAAGCCGATGTCCGTACCATTTCTGAATATGTGGCTCATTGTGAGACTGACATCATCCACTGAATATATTACCCAGTCTTCTGTCGATCTTTGTATTCCTTCAACATTTCTTGGACAAACAAGCACTAAATAGTCAACAGACTGAAAATGTTGTTTTCCAAAATCTTAATATTGTGTCGAAACCATTCTTTATTATAATCACCTGGTAATTTCTGGTGAGGTTTTATGTTTATCCACAGTGACGTCATTATTTTTGATTGCATATTGTCCATGGCGGTATTTTTGTTCAAAACTGTTTTGTTTTTTTAATGTTTGACCCTTGTTTCTTAGCGTCCTTAATACAAATTTTAACTGAATTTATTTGTTACGTATCTTTATTTATTCTTTCATAGTGAAGTAGAATTCTTTTAAGAATTTGTTTTCTTTATAAATGGTGTAAACCTTTTACTTTTCTCATGAATGTTAAGTATTTGTAGATGGAAGTTTCTAAATTGTTTAAAACCTGTATTTGTTATTTCGTAGGGGAAATCCAAGATGAATTTAAACCCTGACCGCCATTACTTTTAGAAATATAAAGTCGATCAAAATCAGCGTGTTAAGGTAAGTCATTAATTTTTTTTATTATACGGAATCCCTTTTTCTTTATTTTAGCTACAGTCTATTTGATAATATTGGAGCTCTGAGTAACAATTGGTATCACTAGCTTATTTATATTCATAGCATTGAGTACTTATTCTTTTATAGAACTCCTTTCTAACCCTTTCCTTTGCCTTACAACGTCTGCTTTTTTAATCACTAGATATTTGTAAATCTTGTCCTGGTCTCACACTTTCATTGCAATATCTATATAATTTACAATGTTATTGGCCTTCACAAGCCTAGCTTTCTTAAATGTAGTTTTTGCACACTTCTCAAGGCCCAACCTCATGACTATGGAATCACTGGACTTTTTTAATGTGTTTAGAAACAAAGAAAAGAGTACTAATAGTATAATCTGTCTTGGGATTTTGCATGTTAAGGCAAGTCATCGTTTTTTTTAATTTAGTATGCCTATTCTTTATTTCAGTCCATTTGATAATATTGAAGCTATAAGCAACAACTGGTATCACTAGCTAATTTATACCCATAATCCAATTACGAACATTGACTTGAGTATATAGTATTACTTGTATCCTTTGGTAAAACTATTCACTTTTTCTTTGCTTGACACATGCTTTAGGATAACTGCCTGTTGGATTCCTTGGCATTTTCAGACCTCACACTGGTTTAGCTCTTTTGTGCCATCTGACATCTTTTAGGCCATCTGATTCCTGGATTCCTTGATATTTGCAGACCTAATCCTGGTGTAGCTCTTTTGTGCCATCTGCCTACTGGATTCCTTGATATTTGCACACCTCACCCTGGACGAGCACTTTTGTGCCATCTGCCAACTTTTATGACATCTGCCTCCTGGATTTCAATATATTTGCAGGCCTTACCCTGGTCTTGCTCTTTTGTACCATCGGTCTCCTAGATTCCGATATATTTGCATTTTATTTATTTATCTAGGGAGTGATACATTGTGTATCTGTTCATGGGTGGGAGCATCATGACCGAATGTCGATTTTTTTTTAATGTTTTAAGGATAAAGCAGTCAAGGTGGATTGGCAGTTTTATCTAAATACTTGGGAAAACACTCCATCAAAGACCGTTTGAGTAGAAGTCGATTGAGGAAAATAATATATTCGTGCACACCGACTAAAAAGGGAAACATGAAAAAGATACACTTGTATTATTAATATATTGAGATGGGGATAGTTTTGTAAAAAATCACATTCAGTCCCCGCAACTAGTCCTTCTCTTTACATAAAGAAAGTTGTCTTTAATGAAAATAGTTTCAATGACTTTTAAATGATGGAATGTGATCTGAACAAAACTTCTCTCGGAATATCTAAATTCTAGCTGTGTTTTTTTCCTGATCCGTGAGGAGAGGTAACAGGTTATTACACTCAATATAATTTTTGATTTTCTCTTTTTTTTCTGGTCCGTTTGGAACGATAACCGGTTATTTAATTCAATATCTTTTTTTTCTTTTTTGCTCCTAATTTAATTTTGTATTCTAATTGTTGTTTTCCCTTTTTAAATATGTCTGTTTTTATTGATTTAATTAAAATTTCTCTCTCAAATAATCTCTTCTGTAGAACTCCTTTCTAACTCTTTGTTTGCCGTCTGCCTGAGTAATTTATTGACAGTCGTACATTTTGTTCTTGTCTCGATCTTTTATTGCTGTATCTTATATAATTCATAATGTTATTGGCATGGGCACGTCAATATAGTGTAGTGGTTAACAAGCTTGTTTCACTAGAACCATTACAACCGAATAGCAAATTCGATCCTCACTGGGTGTCACGTAATTTAGGTCTTGTGCCACATCAAAGCTATGGCTAGAAAATCACCATAATGTTATTGGTCTTCACAAACTACTTCTATATGCTGTGTTCCTTCAGGAAGTGGATAATCATGGCTGTCCACAATTTCCTTTGTAGCTCTTAGTAAATTTTGTCATTTCTCCCTTCTATTTAACATCAGGAAGAGACACTTGAAATTTCTAGGGCACATAATGAGGAAAGGGAGCTTGGAAAATCTGATGCTCACAGGACATATTGAAGGCAAGAGGAACAGAGGAAAACTCATAACCTACTTACTGAGCTTGAGTAAAATGATGGCTGAACAAGGTTTAGAAGAAATAGCAAAATTTATTGACAGCGACGATGGAATGGAAATTGTGGAGAGCCATGATCAGCTACGTTCTGAGGGGACGCGTCACATAAAGAAGATGATGTAGAATAGGTAGATGTCCTTAAATATCCTCCGTCTGATCTTGACTCTCATATTAATGTTATGCATGGCGCCCAAATCATTCATAAATGTCTAAACTGTCAACTGTATAAAATCGTTTTCTCAGATGAGTGACTAAAAACGGATTCAAGTGAAGGAATCCTTTCGGTCTCAAAGAAAAAATCTTTGGTCAAATCCAATAGACTGGCCTTAGGAAATTACAAAGCCTTACTCGAATAACAAAAATCAAATCATTTGAAGACTTCTAACAGTAACGAAAAAAAAAAAAAAAAGGTTATCACTTTTAACTAAAAGAGAAATTAATGATATAATTAAGATGTTCTTTTTATTATCCTTTCTCTTTAGTAATGTTTATTATTTTTTGTAGCGCGAGAGAAAATGGCTTACCTTCTGGAAGAAAACGGATTCAGACGTATCTCACGTGTAAAGTATCCTAAAAAGAAAATGGCGGCTTTACGAGTCGTATATTTAAGAAACGATAGCTCTCGGAGTCGGATAGTTTCGCGAGACTCATTTTTTTGTACCGATGCAAATTTGACTTGTCACTCAATCTATAAAAGGGGCTTAATGAGGCTACAGACCAGTGCCACTGTGGTAGCGAACATGTAGAGGAACTGTAGTGTGACGATGTAAAGAACACACGTGGGTTAGAATTTCCTGCTAGCCGGTCCAGCTACATGAGAATGTTGGACTTTAATTAAGTCCAAAGAAGACAAACAAGACCGATAATTATATACAAACAAATATATGTATTAACAACAAGTTACAAGAATATGGACAGTTACATTGAGTTTGTGTGGTGAATATTATGTGTGTGTATTGTGGTGAGTATTCGTACGTACGTGTATTGGTATTGTTCTTAACGTGTTCCCAGAATTTGGGAAACGCTGTATTGGTGAGAGCTCACATATTGGTATTAGCTGAAATGAAGAAAGAATAGAAAACAATTACCTCACCTCCACGCGAGGTGGTATACGGCCCAAGGCCCGGGGAAAAAAAAGAGAGATCGAGGCAAAAGGTCACCCAGTATTTATAGCAAGGGGAGAGAGACCCCTGGTGAAGGATTAAGGAACTAAGGAGGAGCTAACTCCGACAAACAGAAAACACGCGTGTTGGATTGTTTGACTTACGCTACGCTGTTTAGTGAAAGAAACGAATTAGGGAACTTTATATTTCAATCAAGAACAAACTGATTAGAGTTTCTTTTACAAACAACCATCAGTGTTTTAATGCTTTTATCACCTTGCTTGGGGTAAATGATAAAAATAAAACAAAATGCAATATTTCTTTTTACATTTCTCATAACATTTATCTCACTGTAGCATCAAGTTAAATGTGGTCTTAAAATATTTTTTATAAACTAATAGTTCTTTATTTTGTAGGTGAACTCTAGTTGAAATTAAACTTTTACCACTATTACTCACCAAAGCCTTATTAAATAATAAAATTCACATCACTTGATGACTTCCATCAGTAACGACAATAACCACAAAAGGTTAGCACATGTACCTAGAATAGAAATTGTATAATCAAGAGGTTGCTTTTCTACACAACCCTAAGCAAAAGGCTTGGAAGGAAATACCCATCAATATTATAAACTGCGATAACTCTTACTTGACTAGTTTTTCCTGAAAAGATTTTCTAAATTCCTACCAAGAGTGACTTTTCTGTCAATGAATGTCTAATTTTTCTTGAATTGAAACTGCTAAGTTCAATATTACCATATATTTGAAAAGATATAATTTTATGCTTTGCTTTAACTTCAATTTTAAGAGGAATATATTCTGGATAAATAACAGAAATGGAATCGCTTTGGAAAATCTCGCAAATGTTAATCTGATGACAACGCCATATCTATGAGAGGGTTTAATTTTGCTGTTGTTGTTCGATTCACAAACAGCAAATTTTGCTGGAGATGGTACCAAAATACCAGCTACCCACAACCTGTAAGTTGACGATAGCAGATTTTCAACATGATTCGAGAACTTTTCGTCGTATACGAGCAGTTCCAGAGAAATCTGTCCTGTATAAATGTTCAATTTTGATATTGACCCCAATCTTCTCCAGCTATTTCGAAACAACTATACTGATGGTACCCAGAACCCCAACAACAATCAGAATAACTTCCACTTTCTTCATTCTTCATTGATGAAAATTTGTATACTTACCGTTTTAAACTATCATAGTTTTTCTCATTTTCTTTGATTCTATTGCCTGCGAGACATGCATTATCTATGATGTTGCATGTTCTTTCTTTATCTATCACAACAGTGTCTAGTTTTATGCGCATTATCATTATTCTTCCCTTTGATTTCTGCTGTATACTAATTTCTTTCCGGGTCTCAACCAAAAACCTAAGGTTGGAAGTGGTATAATGACATTTTCTTCTTGACATTTGTTCCAAAATAAAAATCACTGCTATATAGGAGAACATATACGACATAAAATTTCAGTATACTTTTCTTTGTTTCTTATGAGATTTTCGTGTTTTCTAATACTTAGTTTTTGGAAGGCATCTTTCGTTATCGCATTGCGTCTTCGGATTTCCGTTTTATTCAATTCCTTTTACAGTCTTCTTCAGCTCTATACTCCTAACGGATGTACTGTCCTATTCTAATATAAGTGCACACAGTGAGCCCCTGTGCAATGCGTCCTGACGAGAAGAGAGCAAAGGAAATCAAGCTACCCCCGGAAATCATAAGGAAACGCATTAGCAAGTTGAGTAGAGCAGAACGGTTTGCCAAAAAGAAACGGGAAGCTGTCAGGGCTCGGAATTCCTTCACAGAATTTCCTTTCCACTTCACGAAGCAGTCGTTTAAGGAGAAGACTAATGAAATGCTGAGCGTTGAGCAAGAGGAGCTGTAAAGACACTTTATGAGTACGTACTCTGATGCCAATAGGGACGTTCCAGGAGAGTCGGTGCCAAGTTTATTCAGGCTTGGTGTCACTGAAACAGCTTTTGATGAGTCCCCAGTGTCTTGGAAGAAAGTGGAAGGAGTGGTGCGGAAGTCGAGAGCGTGTTCTGCGGGTGGTCCTAATGGTCTGACATATGCTGTACCAGGCTGCTGGGGTGTATGTGGAGGCTTCTTGTGAAGATCTGGGAAGTTGGTGATGTTCCGGAGTGTTAGCGTCAAGCTGATGGTGTTTATATACCGAAGGAGGAGAATTCGTTCTCTCTTCTTCAGTTTCGTCCAATCTCTCTCGTGAACGTCGAGGGAAAAGTGTTCTTGCCTGGAGTCTGACGATCTACTTACCCAGGAATAACTTCATAGGCATTAATATTCAAAAGGCATGAGTCCCAGGTTTTTTGGGGTGCTTGGAACATGTGTCAATGATTTGAACAAAGATCCCCGAGGATAAGACTGCGAGGAAAAATACTTGTGTCATATGGGTGGATCTTGCTAACATGTACGGTTCAGTTCCCCATAACTTGATACAGCTGGCGCTGAAGTTCTTCTACGTTCCACAGAAGGAATGTCTGGGTTTGTACTTTGATCCGTTCATGCTGCATTTTTCAACGGTGAAGTAGACCACTACGTATGAGAGGCTGGAGAAGTGGATTGCTATGGGATGCGCCATCTCTCCAGTACTGTTTGTGATGGTGATGGAGATGATCCTGAGAGGTCTGAAACCAAAGCACCGCTTCCTGCAGAATTAGGCCCAAATCTGGACATTTATGGACGACTTCACAATAATTCAAGACGATGGAAAAGTAGCACGGTTCGTTCCTGAGAGACGTGCGGAATTAGTAGAGTGGATTCAAGTGGCTTTCAAACCAAAGAAGAGCAGGTCAATGTCTATGAAGCGAGGTTCTGCCATTAATGAATTGTTTTATATCGCTGGCGAAAAGATACCAATAATGCGGGA
>OZ010615.1:25396396-25403896 GCA_963932145.1 Acanthosepion lycidas | reverse complement strand
TATATTGATATTTATATATATGTTCTTGTATTGTAATATATTTATATATATATATTGTGTGTATATCATATATATATATATATATATATATATATATATATATATATGACATTCAGTGAGAAGATGTTTCCAAAAAAATACGAATACAAATTTATTCTTGTGTTGTTTCGTAGGTATAATAATGTAAGCAGTTTCCACTGTGAATAATTTTGAGTGGCTTCTTCATATGAGGAATTCGATCAATGAATTATATGTGTGTGTGTATGTCTTTCTCTGTGAGTGCCTTCAACAATGCATCAGTGATGTCTGCACTTTGATAATAAAATAAGATTTATACAAATATTTTTATCGGCATTCTTTTTTTTCGTGTTAATGCACCTAATTCAATTCTTTTCCATTAATCACGTAGATTGAACGCTATAGAGTAAATATATTCGTATCAAAATATAATCAATATTTCATGCTGCTGACTTAATGATACTATTGACGACCGACATACACACAGAGACATAAATATATATATATATATATATATATATATATATATATATATATATATATAGATAGATAGATAGATAGATATGATGCTGATGCTAACAGATTTCATGTCTTCTGTCTCTGCAGCTCACACTTTCTTAGCAAAAACGTCGGAAGATCCTCCAGCGCTAGCTTAATCTTTCTGAAGTCCTGGCGGGCTACGTCCTTCCATCGGCTTCGTTGTCCACCGCGAAGTTGTCGCTAGACTGCAGATGGCGTGTCGTACTTGTACATGACTAGCGGCATGGTCATCAGTTCGTCACACTACGTGACCGAGCCAGAGATGTAATAATATAAATATATGATCATAGGTATAATGTACAGTGTGATGTAATATGCATAAAGACATTGGCTACATAGAAAACAACATCCTATTATAATGGCCGTTTCACACCTAAAGCAATCACCATACAATGTTAGTGATAACTTCAACAATAATAAATGTTGTGAGGATTTCACATACATCAGTATGTTACAAAAAAATTCTACATATGTCTATATTTCTGAGATGAGATATTGTAACTATTTACATTGTTCCGACTGTTGTCTTCATCTTTATTGTCATATTCACAACATTTCAGCAGTTGTACGCTCCGGCCTTCTTCAGGATCTGTCTATATTTCTGAGTTGAGATATTGTAACTATTTACATTGTTTCGACTGTTGTCTTCATCTTTATTGTCATATTCACAACATTTCAGCAGTTGTACGCTCCGGCCTTCTTCAGGATCTGTCTATATTTCTGAGATGAGATATTGTAACTATTTACATTGTTCCGACTGTTGTCTTCATCTTTATTGTCATATTCACAACATTTCAGCAGTTGTACGCTCCGGCCTTCTTCAGGACCTGTCTATATTTCTGAGATGAGATATTGTAACTATTTACAGTGTTCCGACTGTTGTCTTCATCTTTATTGTCATATTCACAACATTTCAGCAGTTGTACGCTCCGGCCTTCTTCAGGACCTGTCTATATTTCTGAGATGAGATATTGTAACTATTTACATTGTTCTGACTGTTGTCTTTATCTTTATTGTCATATTCACAACATTTCAGCAGTTGTACGCTCCGGCCTTCTTCAGGATCTGCCTATATTTCTGAGATGAGATATTGTAACTATTTACATTGTTCCGACTGTTGTCTTCATCTTTATTGTCATATTCACAACATTTCAGCAGTTGTACGCTCCGGCCTTCTTCAGGATCTGCCTATATTTCTGAGATGAGATATTGTAACTATTTACATTGTTCTGACTGTTGTCTTTATCTTTATTGTCATATTCACAACATTTCAGCAGTTGTACGCTCCGGCCTTCTTCAGGATCTGCCTATATTTCTGAGATGAGATATTGTAACTATTTACATTGTTCCAACTGTTGTCTTCATCTTTATTGTCATATTCACAACATTTCAGCAGTTGTACGCTCCGGCCTTCTTCAGGATCTGCCTATATTTCTGAGATGAGATATTGTAACTATTTACATTGTTCCGACTGTTGTCTTCATCTTTATTGTCATATTCACAACATTTCAGCAGTTGTACGCTCCGGCCTTCTTCAGGATCTGTCTATATTTCTGAGTTGAGATATTGTAACTATTTACATTGTTTCGACTGTTGTCTTCATCTTTATTGTCCTATTCACAACATTTCAGCAGTTGTACGCTCCGGCCTTCTTCAGGATCTGTCTATATTTCTGAGATGAGATATTGTAACTATTTACATTGTTCCGACTGTTGTCTTCATCTTTATTGTCATATTCACAACATTTCAGCAGTTGTACGCTCCGGCCTTCTTCAGGACCTGTCTATATTTCTGAGATGAGATATTGTAACTATTTACATTGTTCCGACTGTTGTCTTCATCTTTATTGTCATATTCACAACATTTCAGCAGTTGTACGCTCCGGCCTTCTTCAGGATCTGTCTATATTTCTGAGATGAGATATTGTAACTATTTACAGTGTTCCGACTGTTGTCTTCATCTTTATTGTCATATTCACAACATTTCAGCAGTTGTACGCTCCGGCCTTCTTCAGGATCTGCCTATATTTCTGAGATGAGATATTGTAACTATTTACATTGTTCTGACTGTTGTCTTCATCTTTATTGTCATATTCACAACATTTCAGCAGTTGTACGCTCCGGTCTTCTTCAGGACCTGTCTATATTTCTGAGATGAGATATTGTAACTATTTACATTGTTCCGACTGTTGTCTTCATCTTTATTGTCATATTCACAACGTTTAGTCGGACATATAGATAAAAGCGTTGCTTGAATAATCCAGCGATTTGACCCAATAAGTTGTGAGTTCAATTCCTGGCCACAGCAGAGATGAACAAAAACCTTGAAGAGTTGAGTTACTAAAGGGAAATATCTGAAACTGAGATATTCAAAAAGGGCATGACATGTGGAACTAGAACAATCTCCTTCAGTTGATGAAATAAAGGGATCGGTTTTACTAAATATTTGCAGATATATTATACTGTAGTTTTTATTCTTATATTTTTAAGTTTTATATACGGTTTCCATTATTATAATATTTATATACAGTACTGTATTATATTATTATACAGTACATATTTGTATACAGTTCCATCACACTAAATGTAGTGTGATACTATGAGCATCAAATCATCCCTCTTGGTCCTCGTTGTTACCCCGTAGAATAACCATTTGTAGTGTACGCATATTTGTGTAAGTGTAAAATATTGATAATGTGCAAAGATTTATGTACAGTAATGAATACAGTACATGTACATTCCCCACCGCCTTAACCAGGTATTGAACTCACACTCTTTGGGTCCTGTCACTGGATCTAACTAACGGCTTTGTCCACTGAGCCATGTGTCCTTGAGGACACCTGTCTATGAATTTTGGGGTATTATAAACCTAATGTCACCCGCAACCAGTTTTTACGCGTGGAACTAGAACAGTCTACCACAGCGAGTGAAATAAAGGGATCAGTTCGACATTCCAACTACTTGAAGAAGGCCGGAGCGTACAACGGCTGAAACGTTCTGATAAATATGGCAACAAAGATGAAGATGATAGTCCGAGCAATGTAAATAGTGTACATAGTACCTGATCTCAGAATTATAGACAGAAGCTCTAGTACTATTTTATTAACACTAGCACTCAATGTGCGATATCTTATATATATATATATATATATATATATATATATATATATGATGGATAAATTGTCACTATTTTATATTTTTAATTTCGTGCATGTGCCTTGTTTGTTTTTGTTAACAGCACAGTATAATAGTGTCAATTCGGCACCGTCTTTGAAAAAAGAGCACCATGACGCAATTCACTCCGCCAGAAATTTGTAAACGGTATGTTGTACTGCTTGGCATTTGCGCCGGAAGCTCCAGTACGAATATTTCAGTTTTTGAGTGTCAATCTGAGGAGCGTTCAGAGGTATCAGAAAGAGTTGGATGATTCTTATGGTGATTACGATGGTGTTTGGTGTGATCACTGGTGATGGCGACGTTATGCTTCCATTCATCTTTCCACTAGGCGTCAGACTCAACATGGAGGCCTACACCGAGGGCTTAGAGGAGGTAGTGCTGCCCTGGGTAAAGAGGGTGGCTGCTGGAAGACCCTATGTCTGGCCACAAGACTCTGCACCATGCCACACGAGCAGGAAAACCTAGGCATCGTTGTCAGATAATTTCTACGACCATATCACCCCTTACATCTGGCTAGCTAACTCCCCAGACTGCAACCCCTGGGGCGCAGTTGAGCGAGAGACCAACAAAACTTCTTGTAACACCAAAGATGAATTGAAAGCAATTTTTGTGGCAGCATTCAGCAACTTAAACAAGGAGACCATCCAGAAGAGTTGCAAGAGATTCCGGAGTCGTCTGGAGGCCGTGGTTGAACCCAAAGGCGAATTTATTGAATAAATTTAGTCTTTAGCATTTCAAAATAGTTTTTTACAATTTTGGTAAATATATCTGCTAAAATGAGATGTCAATGTTATTTTCGTTTCTGCGTAATTTAGAAGACAATTTATCCCTCGCACCCTCCGTGTGTGCGTGTGTGTGTGTATATATAATGTGCGTGTGTTAGAGAATGGGATAGAACGTGTTTCTGTATATATGAAATAGAATAATAACAATACTAGTAGTAATATTAACCATTTCCCTATAAAGAAACATTTGGCATTCATTAAGCTAGCAGCCAGTACTGTTTCCGGTTGAAATAGATAAAATCCTTTCTTTTAAAACTTTTTTTTCAGGAAAACAGATTCCTCAAGTCCAGTAGCTGTTATCTCTCCTTCTAGTATTGATAAGCGTTTTCTTCCTAAGTTTCTATTTGAAGTAGTGTGGAATGTTAACGTCTTAATTATTTCATTATTTTCTCTTCTGTGCTTTCCATTTTAGTTGTTACTGCTTTTGAAAGTCCTCAATTAATCTCGTATCTGCTATTTGGTACAGTATTTTGTGATTCTGCAGCGCCAGTCCACAATGCTCAAAAAAGGATGATCTTTGTGAAGACACTCACATTTTACTCGCTTAAAAACTTTTTTTTTCGCCATTGATCTTAGGAAGCGGTTGTATAAAGCTGGCAGTTTAGCTATTTCTGAACTGGTTTGACGCCATACATGACAGGCTTATGAAAGTCTCGATCTGGCGCGTTTATTTAAGAACAGGGCTCGAGTTTTCAGGCTGATATTTTTTGTTTCGTAGCAATTTGCGGTGTTGAGTATTTACTAATTCCGTATTCTTAATTTTTATGATGGACTAGCAGCATGGCCCGGCGTTGCCCGTCCTTGATTCAAAAATCGTACGACTCATACAGCAATCACTATCACTTGACTTAAAATATTTTTGCTCTTCCTTGCCTTTAAAGGAGTGCCCTTTGCCGTGCTGATGTTGCTACATGCCTTACTTCTTGTGGCCGTGCATTCGTTACACACACACACACACACACACACACACACACACACACACACATCCTGCCTTTTATAGATAGAGATTCAGGGTAGGTGTCATCATCGCTTACATTCCAATTACAGATCTGTTTTGGAAATGGTTATCTTGAGCCCCCTTTCTTGGAGCATTTTGTAGAGAATGTTGATTCGCTGTTCAAGAGTATTCTTATCCCAACTATGTATACCTATGTCATCAGTATAGCCCCATCGACCTCAGTACATTGTCCTCGGTAGAGAAAGCAGAATCGCTGTCTTCCATTGTTTGGGATGCAGTATGGAATGCTTTGTTACAGATTTTTTTTTATATATATGTATGTACTAGTGAGCTAGCCAAAATGAGCTGACTCATTTTATAGTCCACCAAGAGAAGGGTTAACCAATCAGAAAGCTCAAAATATTCAATCCGATGTGTATAAAGGCAGCCATTTTGTTTTTTTCTCCCCAAAATATCTTCACTGCCAATCTGATATCGAAGACTTAAAGAATTACTTAACAGCCGCTACTTTCTCTGAATCTTCACTGCCAAACTGTGATATTGAAGACATTACGGACTTCACTGGATTCCATATTCAGAGACTACGGCAAACATGGTCAACATGCTTAAATAATTAGTGCTCATCTCTTCATATCTGTGCTTGTATATAGTGATTTTCCATTTTTTCAGATGTGCCACAAGTCCGAAAGTATGGGGCACCCAGTGAGGATCGAACTCACTATTCAGTCATAATTGTTCTAGCGAGACAAGCTTGCTAGCCATTACACCACCTCGAGGTGCCCAATCTGTGCTTGTATATGCACACGGCTCAGTCTAGGAAGAGATTAAATAAACTGGCTCTCTCAGTTTCTCCTTGTCGTACTCCTGATGAGGTTTAAAATCTTTCCGAATTGAGATTCTTTCCGAAGTGAGATTCTGTAGATCGATACAGTTCCTCCATGAGATCGATGTTATTAATAACATAGAATGATAATAATGATGATATAGAATAATAATAATAATAATAATAATAATAATGGTGATAACACAGAATAATGATGATGATATAGAACAATAATAATCATGGCTATAACGTAGAATAATTATGATGATATAAAACAATAATAATCATTGCTATAACGTAGAATAATTATGGTCATATAAAACAATAATAATCATTGCTATAACGTAGAATAATGATGATGATATAAAACAATAATAATCATTGCTATAACGTAGAATAATGATGATGATATAAAACAATAATAATCATTGCTATAACGTAGAATAATGATGATGATATAAAACAATAATAATCATTGCTATAACGTAGAATAATGATGATGATATAAAACAATAATAATCATGGATAGAACGTAGAATAATGACTATGATACAGAATAATAATAATGAGGATGATAACATAATAATAATGCTGATGATGCTACAGAATACTATAATAACGATCATATAGAATAATGATGATGATATAGAACAGGGTTTCCCCGTCTAGGCAATATCGCATACCGGTGGGCGTTTTCAACTGTTGGGTGATCAACTGAACAGAAAATGGCGGACGGTTGGAAATTTTTGTTCGACAGTTCGACATTCCAACCACCCGAAGAAGGCCAGAGCGTACAACGGCCGAAACGTTGTAATAAATATGGCGACAAAGATGAGGACAATAGTCCGAATAATGTAAATAGTGCACATTATACCTCATCTCAGAAATATAGACAGAAAGTTTTTTCAGTTATAAATCATTTAAGGCAATGCCAAAAAAAAAAAAAAAAAAAAATATTTGATCAATTTACTAGTTGCTAGTAATGTATATTGATTTTAGTTTTATAATTATGAACAAAAATTTATTCGGAACGCTAACCCTAACCTAGACCATAAAATCTATTTATATAGTTTTCAATGGTCAAGTTTGTTTTCGTTTGTTTTTTAATAAGGTAGTAGCAGCAGCAGTTGCCGAATAATTCGTTGCCTACCTTTGGTATTTTTACGGCATCATAAAGTCAGTTTATGAACCAGTAACAAA
>OZ010615.1:25376396-25391396 GCA_963932145.1 Acanthosepion lycidas | reverse complement strand
TCAGAAGTTAATTGGTTAATAAATATTTTTCCTAATTTTTAAATATCTGTTTTTTAAGCGGGAAAATATTATTAATCATTTTCTTGAGTGAGCTTTCGAATTTCGTAGCAGATATGTGATCGTCGGAAATTTGAAGGCTTTTTCCAAAGCTGTAATAGCGTTTGAGATACCGGCACTGATTGGATAATAAATACTTATGTGGAAATTTAAATTAGAGCCTACCTTTTGTGCACAAAAGTGAGTCGATTAAGATTTTTAGTGATATTACTTAAATCTATTGAATTTTTCTACAATTTTAACGGGGTTCCACATCATTATTTATCGACGGTAGTGGCGATCATCGAGCCAATGTGAATGATCCTTTCCTTTAGCTCTATATTATGTGCTATGCCAGGGCTACATACAGTTTTTAATTCAGAGTTACTTTTTCCTAGACTGGTTGGCACCCAAGGCTAAAGAACGCAGTCTGTCCTGCTATTTATCCATAGCTGGAGGGAGCAGAAGAAGATTCATACCTTTCCCAAGAGTATTAGCACGTAAGTAATGGATCCGACTGGAAATCGAACAGCTCACCGATTCCTCAATCCGAGCCGCTATCAATGACTCCACTATGCCTCCGTTCCACATAATAAAAATACATTGGTGATAGCTACAAAGGATAGGAAGTAGTGGAAAGACATGATCGCACACGTCCTGAAGGAGCACAGTATATCGAAGAAGTAATGCAAGGGTTGGTTGGTTTGTGCATCTGTTTGCTAGTTTCAAATCCATTATAAATGAGCATCGTGACAATCTGCGACGGCATCAAGAGAGTTATTCATGAATTATGGCTAAAGCATTTACCACTAAGACTAAGTGGTTGCAAATCAAAATCCAAAGACGTTTTGAAACAATAAAACCTTGCAAATACTCAAACAATGAATCGGCAGAATGAGGCCTGAAAGAACTATTTTTCTTCGGTTTGCATCATAGCGACAAAAGTTTACATTGCAAACGTTAAGCAGATAGCACTACGCAGCTGTTGCACACCCTTTCTGAAGACCCGATTTTGGCACCAAACGTCTGGTTTCTGTCTATATTCTGAGATGAGGTATTATGTACACTATTTACATTATTCGGACTATTGTCCTCATCTTTGTTGCCATATTTATCACGTTTCGGCCGTTGTACACTCCGGCCTTCTTCAGGTGGTTGGAATATCGAACTGAATCCTTTATTTCGTTCGCTGGGGTAGACTGTTCTAGTTCCATGTAGCATGTCTAATGGATGTCAGTTATCTTCTGTTAATTTGCCTCTCCAAGTTCTTCACTGCCTTGACCAGGTATTGAACTCACAAACCTTTTGGTCCTGTCACTGGATGTAACCAACGCCTTTATCCACTGTGCCATGTGTTTTTAAGGAAACATGGCACAGTAGTTGTTCTCAGAATTAAAACGTGAACATTCTTCCTCTGATGCCGAAGTGGAAACGGATGTAGCTAATTGGATTAAAAGTAAAAAAGAACTATAAGAACGTTTGGGAAAATTCCTATCACTAAAGACGATACGGGAGGAAACAGTTGTAACATTGAAGAGAAATAAACTCCAGTAATTTTAATACCAGTTTCTTTATTCCATCTTGTCTAAAACTTGTTTTGTGTTATTAAAGACCTTACTTATCACCCAGGCCTCAGAATTTTGAAGAAAAATAAATTTCATTCATTTATTATTTATTCATTTAAGTGCTATACATGATACACGCATGCGCAATCATGCCTCTTTGGATTCATGATTGACTAGGCAGATTTTTCCCTCAGTAGGTTTCCGTTTATTTCTGCTCTAGTCTGGTTGCCAGTCTGGTTGCCAGTCAAGGCTATAGGACTCAGTCTGTCTTGTTATTCAGTTCATAGTTGGGGCGAGAGAAGAGATAGATTCACACCTTTCCCAGGGGAATTTATGCATAAATATTATTCTATCTGTTCTAAACTTTCTCGTATTGAAAACCTTACTTATCAATCAACACTCGCAATTTTGAAAATATTAATTTAATTTTGATATCAGTTTAATTATTCTATCTGGTGTAAAACTTGATTTTACATTTGGAGACCTTACTTCCGAAGTAACCCTCGTAACTTTGAAGACAAATAGATTCAATTAATTTTTATACCAATTTCATTATTCCATGTCGTCCAATACTTATAGCAGAGGACTGGCAACCGTTTCTTCTTTATATATATATACGTATGTGTGTGTAAGCATGTTGCTTATATGATTAAATCAAAGACTGCACTTGAATTGATCGTAACAAAAGTTGGTGTCACGCAAGAGCGAGCAATCCAATTTACCAATGACGTGAAAGGATTTTCCGAACGAAACTGGAATGAAAACAGCGACAACGTGAGAAGTTGAATATTCGGAACTATTTGCGCATGCGTAGGCGTCGTCTCTGCGGTGATGGCGCCCGCCTACGTGATGCAGATGTAACTAAGAGGCTTATAAAAGGGCTGGCTACCACATTCACACACGAACACAGAGTCTCAATCTCTCTCTGTCTTTTTCTCTCTCTGTCTTTCTCTCTCTCTCTCTCTCTCTCAATGCGTCTTTTTTGTTACATTTCAATCTCACCTGCATTTCTCTCACTTGCACTACCTCTGACCATTACTATTTCGCTTTTTTCTCTTTTTCTCTGATTTCCAGTATCAAGAGAGAGATTTCATACTATTTCTCTCATTGCGTTTTTATTAACTTTTTAATCTATCCCTCTTTGTTTCTGCAGCTCTTATTCCGTCTCTCTCCCCTACCTTTCTCCGTTTTTCTCTTTCTCCTACATTTCTCAGTTTCTCTGTCGCTCCTACCTTTCTCCGTTTCTCTATCGCTCCTACCTTTCCCCGTTTCTCTCTTTCTCCTACCTTTCTCCGTTTCTGTCTTTCTCCTACCTTTCTCCGTTTCTCTCTCGCTCTTACCTTTCTCCGTTTCTCTCTCGCTCCGACCTTTCCCCGTTTTACTCTCGCTCCTACCTTTCCCCGTTTTTCTCTCGCTCCTACCATTCCCCGTTTCCCTCTCGCTTCTACCTTTCCCTTTTTATCTCCCGTTCCTACCTTTTCCCTTTTTATCTCTCGCTCCTACCTTTCTCCGTTTCTCTATCGTTTCTACCTTTCTCCGTTGCTTTCTATCTCTCCTACCTTTCTCCGTTGCTTTCTATCTCTCCTACCTTTTTTCGTTGCTTTCTATCTCTCCTACCTTTCTTCGTTGCTTTCTATCTCTCTCCTACCTTTCTCCGTTGCTCTCTCTCTCTCTCTCTCCTACCTTTCTCCGTTGCTCTCTCTCTCCTAACTTTCTCTGTTTCTCTCTCCTACCTTTGCTACTCTCTCTCAGACTCTCTCTTTTTCTTCCGCTCTTTCTCTATCATTCTCTCTCTCTTGTTCTTTTTCACCTTCTCTCTGTTATTTCCTACCTCATTTTCATCGTTTGTCTTTGATTTCTTTTCCATTACCTTTTCAAACCAGCTTGCATCTTTCTCTCTCCTCTCTTTCCTTGCATATATAATCTCATACAGTTTCCTTCTCATTGTTGCTTGAAGTTACTTTTCCCTCTCTCTCCCCTTAATCACATTTCCCTCTCTCTCTCGCTCTAATCACATTTTCTCTTTCATTCTCAATCTTTCTGCATTTCTTTATCTCTCGATCTTTTTTCCTAACCCCTCTTTCTCTCTCTCTTCCCGACTATTTCTCTCTCATTGCAATTTGATTTTGACCTTTTAATTCTCTCCTTCCTTTTCTCTTCTGCACTCTTTGTTTCTCTCTTTCATTCTCATGCAGTGTCTCCTCTTCTTTATAATTGCTGTTTAATGCTCTCCGACTTAGTGAGTTCGATCCTCACTAGGTGCACCATACTTCCTGCTTCATAATAAGCTACGGTTAGTATTAGGTTGGTGCAAAAATAATGACGCAATAATGTCGTTTTTGACGTCAAAAAACGACATTATTACGTCATTATTTTTGCACCCACCTAATAAATAACTAATGAATAATATGGGCACTCCGACATTGTGAAATGATTAACAAACTGGTCGTGTTAGATAAATTACGACTGAGTAGTAAGTTCAAGCCTCACTCGGTGCTTCATACTTACGGCCTTGTGCCATTACTATCAGCCAGCTCTTCGATACCTTTTGAGTTAAATTCCGCAAGTAACGACGCGAAAATGTTTTCTACAAATTATTTATTTTGGGTTTTCATTAGAGAAAGTTTTCCCAATCAAAGTGTTGTGGTGATTTTTCTAAGCTTAGCTCAGATGTGGCACAAGGCCGAAAGTATGAGGCACTAAGTGAGGATCGAACTCACTATTCAATCGTGATTAATCTAGCGAGACAAGTTTGCTAACCATTACACCACGTCGAAGTAGCCAAATGATATTCTAAATGCTAGATTTAGCATAAGGCCGAAAATATGGGGCACCCAGTGAGGATCGAACTCACTATTTAATTGTAATTAATCTAGTGATTTTCACACTGAACCCTTTATTCCGAACTAGAATAATCTACCCCGGTAAACAAAATAGAGGGTTCAGTTCGAAATTCCAATCACCTGAAGAAGGCCGGAGCATACAACGACCGAAACGTCGTGAATATGGCAACAAAGATGAGGACATCAGTCCGAACAATGTAAATAGTGTAAATAAATAGAGAGTGCTTAATATTTTTGTTGTAAATTCTCAAGAACAAAAAAAATGTCTAAAATCACTTTCATGTTTTTTATTACAATTCTAATAATCGATCTTTTTAAACATTGCCGAGGAGTAATAATAGTGATGTCAATGAAAGAAAAAGTCCTTTTTTTGCGGGAGCGAAGGTTAAATATTGCCGAATGTCTTTTCTGGTTATTCGTGGCTGGCAACCAATAACCATTATTATAGAATCTCTAGGCAGTAACGCCTGTTTGAATATAAGAGAAAGGGTCAGGACCGTATCATGATCCCTGTGACAACAGCCCAAAAAAATCGATTCTGAACGCCGACGTATGTAGGTCACCAGTAATAAAAAAGAACATTAATCATGGTGCTAGAAATATCAAATTAGTGTGCTTTTACATACCGTGCCTCTTCATGATATGGGTGGTCATGGCTCTCCATAACTTCCTCTCCTTTATAACTCTAAGTAGTAATATATGCCTCCTTATTACTATTTCTGAGATGAGCAATTGTCAATGTGCCTTTTTTATTATTTTTAACTACTGTCATCATCTTCGTTGTTACAGATAAATAAACACAACGTTTCGATCAAGTACCCTCTGATCATCATCAGCGTTCATTGTTTGGTTGATATGGGATATCTGTTTATCATTGTGCTGTTTCTCCCTATAATTCCAGTTATTGCTCGTTTCTACTGAACCTGATCCTGGGATTAAACTCACAACTAGTTGACAGTAACCAACGCCTATATCCATTACGCCATTTCATTCTTTTTAGCTAATGTTTACCCTATAAAAGGCTCAAGAATAACTCGTTAGAAGGTTGCTGAATAAAATTGTTGCGTGGGCGATAAGAGTAAGAGGTAACAAATACAGTTTATGAGGATATGTGGGAAAGATAACGGTTAACCATAGGGTAAGATTGTATTAGTCGGGAAAGCATCATCTTGGGAGTCGGTTCCACAACGTAGCGGTTCTTGAGAAGTAGCTGTTCGGATGGAACTTACTTGGAATGGAATGCGAGTGTTAGAGTTGGTGGAACTAAGGAATGTAGTTCGTCCGAACATTTTCCATGGAAATAGCGATAGAATAAAAAGAGGCTTGCAACGTTTCGCCTGTAGTAGCTTAACGTTTACCCAGACACATATGTTTACTTATCTTAAGTCCATCATATTAGTGTGTCAAAGTAATTACATTTTACCAGAAACGATATAAAAACAAATGTAAGTTAAATTTATTTAAATATTATTTATCATAATTGAAATCATCTTCATTTTTAATGACTACCACCGAAGGGGAACACAAATTATCGATTCTGCATTTAAACAAATTTAGATTTTATCCCCTAAATTTTCAGGGAATGTTTTCAATTTTCTTTCTAACATTTTTGCCACTTATGAAACGTTTGAATGATTGAAGCAAATGAAAATCTGTCGGTACTAAACTTTGTCAATAAGAAGGATGTGAACAAATCTTGCCTCCTGACGATCTTATTTTTTTTCTTGAAGTCCTTTTTCAAGGTGTGTCATTGCATTGTCATACTAGATAATAACATCTTTTCCTGTTCACGGGATACTTCTACCCGTCCAAACTTCTGCTAATAAACATCTTCAACGTTGGATTGTTGGGGATTTGAATCAGCCCTCAAAGAAAAAGTTGTTTAAATATAAAAATATAAGATATTTTTATTTTCGTGTTTTTTTCTTTTACAACTAAATTTTTCTTAGTGTATGTGAGTTTAAAAGTTCTTATGTTTGTCAGAATACAGTCCTTTCCTTGTAGTTATTTTCCAAGATGAAAAGAAATGTGATTTCTTGAGTGTATGTGTGAGAAAGAAAAGTCCAGGGAGAAAGTGTAAGTGTCCCGTAGCTTGGTGCGGAAGATGGGGGGATGTGTAAGTGAATTTCTTTTAAGTCGAGCGTCGTAAATTGTTGCCGTCTGTTGCTGGTCGTCTATCCTTACAGGTTTGTCTATCTGGAAACTCTGCTTAAATATCCTTCAAAGGGATCACGAAGCATTTTTTTTTATTGTTGGCAGAAACACAACACGTATTTAATATTTATTTTCGAAGCATTAATTTTTTTTAACCGGAATGATGCGTAATCCTCCGACTCAGAAGCCATTTTTTGTCATTTAGTGTTTGACGGTCTTGGTGTTTATTTGCGTCTTCTCTCAACAGATCCTTCCTTGTTTTGTCATGTACGACACCTTTCATATTCCATTTTGTTTGATGGAGACCTGGTTTTGTTTTTTGCCAATGGTTTCTCCTTTTATGATAGCCACTATTTTTTTTTCATTTTCTTTTGACATACCAAACTCATTTTTCATCATCGACACAAAATAAAAGTTGTCATTGGCCGATGGAAAGTTGTATTCGGTTCCCAAGCGAAAACTCACGTGGAAGCCGAATTCCTACTTTTGTAAGTTTTCCTAATTCGCTTGACATTTAAACATGACATCTCCCGGTGCTTTTACGTGGATTTAATAGTCGCTTACAAATCTCTTCGTTCAGAGTTAGTCGTCTTCCAAAGCGAGGCTTATCGGATATGTCACAGTTGCCATTTTAAAGCCCTTTTAAACTACAGCTGACATATGCAAACCTTCATTGCATCCGTTTAAACGGAACAAATGTTTTTTAAATATCTCTGTAGCAGTCCTAACCTTTTAGAATTCACAGAGTAAGCAGATGTGAATATGTTACTTTTCAATGTTATAATCCTGCATGGGGGTTAAACTCTGAAATGCACTATAAAAATACCCTGTCGGGTAGAAAAAATGACAAACTAATTCTAGACGCTGTTTCATACGATTTGAACTTAGTTCTAGAGTCATAATTCGTAGCCGTGAAATACCTAGTTACTTTCCGATTTACTCCCTGGATGTTTTGCCACTTATGAAATATTCTAGTGATCAAAACAAGTACAAAGCATAATCTTTCCTTACGTTCTTATTTTTCTTTGGGGCCCCTTTTCAGGGTGTGTCCTTGGCATGCTGGAAAATAACACCTTTTTCTGTTTACCAAAACAGAACATTTTCGACATAATGTTTCGTTTACCAGATCATTTTTTTTTGTAATGTTGTCCGGGGTGGTTATTGAAAATAATAACTTACAAAATATAAGGGTTTATTTTAAACAAGAACAATACAAATAGATACAGTGTAACCCGGATATAAGAGACCAGGGTATAAGAGAAACCCCGATATAAGAGAGATTTTCTCTGGTCCTAAATTAGAGCCATACTTACCTAAACAAAATAGACCAAACCCGGATATAAGAGAAACCCGGATATAAGATACTTCTTATCCGGTCCCGACAACTCTCTTATATCCGGGTTACACTGTATTTCAGTTATGTGCCATGCGTGATACACGTTTAGGGGATCGTGTATCTTTCGATACATGACTGACAAGGCAGATTTTTTCCCGCAGTAGGTTGCCATTTCTTTCTGCAGTAGACCAGCTGTTATCCAAGGCTATAGAACCCGGTTTCTCCTGCTATTTACTCATAGCTAGGGGAAGAAGAAGATTCATACCTTTCCCAAAGTATTAGCACGTTCGACGATAGCCTAGAGGTAAGATATCAGACTGATGTCAAATCAGTCAGGTTTTTATCCCGGTTTGAAGCAATCGGACGTCTAGCTACACTGAGGAGCTGTGATACAGCGAAACAGTCTGTCTGTCGATGACTGGGTTAGTCGATTCATAATTCGGAGCCGTAAAATACGTAGTGATTTTCCGAATAAGTTCCTGGATGTTTTGCTAATTATGAAATATTCTAGTGATCGAAACAAGTACAAAGAATATTTTTCCTATGTTCTTATTTTTCTTTGGGGCCCTTTTTCATGGTGTGACCTTGGCATGCTGGACATTTTCTGTTTATCCAAACGGAACATTGCCGACATATTTCGTTTACCCGATCAATTTTTTGTAATGTTGTCCGGGATGGCTATTGAAAATAATAACTAGAATGGCAACTTACAAAATATAAGGGTTTATTTTAAACAAGAACAATACAAATAGATATTTACAAGTTCTTTCTATATTTCTGAGATGAGGTATTATGTACACTATTTACATTATTCGGACTTCATCTTTGTCGCCATATTTATTACAACGTTTCAGACGTTGTATGCTACGGCCTTCTTCAGGTGGTTGGAATGTCAAACTGAACCCTTTATTTCGCTCACTGGGGTAGACTGTTCTAGTTCCACGTGCCATGTTTAATGGATGTCAGTTGTCAGTTATCTCCTGTTAATTCCCCTCTCCAAGTTCTCCACTGCCTTAACCGAGTACTGAACTCACACTCTTTGAGTCATGTCACTGGATCTAACCAACGCCTTTATTCACTGCTCCATGTGTCCTTGAGGACACATTTCAGTTCAGTTCGACATTCCAACCACCTGAAGAAGGCCGGAGAGTACAACGGCCGATACGTTGCAATAAATATGGCGACAACGATGAGTCCGAATAATGCAAATATTTCACAAGTTAGTTTGAAGCTGGAAAACAAGTCCCCCACCCCTGAGACTAACACCATAGATGCTTATATTCCTACTGGATCAGTCCGTTTAATAGAGGGGTATCATTTCTTTGTATACTGAGGGTTATCAGTTCGTTTCCTACAACAAAATTTCTGGCAATAAACGTCTACAGTGTTGGTTCTTCCATATTCCAGGAGCTCCTAATGGACGACACCTTTCATATCGCCCACCCCTGACACAGATCAAGGGGTTCTTTCGGTGGAGTCTTGGTTCTGGTTTCCCATTGGATGATAGCCACTGTCTTTTAAGTTTTCTGCTGATATGGCAAATGTATATTTCATTGCTTGTTATTATAAGATGCAAAAATGAAAGGTTGGTATTCATGCTTCAGAAGGTGTAACGTTGGGTCCGGTTGTTAAAGCAACATTTCATGAAGAACCCAAATACCTTCTTTGAAAGTTTTAGCAATGAAGCTCTGAAATAGACAAAAATGACACAGTCGGATAAGAGAGATGATAAAAAAAAATAAATAAATGACCTCATGTGGATATAGTCTATTTCAAACCGGCACAACATTATGCCAGACTTCATCAGCCCTAGACTGACTGTTTCGTTCGGAATCAGGGGTTTTGAATTTAGTTTAGATAGTTATGATTCCGAGACAGTCAGTTTAGGGCGGAAAAAGACTGGGATAAGGTTGTGCCGGTTTGACATAAATTATACCCACATGAGATAATTTTGTATTTTTTGCTGTATAATATATATATATATATATATATATATATATATATATATATATATATATATATATAATTATTTATTTTTAAAGAAAAAAAATTATAACATAAATATGTTAGAAAATCACTACAAAAATAGCCATTTTGTTTCAACACCCTCGGTGTCTTATCAAGTGATGACGTTGAATGTAAAATAAATGGTTTTAAAAGTTTCAAATTAATTAATAATCCTACGCAAGGGGAAAACGTTGTTACAAAGGCTAGATGGACCAATCAAAACACAAGTACAGGAAAATTCAAAAAGCTCGATAACGAAGTCATGTTATAATATCTATTCAGATGTTTAGTATTAAAAAATAATTTATTCCAACGAATAATTACTAAATTATATGATAAAATTTAATATTAAAATTTAAAACTGCTAATTACAAAATCAAAATTTAAAATTTATTCGCTATCAAGTTTACAACTATAAAAAGAAGAAATATATATGTTATTCAATTTATTTTTTCATTGAAGTTACTTTAGCTATATTTAATATCCGGTCTTTTTACAATGTATACATTTTAATCCTCATGGTGTGTAAATGGGGTCCTAAACTCACGTGTAAAACAAACGCAGTCAGATTCTAATACATAAGCACCAAGACATATACACACAAAAAAAGGGACAAGACAGAGAACATCTCCACGGTCTGTCATGAAAAAAAAGGGGTGGGGAATGGGAGAAGGGAAATCAACACACACGCACATATATACATAATTAAAAGTGGATGCACTTTCCATACACATAGATACATATAAATACATGCACACACATCCACAGACATTGACCCAGACAGATAAATATTTAAGACAGAAAATGTCATTGCATGAATGTTAACAACCTGTTGAAATCTAACTTAATCGAGTAAATATACAAAGATAAAAATGATTAAAATTAATATTATTTAATATATTAAAATAGTGTATGTAAAAAACAAACAAAAAAAAACCCGGACATTAAAGTCAACACCCATCGGTAATTACGATGTCCACCTCATATACATATAAGTATATACATACACACACACACATACACACACATATATACGCATTCAAATATATATATATATACACATATATACATACATATACACACATATATACATATATATACATATACACATACACATACACATACTTATACATATATACAAACACATACACACATACTCACACATATACATAAATATACATACATACATAGACACCGAAATATCTACACATACATACATAAACATATACATACGTATACATTTCCATGGTACCAAGTACACATACACATACATACACATATACATATATGTACCCACAAATATACACACAAATATGTGTACACATACTTACAAATAAATACATATATACACAGCAATACACAAATATAAACATATATACATACATATATACTAACCCATGTGGCCGTAATGACATACCCAAGTTTCCCTACCTACACGTACACATAAACAATTTCATATACAGTAGGTGTCAACATACATATATACAACTGCAAACCTACATAAGTAAACACACACACACACACACACACATATATATATATATATATATATATACATACACATACATACATACATATACACACACACATATATATACATATATATATATATATATATATATATATGTATATATATGTGTGTGTGTATATGTATGTATGTATGTGTATGTATATATATATATATATATATATGTGTGTGTGTGTGTGTGTGTTTACTTATGTAGGTTTGCAGTTGTATATATATATATATATATATACATATATATACACATACATACATGCATACACACACACAGAAATATACATACACATAAATATCTACATAAAAATACTTATCTATAGTAATAAATACACATATATACGTACATACACATAAATGTAAGTACCTCTACGAAATCGCTAAAAAAAGAGCATAGTCTGATGAAAAAGACGCCAAACTTTATGAAAACAAAATTTTATCGTCTAAATGCTTATGTTTTTATGAAGAGGATAGACCAAATTTTTTTTTAATTATTTTTCAAAATTTTTTCCATCTTTTTAGAATATTCTAAATTTTGTTTTAAAAACTTTGTTTATCTTTGTTGCAAAAAGGGGTAGTAAATAACATAGATAATTTTAGCGCGTTTTTTTTTGTATTTACACACATTAATTTTGAAAATCTTGTAAAAATAAAAATAATTGTCAGATGTTAATGAAAGTTTCAGAAACTATTCACAGATGATCGAAATTATTATAAATATGTTGTTTTTTATAAAAGTCATGGCAGAAATATTTTTTTTTCATTTTTATTAACACCCCATAACTAATTTTATGAAAAACTCTAGAAATTAGATCTTGCCGCCCCCTACAAATTGCAATAGTTAAAAGCACAAGGCTTTGAAGAATGCAAATCATGTATTTTTTTTTTTTTAATTGTGGCCAACGTACCTGAAAATCAGCTCTGAATTGTAACATACAAAACTCAATAAAACAAATATATTATTTAATTTCAAATGCTTTTATTTGCTTCTATTTGTTTTTATGAATATGGACAATATTTTCTGAAAGCAAAAACTTTTTCCAATGAAAATTGAATTTTTAATACAATTATTTGTTATTTCTTTTAATTATAATAGATTTTTACATTAAGTATTTAAAAATATTATAAAATTAGTTAAAAGCAGTGCCTAGCTTTCAATTGTGTCCAGATGAGACCGCCATTGTCTAGCGCTTTGAAAATTGTATCGTTTGGACCGAGTTACATTTTTAATGACGTTGGCTAATCGGATTGATTAGCCAACGTCATTAAAAATGTAACTTTTATGCTTATAATAGAGCGTTAATTACAAAGTACGGAAGATCAACCAGGATACAATCTCTAGTTGCATTATTTGAGTTCAGCATTGTTCTCCGCTCTTAAGGCCTTTACTTTTGCGAAACACGTATGGAAAAATATAATTATATATAAAATTATAGTATTTTATGTACACTTCTGATAAAAATTCATAAGGTACGTATAAATAATAGATACCTCTTTCTTATGAAATTTAATCTCACTCTTAACAGTCTTATTTTTTAATTTCTTTATATTTTCCATAAAGCATCGTAAACGTAAAGATGAAAGCTAAGTACAAAAAAAAAAAAAAAATGAAAAATTAGAGCGCTGAAAGTTTTTCTTAAAAGTAACGAGGTAAATAATTTGTTCATTTAAATCTAAATAATTTCACTTCCTTCCATCCGTAGAAAGAATTATCCTCCCGTAAGTTATCTAAACGTCATAAATCACAGCTGTCAACAGCTGTCAACAGCTGTCAACGAGGCGAAAGGTTATGACCTGCTTTGTTTTATTTTCAAATTACATTTTTTCGGCGCAGAAGCTAAGTTAAGCTTGGTTCAAAATGTTTTAAATAAACATTATAATTTCTGATTTTATTAAAATCAGTTTTGAAAAAAATGATAATTGATTTTTAAAAGAATATCAAAGTCAGATTTTCATCTTTTTAACAAATGATTGAAAATGATTGATTATCTGTCCTTTTTTGGTGACAAAAAAAAAACAAAATTTGTAACGAAAATTTCGGACGTGCTAGGAACGATTAAAAAATGTAAAAAAATACCCCAAAAATACTTTGATCTTTCCTCTTTAATAATAATATGAACATTAGACGATAAAAAATTGTTTTCGTCAAGTTCGGCGTCTTTTTCATCATGCTATCTCTGTTTGTTTACATTTTCGTGGAGGTACCTACATAAATGCAACGACATTTGACCAAAGACATATATAAATATACAGACATACATACACATACATAGGCATAGACATACTTCGATATACATGCAAACACAAAAATACACGTATCCTAACATACATATATAAAAAAAAACAAAAAACATCCATACCAACATAAATATACGTAAATAAAATTAGGTACACAATATAACAATACACATACAAACATATACACACATATATATATATATATATACATACACATACATCTACATATATTCACATATATATATATATATATATATATATATATATACGTACATATACATATATATATATATACCTACACATACATGCACACATACACATACATGCACACACACACATATATATATACACACATACACATACATACACATACACCTACACACACATATATATATACACATACACACATACATATATATACACAACTACATACATTTTATGTTATAAATTTTTTTCTTTAAAAATAAATAATTATATCTGCTCTACTTTGTATTGAGCACTCTTTTAAGAATAGTAATTGTTGGTTATTGGAATTCATTCCATATACACCAATCATATACTTGTATATATATATATATATATATATATATATATATATATATATATATATATCTATATATATATATATGTATATATATAGGTGGATAACCATTTGTTAAATTTTCCAAAACTGAAGCAGTAATTTACAAAGCGGAAGTAATACATATGAATGTCCAGAAAAAATGGACATAGGATGTACTGAAGGAAACTTCAAGAGGAGGTGTTTTTTATCACAAGTCATCATTCAAGCTAGAAAGTCTTAGGAATTCTACCAGACTAGCCAATCATGTGTGAAAATTAAAAGGAAACACTAATAAAGATTTGATTGTAAAGTAGAAAATTAAAAAAAAAAATGACAAACCTTACAATGATCATAGTAATATCTGCAACCTTCGGCAACAAGAAAAGTTAGCTATAATAACATTTCCAGACCAAAAACACATTTTGAATGAGAGATCGGAAATTATGACTAGTTGCATACACACTAAAAAGTTAGTTTTGAGTTCGTATCAACTAGAATGAAAAGTAAGTTTGAACATTTCAGTGAAGCACCCACCGATACCGTTCCAATAAGCTTGCTTTTCTTCTCCCCCTCATCGTCCCCTTCTATCACACTTCATGTCGTGCGTTTATGTATTTAGTCTTAAAAAAATAATTCGTTAATTCGTGTTATCTAGCGTGATCAACATTATGAACAAGGCCAGCACGATCAAGCCCTCGGCCACAATGACTTGTGACTTTGTACTAGCACAGCTATCAACG
>OZ010615.1:25323896-25371396 GCA_963932145.1 Acanthosepion lycidas | reverse complement strand
GGGCGAGGGAAGAGAGAGTGAGAGAGGGGTTGGATTGGCTGAGTGAGGTGGGTATTGGAAGAGAGAGAGGCGAACTAGATGGACGCAGAGACAGGGTTCGATGGAAGAGAAAGGAACTGAGTGAGGCGGCCAATGAAGAGGAGAGACTTCGATGAAAGGAAGAAGGGAAGGATGGAAGCGGAGAGTGGGGTTTGATGAAAGAGAAAGATGAGCTGAAAGAGGGAGTTGGATGGAAGAGAAAGAGGGAGTGAGAGAGGCGAGAAATGGAAAAGAGAGAAGCCGAGTAGATGGCAGGTGAGAAAGTGTGGCTGAGAGAAGCTGGAAATGGGAGAGGAAAAGGTTTTAATGAAAGAGAGAAGGGAGGATGGAAGCGGAGAGAGGGTTGGATGGAAGAGAAAGTAGGGCTGAGAGAGGGGGTTGATGGAAGAGAAAGAGAGAGGCAGGAAATGGAAGAGAAAGAAGTGGGGTAGACGGAAGCAGAGAGGGGTTATATGGAAGAGAAAGGGACTAAGAAAGGAGGTTGATGGAAGGGAAAGAGGGCCTGAGAGACAGAAATTCCAAAAGAAGCACGCAATTAGAGAGGGATTGTACAAGTTATTTTGTGAGAGAGAAAGAGAAAATGGCTGCCAATGTAAGTGAGAGTAAAAAACAATGGCGTAATACTGAAAGGATCATGAGATGCTACACCAATTTCACACAAAGGCCAATTTTTATTTAGAACCCAATAATGATTGAAGACATAAGCAATGACCTAGAATATTAAATTATAATAATATTATTATTTATCTATAATAACTCGAATTGGCTTAGATAGATATTACAATAGATACATAAATATTACACGAGATAGATATTACAGCACAGATAGATATTTCAATAAATAGACATTGCAACACACAAATAAATATTACGGCACATAGATAAAAGACAAAAACTTACGTAGATAGATGAGGATATTTTAAGTGTAGCTTAAATGTGGTAAAAGGCTGAAACTATCAAACACCCAGTGAGGATCTAACTCCCTAGTCAATCGTAATTGATATAACGAGACAAGCTTACTAACGATTACACCAAAATAACGTGCTCAGACCTAAATGGATAACTAGACACAGACCGAGAGAGATAAGTAGAATAGATATTAGCTAGATAAAGTAGATATATACAAACAGGCATGAATAGATAGATACACAGACAGAACAGATATATACGAACAGGATTAGATAGATAGATAGATAGATAGATAGATATGAACAGCGTTAGATAGACATGAACAGGATTAGATAGATAGAAACAGGCATAAATAGATAGATTGGCTTCACAAAACAAAGACCAAGAGGGAGTCTGTACACGTCGCTTGCAGGCACGTTTATCTAATACGGGACAGGCAAACACAGCCGCAGCTGAAAGTTAATTCTGGGCGCGATGCCATCGTGTTGCAGTACAAACTCCCCCGCCTCTTGTCTCTGAGAGCGGCCCTGAAGGTATTTTCAAAGAAGGATACAACATGGTTGGTGGTAAAACGCCAGGCGTCACGGTTCGAATACGAACAGGCATAGATAGATAGCTAGAAACAGGCATATATAGATAGAGACGAACAGGCATATATGGATAGATAGATAAGAAAAGGAATATATAGATAGATATAGATACGAACAGTCATATATATATATATATATATATATATATATATATATATATATATATATATATATATATATATATATATATATATATATATATATATGTAATGAAAAACAAACCACTTTAAGGTACCATTACGATAATTTATTTCACCTAAATCCTTTTTTAAGGATTCAGGATCATCAGGTAAAACCTCCAACAACGAATTGAGAGGAAAAATGGGATTAGAAATTGGTGGGTAGTGTAATTTTTGTAATTTAATAGAGGGGGTTGAGAGTGGTAGTTAAACAGACAATATAAAGTATAGGGAGGGGTTAATTTTATCTCTCTCTTAAGTATGTTTTATATTGGAGTAGGAGGAGTGACAGAACCTTGACCTCTTTAGATGGTTAATAAAACGGAAATGAATTGTAGAAAATGTATACAAGTGAGTCTTATGGTAAAGAGAGAGATAGGGGGAGGGGGAAAGAGAGATGGAGTTGTTATAATTTTGTTTTAACAAAATTATGTAAAAGATAGTTTGTTTGATAGAAAATTCGACGTCTGAAAAAAAATTTTGTTATTAACTTAAATCTTTCATTTTTTAAGTAAATAGTTTCAGGACTAAATATAACTATTATTGTAATAAACATATTTATCTAGGACATAAGGAAATATTTAAAATTTTAATAGTTTATTCACCCGACGAATTGTATTTCCTCAATATAAAAAAAAAAACATAACTTAACTTAACTATATATATATATATATATATATATATATATATATATATATATATATATATATATATAGGTAACTACACTCGTCTCGGAAAATCTTCGGTTTCTTGATTTGCTAATGGTCAAATCAATCTCGAAGGAAAAAAATGTTTTAAAAAAAAGAAAGAGCTATGAACATGAACGTCTGTCGAAAATAATCGTAAAGCATACAGGTCCAAAGCCCAAAGAAAAAAACTCCGATACGAGTAATCAACTAACTAAAAGTACTCAATACAAACGTAGAGCAGACCTAGTTAAACTTAGAGAGCCAGACAAAACCTACCAAGGTTTCACCTAAGCGGATCGTCAGGGAAAGCTGGCTATAGATAGATAGATAGATAGATAGATAGATAGATAGATAGATAGATAGATAGATAGATAGATAGATAGAGCCAGCTTTCCCTGACGGTCCGCTTAGGTGAAACCTTGGTAGGTTTTGTCTGGCTCTCTAGGTTTGACTATATATAGGGAAAGCTGGCTATAGCCCGTTTTAGGATCAAAGTGTAGTATCTGTGCTTTGTGATCATGCGGGCTGGGTTCTGTCGAACTCCCTAATGCAGGGAGGAACTCGGAGGAAGCTTTGCCGAAGGGCAAGGTTTCCTTCGGGGAGGTAGACAGGACCTGAACCCGTCCAGGCGGGTTCAAAGGTCATATTTTTGGCCGAGCCTACGGGCTCGCGGGCAACCCACATTAAACCGGCCTTGTGCCACATTTAATCCTCGTGGGTGGGTTAATAAATACTAGCTGGCTATTATATATATATATATATATATATATATATATATATATATATATATATATATATATATATATATATATATATATATATAATAGATACGAACAGGCTTATATAGATAGATAGATTCGTAGATATGAGCAAGCATAGATAGATTGATGTGAGCAGGGATAGATAGATAGATAGATAGATAGATAGATAGATAGATAGATAGATAGATAGATAGATATGAAAAGGCATAGGTATGAAAAGTCTGTGAGATAGATTCGCACTAATGTTAAATTATCGTTTGTCCTTTGAAGCCAGAAAAGAAAAAAAACAAGTCCAATAGCAAATTGTTCTTCCAGCTGGCTAGTTATTCTTTTCGCTAAATGATTTGCAGATTGCAACCACACATCACTTCCTCCTTAGATGGAACATGACAATGATAAAGAGTTTATTATAACTTGTGGTCATTTTCGTGACTTTTTGACAGAAGTTCGCGCGGAAATTCTCCTCTAATTACAAGGCCTAATGACATCGCAGTCAAAAGCAACGCTGATACATTGTCTCGGTCACTTGATTTTATTATCAATTCAAATAAAACAAAATGTGTAAAACGCATCTGCGTGTGTGAATTTAACTTCGATATCTAACATCTAATTATCCATAAACTGTTAACTTTCCTTCTATTGTTCATATCTCTCCACATAATTATATGATGTGTGTCTTTGTATAATCTACATATTTTTATGTCTTTTTAAATTAACTGCTTTAGTTTCTTTGTCTCCGACTTTCGTTTCTTTCTTTTCGGATTTCGTTTCTTTCTTTTCGCTTTTCGTTTGTTTTCTCTTTGTTTTCCGTTTCTTTTTTCTGTTTTTCGTTTCTTTCTTTCTGTCTTTCCCTTCTTTTTATCTGCCTTTCGGTTCGTTTCTTACTCGCTGTCATTCGTTTAGTTTCTTTCTCTCTGCCTTTCATTTCTTTCCTTTTGCCATCCGTTTCGTTTCTTTGTTTCTGCTTTCGTTTCTTTCCCTCTGTCTTTCGTTTCGTTTCTTTCTCTCTGTTTTTCGTTTTGTTTCTTTCTCTCTGTCTTTCGTTTCTTTCCGTCTGTCTTTCGTTTTGTTTCTTTCCCTGTCTTTCGTTTCTTTTTCTCTGTTTTTCGTTTTTTTTCTTTCCCTCTGTCTTTCGTTTCGTTTATTTCCCTCTGTCTTTCGTTTCGTTTCTTTCTCTCTCTTTTTCGTTTCGTTTTGTTCTCTTTCTGGTTTTCTTTTCGTTCTCTCTATCATTAATTTCATTTCCTTCTCTCTCCCTTTCGTTTCGTTTCTTTCTCCCTGTCTTTCGTTTCTTTCTCTTTGCCTTTTTCTTCTTTTTCTCTGCTTTTCACTTCGCTTTTTTTCTCTCTGCCTTTGCTTTTTATATGTCTGTCTATCAATCTATATCTTTCTTTCCCTGTCTTTCGTATCTTTCTCTTTGTTTTTCATTTCGTTTCTTTCCCTCTGTCTTTCGTTTCTTTCCCTCTGTCTTTCGTTTTGTTTCTTTCTCTCTGTCTTTCTTTTCTTTCTCTCTGTTTTTCGTTTCGTTTCTTTCCCTCTGTCTTTCGTTTCGTTTCGTTCTCTTTGACTTTTTCTTCTTTTTCTCCGCTTTTCGTTTCGCTTTTTTCTCTCTGCCTTTGCTTCTTATATGTCTGTCTATCTATCTATATGTTTAGCTATCTCTCTTTCTGTTCATCTCTCTCTATATATATATAATACCTTTCTGTCTATCTATCTCTTTTTCTCTAACTTCCTATCTATCTATCTATCTATCTATCTATCTATCTATCTATCTATCTATCTATCTATCTATCTATCTATCTATCTATCCAGCTAGCTAGCTAGCTAGCTAGCAGTTTTTTCTAACGTTGTATACATCTGATGTCCCTTTTCTACTATATTTATATTTGACATCCACAAACTCTTAACGTTCTTTGCTTGTTGATGTCGACCTCTTTCCCCATAACTGTTAAATCCCTGTATATATATATATATATATATATATATATATATATATATATATATATATATATATATATATATATGTTTATATCCATGTGCTTATAGAGCTGCATCAATAAGTTCGTAGCCTGACGACAAAGTCAATCGCTCAATCTTATCCTAAATGTTCACTGCGTAACTTTCGAATTATGAAGAAGCGTTAGATTTAAGACTATTGAAAAAAGCAGAATATTGTGTTGAAAAACATCGCATAAAGTTTGTTTTCATTTTTCCATTATTAGACTATTGACTTATTGATTCGCCTACGTACGTTGTTTTGGATAAACTCGGATAGATAAAGGGTCGGGTCGGTTGCTCGTACGACATGTCAACCATTGTTCGCTTATTTAAAATTAACATAACCCATTATTATTATTATTATTATTATTTTTATTTTCTTTGATTTATGGCGTTTACACATTTCTTTCCGGATCCCGCCAAGGGACCTAAGGTTAGAAATGGCATCATGACACTTTCCACTGACAAAAAAAAAAAAAAAAATAAATGACATAGACAAAGCGCTTCGTAAAGTGTGGGCTGTACTTGTCAGAACAATTTTTTGTATCTCCTTGAGGCATGGACTTCCAGGAATCCCTTCAATTAGTCTACTGCAATCTTTTCCAACCAGTCCTAGGGCTCCAACTACAACAGGGATTGTTGATGTTGCCATATGCCACATATTATTATTATTATTATTATTATTATTATTATTATTTGAGTCTATAAGCATTTACTTGATCGTTTGCAATTTAGTCTGTAAGGCCTTCACTTGTTACATGTCGAGTTATAGTTAACATATTCTACTCACGGTCGGCAGAGCTGTGAAATAGCTAGCTAGATAGATATATAGATACTGGCATAGATAATCTCTCCCACCCCACACTCTCTCTCATTCGGATTATTTCATTTTCTCCCTTCCTCTGTGCTCACTCTTTCTTAGCTTGTTCACTATCTCTCTCTCTCTCTCTCTCTGTGCGAGATTGTTTCCCTTCTCCCTCTCTCTCCGCTCTCTTTCTCTGACTGTTTATCCTCTCTCACAGACACACAATCTCTTTGTATCTCTCTCTGTTGCTCCCCTCTCTCGCTCTCTTGTTCTCAAACACTTTTTGTTTCTCTCTCTCTCTCTCTGTTTCACCTCTGTCTTTGTCTCTCTCTCTCTCTCTCTAACGGCCTTTTCTCGTCTCTCTCTCTTTGACCGTTTCTCCTCTCTCAGACTCTTTTTGTCTCTCTCTCTCGCTTTCGTTTTGACTTTCTCTCAGGCTCTTTATTTGTTAACTTGTTAACCCCGCAGTTATTTATATCTGTTTCTCCAATGTCCTGTCTACTTTATTCTTTAATTCTATATTTAAACATATCGTCACCCCATAAGAATTATTCAACTTAATAGTCATAAGTAATATCCAACATTCCTGCTTAATTAGAATTTAATGTCCCAGATCAGTCCTTATCAACAGCCTTCTTCCGACGATTCACAGGTTTCATAATATTATTTTTGTAAAATACTTTTGGTTTGCAAGACAAAAATATAGAGAGAGTAGTCTGAAAATCTATCATGTATTTCAAGAACAAGTTCGGTAGACTTCAGAACACGTAATCACATAGAGCAACATCTGGAAAAATAAACGATGGGATTTTCTTCCAACCTAGATCTTCAAATATTTCAGATATTGTGTTTGCCGTATGAGGCCTGCATTTCTTAATCAATTCAGCCCAAGCAAGGCGATAATGCCGCTAAGACGCAAGGGGGCTACTGGGAGTGAAAAAGAATGAAAAAAAAACATTACAAAGAACGGAAAACCCAATCGTAAACAGGAAACAAGGGATAAAACTATACTCCTGTTCAAAAGACCGGGGAGGAGTGTAAGCCGAGTGATGGGGGAACCTATCTACTCCTATTAAAGAGAAAAATAATTAAATCATTAGTAAATAAAATTTCTGGGTTTAGGTGGAGGCGTTAGAAGTATAGAGTTGAAGTAGAATTTAGAAGAGACAAACCCAATGCTAAACTGGAAACAAGGTGATAAACCTATACTTCTGTTCAAAAAACTGGGGGTGGGGATTGTAAACTGGGCGATAAGAGAACCTATCGACTCATATTGAGGAGAAAAATAACTAAACAATTAGTAAATACAATTTCAGAGTCTAGGCAAAGACGTTAGAATTATAGTATTGAAATAGGTTTAAGAAGGAACTGGAAATTCAATCTTTTTTTAATCATTTCACCTCAAGCAAGGCGATAATGCTGCTAAGACGCAAACGGCTACTGGGGATAAAATAGAACGAGAAGACATTAGAAGGAACCGGAAACGTAATCCTAAACAGGAAACAAGGGATAAAACTCTACTCCTGTTCAAAAGATTGGGGAAGATTGTGAACCAGGCGATAGGCGAACCTATCTGCTACTAGTGAGGAGAAAAATATGTAACAAATAAGTAGTAAAAAAATGTTTCAAAGTTTAAACGGTGATGTCAGAAATATAGAGTTGAAGTAGACTTTAAAAGGAACCGTGAGAATGAAACAGCAGAACAGCAAATAATAAAATACAGCCTTTTTTCATTCTCCACGGTTTTTGAAACACTGTATCCGTTGATGATAAAATGTCTTCTGTAATCGAAACATAATCAAAATGGAGCACACAATATGATCATAGACTGCAAACGACGAATTCTTTCTTCGATGGAGATCTGTTGTCTGGTTAGGCTTTAGCGAGTTCGCTCCCACTCAGACATTGTCCGCGGCGCTTTGTAATTTGGAAGAATGGCTACTTTTCGGGGGCGATGATTTCTTAAAAAATTCAAAAATAGATTTACGAGGACGCGAAATATTTTAGAATGGTGACAATATCGTTCATTCAATCGCTTTCAGATTTCAGATATTACAGAAAGACTCGCTAGCAGAGAAGGCTACCATTTAGATTATTTTTAAGACAGAAAATATCATTCAATCTAAAGCTATTAGCTCACGACATTACTTATGGTGGATTGATAATCCACTCTCTGCTACCCACAGTTGTTACTTCGTATATATATATATATATATATATATATATATATATATATATATTATAAATTTACTAATTTAAAAATATGTTGCCATGGATTTTGATTTTTAAATTAGTAAATTTATAATATTTATGCTCTGTACAATTGCATGGAGCACTGTTTAGTAAAAAATATTAATAAGAGCACCGGATTATATATCTTTCTCTTTATTATTATTATTATTATTATTATTATTAATATAAACATGTATATACATATAATATATATATATATATATATATATATATATATATATATATATATATATATATTATATTATATATTATATATATAATATATATATTATATATTTTATATATATAATATATATAATATATTATATAATGTATATATAATATATATAATATAATGCATATATAATATATATTATATAATGTATATATAATATATATATTATATATATAATATATATATAATATTATATGATATATATTATATATATAATATATATATTATAATATATTATATATATTATAATATATTATATATATTGTATAAATTATAATATGTTATATATATTATATAAATTATACATATATATAATATATTATATATATATATATTATATATATTATAATATATTATATAGCGTATAAATTATAATATATTATATATATATTATATAAATTATACACATATAATATATTATATATATAATATATATAATATTATATGTATAATGTAGATATATATGCTGACCACTAATATTATTAATATATATTATATAATATATATATATATTATGTATAATATATATAATGTATATTATATAATATGTATAATACAATATATATATATTAAATAATATAATATATATAATATAATATATATTATATATATATATTCTATATTATATGTATTATATATATTATATGATATATATATTATATAATATATATATATTATAATATATATATATAATATATATGTTATATATTATATATATAATATATATATTATATAATATGTTATATATTATATATATAATATAGATATATAATATAGATATATAATATATATTATATAATATATATATATGTATAATATATACATATAATAAATATTTTATAGATAATATATATTACATATATAATATAGATATTTTTAATTTATTGTATTTACAACTAATAAATAAACATACTTTTTATATAATTAAATGTAAACAGATGCATAATAAGTAAATATGCATAGAAAACTGAAATTTTTTTATTTAATAGAAATAAATCCTATTTATCCATTTTAATTGGTGAAAAAGTATTCGTATAATGAATTTTTTTGATTTTAAAACTTTTAAATTGCTTTAATATTCTAGATTATTCAAGTAGAATATTCTAGAATGTTCCAATAATGTTATCAGTCGTTATTTTGGCCTCAATATACAAATAGAACATTCTGTTATTGATATTCGTGCAAGAAGGTTTTCATTATGCAAGAGGTAAATGATCGACAAATTCGCAATAAGGTAAAAGTTACAGGAAAATCTAAGAATATTCCATTTACTACCATTAGTTCATTCATTGCAAGGTATAATAGACGTAAAACTGTTGAAAACCAATGAACAGGTTCTGCATAGAAAATTTCTTCAAGATCTAGGGGAAATTAATGTTAAATTAAACAAAGTCCAATTGTTACTTGGCAAGATTTGTAGGATGATTTGCTTTTATCAGGAATCTGTGTCACCAAACGGACAATAAGCAATGAAATTCATAGGAACAATCTAAAGTCATCCTCCCCTCGGAAAACTCCACTGCTATTGAAAAGACACAGAGATGACAGGTTGAAATTCATTCATAAACATAAGGATGAGAAAGACTGTATTGGGAAAGAGCATTATGGACAGACGAAACCAAAATTGAATTGTTTGGATGTAATTCTTGAAATCATGTAATGGAGGAAAGATGGCGATGCCTTCAAACAAAAGAAAACAGTTCCAATAGTGGAATTGTCCATAGTGGAATTGTCTGCTGTCGTAGCAGCATCATGGTTTGGGGATGTTTTCTGCAAAAGGTACTGGCAACACATCAGGAATGCAGTGTAACCCGGATATAAGAGACTCGGATATAAGAGAAACCCGGATATAAGAGACTTCTTCTCCGGTCCCGACAACTCTCTTATATCCGGGTTACACTGTATTTAGTATTGTTTTTTTTTTTTTTATTTTTTTTTTTAGATTTAATGATTTTCATTAGCTTTGTGTATAAACTTGTGCACAAAGTACTGTAGTTAAAGTTTAAATAAGCAGTCATCTTGGGACCAGGAACGGATTAATCCATTTTACATATATTGCTATTAGAATAATAGTTTCGGCTTACGAACATTTCGGCTTACGAGCGGGCTTCAGGAACGAATTAAATTCGTGAACCGAGGTTCCACTAATATATATATATATATATATATATATATATATATATATACATTGAAGCTATCAAGAGCTGACAGCATTACTCAAATCAGGAGACTGTTGGAGACTTGAAGAGACTTACTGTCACTTTACCCCTAGCGAAAACCACCAGTTAATGGTGGACAAATAATGAAGAATGATAATAATGAAGCTGATCGTACGTGAACCGGTGTTTCAACGTGATAAGGCCGTAAGGTTGAGATAGATGGGTAAAGAAAGAGAGGGTTAGGGATATTAATATAGTTAGATATTTCCTTCGTGTTCCATTGATAAGAAGGAAGCTTCTTTCCAAGACCGCTACTTTGTGGGGAAAACTCCCGAGTGAATGCTTCCCTGATCACTACAAGATTTTAACCTCTTCAAGTTTAAGGTCAACCATTATCTATCCAACCTATCTTCATAATCTTCACTTACTTCCATCTCTAGTCCTGGGTAAGACGATAAACTACATCTGGTAGCAAGGCCTCTGATCGGGAGATTGGAGGTTTTGAGGAGCGGGGGACCATCTCTTAATTGCTGCTATTCCCAGATCCGCCCTGACCCTGGGTGATAGCACCTGTTAGGGTCCCAGCTATGGGCAAATAGTAAACCTCCAAAAACACTATAAATGTATCAAAATACATTTTTATATAAAAATTACCAACAATACATACTAGTAGTAAAATTATCAACAATACGCACATACTAACAAATTGTAGCGACTTAAATCCGTTTAAAATACCACCAAACAAACATCGTGAATGAATATTAAGCCATATAATATCTGACAATTTCTTTAATCAAACTTTATTCCAAAATATACTTTCAACAAAACTCAGAATATAAAACACACATCACCGACACTAGTAGTCATGTTCACATAAACATACATATGCACAAAAGCTGAGTATCATCTACCATGTATTCAAGTGTGAAAGTAGAATAACATTTTTCTTACTTTCAAACTCCTAAGAAGATTAAATTTCGGCATTAAATCACCCATAAAGACTTGATATGACATTACCTTTACGGCAGCGAATGTTGGACGATTTTGCTCAAAGATGAAATAGAGATGCGGTTCTACAGAAGGATGCTAAGGATACCATGGACTGAACGTATGAGCAACGATGAGGTCTTAGAGGGGATGCAAGCAAGGAGGAGGCATATACTTAATATCAGGAAGAGGCAGCTGTTGTCCCTGGGACACATAATGAGGAAGGAGGGTCTGAAGAATCTGATACTCACGGGTCGAATAGAGGGAGAGACGAGGGAAAACAACGCATGACATAACTAGCAGGCTTAAGCCAGTGGATGACAGAACGTGGTCTGGGGGCGGTAGCAGAGGGAAGGAACTTGTTGAGAGCTGCAAGGGATAGAAAGAGGTGGAGAGCCATGATCGTCTATATCCTGAAAGGACACGGCACATGAAAGGAAAGAATGACACTAAACAGACAAATCAAATCATAATTCTATCTCTTCAGAATAACTGAAGCTATCCCGAGACTGCAAAATGACTCAGATCAGGAGAATGCTGCAGACTTGGAGTGACTTGCTATCACTTGACCTCTAGCGAAAAACACCAGTTGTTAATGGTGTGCAAGTAATGAAAAACGAGGAATAATAAAAATAATATAAACTTCTATTTCAAGTCGATTTCATTTCGAACGAGAGGATTATTTAAAATCAATAACAATATAATAATAATATTTATATAATAATAATATTTAAAATCAATAATTCGATTAATCAAAATACTGGATTGAAACTTCGATCTCTATCCGGGTCAGCGATCCTGGTCATTAAGATAATGTAAGAATCAAAATCGAAAATGAAATTAAAATAATAAAATAAAAAAAAACATCGCCAAGTAGGAGATAATTAATTGGCTAATTAAAGTTTTCCGTTGCATACACACGGAAATACATATTAACAGGTTGGGATAGATATTTAGATAAAGATAGAGAGGTGTATATACATATATATATATATATATATATATATATATATATATATATATATATATATGCATGCTTAGATAGATACAGAGTGCAGCAGAAATACCTACCACAAATACCTCCCACGTAATAGTAAAACATTAGCAAGATGAAGACACTATTGCCAATAATGTCTTACCATTACGTGGGCGGTAATTCTGTCGCATACTTTATATAAATATTTAGATAGATATTTAGATAGATATAGATATTTAAATAGATAAATAAGATAGATTATATTAAGATATTAAACTAGATAGATAAATAAATATTAAGATAGATAATAAGTTAAATAAATATTAAGATATATAGATAAATATTAAGTTAGATAGACAAATAGTAAGATAGATACTAAGCTAGATAGGCAGATAGCTAAATATTAAGCTAGATGTTAGATAAATATTAAAATAGATATTAAGATATTAACAGAGATATGTAGATACATAAATATACAGATATTAAAAGAGATAAGTAGATAAATAGATATTATCTGAGATATGTATATAGATAAATAGATATTAACATAGATAAACAAAGTTGAACATATAATAGAATTTACTTATGAAATGGAAACAAACAATACCTTACCTTGCCTAGATATCCTGTTACACTGTGGTGATAATCACCTAAAACTAAGTATCCATCAAAAATCAAGTAATAAAAAATCTCTAAAAATCTTTATTCTCACCATAAAATCCAGAATAATCATCGGATTCTATTTAAGATCACTAAGAAATTGCAGCCCTCAATATTTACATGAACTGGAGAAATACATTAAAACTACATTCAAGTTCCAAGAATACCTTACTTAATTCCAATGCAAAACAAAAGGCTCGTAAAATATTTCAAAATAAAAGAGAGAGAGAGAGAGAGAGAGAGGGGGAGGGAGAGAGGGGGGCAGGCAGGCACAGCAGAGTAGTGGTTAGCGGCTTGGCTTGAGGATTCGGAGAATCCATTGCATTCACTCACGTGCTAATTCTCTTGTATTGATCCTCCTCTTCTATATATTGTCCAACTCTGAATTCAAAACCTTTGGAGGGTTGTAGTATTCGGCTCTTCAAAAAGTTTGGTTGGTTCTGCATCACTATGATCAAGTCATATGCTGGTGTCTCGCTGGCAGTTCCTAGGAAGAGAGCTGCTTGACCCTCATATTAGGCTGGTGCAAAAATAATGTCGTTTTCTCACATATGTTACTATGGGAGAAAACGAAATTATTTTTGCACCAACCTAATACGTCGAATACAACAGGAGTTCATCATATATATATAGACATATATATATATATATATATATATATATATATATATATAGACACATATATATATATATATATATGTCTCTCTCTCTATATATATATATATGTCTCTCTCTCTCTCTATATATATATATATATAGATATCCGAATTCGACAGAATAAGATAAAGAACAAATAGGAAACGTTTATAAATCTAACATGTTTCGCTTTCATAAAAGCTTCATTCAGGGTAAGGTTTTTGTGTTGTTTCATTTTGATTGGTTAATTAGATTCACGCGCATTTGACTAGTCAAGCCGCGTTCCTGTGTATAATTTATGGGTGTAAGTGTGTCATAATTTTAGTTCGCTTATGCGAGATTCGGACAATACTCTTTTTCTCTCTCTCTCTCCCCCCTCTCTCTCAGACACACACACACACACACACACACACACACACACACACACACACACACATATATATATATATATATATATATATATATAATGTGTGTGTGTATCTTTGTAGACTAACAAGCGAGCCTACTATGGTTTCTCGGGAGGAGAAAAAATAATAATAAAACTAGTAGAAAAATTCAATAAGATGCCAAAGATTAATTCGATCACAGACATTCCCTAACCCAATTTACAGCCGGACAATAACGGGTAACCCTACCATCTGATATTAATGTTAAACGTGCGAGATGAAAGTAACTGCGAAAATATTTCTTGCAGGTAATTCAATCTGGTGCACAATTTTCTATATTTTTAATCATTAGCGTTATGAATGTGATACAAGATATTTTGAATATGTTCGATGCGGAGAGCCAATTTAGTCTGTTAGCGAAATAATTGCCCGCTTTTGGATTTGAGAGTCAGAGCCTTAAAAGTTTTCCTTTCCTAAAATTCCTATTTCTAAAATTTTTTTTAACTTTCTACATCTTTATCTCTTCTTGAAGCGCGAATGGTCGGAAAATTGCGTATACGTAAATGAAGAAAGCAAAGAACTATTAACATATATAAATAGATGCGCTTGTGTCAGTTTCACGCGGCTATGATACGTATTGAATTCGCTTTGTACGCAATCACACACATATAATAGATGCTCCGAGTCTCCCTTAAGACGTGAACCTACCAATCGCCATTCAATATTGATTTTTGTGTCCACACTGCTCATATCTACAAACGCTTTGTCTCTGATATTGAGCACTTGCAAATTTTGAACAATATATTTACATATAAACGTAGTCCTAGGTATGACGATAAACTGTATCCGGTAGCAACTCCTCTGATCGATTGTCCTGGGTATCACGATAAACTACATCCGACAGTAACGCCACTGATTGGGAGCATGTGAGGAGAGTGAAACCACCTCGTAATTTCTGTTGTCCCAAGATTCACCTTAACTTGGGGTGGTAGCACCTGTTAGGGTCCCAGCTTTAGGCAAATAGTGACCCCCCCGCCCAAACTGGCGTCAAATCATTATGAAAATGCATTTTTATAGTAAGAATACCAGCAATACATTTTCATAGTAAAAAAAGACCAACAATACATTATTGGAAAAGGAAGAGAAAATACCAGCAATACTTTATTGGAAAAGGAAGAGAAAATATCAGCAATACATTATTGGAAAAGGAAGAGAAAATACCAGCAATACTTTATTGGAAAAGGAAGAGAAAATACCAGCAATACATTATTGGAAAAGGAAGAGAAAATACCAGCAATACATTATTGGAAAAGGAAGAGAAAATACCAGCAATACATTATTGGAAAAGGAAGAGAAAATACCAGCAATACTTTATTGGAAAAGGAAGAGAAAATACCAGCAATACTTTATTGGAAAAGGAAGAGAAAATACTAGCAATACATTATTGGAAAAGGAAGAGAAAATACCAGCAATACATTATTGGAAAAGGAAGAGAAAATACCAGCAATACTTTATTGGAAAAGGAAGAGAAAATACCAGCAATACATTATTGGAAAAGAAAGAGAAAATACCAGCAATACTTTATTGGAAAAGGAAGAGAAAATACCAGCAATACATTATTGGAAAAGGAAGAGAAAATACCAGCAATACATTATTGGAAAAGGAAGAGAAAATACCAGCAATACTTTATTGGAAAAGGAAGAGAAAATACCAGCAATACATTATTGGAAAAGGAAGAGAAAATACCAGCAATACATTTAAAAAATGCCAAAGCTCCCAAGAAAATTAAATTTCGGCATTAAATGGCCCATAAGGAGTTGATATGTCATTAAACAAACCAAACCTCTAATCGGGAGATTGAATGTTTTGAAAACCGTGGACTTAATTGTTGATGTTCTCAGGTCCACCCTAGGCGGCAAAACCTGTTAGAGTTCCAGCTATGGGCAATTAGGAAAGAGACAAAATCACTATGGAAATATAAAAATATATTTTAATAGTAAAAATATCAGCAATACATTTTTGTACAAAAAGAACTAAGAATACGTATAGTAAAATGACCAACAATACACTCTTAAAGCAACATGACCAGTAATACATTTTATCTGTAGTTGAAGGCGTACAATTGCGTTCAAAATATAACGGCATCGATCAACCAATTCGATGAATACTGTGGTTGCTAGTAAGAGTTGTGAGAAAAAGTAGCAACTCGCAAATTGCGTATTGGCAAACGTCAACAGATTAGCTGAATACTGCATTTGTTTTTTTTTTGTGGGAGTTGTATTTTTTTTTTTTTTACCTCTAGTTTGCCTAATGCAAGCTCCAATGGCCGCTCAAGGTAGAGGGTTACCGAGGGAGTTTGTAAAGGAAGGAGAAGTAAGAGATAATTTTGAAGGCGAGTAGACTATATATCGGTTGACGCTGGACTTAAAGAGACCAAGATTGTAGTTCTCAGGGAAGCATTCTCTCGGGAGTTTTTTTCCACAAAGTAACAGTTCGGGAGAGGAAGCTGTTTGAGTGCAACTTGCTTTTTTATTAAAGGAACATAAATGGAATGGGGATGGTTTGCCATCGTGAACACGGTGTGGTGGGTCCTAGCTGTGAACGTCCGAACTGGTGGCACTAAAGAATGCAATTAATCCGAACATCTGCAATAGCGATGGAGTAGTGAAAAGCTGGTGACATTTCTTGAAGCTGGGTAGATATAGCATCAATACTCCGTTCTTTGTCGAATCTGACTTTTATAAAGATAAATCATGGCAGCGTGAGTTTGGTATTTTTGGAACGATACAAGGAATCGACAATTCATCCAGCATCTTTTCCGATGGCATGGATATTCGTGTTCGATTTGAGATTGGGAGCGGGCTTTAGGTCCAGTAGGTGTTTGAATCGAGGTCATTTGGGGCTATGATCACTCATCAGGATTGGTGTAGGTTTTATTGTCTGCTTGGTGGTGATGATTGTTAGTAAGAGCTGTACGTCTGCTCAAACTAAATTGTACTTACAATAAAAGTCAATTTATTCATGCTTCTACTGGAAAAGAAAAATGACTCAAGGTTGGATTTTAATATGGGACTTGATCGCCGTACAGAATTCACTCGGTGTTTCCCATATTGATGACGCCTCGGGCGCTAATGACCCTAGTCCCCTCACAAAGGAAAGTTAATGCCTAGGGGAAATGACCCTCTGAAGCTCCAGATTAATATTCATTTGAACACCTGCTTCGACCTGGAGTGACAGCTTTGTATTCATTACACATAACTCGTCACTTGGCTTTAGATAGATTTTTTCTTTAATCATTTCCCCCTCAAGCAAGGCGATAAAGCCACTAAGATTGTTACTGAGAGTAAGAAACTGATAAAACGTTATTAAAGACAAGAAAAAAAACAAGATTTAAGTAGACCGAAGATGACGATAGGCGTTGAATTTTAATTTTTAAATGCCATAGTTAACAGAAAAGCAAGAAGCCAGAAGAGTTCCACAAGCGAAAAGTGCAGATGAAGAAAAAGCATAGAACTTACGGTTGCATTGTACAATTTCAACAGTAAAAGCATGAGACCTCGCTACCAATCTAGTACTGCGTTTAAATTTGTTAAGACGAGGTGATGACGAGGAAAGTGCACCGGAACAATTTCCATGAAAATGTTTATAGAAAAGGCCTAGGAAAGTTGCGTTACGGCGGTGGGAAAGTGACTGAAGCCGAGGTGGCGTTGTTCTTGATAGTCTTAAAAAGACAGCTCAGACACACATCGATTTTTGGACAGCACTTGTGGAATTATTTTTGTTTTGTACAGGGTAGCCACTGAAAGACTGAATAATATAAAACAAAAATAGCCGACTGATCGAATTCTTTCAAACTGGGCGATTAGGTTTCGAATCATGTTATCGCTAATAGATACTCTGACATTAAAATGTTGCCGGCATTTTCTCTGAATAACTGACCTTTCATCGGAATAGAAAAACTCGATGAGTTTTACTTGTTGCCGGACATCATACGTAACCATTTTAATCTCCAAGGAATACTCTATAACTTGCAAAAAAAAAAAAAAATAAAAAAAAGATTGAAAACGAACAAGTTATCACTTTTTCAAACCGTTCAGTTTTTCAGTAGCCATTTTATAGGCGAGGGAGCAGGCGAGCGAGCAGGCGAGCGGTCTAACTGGCGAGCCTTCCTATACGCGTGGGGAGCAGGCGAACGGTCTAACTGGTGAGCCTTCCTATACTCGTGAGGATCAAGCGATCTCTGTCCTGTATGGACCGCTAGGGACCATTGTCTTATAGAGTGGCGATCGAAGGTCCTTTGATCTGTCAGCTTTCGCCTCAAAAGGTAAATCATCAAGTCCGCTCCACTCAGCTGGCCTTTATTTTCAGGATAGTTTGACATGGTTCTTGTGAGGTTCCCTTCACTCAGCTGATAATCGTCAAGACGATTTCTGTAACATCCTCCAGACGTCTCTTTGAAAACATACAAGCTGACAGAAACACACGAAACCAGAAGACCGTTCCACTGGCGAAATGTACGCGAGAAAAAAAAATATCTGTGAACATAGAACGAAAAAACTCGTCAAAATTTCGCTTGAAATGATGAAAAGAAACAAAGAATTAGAATTCATTGACAATTACTTTCTCTACTCTTATTTTTAGGCATCTGTGTCTTCAATTCCCGATTTTCCACCTCCCCTCACCAGGTTCTGCTTTCTTATTCCTGAACCTTTTGATTTTTTTATTTGTCTATTTTTAGGAAATTCAGAACCCTAACTGGCCAATCGTAATGTGACATCCATCTATATGATGTTACCTTTTAATTTGTGAATCGAATGTTACATTTTACCCATGGAAGGAGTGGTGACCTCATTACAAGTAAACATTCTGGTGAATGGACTGCTAAAAATCACCTCTGCCCAAAGTCTTGTCTGAAACAGTGATTTTAGTAGTATACCAAAACAGTTTTGGACAAGAAAATATGCAGATATCTGACGGGGAAAATACACATGTTAAGCGGGAAAAAAAATAAACATTTTAATAAAATCATCTTCGCCTGTAGGATTTAAAATAAAGGTGTAACTCGAAGAAAGATTATTTTATTAAAATGCTTCTTTCTCTTGAGTGAACTCCTTATATAATTTACTTTTTTTCCTTTCTCTTTTTTTTTTCAGAGTCAATTATGATTGGTTTTATTTGAAATATCGTATATCGTTACGTTGATGTGAAAGATATTAGACCAGATGTCTGGAAAGAAAACTGACACCAAAAATGCAAAAAAAAAAAAAAAAAAAAAAAAACAGCTAAGAAAAAATAATAAAGAAACATTCCTGATAAAAGAAACAAAAAACTATTCCTCTAGTGAAGAGCTCGTGTTAACGAAAGCAAACAATGGACGCCTCAGATGAGATTAACAACAACTAATTAGTCTAAGTACGAACGTGTTTAGAATCCATAAAATATCGAATCCTGATTGATGTTGAACGAGATTGTTCTTTGGGTAACGAGGTAGAAAATAGATGTTTATTGGATTAAATCAAGTCTGACACAAGGCTTCTTCTATTTTCAGGCTCCCTTCAGAACATGAGTGATCATGGCTCTCCAGAACTTCTTATACTTTTTGGCTCTTAGCAACGTTTCTTCCGCCTCCTCCCGTTCCACTCTCCATACACATAAACTTATCAGGTAGGTAACCCTATAACTTCGCCGACCTCTCTTTCCCTCGATATACCCTGTGTGAGTTAAGTTTTCCCAGCCCTCCTTCCTCCTTATGCGTCCAAGAATTTTCCGCTTTCTCTATGTGATTCTGAGTAGAAGTGTTGTTTATTTGCTAATGTTTTTCTTTAAGACTTCCTCGTTGCTTACTCACTCCGTCCATGGAATTCTCAGCATCCTTCTGTAGAACCACATCCGTCATTGGTGGGGAGAGGTTCAGTTTGATGAGAACCAATTGTAGGCGCTGATTAAAGAAGAACCGCGCCAGACCCCGAGAGAATTGGCTCAGAAAATGGCAAGCTCTCGTGTTACTGTTGCTCGTCATCTTCACTTATAGGTGCCACACGCACTGGCCGAGAGAAACAGACTCCAGTGCCCCCCGCCATTGCCGCCAGTTTATGTTGTGATCTTGTTAGGGCCAGAAATAAAGACACAAAGAAAGGAATTGAGTTAAACAAATATATTAACAGAAACAGAAACAAACATATACAAACGAGAGTGTTACAGCTGACTGCTGGAAACTTCCCTCTCCAAAAGGCAGTACCTGCTCCTATTTATTGCTGGGAGAGTCCATGCGTGCGTGGGTAAATTACTATAATACTAAGTCTGTTTCCTATCTATCTATCTATCTATCTATCTATCTATCTATCTATCTATCTATCTATCTATTAACAGAAACAGTAATACAAACGAGAGCGTTACAGTAAAATTGTTCGGTCCGACTGTCAGTGCTGACCGCTGGAAAGTTCCATAACAGTTTATTCTAGGTTCAATTGGCTCTCATTAAACTGGATTGGTCAACCAGAACACGGAGAGTATGTGAGTTCAAATTCGCCCTCCTTGAAACGGGAAGACCCATTTCGGCGCCATTATGCCGGTAGCGAAGTCATCTCCGTACACAGCACAAATGTCTCGAGCAGCTTTAGCGGCTTTGTTATCTTGATTAAAAGCAAAGAAATGTCGAACACGCTCATTCTTATCTACTTGGCATTCCATCTAAAAGGGGTGTCTAATCTGAAATAAAATTTCAATAACGTTAGACAAGATTCACAGGATGGCCAGAAGCAAAAAATGCTACGAAAAATTGTACTTCAAGATCCTTTGCAAAACATAAGGAAAGAACGAACGAATATATGTAAGAGCCTAAGATATCCCCCAACGCAAGCAAGATGATGAATCCACTAAGACGCAAATGATTACCGAGAGGGAAAAAATCTAAAGAAAATCATACTTATTATAAAACCCAGGTTGTGTGTGTGTGTGTGTGTGTGTGTGTGTGTGTGTGTGTGTCTGTACGTTTATATATTGGATAGGATTTCCTACATTTTTCAACCGATTTCAACAAAACTTCACAGGACTACGTAAAATTACCTTGCGGTGGTTCTGACAACGCCAAAAAAATTGGAAAAACACAATTGTTTTTGCACGAAATCAATTTGAAAACACGATTAAGAGGCATCGCGAGAATGAAAGGGGAACAACTCATATCGAGTTATACTTATTATAAAACCCAGGTTGTTTGTGTGTGTTCGTTTATATATGGGATCGGATTTCCTACATTTTTCAATCGATTTTAACAAAACTTCACTTTTTTTGACAGGTAGTGTTTCTTATTGTCTTGCACACTTTTTTCTTTATTTTTACATTTAGAATGCCTTAAAAATTCCATTTACAAGACAATTGTTTATAATAAAATTCTATTCAATCGGTAGACTCATAACGATTGAAAACAATGTTTTTGTTTGAGTTTGGGTTTAACCAATTCGTAAAAAAACAAAAAAAACAAAAACAAAAAACTAATTAAGACATGCGTGTCCGTCAACCTTAAACAATAATCTTTGTCAATTTTATTTTTAAGTCTTTATGATGGTCAATACTTGATCTATCTCTTACTGTTACATCCCCGGGCAACGCCGGGCTCTACTGCTAGTCATTAATAAGAAGAGGACAATAAAAGAACAAGTTCAAAGAGATATGGCGTGTCTATAAAAAATATATAAAAAGATTATACTATCACGGTGTCGTGTCCATAAAATATTTAAATGAAAATTAGTTATAGTGCGAAAAATAATTATAAAATAATTATAACAATTATAATTATCCTTAATTCACTCTTTCTAAACCAATGAGGATCGATCCCACATTTCTCCTCTACACACAAAGAGTTGACATTCTCACTATCCTACAAGCAGTTAATACTGACAAGTCGTTAACACGTGCGTCAACGAAAATTTAATTTCCTTTTTCTTTTCAGGCCATAATAGTAATATTTATCTTTTAGCACTCAACAAAAATTCGATGTAAGAAAACCCCAGAAACTTCTAGCATTTTCCACTTCAATTAATAGGACACTCATTACAAACATCTATAAAAAAACGAAAACCAAGAAAGACTTTATAAACTTTGCTTATTCTTTATCTTATCCTTTTGTCGGATTCCAATCCATATTTGATCTACATTTGACGCCAACTCAGTATTTCTGCCTCTCGTGTCTCCAATACCACATAACAATCAGATAATAAATAATACTCGTTTTGTTGTTTCCACGTTTTGCTGTTTCTCACTTTCATGAGTATTATAACTCCCCTACAAATAGAAGGAGACGATTGATGTTTCATTTTTAAAGATTGTAGTTGACAGGAAAACAATAAACTGGAAGACAGTTCCACAGGCGAGAATTGCGAGAGAAGAAACGATTAAATATAACTTACGCTGAGACCTACCAGCCAATCTCGTACTGCGCTTAAATTCGTGAAGTCGGAGTACCAAAGAGAATAGCTTGTCATAAAAATTACCATAAAAACACTTTCGAGAAAGGACCCAGGGAAGCTACGTTACAGCGGTAAGAAAATGATTGATGACGTATAAAATTATAGAATCTTCTTTGGATTTTGTCAAGAATCTTTAGATACATAACAGAAGCACCAGCGCAGGTGTGACAGCAATATTCAATGCACGGACAAATGGTAGATTTATAAAGGTGAGGAAAGTGACTGAAGCCAAGATGCCAGGACTGATAACATTGCAGATTCTTCTTAGGATTTTTTCAAGAATCTCTAGATACATAGCAGAATCACCAGATCAAATGTGACAACAATATTCAGTACATGGACAAATGGTAGATTTGTAAAGGTGTTGAAAGCGATTGAAGCCAATATGCCAGGACTGAGAACATTGCAGATTCTTCTTAGGATTTTTTCAAGAATCTCTAGATACATAGCAGAATCACCAGATCAAATGTGACAACAATATTCAGTACATGGACAAATGGTAGATTTGTAAAGCTAAAGAAAGTGACTGATGTCAAGATGCCAGGACTGATAACTTTGCAGATTCTTTGCACGGACCTATAAATATGCAAGATAGATTCTGGTGAGAAAAATTGTCTAACACAACACAAGGAACCAACTTTCCTGGTAGCAGACCGAGCAATTGTTTCAATATAATCGTTCTTCATCATATCAGTTGAAAACGTGAGACAAAGAGAGTGTGGTGATTTTCTCTGCTGGAGGTTAGCATCAGCCATGAAAAGACTGGCTAGTTTCCCCTGGAAGTAATGTGTGGGTGTTTACTGTGCTGACAAGACCAACCTCCACCCAACTAATAGGAGAAAGTGAGGGGAGAGTAAGACAACATAATATCCATTGCTTTAGAATTGTACAGTGTTGAGCATGTATCGAAAAAGCGCGCTTACTGGACTTAAAATGCTGATTTTCATGGCTATCAGGCCTTTTCGCGCACGCACACACACATTCTTTAGATGTCAATCCAGTACTATCTACCACCCACCTAATTGACTATGCGTCGTAATTAAACTTGATAAACATCGATATATCAACGTCTCAGACTTGTGTATTTTAAAGTTATTTTTATTGTCTGTAAGTACCTTTTCCTTGGGCCAACAACATCCATGCACCCAAACTCCGTGCATTTAAAAATGGAATCTCGTTATGTGAAACTTGTCTGGGCACTAGTTAAATTGACGTACCTTCAAAAATAGCCCCATTTCTTTTCTTTTTTTTTTTTTTTTTTATAAATGATCCATCAAATTAACGTAACTAGAAATGTCTCTAAGATATTTTTGGTTTACCAAAAAGTTTCTTGGAATCAGTTTAACTTTACTATCAATTTACATCTGCAGATATACATAAAAAAATAAGAGAAACAGGACAAAAGACATGCTCGTCAACAGGATGCATAAAATCCAAGGACGGGACGCTGATATTAGAGAAAGAAGAAAATAATTCAAAGATGGAAGGAATATATCGGAGAACTTTTCCACGACAAAACAGGACATCTAGCAATACACACACACACACACACAAAAAAAAAACAAGAATAAAGAATGCATGGTTGTTATCAAAAAAGACCATCCAGCATACAAATTACAAATTAGAAATACCGATATCAAACAAGTAATACAATTTAAATATCTGGTAAGTGTTCTAACGGTAAGTGCGGCACCAAAATTCGTAGGTGCATTAGGAAACCGAAAGCTGCCCTCCTAAAGCTCAGCAAAGTATTAAGAAACAGGAAAATTTTGTTAGAAACAAAGAAAAGAATAATTATGTAATATCAGTCCACCTACATGAAAGTGAATACTGGACAATCTCCTCAGAGATGAAGAAGAGATTTGAAGCAAACAAAAATGTGGTTCTACAGAAGGATGCTGAGACTACCATAGACCGAAGATGTGAGCAACAACGTGCTTCTACAGATAATGGAAACAAAAAGGACACTTATATTTAACCTCAGGTAGAGACAGTTGGAATTTCTTGAGCACATAATGAGGAAAGTGGGCTTGGAAATTTTGATACTCTTTGGATAAATTGAAGGCAAGAGTCGTCGAGGAAAACCACGCAGAACCAGCCTAGTGAGCTTGATTGGGCGATTCGTTTTCTATAGATTATCAAACCTATGCAGGTTATTTAAAGACAGAAAATATTTTTTAGATTGTAAGGGCTTCTGATTAACAATTCCGAGCCATTATCCTTTACACACCCGCGCATCTAAGGTTACAACACCTGGTACTCCCAAGTGGGCATGGAACGTAAGAAGGCGATCGAACGTTTGCGGGGTAGTCGAGGTGTATGTGCCCAACAACCGTGTAATGTGGAGCTGAGAATGCCACAATTGGCGAGTCACCGACACGCCTCGAAGTTGACTTTCCTACGCCGCGCGTTAACAGGGGATTCGGGCTTATCGAGGAGCGTGAGGGCTGCATTCCCTTGCCTTACCATCATTCCTATGGTTTCCAGGCCCGAGCGCCTTCGTAAGCCCCGGGATCAGTTGGATTTCCTCCTCGAGTGTCGATCGGCCTTGAGTGTCATTCCTCGGTCCACAGATCATTCACGGCTTAAGCGACTATTGTATTGGGAATTAGTAGAGTGTGTTACGAAGGAATTCCTTCTGTCGGAGGCTTGGCTTGTCGGCGACCCAGTTGCGCTCTTTCTGGTCTTGGACGCCAGCGGCGGATTACCTCAGCAACCCTGAGTTTTCGCTTACCTGGCGATTACTCCGGAGCAAGTTATCTATGAATGACGTAGCTTTCAGGTGGGGCGGAGAGGATTGGCCCGACTGTCAATGGTCTGGCCTTGGCTTAGAAAAAACAGCTTTGCATGCCTTCTACCATTGTCCTCAGATGGGCCCTTTCTGTGGCTATGTGGGCGAGTTGACGGCTCGTATCGATCCCAAGAATATCGTGCCCATTGATCGCGCATACGCGTGCGATAATGTGGAGAAAACGAATGGTGTCTCTCACATTGCTAGCCGTGAAAAGAATGGTGATACTGACGTCACGAATGGAGGGAATCTTGCGATACGAACGCTATTCTCATCAGGTTCTGGCTGGATTATTTTGGTATTAGCTAAATATGAAGATCAGAACTGATAAAAAGCGTTTGTTGTTGACAGATTTCAGCAAAACTTAGGTAAAAGTTGCAAGCTTGGTGCGAGTGAATGGAGGTAACCTTGATTTTCTCGGTGCGAGTGAATGAAGGTATCCTTGATTTTCTTGGTGAAAGTGAATAGAGGGAGCCTTGATTTTTTTGGTGCGAGTGAATGGAGGTAGCCTTGATTTTCTTGGTGCGAGTGAATGGAGGTAGCCTTGATTTTCTTGGTGAAAGTGAATGGAGGGAGCCTTGATTTTCTTGGTGCAAGTGAATGGAGGTAGCCTCGATTTTCTTGGTGCGAGTGAATGGAGGTAGTCTTGATTTTCTTGGTGAAAATGAATGGAGGGAGCGTTGATTTTCTTGGTGCGAGTGAATGGAGGCAGCCTCGATTTTCTTTTTAAGCCCCCTTTGAAGCAATGGGTTGGTTTCCTGTAAACCCTCCCCTAGTTAAGGTAGACACACTTTGTTTACATAGTTAATGTGAGTAAATTTTGGTCTGATCCCGGCTCTCTCTTTTATCATCCATGTCGAGATTCCCAATCTCCCCAGTTTGTTTTTGTCCCCTTTGCCCCCTTTTTTCATCTCGACTCGGCCAAGCCTTTATTTTTTCCCATACCATTATTCATTTTTTTTATACCATCCTTCTCCGTTAGTGATTGTGCTTCTTGGTTCTATCCAAAGACAGAATACAGCGACCACACTTATTATTTTTTGTTGGGTGGTTGAGTCTTATTATTAGGTTGGTGCAAAAATAATGACGTAATAATGTCGTTTTTTGACGTTAAAAAATACGTCAAAAAACGACATTATTACGTCATTATTTTTGCACCAACCTAATAACATCCGTTGTTTCATTTGAATGTTTTATATTTTAGTTACGCTTTCTGGGTTCCTTCTTCTCGCCACCAATTCATTTCATGAACATATATTTTTATACATTTTTGTAAGAAAAAAAAGTGACATTTGAACTGTTTATACATAATTAAATGTTTATGTCATCGGATTTTTGTAGGTTCCCTGAGGATTTGTGGGATTGTGGTAAATGCAGTATTGAATCATGACGGTTGAGTTTTTGTAGTGCATGAGCAAAATTGTAAAGAATGCATGGGTCGTGAATCTGATTAGCTCGGTCTAGCATAGAAAATGTTGGCCAGCCTTAACCCCACCTTGACCTTGTACCGCAACTGTTTTAATTGAAGCAATAAATAATTAGATATAATTTTGGTGGTGTGAGCATGAAAACAATAACGTTAACATTTCGCTAATGAGTATTTACAATGAAAATCAAAATCAAGGGAGAAAACTGTGCCTTCTGAAATGGATTCTTGAATCTTGGGCTGAGCTATTTATTGTTTTGATTCTTTTGGGGGCTTTTTTTTTCAGTCAATGAAAATTGGTTTTATAATTTCTGTGGGGTCCGTTTTTCTATTTAACACTTCCGCTGCTAACTACGGAGATCTTCGTTTTTCTTATCTTGCTCCAGCTGGCTAAGTACGGAAACCTATGTTTTTTGCATACCGCTGGTATGAGTGTCCCGTTGCGCCATCTATCGTAAAATCACAAAGGACAATGCTTCAAAAGATATCATGTGTATACATATTTCTGATCTGGTAAATCATTCCCAGGTATAGCCATGAAAATGGAATGCTGTAAAACACACTGGTGCCAGTTTTCTGTGTAATAAAATATGTAGGTTGAAATTTGGCATTTCCTTTAAAAATGGCTGGACAAATGAGTAGCAGTGAAAGTGTTTTAATGTAGCTGACATCTCCCGCCATTTTGATTTATTTTCGGGTAAGTTGCTCTGTCTTTGACTGATTTGTCTTATTAGGTATCAACTATTTCCGTAGACTTTATATATATATATATATATATATATATATGCATGTACCAGCATACATATGTATACTTGTATACATACACACACAAAATTATATAAGAATAATTTTAGTTTTAACTTGCGCCTAATTTAAATTTTCTTGCGTAAAAAATAAAAATATATCTACTTTTTAAGTTCGCCGTACTATTTGAAACCGTGACGATGTTTTCAGATAAAGAAAAATTGGTGATCGTGTATCTTTAAGTTAGCATGTTGGGGGCGGGGGAGGATAAATGGCACACACCACCTTATTGATATATTATGCCGCGATGTAGTTTTTTCCCCTAAGAAATATTTTTTTCCTGTTTACTACATGTGGCCATCCTTTTTGCACTGCTTTCATTCATCACTTCGCGTAGATATTTACCTGCCCCAGGGCTCCGTCTTTGTGTTGGTGGTATCACGGCTACGACTAGCTTGGACCGGCTCTGACCAGCCTGGACCAGCTATGACAAGCCAAGACTAGCTATGACTAGCTTAGACCAGCTTTGATCAGCTTTGACAAGCTATGACCAGCCTGAACCAGCGGCCCGAGTGAAAACACTCGGGTCCCCACGCTAAAACCTGACCTTGTGTCACAACCTGACTCAATGGGGGGGAGTCAAGTAAATCTCCTTACATTCATTACTTCATGTACTTTACTGTTCATTTCAAACCAAGAATTATGGCTGGTGTTCAACGCGTTCCCAATCAGCAGGTTTTTAAAGACATCACCATTTTGAACAATGGAGCACAGTTTTACAACAATATTGATAATTGCATCGACTGGTACAGTAACTATTATTTGCTAGCAGTCAGTATGGACTGCATTGCTTGCAACAATGAAAAAACCTATTCGCGAGCGGTGGACAGCAGGATTTGGAAGTGTTGCACGTAAAGCTTAGCGGGGGTGCGAAAGTGTAATAACACCGGATAAATTGCTAATGTTTGCATTTGGTAATACAACTAAGTAAATTGTAACTTAATGGTTTATGGAGCATGATCAGTTCGATGTTTCCGTGTTATTTAGACCTCCTCCCTGATTCGTTTAGATCGCTTTACCCATATCCTCCCTGATGCCTTTTACGTCATTTATGATAGTTTTTTGTTGTTGTTATTGGTGAGGGATTCCTTTTATTTCAATATGATTTAATACTGGGTTTGGAGATTTGCAAACAAATCCTCTGCAACCGACGAATCGTTTGTTAGCTTTTGTTTTTACAATCCTCACTTAATTCTAGGTATTTGTCAAGTTTCTTCTCCTAAACTAGCAATATACTCTTTTCATATACCTAATTTCGTCTATTAGCAATTTCCTTCTGGCATTTAAGAATAATATCATGTCTAGGCAAAGAGTTGTTTCAATAATGTTCTGGGAATTTCAATTGTTTTCCCAGATCCGCTTGAAATTGCCAGTCGAGTGTTGTGTTTAGTACATTTGCTTTCTTTATTGCTTCCATTTTTTATTTCCTGTCAGCTCTCCCAAATTATACTTTTGTTTTTATCTGGTGGTTATGTTTTCTTGTATGATTGTACTTGTTCATCAGTCCATGTCTAAAAAAATCTACCCTCCAGAGATTACATAAAGAGTTCAATTTGTAATTCCCTTTGAATATTGATTGGTGGAAACAGGGTGAGCAATAACTGAGCAGTACTAAATAAGAACAAGATGAGATATCCCTAGACCTGGACTGTTGAACAAGAACAATATATACCAGTATATTAAATGAAGTGTTCACGAACAATTTGACCCCAGAGATTAAATAAAGAATTCAGTTTGTGATTCCCCTTGGCTATTGATTGGTGGAAACAGGTCAAGCAATAATTGAGCAGTACTAAATAAAAACAAGATGAGATATCCCTAGACATGGTCTGTTGAACAAGAACAATCTGACCTCCAGAGATTAAATAAAGGGTTCAGTTTGTAATTCCCCTTGGGTATTGATTAGTGGAAACAGGGTGAGCAATAACTGACCAGTACTAAATAAGAACAAGATGAGATATCCCTAGACATGGACTGCGGAACAAGAACAATCTGACCCCCAGAGATTAAATAAAGGGTTCAGTTTGTAATTCCCCTTGGGTATTGATTAGTGTGAAACAGGGTGAGCAATAACTGACCAGTACTAAATAAGAACAAGATGAGATATCCCTAGACATGGACTGCGGAACAATCTGACCCCCAGAGATTATATAGTTATGTTTGTAGTTGTTGATTAACTTTTCGCTATGGTAACTTAAATTTATGAATTTAAGCGCAGTACTAGATTGGTGGCAAGGCTTCATCATTTTACTTTTGAAATGGCTCGATATAACCGTAAGTTCTATACTAACAGTTTCTTCTCTCGTACTTCTAGATGGTGGAACTCTCTTCAGGCTTCTTGTTTCCCAGTTAACTTTGATATTCAAAAATTTGTAAAAAAGGACACTTTCACTTAAATTCAGAACAGACAGTCGAAGTTTCTAGGGTACGTAATGAGGAAAGAGGGCTTGGAAAATTTGTTACTCACAGGACAGACTGAAGACAAATAATGCATAATCTACCTTGAGCAACTAAATTATGTTAAGGGAATACCGATGTGTATCTCAAGTGTTCATGTCACGGGCAGCCAGGGAGGAACGGGTAATACAATAATTCCTTATCATAAACTAACGTGAATACATGGAAATATCTCCTGGTGAATAGTTGTAGACAAATGTAATATTTTTTGACTCTGTCTCTCATTCTCTCTCTATGTGTGTCTGTCTCTCTGTGTGTCTTTTTCTTATCTCTCTCTTTGTCTCTGTCTCTTTGTGTGTCTCTGCGTGTCTCTTTCTTATCTCTCTCTTTGTCTCTGTCTCTCTTTTTCTTGTTCTCTCTCTGTCTGTCTCTGTGTCTCTCTCTTTCTCTCTGTCTCTTTTTGTCTCTCTCTCTCTCTGTCTTTTTCTCTCTGTGTGTCTCTCTCTCTTTGACTCTCTCTCTTTTTTCTCTGTTTCTCTTTGTCTCTCTCATACTGAATTAAGCGACCGTATTTACTTGTTTAATTACACCCTTGAGTATGATACAACCCGGTAAATAGAATTACACCTAATGTTTTTTTTGTTTTTTTTTTAGGGGACTTTTAACTTGTACCATATTATACATCACAATCACGTACATATAGGGTGTTTCAAAAAGAATACGCCAAAATCATTGCACTATTTTTTCAGGTCTATAGCATTGTAGTGGACTCAATCAGTGGTTATTTGATAGAGTAGTTATCAAAGTTTGATTGGGTGTCAGTTTCACCGCTGTCGTTAGTATAACTTCTGGTTCAGCTGAATTGTGGGAAGATCAATCAAAATCACAACTCCTCAGCAGAAGGCATTTGTTTTTGTGACAATGGCAGTTGTTTTTGCGACAATGGCATTTGTTTTCGTGAACTCAAGCACGCAAAAACAGTGCTTGAGTTCGTGAAAACAAATGCCATTGTCACAATGCAGGCAGATTCGAATGACTTCATTTTTCAGCAACATGGAGCACCACCCCATTGGCATCTCGGGGTTAGAGCTCTGAATGAAAACGTGCCTCAGCAATGGATTCGGAGGAGAGGTGCTAAAGGCCTTGCTCTCTGTCCTTGGCCTGCTAGATCCCCGGACCTCACTGGGTGTGACTTTTTCTTGTGGGGGAATGTTAAAGACCAAGTTTATGTTCCAGCACTTCCAGCAAGTATCGATGACTTGAAAGATCGAATAACAGCTGCAATCAACACGGTGGACCGTGACATGCTGAGGCGTGTTTGGGAGGAATTCTCATATCGGCTTGATGTTGTCTGCGCTGCAGGTATTGGCCACTTATAAAACATGAAATGAAACTTGAATGTATATACAACACATGTGTTCATGCTAGAGATTTGTAATTTTTTTTTCGTTATTGACACATCACGTGATGATTTTGGCGTATTCTTTTTGAAACACCCAGTATATTTCACTACAATATTTAATTTTTCGTGATATTAAAGAATAGAAATAAACCAGATATTTAGGAATGGTTTTAACGAAACATCCCCATGAATATATTTTATGCTGTTCATCATACTTTTCGGTTTGATATGAATTTATTATATTGGTATATATTAATAAACTATGAAAATAAAAGAGAAAATGTCTTTTATTAAGAATGAAGAGAGAAATAAACATGGCCGACATATCAAATACCTTTTATAAACAATTTTTATCAACACCTACCTACTTTGTGTTTCATTATCTATTGTGCTGAGTGTATTTGCCATCTTGTTTTTAAATAAGAGGTTTTTAGAAGTGGAGTAAAAATTATCCCTTATATATGTCCCTTAATAAATTTTGTCTTCTTTTCTACTATCCATTTACTCAAGTTCATTCTTTCTCTTCTATGAGCCATGTCATTTCAGAACATAGGCAATCACGACCCTCCACATCTTCCTGTCCTTTGTAGCTCTTTATAAGTTTTGTTGTTGTTGTTATTTCTCCTAAACCCCGTTCTATCATCCATTCACTCAAGCTCAAGTTTCACACTGCTTTCCTTTGTCCCTCAATCTGTCCTGTGAGTATTTGCCAACATATTAAACACCTTTTCTAAACGATTTTTATCAACACCTGACTACTTTGTGTTTTATTATCTATTGTACTGAGTGCATTTGCAATCATGTTTTTTCTTTTTCTTTTTCAAAAAAAGAGGTTTTTTAGAAGCGGTGTAAAAACTTCTGAAAACGTATAATTGTGTATAATACGGCTCCTCCACGTTTTGCTTTATTTCGTTAAAAATTTCTCGTATTATACACAAGAAAATAAATAAAGTAAATTACGATGTGTATATCTGAGATGTAAATCATTACGAGCCTGTGAGAAACTGTGAATACCATTCCTTATAAACTAACACGAGTACATAGAAATAAATTTTCTCTAAGCGAACAGTTGCAAAAAGAGCAAGATTGCTGACTAATTAAGCTATCCTCTGCATGAATGAATTAAAAACTAGATCTAATATATTGTGGAAATTCTATTTAATAAGAAATATATCTAAAATATTTATCTTTACTGTTTTCAAATTTTCTTCTTTTTTTTTTTTTATCTACCAAAATGGAGAAAAATATTTCCCGTACACGTGCAGATTCGAATAAAAGAAGATTTTCATCATGGCTGCCATTTTAAATTGAAGTGTTCCGTAAGTTAAATCTGTAGTATATTTTTTTTCCTTCACGAAATATTATTGAACGCAAATCCGTTGTTATGGACAAGAAATGACAGCCGATAAAATGTGCGCCATGTTTTAAAAAATAATTTGATTTACATGCTATATACTTGATTTTATTTGCACAAATCTCCATGATGTCATTCTGAATTTTTTTTTATCATGTCGGATTTTTTTTCCCATTATCATATTTTTATCTTTTCTCATATTATGCAGTACTTTTTTTCTCTTACTTTTACATTTCATTCTTCGAAAATCTTCTGCAATATTTGTAAAGTCCACTGTTAACACTCAGGCAATGTTTTCATATCTTTACCATCCCTTATAAAAAGATCCCTAAAAATTCCTTTATTATCATCATCAGAGCTGTATTGACTTAAAGGTACAGTGAATATCAATTTGATTTCTTATCTTCAGCAACATTTCACTTACCGGTTTTCTGAAAACATCTCATTTGGAGGCTAACCCTCGAAAGTATTGCAGAGTCTTCTCACCTCCTCAAAGAATTGGCATTCTGAACACTTCCAACGCATTTTGTGTACACCCCTATTCGAGCACCTGTGTGACGCGATGGAGAAGTCTATTCGCCTGCAAGATTATGAATCTACAATTACCAGTCAACTGTGCACAGTTATTGAGACTGCATTGACAAAAATCTCTTCAAAGGGAGCTATTCTTCGAGATGGTACCAATGCAACATTAGTACCATCTCGAGGAATCGCTCTTCCCCCAGCTTCGAATAAAATCACGAGGGATCTGTCCCACCTCCGCCCAGCTTCGAATACCGTCTCGAGGAATCTGTCCCACCCCCACCCTGCTTGGCATACCGTCTCGAGGGATCTGTCCCACCCCCGCATACCGTCTCGAGGAATCTGTCCCACCCCCGCCCAGCTTCGAATACCGTATCCAGGGATCTGTCTCATCCCCGACCAGCTTCGAATACCATCCCGAGGGGTCTTTCTCACCATTCTAATACCGTCATACAATAATTGTGCATTCCCCCCTTCATTATTTCTTTAGTTCGCTCGACTTTTACCCCCCCACCTTTACCAATAACTAATGAACTCTTCCGTTTTGATCGCGGAGAAAGACAAGACGCTACTTGATTTCAGTGAGAAAATGAATGAATGAAGCGGAGGGGGCTAAAAGTGTTTAATGTCTGTTTCAGTGTAATTGAAAATTTGTCTATTTCAAATCTTTTCATTTGTACCCCCTTACTTCTTAAAATAACGACCAACATTCATAGTTATGATTATTATTACAATATTTTATTAAAGTTAAACTCAACTATTTAACGATGCAACGGGGGAATTTCTACGAATATTTTATTGTCGTAGAACTCACCATGAACTTAATCATTAACTTAAGAATTAAGATTCATAAGAAAATAGGAACACCGTGAAATTTTCAGGAATTAAAACTAGTCTCTGAATATTGTTCCTCGATTATCCGCCTTCTCTAACGGGCTCTTGTTTGAAATCTTTGTGCAGTCTTTGGAGATTTACTTCGAACGTCGACAATATAATGACACTTATTTCATGGGCACATTACATTCTACTCCAATTTCGATATTCCAAGAAGAACCTTTCTTGTTTGAAAAACTATCCTAAACTTGCTAATGTTAAATATTGCAAATGGTTTAAATAATTTAATATCGATTTTAACTTCGTATAAATTAAACTATTTTCTATTTATTGTGATTTTCCAAGCGTAGATTAGATGTGGCACAAGGCCGAAAGTATGGGGCGCCCAGTGAGGATCGAACTCATACTCAGTCGTAATTGTTCTAGCAAGACAAGCTTGCTAACCATTACGATATTTATTTCTGTGCAATTTACAGAAAATGTGACACAAGGCCTAAAAAAGGAGATGGAGAAAAGGACGGTCTTCATCTGTCTTAATTTTAAACTTAGCTAACCACAAACACTGTCCCAAACATACAAACAATATTCCTCACACCCAAACAACACATTCTTACTAAACTCTCTTACTACATCCACGATAATACATCATTGCTTCAATGGAAAAAAAAAGTCCCCATATGTACAAATTGTCGTATGTGGAGGGGGGAATAAAGTAACAAATTAAAAAGATCCCCAATGAGTATATACAATATGAATTAATCTATTTACAAGAAACTAAACAAAATCATTGTTAGTAATAAAAAAACCCACAATACTTAAATTTGGCAGAAACATCAGTTCAGCGGACGAAATCAATGCGGGCCTATAAAAATATAAAAAAAAAACATTCATTGATCCCTAGCACTCATCCAGACACAACAACAAAAAACGAAAAACATACACAGGCGAAAAACCGAAAAGCGGTCCGAATCCACCAGAGAACTGACATTACTGACCACCAATGATTTTCTAAGCACGGCTTAGATGTGGCATAAGGCCGAAAGCAAGGGGCACCAAGTGGGGATTGAACTCACTTGTAACAGTTCTAGCGAGACAAGCTTCCTAACCATTACACCGCCCCGGGGTGCCCTCGTGGAACATTTATTTGATGCTTTGGCCATATCATCAGTGATGTTTTTAGCCAAGGCTCATTAGGGGTTTCGGGTCTTTCAACATCATAACCCCACTCTCCACGGTGACCTTGCCGATACTGATCTGGTATCGACTTGTGTGCCATCAGTCAGCTATCACCCATTGAAACTACTTTTGGCAATTTATAGTTCAATCACGGAAATTTCCGGTTCACCAGTAATCGACGCTCTTCCATAAAAAAGGAAGCAAACGCTGCAACGGTTTCAATCTGGTTAGGAACATGGCGACGCGCTCGTTTTGAAGTGGTAAGTAACGATCTTTGTTTCCATTTATTGAAATGGGGCAAAGAATGGGTTGTTAATTTTAACGCTTTCAAAATTAAACTGCTCTCTATTAATTATCTGAGAGACCTCTTTCTGCCTTCCATCAGCTGATGCTAACCTCCAGGAGAATGGCTCTTTGCATCTTCTCGGGCTAACAGGAAGTGGAAAGATTATATTGAATCCATTGCTGGTTCACTGTATCATGCTAGAATTTTTTTTCTCTCTAGAATTTATCTTACATATGTATAAGTCTACCATTCGTCCATGCTTAGAATATTGCTGACACATATGGTCCGGTGCCCCTGGTAGTTCCTTGATAAAATTCGAGGGATCCTCCCTCCCAGTTTCTAATACCATTTTGAGGAATCCCGCTCAGCTTTTAGTATCACCTCGAGGGATCCCGCTCAGCTTTTAGTACCACTTCGCGGGATCCCGCTCAGCTTTTAATACCATCTCGAGGGATCCCGCTCAGCTTTGGGTATCACCTCGAGGGATCCCGCTCAGCTTTTAGTACCACTTCGCGGGATCCCGCTTAGCTTTTAATACCATCTCGAGGGATCCCGCTCAGCTTTGGGTATCACCTCGAGGGATCCCGCTCAGCTTTTAGTACCACTTCGCGGGATCCCGCTTAGCTTTTAGTACCACTTGGCGGGATCCCGCTCAGCTTTTAGTATCACCTCCATGGATCCCGCTCAGCTTTTCGTACCACTTCGCGGGATCCTGCTCAGCTTTTAATACCATCTCGAGGGATCCCGCTCAGCTTCTAGTACCATCTCGAGGGATACCGCCCAGCTTTTAATACCACCTCGGGGGATCCCTTATTGTACTTTTTTATTTTAAAAAATGAACACGAACCTAATGCCTTACGGATTTTTACAACTACTCTTCTTATCAAAAGGGAAACAGACAAAGGTTCTTCGAAGGAAACCGCTCGGCAGTCGTAAGATTCATGGTAATTCTTGCAACCATTTTTTTTATGTGTCGTGTGTATTTAGGGTGTTGGCGGTGATGGCTCTTCACAACTTCCTGTCCCTTGTAGCTCGAAGTAATGTTTGACTCTTTACATCCCTCTTTGCTTTCACTATGCTATCCATTCATAAAATTGACAAGTAGCTTGCTAGCTCCCTCCCCTTCAGTATTTCCTGTGAGTGTCAAATTTACCAAACTCACTTTCATCATGTCGGAGAAATTTCTGTAGTCGCTTTCTGAAAAGTATTAGTGTCCTTTATAGATCTCGTTAGTACAGAAAGCATGGCGCACTCAGTGACGATCGAACTCACAACTCGGTCGTAATTGATCTCGAAGGAGACAAGCTCACTAACCATTGCATCACACCGAATTGCCCCAACGCTTATATAATAATGATTATTTTTTTTAAATCTTTACGTTTCGAGTACGAGAAATAGGGTTAGCAAATATATACTTCAAAATATTCCAACAAGAGATGTATACTTGCTCAATTAGATAATTGCACTTTGCTTTGTTGCAATGTCTTGAAAGGGAATACAGATTCGTTTCATGTCGGGGGTGGATATTTTCTTTTGATAAGACTTTCGATCTCTGGGCCAACAAATTTTAATATCCATTTTGATTTTTATCTTTCTTTTTCTGTTTCTGTCTCTGTCTGTCTGAGTCTTGGTCTGTCTTCCTGCCTGCACGCACGCACGCCACTAAATAGATTTTCTGGAGAGATCTAATTTTGTATCTTATTACGTCTCCGTAAAGGAGTGGATCCCAAACCTCTCTGTTTAAATTCCAATGATCTGACCCCCCCCCCACCACCACCACCAACAACAACAACAACAACAACTGATGTGTATCTCCGATCAAAAGTGTATCCAAGGAAAATAACCGAGATTAAGCTCGGCTCATTCAATGATAATGAAGTTTGTGTTGATGGATTGTTTTTTCGTTTTATGTTGACTCGGTCCGGCCTTTAGGAACGGGGTAAAAAAAAAAAAAGAAATAAACCATGACATTTATTACGCGCACTGGTAATCATTCCTGACTTTTGTCCTCAGCCACATTGCTCACTACGCCCACGATAGACGATTAGATGAATGAGAGACATAGCCGGTGGGTTGAGGCAATCTTTGCTTTTCTCCGTGGTGGGGACAAGCGCATTAAACTTGATTGTATCGTATTTGCCCCCAGGGAGAAACAAATACCGTGTGTCACACACACACACACACACACACACACATATGTATGTATATATATATATATATATATATATATATATATATATATATATATATATATATATATATATATATACCGGGTTTAACACCAAAATTGTCCAAATTGTGTTAGCATAAATGGCCACCCCACAAAATGTTTAATATGTAAAAAAACACCACAGTAATTGCATTCCGTTTTTCCAGGTTTTTAAACAAGACGTTTAGCCATCTTGATACAATTTGTCGTAAGAATAACTGAAAAAGGTTATTCAGCGAGAAAGAACAGGTTAAAATTGTTTTGTGTCAGCACCACTGTTTTCTGTACTGAGCAATGGTGAGAGGAAAACCATCATTCAAGCCTTCAGTAATGGTACCAACATTCATACTCTGGCTTCCATCTTCAAAGTCCATTCAAGAACCATCAAGAGAATGATGAATAATTTTAAAAAAGAGGGAACAGTGGTGAGGAAAACTGGATCAGGAAGTCACAACAGGAAGAGGGATTATCATTTCAACTTAGAGCTAAAGAGATCAATTAGAAAAGACTCAACTCAGTCCATCTAAGGCATGGTGGAGTAATTGAGGAATCGGAGAGTCGAGTTCGAATTACAGTCGAATCCATTACATTCACTTACGGGCTAATACCCTTGGGAAAGGTAGAATCCTCCTCCTCCCAGCTATGGGTAAATATCATGACAGACTGGATTCTCTGGGTCTAGGAGAAGGAAAACTGAATTCAACCTGGAGACGGTTGGGTTCTGTCACGCTATCATATCAGCTGTTCTAATGGGCCTCGGTGACGAAGGGGTAGCGAATTAGACTCGATATAGCGCTACTTGATTACATATTCCGTGGTGGAACTCATCCGAGTTTCTCTTTTACCCATAGGACTGTGCCCCAACGAGCCACTCCATCCAGAGCATTAGAAGCCGATTCAAGCAAGGATATACAAGTGATAAAAATTAGGAGGATTTGAGATAATTATAATTAAGTAATTAATCGCGTCTAGAAGAAACCTCAAAAGAATGCAGATAGCACTGGACGGCCGTTTCGTCCTATATTTGGGACTCATTAGCAGTGTACATCCACTACCGAGAATTGAAACCCGGACAGTTACGTTATCAAGCAAACGTTCCAACGTGAACTCTGGGTAAAAAGAGAAACTCGGATATTCACTTGTCTCTTTTGTTCACTCAGATTAATTTAAATTTATACGTGGATAATATACTTGTCTGATTACCTAACTTGCCTGCCAATGAACTTCTGCTAACGAACGCTAGATGGAGTTACCGAAATCGGCATATCTGACAAAGGCTCGAAATCTCCTTCGCATATTTGTCACAGGATGCATTAGAAATTCGTCACCATCACTCACTCCGTGGCTGACTTCTCGTCATCCAAGGAATTTAATATTGCATTGAATAAAAAGTACACGGTGTGCAGTGCCTGCAGTTTACTTATAGTGAAGTAATGGGTAGCGGCTCGGATTGATGAATCGGTGAGCCGAGTTCGAATTCCAGCCGAATCCACTTACGTGCTAATACCCTTGGGAAAAATATGAATCTTCTTCTTCTCTCCCCAACTATGGGTAAATAGCAGGACAGACCGGCTTCTATAGCATGGATGGCAACTGGTCTACCGCAGAAAGAAATGGCAACCTAATGCAGGGAAAATCTGCCCGTCAGTCATGTATCACGCATGGCACATGACTGTCTGATACCATCATCATCATCGTCTCCTTGACTTTTGTCCTCGTAGTGGGGGTGGCATCCGAATCCAGAAGCCATATTGAATCTCCTCCACAACGGTCTATCAACGGCAGCCATCAGCAATTCTAATATAGTCATATTTGACTACAGACATACCCAATACTATAGTATAGTTATACTTGACTATCATACTATATTCTCGAATAGTCATAGTTGACTATACTCATACTATATTCTGGCAGTCATACTTGGCTACTTGACTGTTATGGTTAGCAAGCTTGTCTTGCTAGAGCAATTACGACTAAGTAGTGAGTTCGATCCTCAGTGGGTACCCCCTACTCTCGGCCTTGTGCCACATTTAAGCTACGCTTGTGAAATCACTACATACCGAATATTTTTGCCATATCAACAAAGACACTCTTCTCAAATGTAGGTCTTTGACAGATTCCTTGGAATCACAGATACATTTTTGTAGTTCTTCAGGGCACAAAACTGAATCAATGCTATTAAAACAGACCTATAAAAATGGACCGGTGGGGGGGGGCGAAAAAGATAGAATCCTCATAAATGGTAACTCGAAACAAGAGGAATAAATTAATAAAAAGACGACAGAAGAAAATTAAAAGACTCCCCCCTCGTTTCTCTCTCTTCAGAGTTCGATCGACGAAATCCTTAATTTTAAATTTATCCTTAATTTAATAAAATAAAATTTTGCTGAACAGAAGACACACTAGTCATACCATTATTATTATTATTATTATTATTATTATTATTTTGCTGCCATCAAAAGCAGCAACAGCCGATAGAAACAAACAACCACCCACGCAGACCGCCAACACACAGACCGCAATCTCCCACGCAGAGAAAGCTACAGTCTAGACAGGCAGTCGGCTATAAAACGGCAATAACATCCTATCTTGACAGCAGTTTAAAGGCAACCGGTCCGGGGCTCGATCACGCGCTGCTCAAGGAAGGAATTTTTTTGATTGATGCAGTAAGTCAATTATAAACTCTACACTAAGCGAATACACACATTACAAATAATAAAAAAGGACTTTTCCTTTCTGATAACCTCAAGTAAATGTTTTATAAACTGGTGTATTTATCATAATTTATTTAGCTGTTTATTATTGTTGATATTTAGAAATATTTTCGATTGTTTTTTTATCAAAATTTGGATTGACGAATTATCCTCAGATTGAAGCAAACTTTCCCGATGAGGATAAGAATTGTCATTTATAGCGATTCTTTTCTCTTTGTCAATTTCCCTCTGCTTTTAAATGTATTTCTATATCAGTTTAACCTAGGTACCTCTACTGATTCGCTAAAAAATGAACATGCCATGATGAAAAAAAAAAAAAAAAAGCCCAACCAAGAGGAAAGACCAAAGGAAATTTTAATTATGAAATTATGTTTTGATCTTTTTTATTCGAACGTTTGAAATTTTGATTATTTTTTTCCCTTCAGCGGGAATGGGGGGGGGATAAGTAAAGGAAATTTTAACGTCTTTTTTTTTTTTTTTTTTTTGCAATGAAAAACATTGATTTGGAAGTTCTTGCAAAATCAAATATTTACCGGATTTTAATAAAAACTTTCGCGACTGACTCATAAATTAAATTATTTTAGAAATGTGTTTTTTTTTTTTTGTTTCAATTTAAAACAGAATCCGAACAGTTACCGAAAATCAGCTCTGAATCGTAAAATAAAGAATGCAAAAAAACTAAAATATTAGAAAAGCTTTTAATTGCTGTGAATAAATAAACTCTATTATGGACACTACTGTCTGAAAAAAATTCTTTTTCGATGACACTATTTACATTATTCGGACTATTGTCATCATCTTTGTCGCCATATTTATTACAACGTTTCGGCCGTTGTACGCTCCAGCCTTCTTCAGGTGGTTGGAATGTCGAACTGAACCCTTTATTTCGCTCACTGGGGTAGACTGTTCTAGTTCCACGTTTAATGGAGGTCAGTTGTCAGTTATCTCCTGTTAATTCCCCTCTCCAAGTTCTCCACTGCCTTAACCAGGTATTGAACTCACACTCTTAGGGTCCTGTCACTGGATCTCACTAACGCCTTTATCCACTGTGCCATATAAAAAATGGTTGCTGAAGATATTAGGCTTATAATACCCAGAAATTCATACACAGATGTCCTTAAGGAAATATTGCACTGTACTTGAGGCAGTCTCCCGTTCTTATTAGAACTGATTTACAAAAACTGGATGAAGCAGAGGTCTATACATCACCGCTTCACCAGGGATGTGATCAAGTTGCTACGCAAGGACAAAAACGGTGGGGATGGGATAGGTAACTTTCGACCTTTTAACTATGTTAAACACAGAATTGAAGCTTTTAAGCCATGGTTTTAGGCAGCCGTTTGCGTGCTGTCCTCTTTAGCCTGATTGGCTCCGAATAGCTAAGAACGGCAAGACTATTCAGGACAACCTTCATTTGACACGCTTGATCATCGAACAAGTCGACAGTAAAGCCGCGCTGATTAACTTCAAGGCATTCGATAGGGTTAACCATTGATTTCTGGAGGCTGCCTTTTCGGCCGCCGGTTTCGAGCCGTACTTTCGCACCTGGATCTGACTTCTGTATGCGTCACCCGGTGCGTTGGTGGAGGTGAATGGGGGTTCAATCGGAGCCTTTCGTATTGTCTCACTCCATTCGTCAAGGTTATCCGCTTTCGCCGTAGGTTCTTGCGTTGGAACCAATCCTACGCGGAATTTCCTTACCTGATGCTACCACCTCGGCCAGGTATTCCGCCTATACTGACTACACTTTGGTTCTTGGGTCGAGCAGAGTCGAGATTGACGAAGTCGGTAAAAAGATCAAAAGGTACAAGACGGTGACGGGGTTTGTGGTCGGGCGCGTCGAATGGAGTTTCTCTTCCCGGGCCTTTCCTCTTGACGGGCGGTTCGATCAAGATACTTGGCGTCTGGTTCGGTCCCGATTTCCTCTTGGAAATGAAATGGTTTGGAGTGTGGGAGAAGGCTGAGGTCGCAGTTCGTCTGTAGTCTCGGAGGAAATTTTCCTTAAAGAGGAGGACGGAAATATGTGCCTCGTACACGCGTATAAGCAGGTACTTTGTCATTAGCAAATATTGTAGTTTTTAAATTTGAAGGCGACAGTTTGAAATAGATAGGTGTGTGTTATTCTAGTCCTTATTAATTTTCCCAGGCAGGAATATTTGTTGAGTGGCCAGGTGTGACCTCGAATTGGACAAGTCACTGCATATGTTTTTGATTTCGTTTCTCACGGATATATCAGCCGAATAAGTTCTGAAGCAATGGCTTTGAATGAAATGGTGTAAAATCAAAAGATTTTGCCTTTTAAGCCCGACTTTACACAGTGGAAAATTGAGTTATTTTGGCGTGTGAACAGTTTCATATGTGGGCAGGGAATTATGCATAAATTCAGCTCGATTATGACAGACAGATGGGCTGGGAAGCCAAAGACAGACGGATCGTTAGACACACACGCAGTCGCACACCCGCACGAGGAAGGGATCCAATATTCACTTGAATTTCTGATTGAACCTTGATGAACACATAGATTGAGATTCCAAGTCGCCGCTTTCTAATCTTTTTGTGTTAATAGATTTCGAATATCTTCTATTGTAAATTATTTTATTCACCTTTATTAAATCGTCTAGATTTAACCAAAACTAGCATTATTATTTCTTTGGTGAGAGCTTGACTTTATTTCCAGTCAGCCCAGTCGTCAACAAGAAGTTTATCACGGCTTATTGACTAAAAGAAGACAACTTTCTTCGTCATTAAGAATCACAACACTTGAAGAACCGAGACTAGACGATCGACGACTTATACAGGCACCGTTCCCTAAACCAGTTTGGAAGCTGTATAGTTTTTCTTATGCAATAGCCGTACGAGGATTGAGATATCGGAATAAGCGGGGTCTGAACTGAACAACTGCACGTCAACAGAAAGCGAAACTAGACCAATGGTACCTGGGAGACGTGTATGGTAGGAAAGGGTGTTAGACACGTAAAACTATCAAATTTTCCCTTTACAGACTCCATGTACGTCCACTCCCGTATACCATACTTAAGTAAGGGTGTTGTTCTCTTTCTTGTGTGGGAGGTAAAGTTCATAAGTCATGTCGCGAGATCTGTTACCTCCGCCCTTCTGTAGGCGGCCTGGGTAATCCTAGCGCTGAGATTCGTCAATATACGCTTCGCATCGCGTTCCTAGATCGAATGTGTCTGCAGTCGGATGTTGAGGGCAAATTCTGACAGGAAGACGCCCGTAAGAACTTGCCATCCCTGAAAGGTGTACACTCGAGCGAGGAGGAGGTTCCACGTTTACTCCGAAGCGAGTGTTCCTTTTATCCTGGATGTTGGATTGCACTCAAGCACCTCTTACGGACGCCAGATAGCCTATCCGACTACCAGACGTTGTCCCGTAACGTATATCACGTGTTAGTGAACGGGGTCCGTTCAAGATGGTTTGATAGATGAACACGGTCTTAAGAAGCATGCGGCTCGCTCCATGTGGCCTCTGACGTCCGGGTTGAAATGCCTCACTAATGCTGAGGCATCACTCACCTCGCTGGTCATCTGAAGAGCTCTCTCTCTCTCTCGGTAAAAGACTTTATTCGACGGGATTGGGAAAATCAAACTGCGTTCGCTGCGATGAGGCGGTGGAGACCCTGGGCCACACCTCCTTTCACTGCAGTGTCGTAGTTCCGTTGTGCAAGTTTATTGAAGATAACATGGTTCATATGCTGCGCAGAAAGTTTTTCGTTTTTGAGGTCAGTTTTATCTGTAGCAATGTGGTACCGTTGTTGACGAAGGCTGAACACTGTTCTTTTGCTTGATCGGCGTTATGAGAATCGTGATATGGACGACACGTTAGAAGGTTTTCTATGGAGATGCGAAGTTCACCTCTTCCTAACTGATCATATACTTTAAGCATCAGCTTAGTCAAGATTATGACGGAAAGGCGTCGGCTCTCTCTATCAGAATTTAGCAAAAGGCGGGTGAGTCTTGGCCGCATCTGTCGAGTAAGAGGGGCCAATTTAGAGTGGCACTTTGATGACGGTTAAGCATTAAGGATATTGCTTTATCTGGACTGAACATTGGCAAACCAGTTCAAAATTAGGTTAGTTTAGGCTTGTTTTTTCTTTAGTTTCTTAGTCTACTTAGCTAGATGTAAGCTCATTGGCCGCTTTTATTGGTGTCCTCTTTCTTTGGTTTAATACCCCCACCCCTCCCCGTTAGGTGACAAGAGATGTCAGTTCTCTAGTGGATGCGGAACGCTTTTCCTATTTGTTGATGTGCTTGAATGCGTGAATCGTTAGATGAATGAGTGTTTTAAAGTATTTAACTCATTAATGTCGTCCTGTTAACTGATGTTTCTGTCAAAATTAAGAATAACACTATTTTATTTACTTTCTTGTAAATACAGATTGGGGTTCTAAAGTTTTAAATTATTTTATTCCTCTTCCCCACTCCCCACAGACAAAAATTGTATATATGGGAACTAGTTAGGACTTCATAGAGATTCAGAGGTATTATGGTGACTGTAGTAAGAATGTGTTTTGGTGTAAGGAATATTGTGGTATGTTTGGGTCAGTGATTGTGGCTCACTAAGTTTAATTATAAGGCTAGCCCTCCCTCATACCCATATTTGAACTGGTGCCACATTTTTGTATTTTTTACAAAATATCGTTTTTCGCTATGGTGCCTTTAATTTTATTTATTATGTTTTTAGTTTCTTTATATATTTTTCTTCAATAGGAGTAGATAAGTTTGCCTATCGTCCGGTTCACACTCCTTCCCAGTCTTTTGAACAGAAGTATAGGTTTCTCTTACTTCCTGTTTAGAAATGGGTTTCCGGTTCTTTTCAAAGTCTATTATTCTTTTTCACTCCCAGTAGCCAATTGTGTATTAGTGCATTATCGCCTTGCTTGGAATGAATTGATTAAGAGAAAAATGAAGCAGCGCCGATTAAAGATTTGAACAGGTAAGAGAGAATACGATGAAACCGACAGACAAACGTAGGCGCCAAAGATAGTGGATCATTTTGATTGGCATCAGACTAAGCAATTCAATCACGAGTTTCCGAACATGAAAAACTAGTTCGCATTTTATGTCTGTCGTCCTAACGTGACATCACGAGTTTCGACCAATCAAATCGTCGCTTATTTATTTCGCTTGCAGAGGTGAATTGACCAGCAAATTTTCGTCTCTCAATCCATTTTTATCGGTTGTATTGTCAGTGGTTAATAATACTTTATCTGTTATAACCACTTGGGACTAATTAATGTAGCGGAGCTCTACATTGAGCTGTATCCATTTTTAAATATGACGTCTGCACAATGAATTTATATATTCTTAAACACGCAATGACGACCTATCTAGATACGAAATGCTTTCAATCTCATTGCCCCATCATCAATGTAGAGCCTTTCTCGAAAAAATAGTGTTTGTGTCATATTGTGTTTTAGTGCTGTTGTCATCCGGATATTCTTTTATTTCTATTTTCATGTCGAATTTTCGTGTTTATTCTTTTTTGTGTCTGGGTGTTTCGTGCCTGTTCTTTTTTTGGCGTGTGTTTAGTGTTCTGTTTTTTGTGTGTATGTTTCGTGGTCTGTTTTTTGTGTATGTGTGTCGTGTTTGTTCTGCTTTGTGTGTGTGTGTGTGTGTTTCGTGCTTGTTCTGTTTTTAAACGTGTGTGTTTTGTGTTTCTTCTGGTTTTTTTGTGTGTATGTTTCGTATTTGTTCTGTTTTTAAATGTGTGTGTTTCGTGTTCTGTTTGTGTGTGTGTTTCGTCTTCATTTTTTGTGTGTTTGTTTCGTCTCTGTACGTTTATTTTGTGTGTTTCTTCTCTGTTCTGTTTTTTTTTGTGTATGTGTTTCGTCTTTGTTCTGCTTTTGTGTGTTTTGTTTGTGTGTGTTTCGTGCTCTGTTTTTTTTGTGTGTGTTTTCCGTGCTTGTTCTGTTTATTTTTTTTTTCTATGTCTATGTTTCGTCTTTGTTGTTTTTGTGAGTGTGTTTTGTCTTTGTTCTGCTTTGGGTGTGTGCGTTTCGTCTTTGTTTTGTGTGTGTGTGTGAGTGTTTTTCGTCTTTGTTCTGTTTTTTTTTGTGTGTGCTTCGCCTTTGTTTTGTTTTTTCGGCGTGTTTCGTCTTTGTTTTGTTTTGTGTCTGTTTTATGTCTCTGTTCTGTTTTTCTTTTTGCGTGTGTGTTTCATCTTTGTTTTATGTGTGTTTCATCTTTCTTTTGTTTTTTTTTGTGTGTGCGTTTCGTCTTTGTTCTGTTTTGTGTATGTTTAGATTTCTGTTTTGTGTGTGTTTAGTGTTCTGTTTGTGTGTGCGTGTGTGTTTCGTATTTGTTCTGTTTTGTGTGTGCTTAGTGTTCTGTTTATGTGTGTGTTTCGTATATGTTCTATTTTGTGTGTGTTTAGTGTTCTGTTTGTGTGTGTGTGTTTCGTATTCTGTTTTTTTTCTGTGCGTGTTTCGTGTTTTTTGTGCGTGTGTTTTGTGTTCGTTCTGTTTTGTGCGTGTGTTTCGTCTTTTTTGTTTTTTTGTGTGTGTTTCGTCTTTACTCTGTTTTTTTTGTGTGTGTGTTATCCGTGGCGTTGCATATTTATTAGATTGTATATTGTCAATCAGTATTATGATTTCTTTTTTCTAAGTCACACACACAAACAACTCTTTCAAGCGAACTGAACCTGCTTTGAAAATATGGATTCAAGATCCTATATTTGAACGGGATTCTGGATTTGTTGATCATTTTACTTTCTTGTAAAATATTGTTTGTTATTTGTGTTCTGTACTCAGTTTCTTCTGTTTTGTAATAAAGTTCCTTTAATCTGCCCCCACCCACAGACCTTCAGCGAAGCGTAAAGTGATCATACCTCAGAATATTGCAGTTTCCGATTTTCAGTCAA
>OZ010615.1:25171396-25318896 GCA_963932145.1 Acanthosepion lycidas | reverse complement strand
AACAAATATTTATTTAATAAAAATGCCATATTGTTTTTTGTATATCTTTTCTTTAAGTTTTTATATATACAATAATCCAGTTTCTTGTTCGCACTGCGTTTGCAAGAACTATAAACAAATCACACGGCAAAACGCTTGAAAAAGTTGGAATTTGGCTCCAGAAGGAATATTTATGCATGGCCTGTTGTATGTTGAATGCTCAAGAGTAAGAAATCCTAAGAATCATTTTATGTAAAAAAAGAAATTTTCCAAAAAATATTGTTTACCATGAAGTCCTATTAAATTAAATTATTAAACAGTGAAGTAAGGGTTTTGTCAAAGTATTTTTCCAAACAAATCAGCTTCTTCAAATATCAGCGAAATTAAATGAAACTTAGAGGTTGTAAATCTGGACAAAAATGTTAGCGATAACTTCAGCAATATTAAATATTGTGAGGATTTCAACACGCATTAGTATGTTGCCAGAAAAATTCTGAAGAGTTAAAATGATAATAATCATAATGAATGGCATTGTCAATAGACTAATAGGTTTTAATCATTACCCGCATTCGTTCTGTTGTTTGACAAAAAAGGGGGGGGGTCATTTTTTCCTACACCAGTTATCCATAAAAAAAAAAACAGTTTATCACGTGAACTACGATACAACTCATAAGACTTTCTTTTTCGATGGATTGATTTATTTTCTGCAGCCTTGAAAACCATGATTTTTTTTTAAATTGTAAGAATTTTTGGAAGATAATGATTTATCGATACGAGCTGGGATGAGAGAAGAGGTGAATTCCCAAGTGTATTTGCGTATTATGGAATATAATGAATTTGTCCTTTTCTTTTTTTTTGCTTTTTACGTTTTTTTACGTTCTGTTTACTTTCTGTCTTTTTTTTTTCTTTCTGTCTTTTTTTCTTTCTGCCTTATTTTCTTTCTGTTTCGTTTCTTTCTGTCTTTTTTTTTCTATCTTTTTTTTCTTTCTGTCTTTTTTTTCTTTCTGCCTTTTTTTCTTTCTGTTTTGTTTCTTTCTGTCTTTTTTTCTTTCTGTCTTTTTTTTCTTTCTGCCTTTTTATTTTTCTTTCTTTTTTTCTTTCTATCTTTTTTTCTGTTTTTTTTCTTTCTATCTTTTTTTCTGTCTTTTTTTCTTTCTGCCTTTTTATTTTTCTTTCTGTTTTTTTCTGTTTTTTTTTCTTTCTATCTTTTTTTTCTTTCTATCTTTTTTTCTTTCTATCTTTTTTTCTATTTTTGTCTTTTTTTTCTTTTTGTCTTTTTTTTCTTTTTGTCTTTTTTTTCTTTTTGTCTTTTTTTTTTCTTTTTGTCTTTTTTTTTTCTTTTTGTCTTTTTTGTATTTTTTTTCTTTCTGGTTGTAAATATTGTTTATTGCGAAATTTTCAATTAAATATTCTGGAACATGCCAAGTTCGTATTTCCTTTATTTCAAATGAGAATTTTGCCTTTTCCAGCCTCTTTAATCGAAATTTTTATTTTAAAAAACAATAGCATCAAATGCTGAAAAAATGGGAAGCGTCAGCTTAAACTGACGCCATGAGTATACGGGGATAATTCACATTTGGACAATTGTGACAGTTTCGCTTATACTTCGTATTTTTCTTGATTTCTAACACGAACTTGGCATTTTCTAGCATATTTATCGTATATAGTCGTGTATAAGTCGACTTCATTTATAGTGTGACCCCTGAATTTATTTCAGACATATTATACACCTCCTTCATCAAAACCGTTTTAACAGTAACCCCTAACTTGATTAGCTTATGAGCCTTGTACTGGATGAATTTTAGTATTAAAAAAAATACAGTGTTAGCAATACTATGCGACAGGAGACATTACTTATCACTCACTGAACAGATTCTTTTAATATAAATTTTAGCCCTGTTATAGTGCTATTTTATGTACTCCTGATGAGTGGACGGAGTGATTGCTGGAGGATCTGTCTACGAAACTCTGAAGTAGAAATACTGAATGTAACACCAATCAGCTAATGACAAATTTTATATTTGTCTGTGTACATATATGTGTGCGTGTGTGTGTAATTTATATATATATATATATATATATATATATATATATATATATGGTACTTATTAGAAAGTGCTCATATCTATGATAGAGCTAATATACTTAAATGCATGGATGTAAGTTTGTAACCCTAGTTTTTGTAACTTTAGGTTTATAAACTCACATCCATACAACTAAGTATATATATATATATATATATATATATATATATATATATTGTGTGTGTGTGAAAGAGAGAGAGTGTGTACAACAGTCATTGAAACCAAGAACTTGTGTGCTGGAATATTGTTCTAATGAAACCAGACCCCTTTCGTCAGTTTCCTAGGCGTTTCGTTTTGATAGCCTTTCGTAACTGCCTCAGCAAGTTAGCATAGTACTCGCCATTGATGGTGTGGCTCTTTTTAAAGATAGTCTATAAACACTATGATTTTGCATTTCAAAAAACTGAGGCCATCGCATTCCCTGCAGATGAAACGACCTTGGCTTTCATTTGTGTAGGTGTTGAGAGGTTTCTACTGCATTGATTGTCTCTCAGTCTCTGACTCAAAATGAACCAAACACTCATCCTGGTTTAGCAAACGTTCCAGTTGGATCTGCCTCAAACAATATGAGGTTTCTGCGTGGTGTGGTCAGTCTGGTGCCCTTTTGATCAGGTGTCAGAAGACGTGGTACCCACCGAGTAGAAAACTTCACCATGGCAAGTTAATTTGCCTGTTCATCATTCTTGGGCCAAACACGATCAATGTTTTCCTTGGTGGTGGCACCTTGAGTCATCTTTAATATTCTCTCTTCTTCTAAATTTAGCTGCCCACTTTTGCGCTGTTGATGAAGCTGGAGCGCCATCTCCTAATGTAGCAACCACTTCAGCATAAATCTCCTTGGGAGCTAAACCGTTTTTCTACAACACCACGATACCAAATTTTGTCCATTTTCAAGAAAAGTCGCTACTGGTTACTTTTGAAGTGTACTTTGAACAGTCAGATATCATTTTACCCGGAAATAATGCAGTTATTAATAAGAGTTGAAATTAATGGATGCAAGATTCCACATTTCTGGTATGAAGCCTCCATATTCAGGTTATGAACTTTTCAGTTCATATATATGCGTTGGGTGTTGTTTTGTAAAATATCTTTTGTCTTCCTATATTTAATTCAAATTCCTCGCAGTCTCACATATCTAATTTTTGGGGCAACCATTACTGCAAATTCCTATTTTAGTTTGTTATTTAAGGAGTTTGAGAAATTTAATAAAAGATTATATGAACATAAAATATCTTACATAGAACACACTCAATTTATTAGTGGTTCATCGTAATGAATATGGCTATAATTCATATTGAAAAGAAATACTGCCTTAATTAAAAGAGAAAGTAATTTACTAAGGCGAAAATGTATAGGAAGTCCAGTGATTTCTGAATCTTCTACCGCAAATATATATACACGTATATTTCTTAAATTTTGTGTTGTTCGAAGGTGGGATAGTAAAAACAGCGGTAAAAATCAAAAGTGTTGGGGAAACGGAATGGGATTAGTTGAGCTGTTTGTCTAGACCCGTCGGCAGACAGAAATGTAAAAATTTTAAAGAAAAAAAAAAAAGAATTATCGTTCTTATATCTTCAGTGATTCTCTTCGGTGTGTAATTATAATCGACGTTTCCAATTATATCTCTCCCCCGACATATATATATATATATATATATATATTCCCAGCATCCTTCATTCGTGCGTATGTGTGGTCGCACGAAAACCTTTTCCCACTTTGTCATACATTTTACCTACAGTATGCATGTCCAAACCTATTTCTTTCTACACTATTAGCGACGCAACGCGATTTTATTTATCAGTCAACCCCCGTAATAATATGTGCTTGACTGAAGATATGCCTGTGTGGGTGCTGGCCACAACCTTATTCTTGGGCCGGTTTTTCCTTTAAGGTTCAATACCAAATCTATCTCCATTGTTGAAGAGTTCATTAAGAAATTCACTCGATCAAAATACGTAGCTTGCCAACCGGAAAATCGTCGCTCGCTCGTGTCCTTCAAGAGAAATTATCAGTAACCATCCAATAAAATGTTTAGCGCAGCTGACAATTTCGCAAACATAGAACTGTTGTTATTTCTTTGTACATGATACAGGAGGGTTAACACATAGCATCTAGTTTTTTTTTTTTTTTTTTTTTGTAATAGTTCAAGATGTATTTCTCTCTTTAGTTTAATGGCGAAGTTACAAAGAAACGTTACTGTGCAGGGTGGTCCGAAAGTCTTGTCGACCCCTAACAAAAAGTAATGAGAATAATAGCAGAACAAATAATAGCTTAATAAAAAGTCCTATAGCACATTCTCCGTGTTCTTGCCAGATTGCACACGGTCCGATGTGTCTATACAATTGCAAGCAGCCTCTCTTCTAAACTGATGGAGCCTGTGTCAGCCATCTGAAATAGAAAATATTATGTAGGGGTAACAAGACTTTCGGACCACCCTGTACATCATTTTTTTTTTTTTTATGTTAGGCCTTATTGTACATAATATACAGGGTGGTCTGAAAGTCTTGTCAACTTCTACCAAAAAGTAATGAGAACAATAGCAGAACAAATAATTCATATTGCACTTCGTCCATGCTCTTTCCAGAATGCACACAATCATGTGTCCATAGACTTGCAAGCAGCCAATCTTCCAAACTGTAGGAACTCGTGTCAGCCATTTGAAATAGAAAAGTTTGTTTGCTTCTTCCCGAATTTTTGTACATTCTTATTCATTAGATCTTTAAGCACGACATTTATCAGAAGTATATGTGGATACAGAGGTCAACACCGAGCGGTGACAGTCTGCGTTCACGCATGAAACACTTTCGCCGCTCGGTGTTGACTTCAGTATACTTATATACTACAATCAGTTATGTGCTATGCGATCATGTATCTTTCGATATATGACTGATTTTTTCCCGCAGTAGGTTGCCATTTCTTTTTGCGGTAGACCATCCGAGGTCTGTCCTGCTATTTACCCATACCTGTAGTGAAGAGGATTCATACCTTTCTCAAGGGTATTAGCGCGTAAGTGAATGTAATTGATTCGACTGTAATTCGAACGCGGCTCTCTGATTCCTCAATCCGAGCGGCTATCCATTACTCCACAGTCTGTGATACTGAGCACTTTTACCCATAAATACGTTAGAACTCTATTTGTATCATATATATATTAAAGGAGGGTCCCGATCATAATGAAAATACAGGTCAAATCGACCCCTAACTTTTTTTTTAGTTATCTGTACTCTTTCTTTAGTTACGGATGCCAATTTTGAAAACCCACCTACGTGACTGATAACTATTAGGTTGATGCAAAAATAATGTCGTTTTCTCACATAGTAACATATGTGAGAAAACGACATTATTTTTGCACCTACCCAATACATACTACTGATCTTGTCTTTTTTCCCGCCAAATGATATTTTCCGAATTTTTGTATATTAGCATTCTTTGGACATTCCTCTATCCATGACGTTTGTCAGAAACTGGAAATATTAAATACGGTGTCAAACAAATCCCTAACTTTTTAAAACGGGGTTATCTCTCAATTCCTGACGTTTTAAGAGTTATCAGTAATTTTTTTTTATTTACGAATTTGAAATGTTTCCGAAATCTTTTATAATTACTGTAGCATTGCAGCTCAGACCCGACACTAGGTTCTATCTCAGGGTGCAGTTTTTTTTTTGTTTTTTTTCAGTGGAACTTTTGTGGCCTAATACAAGGAAATTTTTTGGCCGTATCGTTCACCAGCCTCCCACCTCAACCCCACAAAAAAAACCCTGTGATGAAATTGTAGCCGTCCGCAAATATTATTCAGTTGCAACCTTTTCATAAGGGCCGGTTGTGAGTGACGGAGAAAAAGTGATGTTCTAAATGACGTGGGCCTCTGCTTTAGGCTACTAGTGACTACTGTCTTAGAGAGAACAAGCTTTCTTTGTTCTGACAGCTTTCGTCTAAAAAAGAAAAAGAAAAAAAAAGTAATTCAAGAAGAAACCAATGTCTGTTCTTAGTCAGGGTCGGTTGACCTGCTTCTTGGGAGATCTACTTCACTAAGTTAACTTTCATTGTCAAGAAAATAATTGTAAAAACGATTTCTGTAACATCCTACAGATGTGTCCTTAACAAGATATCAAGGGAAAAACTTACATCATTACAGAACGTATCTCTAATGACCTTTTTCCCCATTTCGGGATTTTCATGATTTTTTTAGCCAGACTTTTTTGGCGCTGTCAGAACCACCGCAAGGTAATTTTACGTAGTCATGTGAAGTTTTCATGAAATCGGTTGAAAAATGTAGGAAATCCGATCCAATATATAAACGTACAGACACACAAACACACACACACACACAACCTGGGTTTTATAATAAGTATATGATATGTCTCTCGCTCTCTTTCACTATATATGTTACTCGCTCTCCCTCAGTATATAATATATATGTCTCTCGCTCTCACTATATATATATATATATATATATATATATATACACACCTGTTTCTCTCTCTCTCTCTCTCTCTCTATATATATATATATATATATATATATATATATATAATCTGTGTGTCTCTCTCACACACACATATATATATAACTTTCTATATCTCTGTCTGTCTGTATACCTGTCTCTCTCTCTCTCTCTCTCTCTCTCTCTCTCTCTCTCCAGGTAACTAAACCGGTATTTTCATATTATTCATACGTTTAAGCTACGTTCTTCAACCGTTATTCGGTGCATATTCCCAAATATTAGGAACTTTCTTGTGTAGGTGGATCTTCTTCTATAATCTGAAACCGATATTTCTCTTAGTAACAATATGCTTCCCATTTGAAAATCTCTATTCCAAAACTTGGCTAAGAAAAAAAAAATTCCAGTCATCTGATTAAAATAAAACTATTAAATCGAATTACTCCCGTTACTGAGGTAGATCCCCGAGACTTTGACGTTGGAATAATGTGGTTTAGATTTGAGCGTAGGCTTTATTGACGAATCTCGATGCTTTCATGTTAGTGACGTCATGAGACGCATGCGTAAACAATAACTAAACATTGATGTATTTCAATTGGTTATAATTAGTTTAATACACGAAAAAAAGTTTATCGTTAATCCATCATTTAAGCTGCGCTATTCTTCGATTTGTTATCGAATCGTGTTTATCAGGGTTTATATCTTTGTTTGCTTCTTTGATTTGTGGTATAAAAAGAATTTCAATATTGACTTTCTCATCTGAGTGAGTTAAGACAGAGCATGCATTCCCTGATGCCTGCCGGAAATAGAGATATTTTGGTGTACCATGTATAAATGTTACTTTAGAAAGCAAATTACCCTACAATCACATAAAAAAAAGCATAATCTGTTAATTTTCAGTAATAGATTTCCTGTTTTTGTGTATATTTCCTGTAGCTTATATAGCATTTTTTCCTCATGCTCGTCTCTTGCGGCATAATGCATATTGCGTCCGACTGTTTTATTTTATTTATTTTTTTTGTTTTGTTTATTTTGTGGCGGTTCAAGCAGACTGTTTTTACGATGAAAATAAATGAATCCTGGGCGAACGTTGTTTTAAAAGGACTATTTTCTTTTTTATGAATACAAATTATATCCTTATAAAACACGAGTTTGTAGCTCGCGGTACGTTGGGACAGAGTGAGAGTCCTCCCCCCTCCGTCTTCTTTGTAGTAGGCAATCGATTAGTTGTCTATAGTGGCTAGTGGATTAGACCGGCCTGACCCGCTTTCTATGGAAAGGGTAGAAAGAACTGGGCTCAAAACTTTCTTTTCTGAGTTTATATTTTGGTCGGAAAGTGTGATGAGTGTAGGATTGTGGTTCACTATGGTACATAATATTTGATCTTTTGTTTTGCTTATTATGATTGGCCTGTCCTTTAGAACGCCGGTGTTACTGAGTGGGTGAGTAGATGATACATTTCAGATGTAAGAATGTTTTGTTTATTATCATTATCATTATTATTATTATTATTATTATTATTATTTACTAGCTAGCCCCTGCGAAGGGCTAATTGTTCCCCCGGCCTAAAACTAAAGGGAACTCTGATCCATCTTAGAAAACAACAATGATAATTTTGAAGAAATAATTTTGAGTTCCTCAATTCACTCTATGGAACTTCAAAACCTCACTTAAACTTTGATTCGGGCTATAAGTCCAGTTTGGGACGAAAGTCCAAATCAGACCGTAAACTAAGTTCTTCAAATCCGTAAACGTCAACTGAGTTGAGTCTTTAATTTCACAAATTGTACCAAACTTCATGACCTCAGGTCACGAAACCTCTCATTTTAACTCTGGTTCCTTGGCATTTTCAAGAATTAAGATTGAATTCTTCAATTTAAAAAGTTTTTAAGATATTTTAAACTGAATTTAAAGCAAAAATGTTTCTGCGTTACTTTAAACTCGATATAAATTAAAAACATTTAAAATCACTAATTTTTTTTTTTTTTCAATTTTAATTTTTAACTACTCCCTCCTCATCTAGGCTCATAGCCTAATGATAAATGTTCAAGTACCAGATGAAGGGCAGATTTTCAATCTCGGGATCATCCGGATTTCATAATGGTATAATGTGTAGAGCAAGTGTGGCCCGAGTTAGAGGAGGCTTCAGACACACGGACAGACAGAATTTGCCTTTTTTGTAGAGATTAAATTAACCGACTAACAATTTTTTTTTTTTAGCAGTTGGATGTTAGTGCCCTGAATGTCTGTTGGTGTGGAGGTTGCTTGGATCTTTTTCAGTAAATAACAAAGTAGTAGTAATGGTTATCGACGCTGAGAACGGAATGTTTGATTCTGACGCGATCAATTCGGAGCTCGTATCATGGACGCTTCCTTTTCCTTACAACCATAGATTTGGTCGTCTTTTTATAATTGATAGTTATTCTTTTCTTCTAGCTTTCCTTTGCCCCCGTATATAATAACAGCATTTTCACATCAAAAGCGTTTCATAATGTACGTCACAAAGAACTGTTAGATAAGGTTGATAAAGTTGAGGATATTAAAATAATCCCGGACTTATACTGGGAGCAAACCGCCTGCACACGGATATAAAATGAATCCCTTAAATATCCAAAAGTAAAAAAGAGCGTAACATAAGGATGTGTCTTCTCGCTTGATTTATTCAGCCTTTACAGTGAAGTGGTACATCGAATTTCCGTGTTTTACTTTTCATTAAATATTTATTCTTCAAATTATTGGTTATTCACATATTATTTTTTTTCTTCCTGCGTATTTTCTTTGTTTAAAGTCAATATTACTCATATGATATATTTCCGTTTATTCTAGTCAATTCTCGTTTTAATTACTCTCGCTATTCTATCTTCTCGTTCGATTGGCAGACATGCGCATTGAGCGACCCCACTCCCTAAAAAAAAGGCTATCTAAAGCGAAGAAAGAAAAACCTATAAAACAATCAATACCAACATATCGATCATAGCTCCTTGAAAATATTCAATGTCCACGCAAAATTCTTTCTTTACATATTAACTATATTTTCTGCTGAATTTTATCTCGGATTAACATAGGAAATAGTGGGAAGTCATATTTTATGGTGTTTAATTTTCATTGTTTTTCGCTTAGAAAAAAAAGTGTTGGCAGGGCTGAAGGGAGGGGACATCGTCGTACATTTGACATTCCTCTCATTTAGAATCGCTGGTTAAGGATTTAAGATTATGGAGACAGGAGAAAAAAAAACTTCCGGTTCTGAAGCTTCTACAAGAAAGTCTTTTCAATTTTCGGAAACAGTCCTTAAGAAATAAATTAAATCTTATCTCTAAGTGACTTGTACGAATATTGACAACACGTGGTGGTGGTGGTGGTGGTGGCGTTGATGATGATGATGATGATGATAGGAATTAAAGATAAGAAAAAAGGTATGAAAAGAATGGAAGATGTAAATACAATATATGATGTAAATAATTATATATTAAAAAAAATCTTTCTAGATAAATAGATATAATAGGTATATATATATATATATATATATATATATATATATATATATATATATATATATATATATATATGTGTGTGTGTGTGTGGAAAAACAAAAATCCGAATATGCTAGTATGCTGTTTTAATGTTGTTTAATGAAACAACATTAAAACAGGATACTTGCATATTCGGATTTTTGTTTTTCCACACACACACACACACACACACACATATATATATATATATATGAATGAAGAAATATATTCTTAAGTTGTGCTATATTTATGGGATAAAGTGCTCAATATCAGACATAGAGCGTGTGTAAATATAAAAGTGAACACTTAGAGGCGACAGTCTGTTTCATGCTGGACGCAATCATGGTGGCCTGACGATTGTGTCCAACATGAAACAGACTGTCGCCTCTAAGTGTTGACTTCAATGTTCAATGTTATAGATAGATATTGATAATATTAGCGGTAAATATACACATACATATGCAATCATATATCTAAAATGTATAAATGTATATACATACATACATAAACACATACACATACATACAAATACACATACATCCATACATATCCACTCCTACATATATATACATTTACACACACATATATACATTCGGACATACACATACGTGCACATAAGCATATATACATATAACCTTACATCTCCATACAATTACATACGCCCATCTAAACAAATAAACAATGTTCCCTTTATCTATCCGTCTAACTATACATGCATACATACATATACACCCATATATGAATACATACATACCAAGACATACACACACACTTATAAACACATCTACATACATATATACATCCATATACGCATGCATATATATACATATATACACATACATATACATACATACATATACACATATATATATATATATATACATACCCCTACACATATACACATATATACACATACACACACATGTACGCACATATACATATCTATATATAAATCAAAATGTAAAATTTAAAAAAATAATAAAATTAAAAAAAATTGTCTAAAAAAAATACATAGCGCATCACATAAACATACACAATGATTATAGATAAACATAATAGTCATTCCATTAAAATGTCATGCCTGATGTTATTGAACCAAGATGGAACTGACATAAGTGACAACACGTTATAAAACGGTGTTTATGTTTTGAATCATTTCTTATGTCTACATTTAGAGAATATCTCACTACTAAGATTTAGCAACTGATCTTGATTCTTATCTTTAATAATAAGTTTTTTTCCGCCATGCACAGATCACACCGATCGCGGAAGTTATTAGGGGTTCTAGCTCTTGATAAGTATCTTCATTCGAAAAGTGGGGTTAGTCCCTTATCCACCAGGTCCCAGTAGTGTTTGGATAAGGAAGTTTAATTTCTGAGGTATCTGTATCTAAAAGAGCGTCTATGGTTGTATAGACGCTACTTCCAATCACCGGCGGATGTACCTATATATCTTTCTTTTTTCTGGTTTATATTTTCCTCTGGGAAGATTGTTGCCTCGTATACTACATTTTCATACATACATTTACCCCCAATTGGACAATGGTCTCTATTCCTACAATTGCAGGTAGGGTTACTAGATTGAGTTTCATTACTATGGTAGTTTCTAAGTATTCTACAATTATGGGAAGATATGATTTTCTCCATATTTCTAACGCATCAGTAACTAATTTTCAGTGTCTTCCTATTGAAAATTTTACGTAGTGGATGTTTACTATGGAAGTTTTTAACAATTAATCTCAGAACGTATTAGACATCCGAGAACATTCATATTTCTCTCACTTAAACCGTCTTTGACTCCCCTCTTTAAAACTTCTCTCTGTTAAATTTTACCCCCCCCCCCATCTTCATCTTTAGATCTTTCTGTTCTTCTCCTGTTCTTCTCTCGTCTGTTACCCCTCTCTATAGCTTTCTTTTAATCTAACATTCGTCCGACACTCTCATACATACACTCTCACTAAATTTTATTTTTTATTCACAGAGTTTTTTTTCGGCTTTCTTTTTGAATTTGTAGGTCTGATGAATTGGATCGTATTTACGATTCCAAAGGAATAAATTATGGCCATGGAATATTAGTGTTTAAGCCTTTATATATATATATATATATATATATATATATATATATATGTAAGACAAAAATGTCTTAAAATAATTGTCGAACTTTGTCCATTTCATAATATATATATATATATATATATATATATATATTATGAAATGGAAAAAGTTCGACAATTATTTTAAGACATTTTTGTGTTTATACATTCTTTTTTTATAAATACAAAAATTGAAGTAAATGCTCTGTTCATAATAAACAGTATCAAACAACATTTACGGGCCTGAATGTCCGAGATTGTCGGACTTTGCCCATTTCATAATGTGTGACGTCATTTGTTTACATTTGATACGCCATGAGCAGATATGAATGTACGTGAGAGATTCATAGAAGATTGAAGTTCAAATACAGTAAATTCAACCTTACTAACGGAACGCTTCTCTGTGGCCAAATCGGTTAAAGTCACGTCAAGCTAAATGACCGTATAGGATACAGGTTCGAATCCTGTCGGAGGACGAATATTTTCTAGGAAAATTTCTCGGACATTCAGGCCGGTAAATGTTGTTTAATACTGTTTATTATAAACAGAGCATTTACTTAAATATTTGTATCTATAAAAAGAATGTATAAACATAAAAATGTCTTTGTATATATATATATATATATATATATATATATATAATTGTGTGTTTAGGCAGCAATCCTTCTTTCTTGCACATTTCATTGAATACGACAGACAAGGTGCTTTTATTTATTTTTTTTTATACAATTTCTCATGTGATCTATTTTTTTTCTTTTCAGATGATAAATTATATAAAAACTGTCCGAATGTTCTTTTTATCCGAGCACTTTCGGCTATACATTTAGCCATTTTCAAGGATTAAACATTTTAACTGTCAAATAAGAAATAGTTTGTTGTATATGTTTTAAAAAATGTTTTCATTTTTCAAAACACGGTCAAGATATTGTGTCCATGTTCAAAGTTAATATTATTAAGAGTTGTTTTTTTTTTGTTTTTATTAATAAGGCTTCTATTATTTTTAGCGTTTTTTTGCATGTAGATGATGTTATTATATTAGTGTTGTCAAGGTGTGTATTACGAAGAGTGTCCGGTAGGTCTCCATGAATATTTAAATGAGATCTAATTGAGCTATGGTCAGAAAGGTGTAGAGTGAGTCTGCCTGTCAAACATGTTGTAGTGTGGCTTATATAATTATTTACGAATTTTGATTGATCAGGAATACAAAAAGAAAATTCGGACAGTTTTTATATAATTTTGCATCCGAAAAGGAAAAAAAATATTAGATCGCATGAGAAATTGTATAAAAAACTAAATAAAAGCACCTTGTCTGTCATATTCAATGAAATATATATATATATATATATATATATATATATATATATATATATATATATATATATATAATAAAAAGGCTTAAACACTAATATTCCATGGTCATAATTTATTCCATTGGAATCGTAAATATATTTATATATTTTGCATATGTATGTGTATATTTACCACTATCCTATATTGTAATCAAATTCATACTAATTATAAACAAGATGAAAATATACTAAAAAAAAATAGTAAATACTAATATATCTACAACAGATCCTAGCAAAAAAATTAAGTTAATCATATACTACACTAAATCTAATATATCCAACTCAATTGTTAGCAATGATTCTTCTCCCCCGGTTAGCGATTTTCAAAAAAACAACATAGTTTACAAATTCAAATGCACTTTGGGAGATTGTATCTCCAACGAATTAAATAATATTTATGTTGGTCACACCACAAACTCGCTTTCACGACGCTTGACACTAAATTTGAATGATAACTCTAACATTTTTAGGCATTGAAAACAACCTACCTGGCCGCATACACAATTCCGTAAAATCCTTGTTGAAAACACAACTATACTTAAACATGAAAACAATAAACAAAAACTAAACATTCTTGAAACTATATACATAAAACAGGTGAAACCTAACCTAAACAAAATAAACTATGAAATCTCCACAAATATTCTTAAATGTCTATAATTGGTAACAGAAGCCATTGGTTTATACCAACGGCTTCCCATACTTAATACTTCTCGAATTCAGTCTCGCGTGGTCATGTACGACGTCATGAGCTGCGGTGCGATTTTCCCTTCCAGCGTCTTATATGCACGTGTTTATCGTTGCTTGGAAATCATCCATGTAAACAGAAATAGACTATCATCACTGTCTTGTCCGTGTATTGCTTAATATATTGTACAGTAATTGTCATCTTTGATAATGGCGTATGTAAGCCAAAAGCTTAGATAGGATTAAAAAATATGTATCAATATTGTGATTTTCTTTCTTCGTTTAATGATAATGTTATTAAACTTATCAGATGTTATGAGAAGAATTTACATAAAATAAATAGACAGCACTTGTCTATATTATTTAATGAAACATGTATGAATGAAAAAATGCTGCCTAAATACACAATATATATATATTAGGTTGGTGCAAAAATAATGTCGTTTTTTGACGTTCAACATCAAAAGAAAAACGACATTATTTTTGCACCAACCTAATATATATATATATATATATATATATATATATATATATATAAAGGCCTGGCAAATTTCTTCTATAATCTCTGGCGAAAATTATTTTTCATTTGGACGAATCTACCAAAAGCAGGATGCGACGGTTTCGACCTTTAAAATCGAGATTTCCTTTAAAGATTTTGTGTGGTCTAAAAGTGGGGGTTAGTGTATATTTCTGTTGCTTTTTTAATCTTAGATTTCCATTCATATTATTTAATTTTACATTAAGACCTGGCACATTTCTTCTATAATCACTGGTGAAAATTATTTTTCATTTGGAATAATCGACCGTAAGTTGGGTTGCGACGGAGTCGGCCTAGAAATTCTGGATTTTTCTTTAATGATTTTTTTGACTGGTCAATAAGTGGAGGATTTTCGTCTATAATCAATGGCGAAAATTATCTTTTATTTCGATGAATCGAGCGAAAGTAGAATGCAACAATGTCTGCCGAGAAAATCTGAATTTACTGTAAAAATGTTGTGCGGTCAAAAAGTAGGAGATTAGTTTATGTTTCTCCTTTGTTAGTCTTATATTTCCTTTCAAATTATTTAGTCTTACATTCAGACCCGGCAATTTTTTTTTTTTATCACTGATAAAAACTATTTTTCATTTCGACGAATCTACCGATGTCCGCCTAGAAAATCTGGATTTATTTTAAATATTTTATCTGGTTAAAAAGTGGGGGATTAGTTCATGTTTCTCCTGCTTTGTTAGTCTTATATTTCCTTTCGAATTATTTTTTTTTACATTAAGACCTGTCAAATTTTTTCTGTATTACCTGGCGAAAATTATTTTTCATTTCGACGAATCTACCCAAATTAGAAAGTGACTATATTATACTAGAATATCTGAATTTACTTTACAATTTTTTTGTTGTCAAAAAGTGGGGGATTAATTTGTCCTGATCTGTTTGTCTTATAGTTCCTTCAAAATTAATGAATCTTACATTGAATCGTGGAAAAAATTCTTCTATATTCCCTGGTGAAAATTGTTTTTAATTAGGATTAATCTACCGAAAGTAGGATTCGAGAATTTTGGCCTAAAAAATGTGTATTTACTATAAGATTTTGTGCGGTCAAAAAGTGGGGGATAGTTTATGTTTGTCTGGATTTCTTACTTTCCTATTTCCTTCAAAATTCATGAATCTTATATTGAGACGTGGCAAAATTCTTCTATATTACCTCATGAAAATTGTTTTAGATTAGGATGAATCTACTGAAAATAGAAGGCGTGCCTGTTGGCCTAGAAAAAGTGTATTACAGTAAAATTTTTAGTGTTCAAAAAGTGGGGATTAATTTGTGTTTGTCCTGGTATTTTAGTCTTGTACTTCTTTCCAAATTATTGATTCTTACATTCACACGTGAAAAAACTTCTATATTACCCGGCAAAAATTGTTTTTGAATATGATGAGTCTATCGAAAGTAGGAGGCGTTTATGTTGGCCTAGAAAAATTACATTACCGTAAGTTTTTGTTTTTTTAATTCAAAAAGTAGCGGATTTAGTATAATATTTGTCCTGGCCTGTTAGTTTTATACTTAGTTCGAAATTACTGGACAATGTAGCCTTGGCTTAGAGGAAATGGCTTCTCACGACTTCTACCTTTGTCCTCGGGTCCGCCCGACCAAATTTATTGCAAGTAAAAGCAATGACAAAAATGTGCAGAAAATATGGAGGCACCAGTTAATGCAACAACCAGGGAATCGCTCTCATATTGGAAGTCCTCCGCAAGTTGCTTAATAAACATAGCTTGGAAAAGTGACGTACATCTTGTAAAAGAAGATGGTCTCTTAGAAGACGTCCAAGAATTGAAGATGTTTAAAAAAAGAATGTTGTCGGTCTTTGTTAGGTAAACGTACGCACAAAATTTGTTGCTCCACGAAAGACACAGTGATTAAATACTTGTGTCTCTGGGGTTCAAACTTTTCATGTAGGGCCAAAATCCCCCTCCGGCCGATACTGTTTGTTCTGCGGTGCCTACAATGGGCCTACAAACGTCAGCCAAAACTAGAAACCATTTCGGGACTTTATCGATAAGTTTGATCTTGTCGATAAGTACCGTAATGGACACCTTCCGGACGTAATCTGGACTTGGACGAATAGGGGCGGTTCGGCTACAGAGGTGCGTTCTAGCTACCTCGACCAAGTATTAAGAAAGGCTCTTAGGGTGTTACATAGATTAATCGGATCATAGGCTAGTTCTAGGTTCGTGTAACTAAGATAAGCCTAAAGTTAAGATGGCTGGCTGCTGAAAATTGAACTCCTCATTATTTGGTGTGCAAGATTTCCGGAACCAGCCGCTACTAATGCTACAGCGGAAGTTGACGGGGGCTGTGGTTGAGAATATGTGGTGGAACAAATTAAAATCCAAAATTAGGTCGTTTGCAGCCGAATCTAGATTAGTGGCGCAAATGGCATGTGAGTAAAAGGTTGATCGGGCGATTAAATCCCGTGATAGTAGGGAAGTAGCCTTAGGGCAGATTTATCAAGAAGGATCAAGCTCTGGTAATTAGGGCTAGGTTAAAAAGAATGACTTCCGAGGCAACAAATATAGTCGCTGAATTGCGTGCTGAGGAAGCTAGGAATGCATCTCGTCGACATGTCACGGGCGTCACAATGCCGGATAATCTGTGACTTCAAACGCGGGCATATGCGAGGCTTCTCGTGACAACTTTCAGAATCTGTTCACCAATGAGCCCGGTCTGAGTTCTACGCACAGTTCGACGCCTATTTGGCCGACTTTACCCGCCTCGAATCGGCTCGGTGCGAGAGTCCCATCAGAGAGTTGGAAATCTGTGAAGTGATGAAGCTGGTTGGCCGTGACAAATCTCTGTGATGAAGTTGCTACGCAAGGACAAGAACGATGGGGATAAGATAGGTAACTTTCGGCCTTTAACGATGTTAAATACAGATAAAGATTTTAGCTAAAGTCTTAGCGAACGTTTTGCAGGCAGTCCTCTCTAGTCTGACTGGCTCCGAACAGACTTGTGCTGTTAAGGACTATTCATTCATATGGTACGCTTGATCATCGAGCAAGTCGACAGTAAAGCCACGCTGATCAATTTAGATCAGTCCAAGGCCTTCGATAGGGTGATCCATCGATTTCTGGAGGCTGTCCTTTCGGTGGCTGTTTTTGGGCCATACTTTCGCGGATCCGAATTTTGTATGTGACTCCTGGTGCGCTGGTGGAAATGAATGGGCTTCGATCGGAGCCTGTCGCATTGTTTTGCTCCATTTGTCAAGGTTGTCCGCTTCGCGTTTGTTATAAGTTCTTGCGTTGGAACCTTTTCTTCACAAGTTAAAGACGAATCCGGTCCTACGCGGAATTTCTCTACTGCTACCACCTCGGCCAGGTATTCTGCCTATGCTGACGATGTTTCGGTTCTTGTGTTAAGCAGAGCCGAAATTTCCGTAGTCAGCAAAGAAATCAGAGTATGTGTGATGGTGACAGGGGCCAAGATTCAACTGCGACAAGTCTGTTGGCTTGCGGATGGGTTCGAGAAAGGGAGTTTCTCTTCTCGGACATTTTCTCTGGACGGGTGGGCCGTTCAAGATACTAGGCGTCTGGTTCGGTCCTGATCTCTTGCTGGAAATGAATTGGTCGCAGGTGCAAGTGAAGTCCGAGGCTTCAGTTCGTCAGTGGTCGCGGAGGAATCTTTCCTTAAAGGGGAGGGCGGAAGTATGTGCCTCGCACATCAATCTGATTCTCCGACTCTGTGCTTTTACTTCCGTATACCATACTAATGTTATTAGTAAGGTCCTTCTGCTTCTTATGGGGAGGCAAGTCCGCCAAGTTACCTCGGGAGATCTGTTTCCATTCTGCTGAAGGCGGTCAGGGTTTGCATCGCGTTCCTAGATACTAGATCGAATCTGTCACAATTCGGATGAGGAGGGCATTTTTTGGAAGGAAGACGCCTGTAAGAATTTCCCATCTCTGAGAAGAGTGTACTCGTGCGACTTTGATTGACAGGCTTGGAGAAATTTCCAAACTGCGTTCGTTGTAATGGAGAGGTGGAGACCATGAGTCACGCCTTCTTTCATTACACGGTCGTAGTCTCGTAGTGCAAGTTTATTGAAGGCTTCATTGTTCGCATGCTGCACAGAAAGTTCTTCGTCCTCGAAGCCAGTTCTATCTGTAGCAAAGCGGTGCCGTCAATAACGAAGGTTGAATGCTACATGTGCTTTTTCTTACTAGGTGTTATGAGAGTCGTAATTTGGATGACGCCTCAGAAGAAATTCTATTGGGGCGAGAAGTTCACTTCTTCCCAACTGATCTTGGACTTTAAACATCAGCTTAAAGTCAAGATTAGAACGGAAAGACGGCGGCTCCCTCCATTAGAATTTGGCAGAAGATGGATGAGTCTTGCGCGTTTATGTCGAGTAAAAGGTTCCGAATCAGAATGGCTTTTTGATGCCGATTAGGTTTAAGAATATTGTTCTCACTGTATTGAACATTGGCAACCCCGCTCGAAATTAGGTTAGTTTAGGGTTGTTTTTGCTCATTGGCCCCTTTTTATTTCTGTCCCCATTTTCTTTAGTACAATTCCGCCTCCCTCACCCCTGTTAGGGTGTCAGTTCTCTGGTGGATGCTGGGCGCCTTTCTTTTTTTTCAGGTGGGATTTTCGTATTTTTTGTTGTGTTTGAATGAGTGTGTGTTTGGGTGAGTGCTTGGGATGAATAACCCGCATTGATTTCGTCCACTTAATTGATGTTTCTAACACATTTAAGGATTGTGCGTTGTTCTATTACTAATATTATTTTTTATGTTTATACGTTCTTTCTATAGATACAAACATTTATATGCGTCCTCCGGTAAACGACATTTACTGGAGGACGCATATTTTCTATGAAAATTTCTCGGACATTCAGGCCGGTAAATGTCGTTAATACCGTTTATTATAAACAGAGCATTTACTTAAATATTTGTATCTATAAAAAGAATGTGTAATCATAAAAAAAATATCTTAAAATAATTGTCGGACTTTATCCATTTAATAATGTGTAATATTATTAGGTTGGTGCAAAAATAATGACGTAATAATGTCATTTTTTGACGTATTTTTTAACGTCAAAAAACGACATTATTACGTCATTATTTTTGCACCAACCTAATATTTTGTTTGGTTTCTTGTAAATAGATTTTTTATATTGTAAATACACATTAGGCTTTAGATTTTTTTATTTAATTGTTGTTTTATTTCCTTCCTTCACAGACATGAATTGTACATGTGGAGACAGGATTTTTCATGGGGATTTTCATGTATTATGGTGTACGTAGTAAGAATGGTAAGTAAGAATGCGTTGTTTTGATGTAAAGAATATTATGGTATATTTGGGTCAGTGATTGTAGCTAGCTAAGAAGAAGACCGCCTTTTTCCCTATTTTGGCCTTGTGCCCCATTTTTTTATTTTATTAGACAAATATTGCGAATTCGTAGAGTACTGAGCTTTTGTTTGGATCAGAATGAGTAGAAGTTTTGCTGCGAGATTTGAACTCTGTTAATTAGTCGTGCGACTTGTGCAGTCTTTTACTCGTTGACTCCCGAATCCGAGTTGTGATTTAACTTTATACTGAAAAATAAATATAAGGTATGGCCTCATGAGTGTGGAACATTGAAACACTTACAATTAAATGCTAGACAAACTAAAAATGGAAGATCAAAATTTATAGAAATAGAGAAGGGAAGGTTAAATGATCAGTTAAATTTGAAAAATCTGATTTAACAAAACCTGTAGGTCAGATGTTGGTATTATCTACTCGAAATGGTTTATATGTCTCATTTGATGTCAGTATAAGAAATATCGGGAAAAATCTGAAATTAAAACTCTTTTTTGATGCTAATCAAAGTGGAAATCCAAGAAAGTTTTCATATTTTCAAGGGTTTGAAAAGTTTCAGATCTGAACATTATCGCCTACTCTGATACCGCTTAGTCTAGCTTAAGAAAACGGATCTTTAGAGAATGATTGGATCGTCTTTATTGGAAATAACAAAAACAAAATAGATCCGATGTGTCGGTAATGAAAACGTTGAATTGTGTAATGAAGTTTCCATTAGCATCAGTGACACTTAGACTCAGTAGAGCAGCTGTTCTGCCCACCAGATGCATAGCGATCTGATAACCTACAGAGAATTCCGAACAGAACACTTCGTTTAATCTACGAGGTTGACCTCGTTCCACTGACTGTACCTCTAGATATCTCATCTAGCACATATTTCTAGTACTCTCCAGTTATTTCTAACTATCCCTTTTCATCTTTGAGTACACTACTCGGCCCAAGGATTAAACTTACAATATGTCATCAGATTCACGAGCTAATCCTTTAATACTGTTGGTGGAGATTAAATCACGTGGGTCAAATGACGGGCGTTTAGTGACGTCACATAACAGAGTTAGTAAGCTCTCCGGAGTCAAGTGGAGCAGTTGCTTCGCCCGGGTAACCAGTTGCCACGTAATGCAGCTTACAAGCCCATGGAGCAGTTTTGTTATGGAAATATATCTTTACCTGATATAAAATCTATCTCTGGCTCATAGTCCTCAATTCGAGAAAAATCCATGTTTTACGGTTTCTTTTTTTGAGGGGGAATATGTCCTCGAATCTGGAATCCTAACTATAGCTTCTCCTGAAACACAGAAGAATCTCCGGCAGACACAATTACCGTTGGGAATTATTATGAGTAATACCGTATCTTTTCATTCTACATTCATTCTGCTTGTTGTTGCATACATGTTATAGTTTCTCTTCGTGGGGCGTGTAAATATATATATATATATATTGCGTACGAGTTAATAGCATATATCTCTTTCTAAGACAAAAGCAGGTTTGTTATTCCTTTCAGTTATTCCGTTCTGTCAGTGAAATAAGGTTATTATATCATCTATATAATAAATGCGTGTTTCCGTGTGTGATACTGTTTCCAGTTTACTCCTAGATACCGTAGCTCAATATATCATACCATTTTGGAATCAGGCTGACTCCATGAAATTAAAAAAACATTTCGGGTCGAATACAGACATTTTGGATTCCCAACTTTTCATTACTGCGATTATTTTCAATGATTGTTTTTTACATGATTTTTGCGACGATATTTTTTGTATGATAACAATTTTTATAACTTGGAAATAAATTTGGGAATAATTAAAATTAATTACGAAAGTCACCCATAAAATTAAAGTAATTATTTGTACGGAAAGTAAGGACCTACGTACATCAAACTACCTTTAAATTAAGTGGCGGCAGAAGAATTATCGTTGAACTTTTAAAAGGTAAGCTTAAATATTAATGTAATACTTTAATGCAGCAATCAGTTTTGGGTTCTTCTGTAGTTTATTGTTGCCTATCGCATCTACTCCTCTCAAGCTATTGTGATGAAGGCTCAATCAAAAGTTCTCTGAAGAAGTTAGATCAAATGCCGCTCGAAATGGCAGCGTTTAAGCTACTGATATAATAATGCCCATAATGAGGGCAACACAAACTGAGATAATATTCCTTTCTTCCAGAGCTTATCTATTTTCTGGTGTATTGCCCAGCATGATATGTTAGTAACTCCCAAAAGCTGGTGATTAACCCATGTGATATATACATTTAACCCCCATTAAGCCGTTAGGCTACACAATAGCCAAGCGGATTAAAGCGGAAACATTTCTATATTCGGGAAATATTTCTGTATTTTACAAAGAATGCTTAGAAAAAGAATAAATTTCCAGTGGGTAGCAATTCTGTGGGTGGAAATGCCTTGTCGATGAAAGATGGTAGATGAGAATATATGGATTCTTTCAAACTTACAGAAAGGCAACAGGAGTTCAAATAACGGATGTTTACAGAAAAGTATCTTTCAATGCAGCGTAAAGGGAAGCAGATGAGCGACAGCATCAAATGGGCACGTCGGACGCGCCCCTGTCAGCCCGTTATCAGTCTTCTTTGTAAACACCTGCCAATAAATTAATAAATGACCAATCTAATCTTTACTATTCGATTGAAAATCATAACTTGAACCATATTCTCACTTTGTAAAGGTCTGACTAATCACTAACAAACTCTAAACAGGCAATGTTCAAAATAAAAAAAAGTGCAATAAACAGTTAACCGTATAAATCATATCTTTAAAAGAATTAACCCCAAACCCCAGAAGCGGTGGATATATTTTGACACGTCGAACTTAAATTCAAAATAATTACATAACAATAATAAAACTTTGAGATTTTCATTGGCTTGTTTAAAAATTCTTAAGAATAAATCTTTGAAACTGTTGTAGAGTAGTTTTCACAGTGGAGGTTTGTATTTCGCTAAGTCAGTCCTAAAAAGGGTCCGACGTACAAAACGTTAAGAAGTTGCAATAATAATTAATGACGCAGCAATCTAGTTGTGATGGTTGATACTTCAATGTCAGACTGACTGACTGACTGACTCACTCAACACCACTGAGTATCTATTAATCCACCCACGATGATCAAATGTGGAACAAGGCCGGTTTAATGTGGGTATCTCCGTGGCCTGTGGCCTTTGAACCCGCCTTGACGGGTTCAGGCCCTATCTACCTCCCCGGACGAAACCTTGCCCTTCGGCAAGGCCTCGTCTGGGTTCCTTTCTGCTAACGCTGACAGAAGGCGTCCGCAGTCAAAGACCGCGAGACTCCACTGAGTATTTATTAATCCACTCACGAGGATCAAATGTGGCACAAGGCCGGCTTAATGTGGGTATCTCCGTGCCCTTCGGCAAAGCTTCGTCCGAGTTCCTCTCTGCAAACGCAAAGAGTTGGACAGAAGGCGTCCGCAGTCAAAGACCGCGGGACGGCACTGAGTATTTATTAATCCCCCCACAAGGATCAAATGTGGCACAAGGCCGGTTTAATGTGGGTTTCTCCGTGCCCGTAGGCTCGGCCAAAAATATGGCCTTTGAACCCGGCTTGACGGGTTCAGGCCCTGTCTACCTCCCCGGACGAAACCTTGCCCTTCGGCAAAGCCTCGTCCGGGTTCCTCTATGCTAACGCAGAGAGTTGGACAGAAGGCGTCCAAAGTCAAAGAACGCGGGACGGCACTGAGTATTTATTAATCCACCCACGAGGATCAAATGTGGCACAAGGCCGGTTTAATGTGGGTATCTCCGAGCCCGTATTCTCAGCCAAAAATATGGCCTTTGAACCCGCCTTGACGGGTTCAGGCTCTGTCTACCTCCCCGGACGAAACCTTGCCCTTCGGCAAAGCCTCGTCCGAGTTCCTCTCTGCCAACGCAGAGAGTTGAACAGATGGCGTCCGCAGTCAAAGACCGCGGGACGGCACTGGATATTTATTAATCCCCCCACAAGGATCAAATGTGGCACAAGGCCGGTTTAATGTGGGTAATTCCGATCCCGTAGGCTCAGCCAAAAATATGGCCTTTGAACCCGCCTTGACGGGTTCAGGCCCTGTCTACCTCCCCGGACGAAACCTTGCCCTTCGGCAAAGCCTCGTCCGAGTTCCTCTCTGCAAACGCAGAGAGTTGGACAGAAGGCGTCCGCAGTCAAAGACCGTGGGACGGCACTGAGTATTTATTAATCCCCCCACAAGGATCAAATGTGGCACAAGGCCGGTTTACTGTGGGTATTTCCGAGCCCGTAGGCTCAGCCAAAAATATGGCCTTTGAACCCGCCTTGACGGGTTCAGGCCCTGTCTACCTCCCCGAACGAAACCTTGCCCTTCGGCAAAGCGTCGTCCGGGTTCCTCTCTGCCTTAGCAGAGAGTTGGACAGAAGGCGTCCGCAGTCAAAGACCGTGGGACGGCACTGAATCTTTATTAATCCCCCCACAAGGATCAAATGTGGCACAAGGCCGGTTTAATGTGGGTAATTCCGAGCCCGTAGGCTCAGCCAAAAATATGGCCTTTGAACCCGCCTTGACGGGTTCAGGCTCTGTCTACCTCCCCGGACGAAACCTTGCCCTTCGGCAAAGCCTCGTCCGAGTTCCTCTCTGCTAACGCAGAGAGTTGGACAGAAGGCGTCCGCAGTCAAAGACCGTGGGACGGCACTGAGTATTTATTAATCCCCCCACAAGGATCAAATGTGGCACAAGGCCGGTTTAATGTGGGTATTTCCGAGCCCGTAGGCTCAGCCAAAAATATGGCCTTTGAACCCGCCTTGACGGGTTCAGGCCCTGTCTACCTCCCCGAACGAAACCTTGCCCTTCGGCAAAGCGTCGTCCGGGTTCCTCTCTGCCTTAGCAGAGAGTTGGACAGAAGGCGTCCGCAGTCAAAGACCGTGGGACGGCACTGAATATTTATTAATCCCCCCACAAGGATCAAATGTGGCACAAGGCCGGTTTAATGTGGGTATTTCTGAGCCTGTAGGCTCAGCCAAAAATATGGCCTTTGAACCCGCCTTGACGGGTTCAGGCCCTGTCTACCTCCCCGGACGAAACCTTGCCCTTCGGCAAAGCCTCGTCCGGGTTCCTCACTGCTAACGCAGAGAGTTGGACAGAAGGCGCGCGCAGTCAAAGACCGCGAGACGGCACTGAGTATTTATTAATCCCCCCACAAGGATCAAATGTGGCACAAGGCCGGTTTAATGTGGGTATTTCCGAGCCCGTAGGCTCAGCCAAAAATATGGCCTTTGAACCCGCCTTGACGGGTTCAGGCTCTGTCTACCTCCCCGGACGAAACCTTGCCCTTCGGCAAAGCCTCGTCCGAGTTCCTCTCTGCTAACGCAGAGAGTTGGACAGAAGGCGTCCGCAGTCAAAGACCGTGGGACGGCACTGAGTATTTATTAATCCCCCCACAAGGATCAAATGTGGCACAAGGCCGGTTTAATGTGGGTATTTCCGAGCCCGTAGGCTCAGCCAAAAATATGGCCTTTGAACCCGCCTTGACGGGTTCAGGCCCTGTCTACCTCCCCGAACGAAACCTTGCCCTTCGGCAAAGCGTCGTCCGGGTTCCTCTCTGCCTTAGCAGAGAGTTGGACAGAAGGCGTCCGCAGTCAAAGACCGTGGGACGGCACTGAATATTTATTAATCCCCCCACAAGGATCAAATGTGGCACAAGGCCGGTTTAATGTGGGTATTTCCGAGCCCGTAGGCTCAGCCAAAAATATGGCCTTTGAACCCGCCTTGACGGGTTCAGGCCCTGTCTACCTCCCCGGACGAAACCTTGCCCTTCGGCAAAGCCTCGTCCGGGTTCCTCACTGCTAACGCAGAGAGTTGGACAGAAGGCGTCCGCAGTCAAAGACCGTGGGACGGCACTGAGTATTTATTAATCCCCCCACAAGGATCAAATGTGGCACAAGGCTGGTTTAATGTGGGTATTTCCGAGCCCGTAGGCTCAGCCAAAAATATGGCCTTTGAACCCGCCTTGACGGGCTCAGGCCCTGTCTACCTCCCCGGACGAAACCTTGCCCTTCGGCAAAGCCTCGTCCGAGTTCCTCTTTGCAAACGCAGAGAGTTGGACAGAAGGCGTCCGCAGTCAAAGACCGTGGGACGGCACTGAGTATTTATTAATCCCCCCACAAGGATCAAATGTGGCACAAAGCCGGTTTAATGTGGGTATTTCCGAGCCCGTAGGCTCAGCCAAAAATATGGCCTTTGAACCCGCCTTGACGGGTTCAGGCCCTGTCTACCTCCCCGAACGAAACCTTGCCCTTCGGCAAAGCGTCGTCCGGGTTCCTCTCTGCCTTAGCAGAGAGTTGGACAGAAGGCGTCCGCAGTCAAAGACCGTGGGACGGCACTGAATCTTTATTAATCCCCCCACAAGGATCAAATGTGGCACAAGGCCGGTTTAATGTGGGTAATTCCGAGCCCGTAGGCTCAGCCAAAAATATGGCCTTTGAACCCGCCTTGACGGGTTCAGGCTCTGTCTACCTCCCCGGACGAAACCTTGCCCTTCGGCAAAGCCTCGTCCGAGTTCCTCTCTGCTAACGCAGAGAGTTGGACAGAAGGCGTCCGCAGTCAAAGACCGTGGGACGGCACTGAGTATTTATTAATCCACCCACAAGGATCAAATGTGGCACAAGGCCGGTTTAATGTGGGTATTTCCGAGCCCGTAGGCTCAGCCAAAAATATGGCCTTTGAACCCGCCTTGACGGGTTCAGGCCCTGTCTACCTCCCCGAACGAAACCTTGCCCTTCGGCAAAGCGTCGTCCGGGTTCCTCTCTGCCTTAGCAGAGAGTTGGACAGAAGGCGTCCGCAGTCAAAGACCGTGGGACGGCACTGAATATTTATTAATCCCCCCACAAGGATCAAATGTGGCACAAGGCCGGTTTAATGTGGGTATTTCCGAGCCCGTAGGCTCAGCCAAAAATATGGCCTTTGAACCCGCCTTGACGGGTTCAGGCCCTGTCTACCTCCCCGGACGAAACCTTGCCCTTCGGCAAAGCCTCGTCCGAGTTCCTCTCTGCTAACGCAGAGAGTTGGACAGAAGGCGTCCGCAGTCAAAGACCGTGGGACGGCACTGAGTATTTATTAATCCCCCCACAAGGATCAAATGTGGCACAAGGCCGGTTTAATGTGGGTATTTCCGAGCCCGTAGGCTCAGCCAAAAATATGGCCTTTGAACCCGCCTTGACGGGTTCAGGCCCTGTCTACCTCCCCGAACGAAACCTTGCCCTTCGGCAAAGCGTCATCCGGGTTCCTCTCTGCCTTAGCAGAGAGTTGGACAGAAGGCGTCCGCAGTCAAAGACCGTGGGACGGCACTGAATATTTATTAATCCCCCCACAAGGATCAAATGTGGCACAAGGCCGGTTTAATGTGGGTATTTCCGAGCCCGTAGGCTCAGCCAAAATTTAATGTGGGTATTTCCGAGCCCGTAGGCTCAGCCAAAAATATGGCCTTTGAACCCGCCTTGACGGGTTCAGGCCCTGTCTACCTCCCCGGACGAAACCTTGCCCTTCGGCAAAGCCTCGTCCGGGTTCCTCACTGCTAACGCAGAGAGTTGGACAGAAGGCGTCCGCAGTCAAAGACCGTGGGACGGCACTGAATATTTATTAATCCCCCCACAAGGATCAAATGTGGCACAAGGCCGGTTTAATGTGGGTATTTCCGAGCCCGTAGGCTCAGCCAAAAATATGGCCTTTGAACCCGCCTTGACGGGTTCAGGCCCTGTCTACCTCCCCGGACGAAACCTTGCCCTTCGGCAAAGCCTCGTCCGGGTTCCTCACTGCTAACGCAGAGAGTTGGACAGAAGGCGTCCGCAGTCAAAGACCGTGGGACGGCACTCAATATTTATTAATCCCCCCACAAGGATCAAATGTGGCACAAGGCCGGTTTAATGTGGGTATTTCCGAGCCCGTAGGCTCAGCCAAAAATATGGCCTTTGAACCCGCCTTGACGGGTTCAGGCCCTGTCTACCTCCCCGGACGAAACCTTGCCCTTCGGCAAAGCCTCGTCCGGGTTCCTCACTGCTAACGCAGAGAGTTGGACAGAAGGCGTCCGCAGTCAAAGACCGTGGGACGGCACTGAGTATTTATTAATCCCCCCACAAGGATCAAATGTGGCACAAGGCCGGTTTAATGTGGGTAATTCCGAGCCCGTAGGCTCAGCCAAAAATATGGCCTTTGAACCCGCCTTGACGGGTTCAGGCCCTGTCTACCTCCCCGGACGAAACCTTGCCCTTCGGCAAAGCCTCGTCCGGGTTCCTCACTGCTAACGCAGAGAGTTGGACAGAAGGCGTCCGCAGTCAAAGACCGTGGGACGGCACTGAGTATTTATTAATCCCCCCACAAGGATCAAATGTGGCACAAGGCCGGTTTAATGTGGGTAATTCCGAGCCCGTAGGCTCAGCCAAAAATATGGCCTTTGAACCCGCCTTGACGGGTTCAGGCCCTGTCTACCTCCCCGGACGAAACCTTGCCCTTCGGCAAAGCCTCGTCCGGGTTCCTCACTGCTAACGCAGAGAGTTGGACAGAAGGCGTCCGCAGTCAAAGACCGTGGGACGGCACTGAGTATTTATTAATCCCCCCACAAGGATCAAATGTGGCACAAGGCCGGTTTAATGTGGGTAATTCCGAGCCCGTAGGCTCAGCCAAAAATATGGCCTTTGAACCCGCCTTGACGGGTTCAGGCTCTGTCTACCTCCCCGAACGAAACCTTGCCCTTCGGCAAAGCGTCGTCCGGGTTCCTCTCTGCAAACGCAAAGAGTTGGACAGAAGGCGTCCGCAGTCAAAGACCGTGGGACACCACTGAGCCCAACTGCCCACTGCTACTACTACTTATTATCTGTGGGGGAGTCTATTACAACAGAATAGGTAATATGGTATAACAGAAACAAATATGAATTTTCATCATTCTAATATCCTCTGAACAATCGATATTTAATAAACAAGTTTTTGCACAGTACACGCATAATATACGGTTTATTATTTAAATCTTCAACTACATTCGTCTATCTTTCAGATTCTAACTGTAAGAGTTTAATCTACACGAAAGACATTTAATTATTTTTATTCAATTAATAAATGAGATTTTTCGCCAGAAATTATGTATGTGTACCTATTTAGAAATAGTTTCCTGAAATAATTTTATAATGAACATCAAAGTTGAAAGTGCTTACGGCATTCGCTGAAATGAGGTTTGATATGTTCCTCGGCGTAGTTAATCAGACACATAGTTTGTGGTTTCAATTTCAAAGAGTCAACACTTCAAATTCTATTATTAGGCAGGAATTTTTCAGGCGGTGAGGATGGTCCTGTGTAAGATCTCCACCCACAAAGTCTATGATTGCAAGTTCGTGCCAGATTCACGATGTTACATTTTCTTACAACAGATCATGCCAAAAAAAAAAAAAAAAAAAAAAAAGGTTTATAAGTCAATAAAAATCTGTTCACCATTAAGCCGTTCTTTGTAGGGTAGCGGTATGTTTGAGAAGAAATGGACTTGTTGTTAGATGTCCAATTCTGGCAAGAATCTCATGCCAATGTTTAGTCATAGTATGAGAAATCGATTATTTCTTTGCGTCCGTTGGAGTTGGAGATCTTGTTGGCGTTAGATTGGTAGTTTTTGGCAAATCCAATGTTGACAACTGTCACCCCCACCCAAATCGACGTGCTCAAACTCGCAAGAAAAACAGGGGACGGCTTTTCTTTCAGCTCAACTCGGGACCTACTTTAAGGCATGATAATAAATTTAGACCAGTCCAAGGCTTTCAATCTTGTTGACCGACATCGACTTGCTTCGGCAATTAGTTGGAGATTCGTCTCCAGCTAAGCTGGTCGAACTCTCCACCTTCGGGCAGAGAGGAACCCAGACGGGTCTATGTTTTTACGGGGTCTACGAGGAATTTTTTCCCGAGCACGGGCTCGGATACCCGACGTTAAATTCGACCTTGTATCATATCTGACCGCGTGGGGCGGTTGGCAAATATCCTTGTTGACCGACATCACACTTGAATTCATTTTCTGAATATGGACGGTTCGTGTTAACTTCTTTGCTACATTGATTAGCTGTTTGAAGTATCAGCTTCAGGTGAATAGCAGAGTCGACCAATAAGAGCTTTTTATTTGAATTTGGTAAATGGTGAGTGAAAACTTCACAATTACGCAAGCTAAGAGAGCGGGGCAGGCAAAATTGAATTGGAAACAGGTAGTTTTTTTTTATACTGAGAAAGACATATCTAGACAACTCATGGTAAGATACAGTGTTTCTGTCTTACTTAAATCTCTTCAGGGGCGGTTCTTATATTATTATTTTAGTTTCAACTCTTAACAATATTATACAACGTATTTTAAATGATTATGGATATTTAAATCATTCGGTATTTTATTATGTTTGAAATAATATATTGTGCACGAATTAAGTTTTCAAATTGCGTTAATTCATCATTTTTCTGATTTGCAGCTCGTCTTTAAACAATTTACTTGTGGTTATGGGTATATAATGAAAATAAGTTTTTATTAATACATAATTTAAAAAGCGAATAGAAGTGAATTTTTTTATTGGGGATAACACTCCGCAAAATTATGTTGATAAAATCCGGAAACGAACCTACGATATACAACGAAAAATTTACATGTTAACCCATAAAACTGCAAAGATTGCAACTTACTTCACGAGTTAATATACTTTTTATTAAAATTTAATCATCGCGTACAACCAGAGGTGTAACTAGGACACCCACGAACCCTCATAATGAACATGCAATTAATTTATTAAGTTTTTTTCAAAAATGTAATACTCAAAGATTTTACCCCATTAAATATCTCCTGACGATGTATTACATCTTTCATTTTTGGCTTAAATATTTCACTCCATATAGGAAGTAGGCATATATAGTTCATTAAACTCTTTTTCTGATAAAGGCATTTCTTGTATTGAAGCCAAATTGACCAATTTGCCTAAAGATGCCTAAAATTCACCAAATTCTCATCTGTACTGCTGGTGTGAGAAAGTCGGCACCTTTCAGTTATCAAAAAAAAAAAAATGGGGAGAGGCAAAGTTTTCGTCTTTTCTTGCTCTTCCTGAAACTGATCGTACCATAGATTTCCAATTTTAAAATTCCTTTTTACAACCCTCCCCACCGACCAAATGTTGTTTAATGTGGGTTCAATCTTACAGTTTATCAAAATCAACATTTGCTATTTCTCTGAAAGTTTCAACATTTCTTTTACTTTTGTTAACGTATCAGAACAACTGCACAACAGTTCAATAGTAAGCATTTCTTAGCATTAATATTCATTTATATTTATATACTTTAAATTAAAGTTGAAATAGATTCTTATGCTTTTAAAGTCTGACACGAATCCACATATTCATTTAAAATCAAATCTTTGAGACTTATTGATTAGGAAGATTTAAAAAAAAAAAAAATCCCAGCCTATATTTTCGGGAAGAAAACTATTTTTCTTGGTTCGTACACCATTCTATTAATTTGATTATATATATTTCCATGATACAGGGTAACCCGGATATAAGAGAAATCCGGATATAAGAGATTTTCTCTGGTCCCAAATTAGAACCATACTTACCTAAACAAAATAGACCAAACCCGGTTATAAGAGAAACCCGGATATAAGATACTTATTTTGAGGAAGTTTTTTGTGAAATATGGCAACAAAAAGAGAAACTATATTATTGTCCTCTCAAAAATAAACTGAAAGATTAATTTTTATATTTCATTTTAATTTTTAATTAAAATTAAGTTTTTGAAACTCTTGCATTTTTCGCTCTGTCTCCTTTGACATTATTGATTATTAATAATGAACTAAAATCAGGTTTACTTACTATGAATAATAAATAGTAAAATAGATTTAGATCTTGCATAGAATAGAATGCGCGGAAAATTAATGACCAGAAATCAAATATTTCTATCAAAAGTTTCATATTTACATAATAAACAAAAAAAGTTTAATTATTTTAGTGGTGGATATTGCTTTACAGATATTCTTGTTTACTGTTTTCCTTTATATGAGTACACCTAACTTTGTGGGAAGTTAGAACAACAATGATTTAAAACAAATCTCATCTTTTTTTTTGTATGAAATGGCCACTACATTAATATCCCAAATTTATATGAGGGTTGCATAATATAATTATTTATACTAGCAAAGAAATTTCACATTTTTACAAGTATTTCCAAGACTACAAACCTTCCTGGAGCTGAACCACAATCTTAAACTTGCTCTGTTTATGAGCAGCAGTTGGAGCCTTTCTGCTCTTGACTAGTATGTCATTGCCATAGAAACAAAATCAGACGAGTGGTTAAGGTAAACAATATGTAGCGCTAATATGAGGGGCGCATGGTGAATGTGCTGTATGAGAATTTTTTTTTTCCTATATTAGGGTGCGTCTTGTAAGCCGGAAAATGCGGTACTATTTATTTTAATGTTTTGCTCAGCCTTTCATAGGAGTTTCATTACTATTTTGTTGTAAATTTTTTTATCTTTAACAGTGCTTATAAGAGCAGCAGATCTTTTCTCTGAACCTGTCTGGGCTGTGCGTTGTTGTCTGTTGGTGGCTGCTTCATGATACATGGAATCACACCACACCTAAACACAAGATACATCCATATATTTTAAATAACATGACTATTATTACACACTAAAGATATTTAATGATTAAACTACGGAGTATTATGATGAACAGAAGTAAGCATAAAATGTGTCTTTTTCTAGAGAAAGCCAGGAGTCTGGTCATAATATTATTATTTATTGTACCTGAGATCAGGATTTTGTTAATTTAATTACAATCGGTGCATTCTAGTATAAGTGACAAATTTCATTTGTTCTGGCATATATATATATATATATATATATATATATATATAACAAACAATTGTAGCAGGAAAAGCTCTAAGTCAGTTAACAATACATCCAAATTAGATTACATGGGCTATAAATCTTACCTTGTGCAAATTTGATCAGCCAATATGAATATGTAGGGTTAGTCTACATGGATTAAAAGTGAAAAATTAAACTCCAAGTATCATGCCCACAAATACAACACAATGCAAAGAAGTTATTTATTTACATCGGCAGAAAAAGAAAACCAGTTTGAAATAATCATCATATATTTATGTACACATCAACATTTGTTTTTATATGGTAAACATTGTCTTTGTTCAAATGTTCGACAAAATTTTCGATTTGTTAAAGGATAGTTTATAAAGTCATATGCCTTGGTCAATATAAAGTTTGTATATATGTGCATGTGTCTCAAGCACATTTTAATGGAGTGTATGTGTGGCTGCTGTGTGTGTGAGTGAAGCACATGAGTAGAAACGTGTTTGTGAGTGGTAATTTGTGAAATCTGATTAGGATGGTTCCAAAAGGAAATGGACATACAGATAGATGATCAGACTTACTTTTTTCCATGGTTTGAAGAAGACTTTAGGAGCAGAAATCTAGAAGCCATACCCTTCATCAGCAGTAAGAATCAGAAGGCCAGATTTCAATTTGTAAGGAAGTACAAAGATGAATAACAAAAGTTCTGGAAGAATGATTTATGAACTGATGAAACCAAAATTAATCACTACCAAAGTGATGGGAAGGCTAAAATGTGAAGATGGAAAGGATCTGCTTATGATCCAAAGCATACAAGATCATCTGTGAGGCATGACAGATGCAGTGCGTTGTCTTGGGCTTGCTTGGGTGCTTCCAGAACAGGTTTATTAATATTTATTGATGATGTAACTCCTGATGCTAGCAGCAGAATTAATTCAGAAGTCCACAGAAACAGTTTGCCAATTCACAGAGAAATGCATCCAAACTAATCAGATGAAAGTTTATCATGCAGCAGGACCTACTGCCAACACAACTAAGGACTTCATCAAAGGAAAAAGGTAGACAGTTTAAGACAGGCTGATTCAATCATCAAAACATAACCCAATAGAACATGCATTTCATCTCTTGAAGAGGAGACTAAAGGTAGAAATTCCCTAAAGCAAACAAGAACTTTAAGAGGCTGAATTAAATCTGGAAAAGCATCATAAATGAAAGAAAAACAAATCGGAATTATTTATAATATAAAATATTCACTTTATAAAGGCAAAATGGAGATTAAATACAATGTATTTTGTTTGTGGTCAACAATGAAAATTAATTCCTTTTTTTTCTCATATGGAATGTAGGTTTTGTTATTTTTTTAATGGAAAAAAATTAGACTAATTTTCAAAAAAGCAAAAAAAAAAAATCTTATTTTAATCTCATTTTAACAAACAGTAGTAAAATAATTAGTTTTTGAATTGTGTCCCAGAATTTTCTTTCAATGTGTATTATCTAAGTCCTCATCATTATAAAAATTTGCTGTTATTTTTATTGCATTCGATATTGAAATCTCAACCCCTGTTCATTTGCACTGTAAGATTAGTTCTTTTGTATTTTTATACAACAAACTTATTATTTTTATACAACAGACTTAATTATTTGAAAAAGAAAGTAAACATTATATATTTTCAAAGTAACTAACATTTCTTTAAAACAGTGTTAGTTTCTTTCATTGAAATAAACAATTTCCATTTAGGTAAGTAATACTGTTTCTTTCTATTTTTCTTATTTCAAATTTACCTTTTGAAATTTTATTAAAATTGGGAAATTGTTTGCATTTGTTCTCAAAAGAAGTTAATGTTAATTCTCTGCTTGTTTTTCTTTGTTTAATGTATGTTCTGATTTTCAAACTTTAAGTTAATTAAAAAAATATAAATTTACTTCTAGTAAAGAATATTGTGACATTTTCTTTCATATTTATCATGTATGCTAGATCTGTTCTTAAACTTATACACATTTTGAAATTTCAGGTTCCATTGAAGAAAAGGAATAATTAAGAGCTCAGAGAGAGATCGAGAAAACAGGATCAAAAGGCAGTTTCCATCTTGGAATTATTGATAAAGATGCTGTCAAAAATATCAAAGTACTTCAGAAGTGCAGAGAGATTAGACAGGAAGATTGAAAGATAGCAATGACAGGATTCTATATGCATTGCCTCTACAACAAATATTTTTCCATCAATGTCTATCAGTGAAGAAACAACTGGTTGGTTGTTTTGTTTTACAGTTAAGCAACTCTTCATGCATCATTTGAAGATGAAACATTCTTATATTTCACAAAATTTAATTTTTGTTTCAATCATATGGTATCAAATATTTATTTGCATACTTAATTTTAAGGTCTCAGTTATTTTTCTTTCACAATTCTATGGTAACAATTACTTTGATTGGTTTAGATATCAGGTTTTTTTAGTATGAACCCATTCTTTGGAGAAATGATATTTTGTCCATCTTTGCTTTTTCAAAGAATTCCTTTATGTTGTTTCTATTGAAGTACAGTGTAACCCGGATATAAGAGACCCGGATATAAGAGATTTTCTCTGGTCTCAAATTAGAGCCTGTGTTAATGTATATAAAATAGACCAAACCCTGATATAAGAGAAACCCGGATATAAGAGACTTATTATATGCTCCCGAGAACTCTCTTATATCCGGGTTACACTGTATCCTTCCTTAGATGAGGCAAGAGTCAAAATATGTTTTATAGTGATTTTCCAAGCATAGCGTTAAAAAAATACGTCAAAAAACGACATTATTACGTCATTATGTTTGCACCAACCTAATACTTGGCTCAGTTTCTTTACTTATTAAAAAAAATCCAAACTGATCAGTTATTTATTTTTTCTCCCATTTTTGACAAAATTAATTTAATAACTTTGAAAATTTACTACAACTTTTTTTTCTGATTAAAACTCGGTTTTAAGTAGTTTCATTTTGTAGGAAATTTAAAAAATTAATTTGCGATCGTTATTTTTGCATATAAAATGATCTAAACTTTGAATATTTGACCTGGCATTAAAATAAGAAATTCAAGTGCATCCAAACTCGTATGTACATTAGTAAATGTAGGCACACTTGTTTTTATTTTTAAATGTAATTAGCACAAAATTTAGTCCATTTATTTATTTTATTAAAGTAATAAATACTCAAGAGAAGGCTTTTATTATGAAAGTTATAACTTTAGGACAATGAAGAATTTCAAAGAAAGAAATGTAGATATTTCCATTGGTCCCCTATTTACAGAATTTTTCATCAGAATAATAAAAAAAAGGTCTATCAGCAGTTCAAAAAATTGAATATGGTAAAAAAAAAAAAAAAGAAGTTTATTTTAAGAGAAGACTGCCAAAATAGCTTTAATTGACAACTAGACAATTACTTTTTTCAAAAAGTTTTACTTCTAATAAAAGTAGTTCTTGAGTAACTTTTCCTATCAGGAGGTCTTTCAAAGAACTTAACAGTTCTAGTAGATTTTGTAAAAAGAAGTTTCCAACTGTCAAATAACTCTTCTGAGAAAAAGTAATTTGTCATGTACATGGTGTGGCAGAAGTACCTCTCGCATAATAGTAAGACATTAGTGGCAATGGTGTCTTCATCTAGGCAACATTATGTGGGAGGTTTTTTGACACACCCTGTACAATACAAGGTACTCTAATTTCTTCAAGAATATTATTGCTGATGGGAAAAGATTTTCTCTGCTTTTATATGGGCCTCATATTCCTCAGAAAAAAAACAAGTGAAAAATTCAAAGAAAACTGCCTATAACCAACAAGAAAGATTGGAGCTTTTGATATAATGGTGTGGAGTTGTGATTCAGGTGTAGAATCATTGATAATTGAAGAGCCATTTATTCCAAGGAAAGGAATGGTACTTCCACTTTTCTTGGGGTGATTTGTTTAAAAAAAATAAGAATCACTACTTTCTTGAGTCGTCCAAAGTATACAGAATTGACACAAATATAAGTATCATCCATGCTTTCTTGCAGTTTTTAATTTTATGAGTTGCTGTGTGTATATGAAAATGTGCCTTTATATGCCACATATACTGTATTTAATGTTTTTGAAATTTTTCTCTTAATAAAATATGGATTGGTAGATTTATACACACGAATACATTATTAATCAGAAAAAGACAAATTAGGTATATATGTTGGATGCAGTAAAACATCCAAAATGCTGGGTTCGATCATTTATCAAGTTGACAGTTTCTGTGATCGTAGGATTATTACACTCTTATACAAACACCTGGGTCTCTTTCAAATAACATCTTCCCTTGGTCTAATCCAATCTTTCACAATATTTGACTGTGTTAACAGTCTGGTTATGCAGTATTAAGTCCATGAACAGCACACAATTTGCATCCAAAAGTTATACTTGCCATCTATTCCGTCACTGATTTCTAAATTTTCAATTAAGGGGATGGATACGGCTTGAACATGGACTCAATCATGGATCCTGATTACTATCTTTTTCCTTCTCTCAGACGACATTTATCCGAGCTTCACACACGTGACTCTTATTGCAGAGATGCAAGGCTTTCTCCAGTCACTTGATAACATGTTCTTCGAGTAATGCTCTCTCTCTCCCGATATATATATATATATATATATATATATATATATATATATATATATATATATATATGAACACACACACACATACAGTCGTGCAATGATTGGACAAGTGAAACAGGCTCCATAGATAAATAATGTTATAAATGTTTTTTTTTGGCTTAAATAATCAAACCTACACAAAACACACATAGCCTGACAATTGCGTTCAGGTGTGAAACAAACTTTCACTGCTGGGTGTTGGCCGCTTTTATATTTTATATTTACATATGCTCTTTCCATGATAGTATATTATACACACTGTCTGATTTTATTATGTAAGTCAATGCCTTCGCAATAAAATTTCGTATTAACCTTTGGTAAAAATGTTCAGGATACATTTATATTGCAGAAACATACCATGTGATTCTTCAGCTTATCTATTTTTTATCAGAAATATTTGCACTTGTCGGAGTTAACTCCTCCTTAATTGTCCCAATTGTTCACTAGGGGTCGCTCTCCCTACACTATAAATACTGGGCGATTTCTTGCCTCGTTCTTCTTCATTTTCAGCGAACACATCTGCAATGTAAACTCTCACAGAAGATAGGGTATCCCCATTTGTGGGGGGCGCCATGAACATCATACACTCATACACATACTTACGAACATTCACCAAAATACAAACTCTTTACGTTCACACACAAACACGAATGTTAATGTCTTTGTCACTTGTAAATTTTGATGTTTAATACATATATTTGTCGACATATCTATCTATCTATATATATATATATATCGGTTTTGTTGGTTTTCTTTACGCTTCTTTATGGTGGATTCAATCTCTGAGTCTGCCATGTTCTTGCAGTGGACCTTCTTCTAGCAGGAATAAACCCACGTGTTCCTAATTTAACAACACGTGAACCCACACGGTCCATTACACACTAAAGTAGTCGATATTGTAAGATTGTATTATGCCACTACAATGGTATCCTTATTGATATTTATTTTCAAATATAAAATATCAGCGTAGTATAGTGATTTTCTAAGCGCTGCTTAGATGTGGCACAAAGCTAGAAGTATGGAGCACCCAGTGAGGATCGAACTCACTACTCAGTCGTAATTGTTCTAGTGAGACAAGCTTGCTAGCCATTACACCACCTCGAGGTGTCCATATCAGCGTAGTATATAAGAAAAGATATAACCTCATAACAAAAAAAAAACATGTTGAGTGATGGGAGCATAACGTTTTGGCCATTTCATGAATGTTGAATCAATGATAAACGGAAGTCAAAATAGGAACTCACCAGTCACAAGATAATTGCCGCTTGTGTTACAAAATTGCCTAAAGACATGAAAATAACCAAACTATCAAATAGTTTAAGTAGACGTCACAAAATGAGAAACGTGGAAGTTGGACTAAGGACAACAATAATTTGTACTGATAAATATCAGACAATCTTCAATGGATCTGATTGTGGGACTAGTGCTTGCATTTTTTATGAATATGGTCAACTAACCCAACTTAAAATAAGAAAGTGAGGGGAAGTAATGAAATACTTAGATTTCAGGAAATAAAATTTTATTGTATATTAAAATCTGACATTATATATCTATGATAATTATTTTCATTCAATATAATTTTATTCCCATTATTTATATTAATGACTAGCAGGAGAGCCCGGCGTTGCCCGAGGATGTAACAGTAAGAGATAGATCAAGTATCGACCATCATAAAGACTGAAAAATAAAATTGACAAAGATTATTGTTTAAGGTTGACGGACACGCATGTCTTAATTATTATTTTTTTTGTTTTTTCGGTTTTTTTTTTACGAATTGGTCAAACTCAAACAAAAACATTGTTTTCAATCGTTATGAGTCTACCGATTGAATAGAATTTTATTATAAACAATTGTCTTGTAAATGGAATTTTTAAAGCATTCTGAATGTAAAAATAAAGAAAAAAGTGTGCAAGACAATAAGAAACACTACCTGCCAAAAAAAGTGAAGTTTTGTTGAAATAGGTTGAAAAATGTAGGGAATCCGATCCCATATATAAACGAACACACACACACACAAAAAAAAAAAACCTGGTTTTATAATAAGTATAGCTCGATATGACTTGTCCCCCTTTTATTCTGGCGACAGAATCGTGTTTTAAAATTGATTTTTATGCAAAAACAATTGTGTTTTTCCAATTTTTGCCGCTGTCAGAACCACCGCAAGATAGTTTTACGCAGTCCTGTGAAGTTTTGTTGAAATCGGTTGAAAAACTGTAGGAAATCCGAACCAATATATAAACGTACAGACACACACACACACATAATCTGCATTTTATAATAAGTAAGATTCTTGCAATAAATGCAGTAAAGAGCTTCGATAAGTTCTTTAGTGCCTTCCTTCTACATGGGTTTCTAAAAAGTTTGTCATACAATTTCTAAATTTTTACACTTATCAGTGTTTGTAAATGCACGAAATCACATTTGCCGAATACATTAGAAGTGATGAAGCGATAATTAATATATTATTGCAATAAATTCTTAATATTTCCTGCATATTAAACGAATGTGATGTCCAGTAATTGCTAAATAATCATCAGTTTATTAATTAACAAAAATCTGTCAAGTGGTTAGATACTGAAAGCGAATAAACACCAGTTTTCCGGCAACATTAAATAAAAAATGCAAATGAATACTTAATTCATTACTTGGTTAATTAAATTGCAGACAAATATGATAGGTTAATATATATATTTTATTTAATCATTACATTTTTACTCATTAATTTTTTGTGTATTTATTATATTTTTATATACAAAAAGGAATGCATTTAATAAGTTGGCAACGTCCATAAGAACTATTCCAGTATTTTGTCATAGAATTAATAATCAGGAATAAGTCACTAATTATCTGCCTGTTAGTAATTCAAATAAATTTTATTCAAATAAATTATTGCAATAAATATAAGATTTATAAGTGCATAAAACCATTCTCCTTATCAACTGGGTCCACGATGATGAAGTGGTAAGTCTCTACTGCCGAACTTTACGCAATTTCAACTCCAAGAACCATACTCGTTATCACAATAATCAATAGTATTAAATTACAAAGCGAATAGCTTTACTTTAGCGGTAAATTAAGGAAGCCACAATTCGCGAGTCGAATGGAGTATTAGTGTTTTAACTCCTTGAGATCGCTAATTGTTAGTTTTGTATGTACTAAAAACGTCTACTATGTGGCCGCATCGTTGATAGAGTAGCGGTAGGGTATATAAATACGATTTTTCTAGAATGAAAAGTACGTTTGTTGGTAAACTGTACAGTTCTTGCGCGATTCGATTGCTAACTACTTTGCCGTTCACAGGTAACTCTACTGACTTTACCGTCGACGCGAAACGAACTTCTGTGTCACGAAGTCGCCACTAAAGTTCTTAAGCATTTTTTGCCGGAACAATTTTAATAATTCTGGAATTAAGTAACACGTCGTTGAACGACACAAATGGCGACAATCAATTCTAGACGAGTAAGTGTACAAGTTCTCCTCACGCATTTACAACTCAGTAGCAAGCAGTATGAAATGTTCCGCAAAAATTCTATTAAATAATCAACACACTTTTATTTCATGATAAAACCAATCAATTGCAATAATTTAAAGAATTTAACAGCAAATTCGAACCTATTAGTATGAAATCTAAAACCTACTGCTCTTGCACCGACTTACCTCCCTTGGATTCGAAGCCGTATAAAAAGAATATCTCTTTAATAAATTACCAATGACACAATAATAGCCGTCAAAATAAAGCGCCATTTTATGCACTAGAAAACTGATCATTGCAAAGACTAAAATGAAAACCGAAGTCAATCAGTTTTTGAATGAGACGATATAAATGGCGACACTCAATTCAAGATGAATGAGTGCGTGGTGCAGTGGTAAATTGTCTGGGCAAGCACGGTTTCGCTGCGAGTTCGAGCACTGGAATAAGCCGTGTTTTTCAATTATATGTCAGTAATGGCTTACCAGGAATATTTTCAAAAGTAAAAGGTTCGTTTGCAGAGTTGTTCCGAATTTCATGTGAACTTTTTCTTATACCAAGAAATGTAAGATTTATAAACTCCTAAAATGAGGCAGTTATTTGTCGGTTTGATGTACGTCAGTGATAAGATTGCAGATTGTAACTCTCGGATTCGTGTGTTCAAGTTCAGCAAATATAGTTTACGAATTTTGTGTTCGGGCAAGTAATGCGTTAATATTGTATCGTTGATGGAGTAGTGGTGAGGTTGAAAAAAAAACATGAGATTTTTCAATTATGAAAAGTATGTGTGTTGGTTCGAACCCAGGCAAAGGCGCATTTTATTAAAAAAAAATCCTTGCGCGCAAGACGATAACGGTCGGTGCTATACTTTTGTTTCAATGCCAAATTGAATAAAATATTTTAGTATTTCTTTTTCGTAAAATATAACTATAAATAGAACTACTTTGAGGGCTTGAAACGCCCGCCTGGTCAGTACGGGAACCTCAGACATACAAAATTTATCATTTACAAGCAACAATTCGAAACAAAGACAAAACTCGGTTCAACCAAATCCAAAATAACATTGAGTATATAGGCAAAAGTGGTTTTCACAGTTGTGCACATGGTGAAGAGTTCAAAATGTATCTTCCTTAATTACGTTTGTGAGATAGTGAAAACAGTACTTAACTGGTGTCGCTAATATGGAGTGTTCCCAGATCTTGATTTTGTTATGTTGATGTTGTGAATCACTAAGTTCATTCATTGGCTGCAGTCGGTGAAGGAGTGGAAAAAATGGATGAGTGACTGCTTTCCTTCCATGTGCTGACATGAAGTTCAGTAGCTGGCGGATTTCTCCCTCCTGAACTGAAAATTTCTGCGCTATTTATATGTTTACGACAGCTGCCAATGACGTAGGGTGCGGACGTATTTGTAAGCTAAAATTCGCACCTACTTGAGATAACTGCCCGCGGCGAGGAAAATGAGTGACGGAAAAAATTTTTTTCCGACCAATCATTTTTTAGGTCTGCTACAAGGTACACGAACTAAAAGGGAGATCCGGACTGCCAGTTGCTGGATAAAATGGCAAATTGTTCGAATCCTCTTTGTTTCTAAGTTTACGAAATCCTAATTGCTTATATGTGCACATCATAATACCATTTCATAGGGTTGAACTTCTTTGGTGAAGTGGTAAGTTGTTTAGTAACCACGGTGTCGATGCGAGTTCAAGCACTGTAATAAGCAGTGTGTTTTTCAATTATAAGTCAGTAATGGCTTACCAGGTATATTTTCAGAAATAAGAGGTATGATTTGAGATCAGAATAATTTGATGTTCCAAATTTCACGTGGACTTTTTCTTGCAACGTATTATTCCAAGAAACGTAAGATTTATAACCTCATAAAATCGGCTAGTAATTAGTCGGTTTTGTGTAGTGTAGGGGTAAGATTGCTGACAGTAACTCTAGGAATCGTATGTTCAAGTTCAGCAGGAATCCGTATTACGAATGTTTGCCTCCGTACAAGAAATGCGTTAATGTTGGAGATTATTAAATTTAATATTTTATTTATGGATTATAAATTTAGAATGTTTATTAGATTTAAAAGTAAATTTTCAGCTTAGTCTCTTACTACACTCAAGGTTGCAGTCAGTACCGTACACAAGAATACTTGCACTAGTCGATCCCGAACTACTATCGCCGTTCCTAGGTAGCTCTACTAAACTCATCACCGACGCTAAACAAACCTCTCTACCGTCTGCGCCACGAGACCGCCACTAACGTTCTTAACATTTTTTTGCCGTAATAATTTTAATAATTCAGAAATTTAAAAATGTCAGCCAGTTGTAGAACGACAATCAATTCTGGGCGAATAAGTACAAGTTCTCCTCATGCCTTTACTACTTAGCAGCTCAATCAGATGTCAGCAGTTGCAATAATTTATTTAAAGAACTTAACGGATTTGAACCTATTACTATAAAAATGTAAACCTACTGCTCATGCACCAAGTTACTAAATTGAAAGACATCAGTAGAGTTGAACCCGTATCAGAATGAATGCCAGTCTGATACCTTACCACTGAACCACCAAAAACCATTCAAACATAAAGTGTCATTTTATGCACTAGAAATCTACTGATCATTGCAACAACTGAACTAAAAACTTGACTATGGATTTGAACTTGCACCGTATTTCATTACCAACTGCCAGGTTCAGGATCTACAAAAGTAATCTAATAATTTAGTAAATTCAAAATCATTACGTGACTGAAACTTATATATTTATATACATATTCGGAAATGTGAAATTTCAACAGGTCATTCCGGGAGATTCGTGCAGATAGTGAATTTTAAATGTTGTTACATTAAAAGTGAACATGAAGGAAAATATGATCCAGTTTCATCGTTTGATGATATTTTTTTTATTTCTGGAATGAAAAATCACCAACAGCAAAAAAGAAAAAAAAATGTTGTTCCGTTTATGGAGACGGTGCCATTGCTCAGAGTACTGTTTGTAAGTCGTTTCCTATATTCAGAAACGAAAAGTTTGACCATGAGGACCTAAAACGTCCCAAAAGGTCTGCAGTCGTTGATGACGATCAAATCGAAATCTTGATTAACAATAATCTACTTCACGGCCATTCACTTGAATGTTGTAAGGCATCTGAAAACACTTGGTTATGTGAATCGGTACATTGCCTGACGATTTCACAGAAAAAAAAAAAAAAATAATGGACCCTATTTTCATCTGCATCCCTCTGCTAAAACGAAACAAAAACGACCAATTTGGGCGGAAGACGATCACACGCGATGGAAAATAGATTGTTTACAACAATGTGGAACGAAAAAGGTTCTGGAGAAAATGAAATGAGGCATCATTATTCAATCCAAGAACGGTCCTCATCCGAAGGAAGTGATGCATCTGGTGAAATTGGAAGCGAATCTTGTATTATGAGATCCTTCCACAAAATCAGATGTTGAATTCCGATAAACTGTTTGTTAATGGACCGATTAAAACCAACAGTTGATGAAAAGCATCTGGAATTCAAATGAAAGAAGGTAGTGCATGTAAGACACCCAGGTTTGATCGTTCAATTGTGGGAGTTTTGCTAAGAAGAATAATCAAAAATCGACACTCACTACTGCCAGAAACTTCAAAATTGTAGAAAAAGATGATTGACATTATAAAATCAAAAGAAGCAATCCCCAAATATTAAATGTAAGGGTTCACTTTTACACATCTTAAATTTTGATTAATATTTTTTTTTATTCCAGCTTGATAAGAACTTTTGAAAGTGGTTTTAATTAAATAAAGCTTTTCTTAATGAAATTATAGTTTAAGATCTGTTGATCATCTGGAAAAAAAAAGACATATTTTTTTTATAAATATCATCTTAGGATTCACTTTTACGCAATACTGTGTATATATATATATATATATATATATATATATATATATATATATATATATATATTATTGTCGTTGAAATTCATACAAATATGCTAAGAACTTTTATTCCAACCCAATAGTTTGTCTTTTAGAAGAGTCATTTGATCTCTAGTGGCTTCAATTCACTATTTTCATAAAGGGAGTTGCTTGTCATAAAGGGAGTTGTAAAGTTAGCATTATTTGTGTTGATTGACAACGACCCTATGCATAGTCTCGTACATTATATATATATATATATATATATATATATATATATATATATATATATATATATATATATGTGTGTGTGTATATATATATATAAGTTGTAGTTAAATAAAACGAATTCTAACATAAACATCTTTTAAAATTGTAATTAAATAAAACGTATTCTAACCTAAAGACCTCCCTCTAAGTACCACTTGCACTTAAAAGAATCCAATAAAACACCTACAGTAAAATGAAATTAATATGAAAAGCTAGAAGATGTAAGCCATTGAATGACCCATGTCCTTTGTACTTACATGAGAAACAATATATTACTAGGTTTATATAAAAAATAAAAGTTTACTAAATCAGTGAAATTAATTAGCTATTTTTGCCGTCTTTGTCATAAATTTTACTTAAATAATATTTAAATATAATTTAAAAAAAGAAAATTGTTACCTAATAATATACATACTTATACTTGATGTGAAAATAATTCTACATACTGTAAGGGATTCTAATACATTTACTTGTTCTTAAAAGAAATATAGTATATTCAAAATTAAAAGTGAAAATATTTTTCAAATCGTAGTTAAATAAAACGTATTCTAACCCCCCTCCCCCCCCCAAAAAAAAATCTTTAAATATACAAACAGAAAAAAATGCCGTAAGAATTTTTGCCGTTAACAATAAAATTTTTTTAAACAAATCCAGACGACATGCTTTTAACGGATGTTAGATTTCATTGAAAAATACATCCCTACCCCTACCAAAACGTAACTAATAACTGATACATCAAAATGCAGCAATAATGAACACGCAAACACCCCTTGTCTCGTTGAATTGGATATCTCTGTATCCTTGGAAACGTGAATTATGATTTTTGCTGTGTCTTTAAAACCCAGTAATTTTAAAAGTTACTCCAAAATTCGCTTGAGGATTAAATGGAACTAATGTCTTTAATTTGATTACAAAATTAAATTCGGAGCTTTCAGCTTCCATTTTTGAAACATGGTTAGAACTGTGTAGCGAAAAAATATTTTAAATCAATTAATATATATATATATATATATATATATATATATATATATATATATATATATAGAGAGAGAGAGAGAGAGAGAGAGAGAGAGAGAGGGGGAGAAGAGGCATGTAGTCGGGGCAACGTCCTACCAAATGATTGCATTTTCAATAAACAAGGTGTTACCTTTATCTCACAAGATAAACGGTTGCCTACCCTTACATAAAAGAGCTGGCTGTAATTACATCAATCACATAAGCGCAAATAAAAAGTAAATCGTGCAACACACGGTCAGTTCACCACTGGAAGCACTTTGAAGCATTCCTTAGTCCTGAAAGGAACGCGCGAAAACTCAAACTTAATGAAATAGTAAAAACAGTTTGGGGGAATAGCAGTCGTGGGGTCACGTGATAGATTAGAATGAGATCCAGTTTGGTGAAAACACATTTACCTTGGAATATTGTTGTTATATGTAGTTTTGTGAACGAGTTAAAAACACTATAATCGTCCCACTTCTGCCACTGAATTTAGGGACTGAATATGGACGGTGAGGCATGTTTACTGACTGAAGGATGTGTGATACCAAGGCCCATGAGTTGGTTAAATTCAATTTTATCACATCGCAACATATTTGGAGCTAGTCAATGTGGATGGCTGTCAACTGGTGAAAAACAGATTGAAATACAACACTGTTTTTTGTAGAATTGACTTAACATTCATTTATAATGAAGGTTAGGGTTACCGTGCTGATTTGGGTTTATAGTAAATACTTTCCCTATTCTTGAAGGAGTTTGAATGATGAAAGTAACCGAGAAAGAAAAATATCTTTAATAAAAGCACACATTTTAGTTTTTATCATTGTTAGACTAGATAGAAATATTTTATTATATTATAAATCACATAAAAATAAAATATATTTTAATCGAAATGTCTCTTCGTATGTTTTGACCGAATTTAGTTTTTTAAGTAATTGAAATTTTACACAAATTTAAATTAAAATCAAGACAAATATAAATGCGAGTAGCATAGCGGTTATTAACGGGAAAAGTGAAATCAAAAAGCCAAGTTCAAGTTCCGTTCGGGTCTGTTGCGTTCACTTTCGCTTAAATACACATGCGAAAGCACGAATCTCTTGCTTCCAGCCATAGCTGAAAGGTTTAAGGTTTAAGTGAACTAAACTCTCTATCATTGTAAGGGAGATAACTCTGATTACATTCTTACCAGCGGTTACTTACTAATCACTTATATTTAACTTTTGGGGGTGAGACGGTTATAATTGTATAAATTCCAATTCCAAATCATTTATGTACAAATCCTCATAAATTTGAGAATTGAAACTCTTACAATTTATCCAAATGGATAAAGAAATGAGTTTTGCAATCTCAAAGATAACAATAAAAATAATAAGCAGCTGAATAGACAAGTAAGTAATTCATTAAAAATATATTTTAGAATGAGCTGTAAATAATTTAGTGGCCTATTAAAAACATGTTTTACGAGACCAATAAACACTCCTATTCATATTAAATTAACATAAAACTCAAAAGTAATATTTACTATTGATTTATTTTAACAGTTGAATATGACGCAATATTTACAAGATTTTGGAAATCATATTGAATAAAGAGAATCTGTATAACTAACACTAAATACTTAATTCACTGTTGTATATTACGCCTTACAAAACACACAGATACTCCCAATCATGTTAAATTTAAAGAAAATTCCAATGCAACAGTTAATACACATTTAACCGTCGAATATAACGTATTTGAATTTTTTTTTAAATACTGTAAGTTATAATCTGTCTATATTTCATAGATGAGGTATTATGTACAGTATTTACATTTGTCGGACTATTGTCCTCATCTTTGTCGCCATATTTGTCACAACGTTTCGGCCATTGTATGCTCCGGCCTTCTTTAGGTGGTTGGAATTTCGAACTAAACCCTTTATTTAATGACAAGTTTTATTAAATAATGACAAGTTTTATTAAATAAAGATAAACCTTTGAAATAATATTGAACTCATAACTTACCGGTACATGATAAACATATTTTACAGATCTCAAACTCTTCAATTAATAATTAAGGAAAACTCAAAGAAATATTTTAATCATGAAATCATGAAATAAAATGATTTTTTACGAAGCTGAGAATATGTGAATGTTAAATAAAGAAAAACCTTAGAACTAATATAATAAATTTACGAGGATATAAAACGTAATTTAAAGATTCATAAATACTTCTATTTATATTAACTTAAAAAAAAATGTTTCAAAGTTACATTTAGTAGCCCATGAACATTTACAAATACTAGTTATATTCAATAAAGAGAAAATTTACCAAAGAAATATATATTATAATTTATCAGTGTATAAGGCGCATTAAACTCGCATTCATGTTAAACGAAAATGAACTTCAAAACTAATTTGTAATATACTATGAAACCTTTGAAACACTAATGCTTTACAAAATCGACAAATACTGTTAAATCATATTAAATAAAAGAGGAATATTAGAACTAGTATTAAATAGATAATTTACCGTTGTATAAGTGGCATGCTTTACAAAATTAAAAATATTTTCAGCCATATGAAATTAAAAGAAATTTCAAAAATACTATTTAACCCTAGAACACTAACCATCAATTAAAGTTACACCACTACTAACCATGGGTATATCATACCTGATTTTGAAAATATCAAAAAAAAAAAAAAAAAAATATTAAATATAAATCTTTATTTGAAATATTTTACATGCAGGTACTTCAAACTTTGTACTTTGAGTTAACATTAATAGGAACTAAAAAACATTATTTAGGTAAGAAAATCAGGTACTGAAAATTGTAATTAAAAATAAGAAAATATTCATTGGGTACTATATACCCATGGTTAGTGTTCTAGGGTTAATATTCCCTGAAGAAGCGAATAAGACCCATACTTTACGACCTTTATAAATACTGCAAATCACATTAAATAATGAAACTTATAAATAATATGAAACACAATATTCACCGACGTACATGACGTATATTTTAAAAGACTGAAAAATTCCCCCTTTCTAGTTCGACGTAATCTGCCAGGGTCTATGTGAATAATGCCTTATAATCACTTAAGAATATAAAAAAGTATAATATTCTTCTGTTGTCATAGTATGGACAGAAATGCCTCACAGATGCTATTTGATTATCGAAATTTAAATAAAAAAGGAATGATGTGGAAAAATTGTGGAAAGGAAAACCTGGATGGATGAAAGAATCATAGAACATTAATGTTTCCACCTTTGTAATATTGTTAACATTATAAATATTAATTTGAACGTTGCGAGTGTGAGTGTTCGGGGGGGGGGCGTGCGGAGATAGAGAACCCTTCATGTCTACAGATGTGATATGAGGAAATGAAGAAGGAGTGGATTTAATATATCTAATTTCTTCAGTTAATGAATTTCAAAAATCTTAGAAACATGCAGTGATCGAAAATTATTAGGTTGGTCGGAAAATAACGTTTATTTTAGAATAAACGTTTGTATTCTACACTATTTACATTATTCGGTCTATTGTCCTCATCTTTCTCGCCATATTTATTACAATGTTTCGGCCTTTCAGTATCTGTTTATATTTCTGAGATGAGGTATTATGTACACTATTTACATTATTCGGACTATTGTCCTCATCTTTGTCGCCATATTTATCCGATCCTTCAGTATCTGTCTATATTTCTGAGATGAGGTATTATGTACACTATTTACATTATTCGGACTATTGTCCTCATCTTTGTCGACATATTTATTACGTTTCAGCCTTTCAGTATCTGTCTATATTTCTGAGATGAGGTATTATGTACACTATTTACTATATTCGGACTATTGTCCTCATCTTTGTCGACATATTTATTACGTTTCGGCCCTTCAGTATCTGTTTATATTTCTGAGATGAGGTATTATGTACACTATTTACTATATTCGGACTATTGTCCTCATTTTGTCGACATATTTATTACAAAGTTTTGACCGTTGTACGCTCCGGCCTTCTTCAGATGGTTGGAATGCCGAACCCTTTATTTCGCTCACTGGGGTAGACTGTTCTAGTTCCATGTGCCTTGTCTAATGGATATCAGTTATCTCCTGTTAATTCACTTCTCCAAGTTCTCCACTGCCTTAACTGGGTATTGAACTCACATTCTTTGGGTCCTGTCACTGGATCTAACTAACGCCTTTATCCACTGTGCTATGTGTCCTTATGGCGACAAAGATGAGGACAGTAGTCCGAATAATCTAAATAGTGTACATAATACCTCATTTCAGAAATATAGGTTTGTATTCTAATATATTATAATAGCGGCATAAAATATATATTTACTCTTTCTTAATAATTAAAGTCCCCGTTTTTTTAATTTTATATCAATTTCTTAACTTCAAATTTATATAGCCTTCATCTTGAAGATGAAAAAACAAGAGCTGCGTTTACTTATTTTACTTATATGAGTTCAAGCCTGGTCATAATTGCTTCTCAAACTGAAACCAACATTAACAGAGAATGTGGCGAAGGATCATCTTGTAATCGGCCAGTATGCCACTGGTTTCTGAAATTCCACTGTGGGGATAGGAGTTTTGAATTTCAAGCTAGTAGATGGACGTCTATCCTCTCGATAAATGGGTTTATTTATTGATTGAATAGCGACTTGTGATTAGAAATGGTTCAATGACAATCATAAACGATTGGTTCAATAGCTTGATCATGACGAAAAACTCAAACAATTTTCAAAATCGAAATTGCACTAAAAGATTATGGTGACTGTCTGGTGTTCTATAACAGTAATCAATAGCAGCAATCTGGGATCTCACCAGAGTTTTACTGCCGAAGTTTATTGCCAGTAACTGAATGAAATGCACATTAAGTTAAGCAAAATGTTGCTCGTATGATACTGCAGAAGCTCACCAAATTGAGAAACGAGACTTTTCTACATAGACTATATTTCCCTGGTCTATTACCTTTACAAGCATCTTGACAATCTTTTAAGCAAATAGACATACCATTGCAAAGAAGATGCAGAAAAGATTTATTGCTATCCCAAACTTTAGAGTTTTATCGTAAATGTATAAATAATCTTGTAATATGAGGGCAGAAATGTACAGATACTCGATTCCTATTTTGACTAATTTAAACACTGTATAAACAAATTATTTAATGAATACAAATCAATTCTAAAATCGGACATTGTTTTCTGAACGAGTCACAAAACATATAAGCAAAATAATTCAGTTACGTTTATTACCAAATATCTTTGCCTTTGTGGATCCTTTTCTATGTAAATGAGATTATGTGAAAATTTACAGATACAGTGAAACGTTAATTGACATGACAGAGATTCACATGCAACCAGAATACGTAAACATAATCTGTGCATCTGGAATGTCACCTAATCGACTTATTCTAAAAATATGTTGTCCTATCTAATTAATACTTCCATTGTTTTTCTTAAAGGAAAGTTGTTAGGAATGAATCTCCTGAACCATGGTGAAAAACTGGTCACTGAGTTTCATAAAGACAAGTCCTGAGAATACGTATTCGAAAATGTCAGATAAGGACATATATCACGAGCAATTTTTGTCTATTTCGAGGTTCTTTCGTAATGAAAAGTTAGTGATACTAAATTTTAAAGAGATATTTGCATATTAACGGTTTCATCGCTAATATGCAAATAGAAGACAATAGGTGATTTTGCTGAAAAATTTACACAAACATTTTTGACAAAGTGGAGGTTACCTCAAAACGTTCCTCTCTTGTTCACTCTCATTCAGAACCTCTCCTACAAAATATAACAATTAGGTGTTGTAGACTGTTCAAACTGCTGTAACCTTGACATTTGTCTATACTTCTGAGATGAGGTATTATGTACATTATTTACATTATTTGGACTATTGTCCTCATCTTTGTCACCAGAAAGACACATGACACAGTGGATAAAGGCGTTAGTTAGATCCAGTGACAGGACCCAAAGAGTGTGAGTTCAATACCTGGTTAAGGCGGTGGAGAACTTGGAGAGGGAATTAAGCAGGAGATAACTGATAACTGACATCCATTAAAAACATGGCACATGAAACTAGAACAGTCTACCCCAGCGAGTGAAATAAAGGGTTCAGTTCGACATTCCAACCACCTGAAGAAGGCCAGAAAGTTGTAATAAATATGGCGACAAATGTGAGGACAATTGTCCGAATAATGTAAATAATTTAACCTTGACATATTTGGGAAGGGAATTAAAATAATCCAAAACCTATACTGGCAGCAAACCGCCTGTATGCAGATGAAAAATGAATTCAGTAAATAAACAAAGATAGAAAGTGGGATAAGACAAGGATTTGTCTTCTCACTGGACTTATTCAACCTCTGCAGTAAGGCGATTCTGGGAGAATTACAAGTCCTACCAGGATTCATTATTGATGGTCAAAAATCTTAACAACATAAGATATGCAAATGACACAGTGTTGATAGCAGACACAGAAAAGAAACTGCAAGATGGAAAACAAGAAGAAAGGACTAAACAAATTGTAAGGAAACAGAATGTATGTTTGTCAGCAAAAGATACGGCCCAACATGCAGATTACAGATCACAGATATGAAAAGTAAAAAGAAGAAAACTTTTAATATATTAGAAGTGTTTTAACAACGAACGCAAAGTGTGACACTGAAATCCGAAGAAACTTTGGGATTATTGAAAGTTGCCTTCCAAAACCTAAATAAAGCATTAAAAAAACAGGAATATTTCATTAGAAACCAAGAAAAATGTACTGTGCTGTCATATAATATCAGCCCTCCTATATGACTGTGAATGCTGGACAATCTCCTTAAAGATGAAGAACAGACAAAGCAACAAAAATGTCGTTCTATAGAAAGATGCTGAGAATACCATGAACCGGACATGGAAGCAATGACAAAGGTTTAAATAAAATGAAAACAAAAAAGGACAAATACTTAGAATAAGAAAGATACAGTTGAAATTTCTAGGGAACATAATGAGGAGAGAGGGCTTGGAAAATTTGATATTCACAGGACAGATTAAAGGCAAGAGGAACAAAGGAAATCAGTGCATAACCTACCTACCGAGCTTTGGTAAATGGCTCGCAGAACAGGGTTTGGGAGCAATAACAAAAAGACAAAATTTATTCAGAGCTACAAGGGCCAGAAAATTGTGAAGAGCCATAATCGTCAAAATCCTGAGGGAATGTGGTACATAGAAGAAGAGAAGAATTTCTCCATATTGGGCCAATGGTTCATCTGTAATGCAAAATAATCTTTTATAAGATGGCAGTTATGAGAAATTTACAATTTTAAAAAATTTTTGCACTGTATAGTATCTTTAAAATTTTATCAAATGTATCTTGATAGGATAAAAATAAAACATATTTCCATGAGTTTCTAGTAACAGATTTTGTGACAAGTATAACAGCTTCAATCAGGTGAGGATCTTTATAAATCTCCCTGGATTGCTTGCCCTGCCCCTATGATGTACATGTATTTCATTGTATATTCAAGTATAATAATTTAGTGGATACGTTCACAACCATGTCATCTAACAAAGAGGAAATATACAAATGGAATCCATGCCTACATACATGTAAATTGCAATATCATATTTTTCAAGCAATAAATGGTGAGAAATATATGTATCAGCAAGTTTTATTTTATGTATTTTTAAATCTTGTATGAATTTCAGGATTCAACGCCAATAGTTCAATTGACTTAACCACCCTCCTGCCACCACCTCAACCCCAGCATTTATTGATACCCTTCTGACCACCAAGCATCCAATCCGTTGAATAGTTCCATCAAACCCCAGGGCTTGATATTGGCCACTTTGGAGACCCCTGCACTAGAACATTGTTAGCAAAATTTAGTGATCTAGCAGAATCAAAGACAGTCAACAAGTCTAGAAGTTTATTTCCAATCTGTCGCTACTGCCTCCTGATTGCCATGACGCCATTAATGAAAACACCAGGAATGGATTCAGATTTAATATTTACTCAATCATGACCACGTTTCTTTTTATTTTCTCTCCTAGTATTCTTTCCATTTTCCTTTCCTTTCTTTCCATTTTCCTTTCAATCAAATGCGTCTTAATTGTTTATACATTATGAAAAAAACGCCAAGCAAAAATACAATTCTTTGATTTAATTATTTTCAGAATTTCTAGGGCTTCATCATATTTTGCATAAACATTTAGATTCCACATAAGTGGCAAGAAGATTAAGATTCTGCAACCAGAAATTCTAGGAAATTATTGAAATTTCCCAACCAATGCATTGTACAGTATTTACATTATTTAGACTATTGTCCTCATCTTTGTCGCCATATTTATCACAACGTTTCGGCCGTTGTATACTCCGGCCTTCTTCAGGTGGTTGGAATTTCGAACTGAACCCTTTATTTCGATCACTGGGGTAGACTGTTCTAGTTCCACGTGCCATGTTTGATGGATATCAGTTATCTCCTGCTAATTTTCCCTCTGAAAGTTCTTAACCGGGTATTGAACTCACACTCTTTGGGTCTGTCACTGGATCTAACCAACGCCTTTATCCACTGTGCCATGTGTCCTTGCATGTATTAAATCTATATTAAATTGTTTGGGCCTTGCGAACTTTTCTATGTTGTTTAGTTTCTTTGTTTAAGGTAATTTACTACAAATGTTGTGGAACTAAAACATTTCTAAATCTGCCAACATTTGCACCTATGTTTAAATGCGAGTACATTTATATTTTTAAAAAAAAAAAAAAAAAAAAAAAACTATTTCAGAGCGTCTTCATATGAACTATTCAAAATATTTTGTATTTCTTATAAAACACTTGCCATATTTTCTTGACATGTTATCTGCAGTCAGTGGCCAACGTTGTAAACTAATAAACAACAAAAGAAAATATTGTGAAAAATGAGAAAAATTGATAATGAGAAGAAAATTTCAAGACAGCAATTTTTAGGGAGTGATAAAAAGAATTCTCAAATTTTATGTTATTTATTAACACTCGTAGCCTAAAATGTTACCTCCATTAAACTGGAAATTTAAACACAGGATCATATTGTCCTCAAAGGGAGGTAACTCCTGTTAGATTTTTTTCAATGTCTATATTATCCAACAGTTACTTCCCTTTTTTTAAATTATTTTCATTGTTATGTTCATAACTTACTGATCTTCATTTAATGGTTTGAAGAATAATTGCTAATTTAACATTCGTCTTAAAAATATATGAGAACTGACGCATCTTGTTAAACACCACAGGAAATCAAATTCATTGGATATTGTTAATTACTAATTCTTATATTATTGACAGAATATACACATATACTATTTTCAATATATAAAGTTTTTTTTTTTTTATATCGGTGTATTTATTTCCCTTAGACCATAATTTTATTCTTCTAAATTGCTGTAATTTGATATTGAATTAATAATTCAATAATTTATTGAAATTCAGGAAATTTATTATAATTTGAAAATATGTGCTTTATTTATTTGTAAAATATAGATCAATTATGCAACTAGAAAAGCCTAAATACTTAGATTTTCAATCATCAACTAGAATTTAAAGTTTTTCAACATTTGTCATTGTCACCAAATGGAAACTGGCTGCATAATTATTTCTGTGATGTGGGTAGCTGCAATATATTAATTTCGGCATTGTTTCAGAGATTTCCCCCCATATAATATCTACACAATCTTTTCCTGCACCTAAGCCTAACCCTCCTCATACGAAGCACAGCTGTATGGATTGTAAATAAATTATAGCAGTGTTTATATAATAATATATATGTTTATATCATTAGAAACAATCATAGCATTGATGTCATTTGTAGCGTTCGAACGAGCTTGTAGATAAGAAGAGACGTTATTAAGTAAACTGACATGGTAAAATGCTACAGACGAAAGCAAATTCCATGAAAATGTGCTGTTAATATGAAATAATAGTATGAGTTATGCTATAATTAAGAAAAGTATAGTTGAATCAGAGTGCAAGAAAACTTAAAGATGAATTTCCAATTTAATGTCTAGTGTTCTAACGGACGATTACTCCTGAAGTGAGTTTGGTTCATACTGAGTACTCTATACTTGCAGTTTTGTTTTCTTCATACCAAAAGTGAACATAAAGAAAGGGACAAAACAAATGAGGGGGACAAAACAAATCAGAGGGAGACAGAGGAAAAAATTCTTCCCGCCAAGGCACTAATTGGGTATATTAGACCCTTTACTCTTTCCTGTACGAAAGTCTTGATTTTCCTCTCATTTGACTTCTGTTACCTTTTTATTTTAATTCTTCCGTTTTTCCCTTTAGTATATGGAATAGAATTTTAAAATTCAAATCGAATGACAAGTATATCACAGCAACATTCCTGTTGATGTTGTAATAACATGTTCAATATAGAGTTTGTTATTTTGTTTTATTAAAAATAACTTATTTGCTATACTTTTTCCCACTTTACAGAATAAAAATAAACAATGGCTCAAATATCATAGATGGAATGTTGGTACTCAGACAAGAATTCCACATATATTGTCTAAATACGGCCATTCAAAGAATATATAAAATATTTACGTTATATTTGGATGTCTGTTTTATTTGATTTTTTTTGTCTCTCCATAGCCTTTAAAAAAAAGATTCTGAAGATAAAATTATTTTATCTTGGTTAAAAAAAAAAAAAAAAAAAAAAAAAAAAAATATTTACAGAATATGTTTTTTTTTTTTTTTTTTTAATGTCAATTAACAAGTTGCAGTAAGTATTCAAAGCCATTTATGGCTCATTTTTTTTTACCATAGCATTATTTCTACATTTGTACTAACACTAGGCCTCAATGAATTTGCATGTTTCTATGCACTCAGAAAAATTTGAATTAGATTTGTATTAATTAGTTTGGGTGCAGGGTCAATAAAAAAAAGGCAATTTTTCCTTTATTTCTGTTGATAGAATAGCAAGTGTTTATATATATATATATATATATATATATATATATATATATATATATATTTAGGGTAGTGTGTAGTGATTTTCTGCAAGGAAAGTCTGTAAAAGTAAATAGGCGAAATTTTCTGATTACACCTGAGTAGATACAACGCAGTAAATTAGTAAACATGATGGCAGTAATGGGGGACGAATGACCAAGAAGTCAGATTTTTTCTTGTCGATAACCCCGAAACGGTAGTTTTTTCATAATTTAATTGTTAATTCGAGTTCAGCATGTGCATTTGCACGGAATTATGACGATTTGGAAAAATTTTAAGGGATATTAGCGCTCGGGAAACAAAACCAAAATTTACCAAAAAAGTAATATACAACCAATTATTAACGATTGTTCCCGTGCATCTGATCCCATGTTTGATTGACGAAGCGATGAAAGCTACTATGGATGGCCATAAATGACAATTTTTACTTTTAGAAATCTGAGTGAACCTTTTTTTTTTTTTTTTTTTTTTTAACTTTTACCGTTATGCTTATTTATTAGAATAAAGGGACAAAACTCTTAGATCACGTGACCTTTTCATAATAATGAGAGTAAAGAACGTATTAAGTAAAAAAAATACAACAACTACGTTTATTAAACTTTGCAACTTTAGACTCGTAAATTTCGTTTCCACTTAATAATTACTATATCACACCCAGGTAATAGCCCAATACAGAATTTTATACGGTTTGAAACTATTATAAATTATTATAATTAAATTTAAAAAAAAAATAAATTCTTGTAAAACTTAATTATTCATCAGAAAAAAAATTATTTCTTCAGACAATAATGTCCTTAATTAAGTTATTTACAAAAGCAATTAAAAGCTTTTCTAATAATGTCATACTTTTACTGGATTCATTATTTTTCAATTCAGAGCAGATTTGCAGTTAGCTCAAATTTGAAAAAAAAAAAAAAAAAAAAAAAAAAAAAAAGTAGGCGATTTACAATCTCCAAAGACTCCTACTTAAACAAAAACAAAAAAACAGGAAATAGGTATCGCTAAAAATAGAGCACAGCTTGATGAAAAAGACGCCAACCTTGCCGAAAACAAAATTTTATCGTGTAAATGCTTATGTTATTATTAAGAGGAAAGTCCAAAGTTTTTTTTAAATTATTTTAAATTTTTTTCCTTTTTAGAACATTCTAAATTGATTAAAAAAAAATCTTGTTTCTCTTTGTATCACCGGAACTAGTAAAATAACATGGGTAATTTTTAGCATGTTTTTTTTTTTTTTTTTTTTTTGGTATGACATTAATTTAGAAAATCTTGCGAAAATAAAAATAATTGACGGATGTTAATGAAACTTTCAGAAACTATTCACAGATGATCGAAATTATTATGTTTTTTGTTTTTTTTAATTAAAGTCATGGCAGAAATATTTTATATTTATTTACCCCCACCCCGCTAACTAATTTTATGAAAACGCTAGAAATTCAATCGAGTCTAGTTTAATGCACAAGGCTTTGAAGAATGCAAATCATTTTTGTTTTTAATTGGACCCCCTACCTGAAAATCAGATCTGGATTGTAACATACAAAACTCAAAACAAAGATATTATTTAATTTCAAATGCTTTTTTTGCTTTTAGTTGTTTTCATGAATATGGACAATATTTTCTGAAAGTAAAAAAAATTTTCGATGAAAAATGAATTTTTAATACAATTATTTGTTATTTCTTAATTATAATAGATTTTTACATTTAAGTTGTTAAAATATTATAAAATTAGTTAAAAGCCACATCGGGTTTCCTAAGATCTTTTTTTAGCGCGTTGTAAATTGTATCATTTTGACTAATCAGAAGATCCGCAGTAATTAAGAAATGTAATTTTGTGTTTATAATCGGGATGTAATTATAAAGTACGGAAGACCAACCTGAATACAATTAAGCTGCGTTATTTGCGTTAAGCACTGTTCTCCGCTCTTAAGACCTTTACTTTTGCGAAACACGTGTGGAGAAGTTAATTTGATTTTTCAGTTTCAGCTGAGAAGGGTACCTACAAGTAACAGTATCATCTTATGAAATTTATATGATCTTATTTCTTATATTAATCTCAGTTATGACATTTTTCCACGAATGAAATATCAAAATTAATAATAAAATGAATGAAAATAGAAATAACAGTCAAATGTAATAAATGTAGATAAAATTAGTGTTTTATGTACAATTCTGATGAAATTTCATAAGAAAGGTACCTATAAATTAATTAGATACCTTTCTTATGAAATTTAATCACACTCTTAACAGTCTTATTTTAATTTCTTTACATTTTCCATAAAGCATCGTAAACGTAAAGGTGAAAGCTAAGTACAAAAAATATTAGAGCGCTGAAAGTTTTCCTTAATAAAAACGAGGTAAATAATTTGTTCACTTAAATGTAAATTATTTCACTTTTCTCCTTCCGTAGAACAAATTATCCTCACGGAATATGTCATTCATCACCTGTCAAGTGACGCGAAAGTTTATGACCTGCTTTGTTTTATTTTCAAATTACATCTTTTCGGCGCAGAAGCTAAGTTAAGGTTGGTTCAAAATATTTTAAATAAACATTATAATTTCTGATTTTCTTAAAATAATTTTGAAAAAAATGATAATTGATATTTAAAAAAATTTCAGACTGAGATTTCCGGTTTTTTTATAAAATGGAAAAAAATGGTATATTTTGCTAACCAAAAAAAAAAAACAAAAATTTTTAACGAAAATTTCAGACGTGCTAGGAACGATTAAAAATGTAAAAAATACCCCCAAAATACTTTTATCTTTCCTCTTAATAATAAACATTTAGACGATAAAATTCTGCTTCCGTCAAATTTGGCGTCTTTTTTTATCATGCTATGCTCTTTTTTATCACGTAGGGAATCATTCGCGAACTTCCCCGCAAAAAAAAAAAAAAAAAAAAAAAAAAAAATGTATAAGATAGAAGACCTTCCTAGGCCGTGAAAGGTCACTGGACCGAGGAACAGCCAACAAGGCCGATCGACACTCGCGAAGGAAATCCGATTGATCCCGGGGCTTACGCTGGCGCTCAAGTAGCGAGATGGGGGGGGGATTAACAGTAAGGCGAGGGAACGCGTCCCTAACAATCCTCGCCATAATCGGATCTCCTCCTGTCAACGCGCGGCGTAGGAAAGCTAACCTGGAGGCACGTTTGTGGCTTCATAAGTGTGGCATTCCCAGACCCCCATGACACGGACATTGTACACAGACTCGTCTGTCGAACCGATTCCCGCGTCCCCTCCATAAAATGAAGGATAGCGAGCGCTCGAGCGGCTTCCTGTGGTCGTCACAGAGAGGAAGTACGAATAATCGATAAAGGACAAGCGGCGGGAAATGTATGTAGCACACACACCTCCGCCCTGTTCTTCACGGACAACCTCCGTCGACGACAAGTCTGACCGCCAGCGTCGACCTTTGCTCGTATTTCGGACCAGTTTTTCTCCAGTTGGAGGTCGGGTCCAAACCACACTCCAAGAATGCGGACAGGTCCGTCCGTCCGTCCGTCCAACCGAAGCGGCCCGGAAGATCGACCCCCTTCCAGGCACCTAACCGCAAGCCGGACGACTTGTCGCGGTTAATCTTGGCCCCTGTCACTTTCTCGTACCGGTCAAGTGGCTTCAGTACCTCAATGTCGCCGCGGGAGGACCCTAACGCAAACACGTCATCAGCGTACGCCGAAACCTTGGCTCGAGCCCCTCCAGGAACGGCGATTCCGCGTAGGCCGGACTGCACGCCACGTCCCTCAGCCGGCGAAGGAGAGGCTCCAACGCCAAAGCATAAAGTAGAGGCGAGAGTAGACAAACCTGACGGACCGACCTAGACAGCGCGAAAGCGCCCGACAGCTTCCCGTTCACCTGTACCACAGCACTGGGGGAGCGATACAGGAGGTTAATCCAGCGGCAGAAGTCGGGTTCGAATTCGGCGGCCCGCAGCACAGCCGCAAGGTAGCGATTGTCAACCCTATCAAATTTGATCAGAGCGGCCTCATCGTCGTCTGTTACACCCTCTATGATCGTGCGGATCAGATGCAGGTTGCTCTGAATTGTTCGTCCCCTCACAGGACAAGTCTGCTCAGGACACAACAGAGACACGGCAAATTACTACAAACGCTCCTGCAGGATCTTGGTCCAAATCTATTCGAACGCTCCACAGCCTCTTTAGCTAAAGCTATTTCTAGGGGATACCTCACCCAGCCACCGCACGGGAAAGACTAGCCTTAAGTGTCCACCTTTCTAGCTCTATCTAGGGCGAGCCGTTTGCTGAAATCAGTGGTGAAAGACCTAATCCTACACTTAAGTTGATCCCACCACTTATTCTAGATAACCGCCCCTACTAGCTCTCGCTGCACTAAGCTAATTAGCTGTTCCCGGAAGTCCCGCCTGTCCAGTAAAGACAGTTTGAACTTCCAGTAACTAGCCATTCTAGGCCCATGATTTAACATCACACGGGCACAAACAAGTTTGTGGTCCGTATAGCCTACCCAGTGGAACCTGAGACAATCTAACAAATCTATATCGGCTCTTCTGACTAACATCCTGTCAAGGTGGATAACCACCTTGTCAGGAGATCACTTACGAGCCCACGTCCACATTACCCCCCCCCGGGGTGATCGACCCGATATCTATCAACGAGACCAAAATCGTTGATCAGATCAACCAAGCTCCGATCGTGCTACACCCGTTAGCTCCCCGCCCCCTGTCTAACTTGGGGTCAAGGACGGTATTCCAGTCCCCCACTAAGACCAGGCGCGTTGAATCCACTGGGAACGACCCCCAACTGCTGAAAAAACGAAACCCGCTCCCCCTGGTCGTTGGGCGCATAAACCACAACGGCCCGAAACGAACCACTTTTCACGGCAATATCGGCCACGATCAAGCGGCCCTCGGAATCGGTACGCACAAGGTCCACCTTCGCATCAAGAGTACGTCCAACCAGTAAAGAAACCCCTCTGGCAGCCAGGTCCCCATATGCTGAATAAACGACAAAGTCGCTAGACAGCACACACGCATCGGAACTGCAAACAAAGTGGGTCACTTCGATCGCGGCAACATCAACGCCGAAAGAAGAGAGATCCCGGAGCAGGTGGGCAGCCTTACCCCGATCCCTCAAGTCCTTCGCATTCAGACTGGCTAACTTGATTGTCATCGTTTAAGCCTGCAAAAAGAAAAGAAGAGTAAAAGCAAAAAACCTACTCACATATCGGGCGGAAATCTGCGTCAGTAAGGACCCCGACGGACTGTCCCAGGCTCCCTGTTCCCAGCTCCGTCGTCATCCGACCATCTGAGAATGCCGCCGACGTCCGTGGGGTACATTAATTTAATTGCCCTCTATAGGGAAGGATGGAGCAATACAGGGACCCTCCCAGAACAAAATTGTCTTAGTTTTTTCAAGTTTTCCTTATCAAGTTCAAAAATCCTAATATTAGAGAAGCCTGCCCTGGCCTCGAACACTTTTAAGTACCCCCCCACCCACCGTATCTCTTACACATGTTATTACCCCTGGTGCTTGGGGGAAGTTTCGGGGGGTCTTCAATGCTTTTCCCGTTAACAGAGTTCATTTTATATAGTACGCCTGACAGGGCCTTTCTGTTTGGAAAGGCCCTTTTTGTACTCTTCCCAGTCAACTTTACAAATTCCTCCAGGACCTGCAAACATTTTCTTTTTCTTCTCCTTTGACGGGTTAGGAGGGGGAAGAAGTGGATGAATGAGTGGGGGCGGATTCTAAGCTGAGGGGAGAAGTAGAGGGTGAAGGGGAGGAAATACGGGTAGGAGAAGCAGAGAAACACCTAAATCTTGTAGATTCTTTGACTACTCTGGACGAAGCAGGGAAGTGGAGCGACCTAGTTTTGACTATGACTCTCTCCGCCCTACCACGGCCTTTGCGAAGGTTCATCTTCCTACCGAGACCTCTTAAGGGATGCTGCCCGAAGTGGAGGTATTTGTTCCACCTCCATGGGAGTGTCTTGCTGTTGCTTCTCTTTCTGTTGTTGTTGCTTTGGCTGCTGCTTTTGGGGGTGACTTTTGGGGCTGTATCTCTTTTTGAGGCTGCACCTCCTTGTGGGTCTGTTTATTCTTGTTCCGTTGATCTTGCTGCTGCTTCTTCTGCGCTCCTTCTTGTTTGGAAGGGGACGGCCCGTTTGTCGTCCTCCGATTTTTTTTTTGACTTCTTTCCATTCAGAAGATTCCTCCACTACCACTGTTGTTGTTGATGACTTTGCTGTTGCTGGCCGAGATTGAGGTTGTCTACGCTTCTCGGGGCACTCTTTCGCCATGTGTCCCGACGTTCCACACGCCCAGCAACACGGTTTTCTTCCCGCCACTATTACTAGCATTCGCCTTTCCCGGCAGACCAGAGCGTTTGGAATATCGCCAAAGCTTTTCTGGTTTAACGTGATGAACAACTGCATGTCTCCCGTGGCAATTCCAGTCTTTCTTTTAAGGATGTTCACTTCTGCGACTTCACCGTATTTAGAGAAGAAAGCCCCCATCCTATCCTCGCAAATATCTATGGGCACCTCATGGATAGTCACTTTGGTTCTCCGGGTACCCATATGTTCTGGTTGCAGCCGTAACTCCTTAGTATTTAGGAGGCTTCCTGCTAATTCTTTGGCCTGCTGTTCTGTTGGCAATAAGATGTCCCAAAGAGCATTAGTCCTCCTTGCTAACACTTTTGGGGAGATATTTAACGCCTTTAGGGCGACTTCCATCATCTCCCTGCTGACGCCAATTAGCTTCTGAGTTTTAATATCGGAAGTAAGCAGGGATATTGTCCTTGTAGAAACTGCTTGCAGTGCTTCCGGGATCGTTAAAAATTCGTTCCCTTTGAAAGACTGCTCAAAGTTCTTTTTTCTCTACAATAGGCGCATTTTTTTTTTTTTTTTTTTAATTTTTTTTTTTAGGCGGCCTATTATTTTCCCAGGCACTTTTCACCGGTAACATCGGCGAAGAAATATTTATGTCTTCGGCCATATTGGCCAAAATCAACCGAATCAACTGTTTTTCTTTTTGTTCTTTTTTCCTTTTATATAGTTCTTTTTAAATAAACTCAAAATTAAAAAAGGAGAAAAAACTTGGACAATCAAAGCCAATAATCAATTCAAAATAATTTGAATAAATAACAAAAACCAAACAAAAACAGTAATACAGTGTAACCCGGATATAAGAGACCCTGATATAAGATATTTTCTCTGGTCCCGTCCTCCGATATAAGAGAGTTCGTTTTGTTGAGTGACAGTGTGATGTCGTAAATCGGTCAAACAGAGGTCAGTTAGAGAGAGAGAGTGAAGTTCAATGACTTAATCTTGACTAGTCTAGAGACACGGTGTGTCCAATCTGTGTCTGTAGGAGACACCCTCGACCTTATGATTTTGCTTTGTGTGTCTAAGGGTAGCGCCGCCCGCTTTTTTTTTTGCCGACTTTGCTTGTCGTTGCATTTACTGGACAGCACTTTCACTTTACCCACTGTTCTGTTGAGTCAGAAGTTTGTCTGTTTGTTAATTTTGCCACTGAAAACCGTTTGCTTGCGATCATTGCGATTAGTGATGTCGGCGTCGGCGTCTCAACAAAAAACTGAGCATTTCTGAACAGTTGGAGCTCATCGACGATGTCAAAGTGAAGAAACTCAAACTGGCCGCTGCAGCCAAAAAGTACGGAATCGGTTATTCAACAGCAGCAAAAATTCTCAAGAAAGAAGACGACCTCAGATCTTGCATGCAAATGAACGGAAACACTAATCGCAAACGAAAGCGCCAATCCGTGTACAAGGACGTTAACGAAGCGCTTACACAATGTTTTACGCAAGCATGTGCTCATGGAGCTACCGTCACTGATCACGTCATCAGGCAGAAAGCATCACAACTGGCCGTAAATCTTGAAGTTGATTTTGAACCGAGCAATGACTGGCTCATGCGCTGGAAGCAGGCCAATAACGTTTCGTTCAAAAAATTTCATGGCGAATCAACGTCAGCAGATCACGGTTCTGCCAACGAATGGGTGACAAAAGTTTTGCCGCAACTTTTTCGTGGATATGATCCAAAAGATGTTTGGAACTGTGATGAAACGGGAATTTTCTACAAAGCCATGCCGTCTGGATCTCTGCGATTTGCCGGCGACGAACAGTCAAATGGGACAAAAGTTCCCAAAGACAGACTCACGATGCTTCAGTTCACAAACATGGACGGCAGTGAAAAGCAAGCTGTAGTTGTTGGTAAGTCGGCAAAACCACGGCAAACAGATTTTGACGAATTTATCAGCTTCGACGACCGTACACAATGTTATGGAGAACTGACTGACACGGACATCACACGTGGTATAAAATCGGATGATCAAGATTTTGACGAAGATGATGATGCTGAAAGCGTAAGTTCTGAAAGTGACAAACCAGTGCCAAATTCTCTGGCTGCATTGAATGCGCAAGAAAATGACAGCCTACTTTGAAGCAAAAAGCAGTAATCCTGATGGCGCATTGAAAATGATTTACGGACTGTATGAAAGTGTTCATGATGTTAACAAAGAGATTTCTGTACAATAAAAAATGACTGACTTTTTTTAAGAAAAAGTAATTTTTGATTGAATTATTTTAAACTGATTGAAAATGTATTTTTGTCTGTGTTTGTTTATGTCTATAACTGTTAAATAAACTAGTGTTCTGTACGTAAAAAACGTTATATGAAGTGTTCCCATACTTACCTAAACAAAATAGACCAAACCCGGATATAAGAGACTTAGTCTCAGGTCCCGACAATTCTCTTATATCCGGGTTACACTGTAAAACCAAAAACGGGGGAGGGAAAGTACAATAAGGAAATAAAAAGAAAAGAAAATAAACAGACAAAGAATGTGCAATTAAAAAAAAAAAAAAATTACAAAGAAAGAAAGAAAAAACGAAAAATCCAAAAAATTTGCAAAAAGAATTAAAAACACTTGGCAACATTATACTGAGTGGCAAGGATTCCAATGTCAACTTTAAAAATAATAATAAGAGGAAAGGCTTCTCATTTTATACAGCTTGGATGATCCTATTTTAGTCGCTAGCTCGTTGACTGAATGCTGTAAGTTCAATCCTTGCGCTAGGCAGTGAATTTTATTGTTAATTTTTTTACTTCAACATCACATTCTATAATATTTCAAAATAAACAACATTTTCAGCAAGACATCAATTTTCTAAATTTCGTTTTACCATTGTGAGAAGTCCATTTGAATTTCAAACTCTAGACATTAATACATAGGAGTTACCATATAAAAAAAAACCAAAAAAACTAATTAACTAATGTTTGTTATTTACTCCGAATTGGTATTTACTGCGACAAATAATAATAATATATTTTAAAATTTGTTGTTTTTCATCTGTTTAATTCCGTACGGACAGTTTTCACAGAATCTAATTAAGTACATTATTTTGATTTATTTAGATAATTCTGTTGAACTTTGTCGGTTCCGCTTGACTTTACTTAGGTAACTCCACGAAATCACTAAAAAAAAAAAAAAATAAAAAATAATAATATTAAAAAAAAAAAAAATAGCATAGCATGATGAAAAAGATGCCAAACTTGACTAAAACAAAATTTTATCGTCTGAATGTTCATGTTATTATTAAGAGGAAAGACCAAAGATTTTTAAAATTATTTTTTAAAATTATTTTTTAAAATTTTTCTTTCTTTTTAGAACATTCTAAATTTTGATTAAATAAACCTTGTTTTCTTTGTATCACGGGAACTAGTAAAATAACAGACAATTTTTAGTACGTTTTTTTCTTGGTATGACACACATTAATTTGGAAAATCTTGCAAAAATAAAAATAATTGTTGGATGTTAATGAAACTTTCAGAAACTATTCACAGATGATCAAAATTATTATAAGTTTTTTTTATTAAAGTCATGGCAGACATATTTTTTTATATTTGTTACCCCACCCCTAACTAATTTTATGAAAACGCTTGAAATTCGGTCGCATCGGGTTTAGTGATTACACTAAAAGCAAAAGCATATTAATAGTAGATATATTAATAGGAAAAGAAAGGATAAAAGTAAGAAAGAATAAAGAAAGACCTATATATATATATTTCTTTATTCTTTCTTGCTTTTTATTGTTTTTTTCCTTTTGATATATCTACCACTCTCCCTGTCTTTTCTCTCCCCCCATATATATATATATATATATATATATATATATATATATATATATATATATATATATATGGAATTAAGTAAAAAGAAATCAGTTTTTGAACGACACAAGTGGCGACAATCAATTCTGAACGAGTAAGTGTTCAAGTATTCCTCATGCAGCAAGCAGTATGAAATACTCCTAAAAATTCTACTGAATAATCGATACATTTTTATTCCATAATAAAACCAATCAATTCAAATAATTTAGAATTTAGCAGCGGATTCGAACCTATTACTATAAAATCTAAAACCTACCGCTCTTGCACCGACGTTAGTAAGTCAATTCCGCCCGCGAGTTTGAACCCGTATAGAAAGATTAACAGACAGACACATTACCAATGAGCCAAGAACGGCCGTCAAATTAAATTAACATTTTATGCGCTACAAAGTTGCTGATCATCGCAAGGACTAAAATGAAAACTGAAGTCAATCAGTCAGTTGTTGAACGATACGATATAAGTGGCGACAGGCAGAGCGGGAGGAATGTGTGAGTGGTGAAGTGTTAAGTTGTTTGACAAGCACGGTTTCGATGCGAGTTCGAGCACTGGAGTAAGAATTGTTTTTCAGTTATATGTCAATAATGGTTTACCAGTAATGTTTACAAAAATAAAAGGTATAATTTGTTCGTGGAGTTGTTCAGAAATGTAAAATTTATAAACGCTTAATATCAGGCAACTATTAACCGGTTTGGTGTAGATCAGTGGTGAAATTACCGACAGTAGTTCTTGGGTGCGCGTGTTCAAATTCGACGAGAATCCGTTTACGAAATTTGTCATCGGATAAAGTAATGCGTTAATATTGTCGGTTGAAAATCAATAAATCCTCGTCATGTTTTCTAATTATAAATTCAGAATGTTTTTAAATTAAAAGTAGTCGCTGAGAATTCCCCCACCAGACCAGTACCTAACTACATTCGAACGTGTCGTCTGTACTATTTGATCCCCTGAACAGGGTGCAATGGGTAAATTGTCGCTATTTTATATTTCTAATTTCACACACGCATGTTGTTTGTTTTTGATTTTGTCAACTGAACACTATAGTAGGGTCAATTGGGAAAAAGAGAATCTGTGAGAAAAAGAACACCATGACAATTCACTCCTCCAGAAATTTGGAAATGGCATGCTGTACTGCTTGGCATTTTTCAGGATCTGATCCGATTCTTTGAGCATCAGCTCAAGATGAAGATTAGAACTGATAGAAAACGATTGCATTCGACAGTCTTCAGCGAAAGGTGGGTGAAAGAGGCGAGCTTGGTTCGTTTGAACTGGGCTAGCCTTGATTTTCTCTTTTAGGTCAACCTACGTCACATCGAGGTGGTTTCCTGTGGAGCCCTCCCCTTGGCTAGGTTAGACAAGCTTTTGTGTACCTAGTTAATGTAAGTAAGTGTTGTTCCTAGCCTGTCCCCGGCTATATCTTTAGTTATGATCCGGGTTGAGATTCCCAATCTCTCCAGTTTGTTTTTGGCCACTTTTTATCTCGACTGGGTCAGCTTCATATATTCCCATGCTCGTATGATTTTTTATTATCCTTTTCCCACACCCTTAGCGAGAGAGCTGCTTGATTTTGTCCCATGGTCAGAATACAGCGGCCTCTCTGTTTTGAGAGTTGGACGGGCCCTACTAACATCAGTTATGTTTAGTTCACTTTGTGTTGAGTTTTATTTTTATTATTGGGTTCATCTCCCTCCCCCTCTCATTCTTTATGATTAGAATTTTATATATATATATATATATATATATATATATATATATATATATATATATATATATATATATATATATTATCATTAATTGTTAAGGCATGGGGGAGTGCTTTGTAGGTTTTCCCTTGAGAGGATGCGGTTTTATGGTGGATGGAGGACCAGTGGTGACAGAGGAATTCTTATGGTGAATGTGGAATGGAAACTATTAGGTTGGTGCAAAAATAATTTCGTTTTCTCACATAGTAACATATGTTAGAAAACGAAATTATTTTTGCACCAACCTAATATAATGTGTGAATGATTCGTGAATCAGATTAGCTAGGTATAAGATAGTTAGTGATGGCCAGCCTCAACCTCTCCCCATTTTGGCCTTGTGCCACAATTGTATTTTATATACAATAAATATCCTGCGTGGCATTCATGCCAAAAGCTCCAATACAAATATTTCAGAATGTTTTGGGTGTCAATCTGAGGACAGTACAGAGGATTTGGAAAGAGTTGGATGAGTCTAATGGTGATTATGAAGATGTTTGGAGTGATCACGAGTGATGGCGACATTATGCCTACACTCATTTTCCCACAGGGGCCCCAGACTCAAAAGCATATATCAAATACCTTGAGGCGGTGGTGATGCGCCGGGTCAAGAGGGTGACTGCTGGAAGGCCCTATGTCTGGCAACTAGACTCTGCACCATTGTGGAAAAATTGATGGTTCAGGTGGGAGAAGAAATAAGACACTTACCTGGGTTGTTGTTCTGGATATTAAAAATTTGTAAAGAAAAAATAACAAATTTTAATGCCCAGAACAACAACCCAGGTAAGGTACCTTATTTCTTCTCCGACCTGAACCGTCAATTTTCCCACACCCTCTGGAGAAGATAAAATACAAAAAAAAAAAATAAAATAAAAAAAACAATGTTATTAAGAATTGTTATGGTTATATTTTTTGTCAATAATCACCTCCTAATCTATCAAGATTCAGTGGAAAGAAAGCTCGAAGCAGTAACACCGAGCATGTTTTTGCAGTCAAATGGGAGTCCTGGGCTGCTGTTGGACTTCAACAAGGAAGATTGTGTGACCTCACTGCCCTACTCCCAGTAGGGAAAATCTCGTCAGAGCTATGCAGATGAGGAACTGGTGTCTAGAAAAGTTTAGGACCCAGTGGTACGACAAGTACCATTTGAGCCTCAGGGAGAGGCCTCCAAGCCACTCTAAGATGCCGTTTCATAACAGTCTGAATGTTGGGGATGTGGTGCTAATTAAAAGCCATCTTAAAACCAGACCTTTTGGGATTCTAGGTGGGGTTGTAGAGCTGATTAACGGAAAGGATGGTGTTGTCAGGTTGGCCAAGGTTGAACAGGATGGTGTGGTGCAGGTACTCTCTTTGAAGCACCTGTTTTCACTCGAGTTGTTTCTGTTAGCAAGTGAAGATGAAGTGATGCCCTTACCTTCCTTTGCTGGTGCCTCCTTTCCTCATCCATCACCTTCTGATGAACGGGAGGTGGTTTGGCTCTGACCAATATGTAATGCCCCACAGGGTGATCAAGATATGATGGTCCCTTATCACATGATCACCGAGGGGGTTATATAAAGGAACATTTTTTCCTCAATTTTTTAATTTTGTTATACGACGCAAATTATCTGACAGAGAAGCTACATCACGGAAGTGGATATTTTTTTTGCAACTCAAGGCAAGTACCTTTGCTCATTTCCCTGGCCTGCACTGTCACAGATATTTTTGTCTTGTGTTGAGATTTTCTCGATACCATGCCACACAAACAGGAGAACCTAGTTGTGGTTGTTAGACAATTTCTGTGACCACATCACCCCTTATATCTGGCCACCTATCTCCCTAGACTGCAACCCTCTTGAATATTATGTGTAGAAGAACAATTGAGTGAGATCCCAACAAAACTCCTTGTAACACCAAAAATGAACTGATGGCAAGGGTTATGGTAGCATTCACCAACTTAAGGAAACCTCGCAGAAGAGATACAGGAGATTCCGAAAGCATCTGGAGGCTGTGATCGAAGCCAATGGGGATTTTATTGAATGAATTTACTCTTTAGTATTTCAAGATATTCTTATGTTATTTTGGTAAATATATGCGTTAAAATGAAGTTACAGTGTTGTTTTCATTTTTGTGTAATTTAGATAATTTATCCATCGCACCCAGTAGTTTTGTTATATTTTGGAATATAGTTTAAGAAATTGTAGGGGGTTCTTTATTTTCCCATAACTAGGATGCTAACAGGTGCAGTTAAGAGGTGGTTCTACAATCCTCGAAACCTTCTCGTCAGAGGCATTGCTGCCCGATGTAGTTTATCATCATATCCAGGACTAACAGATTAGTAGAAGAAAACATGTTACAGAAGAAATGGGCACATGTTCAGAATACCACACTCTGGTTCATTAGGAATGAACAAGAAATGGCATTACAGGAACAAGAAAAAAAAGTAATACAAGATATTCCCTAAAGCCCAAATAATGGACACCTGAACACAGCCAGACGATGCTTGGCAAAAACACGGACTCTCACATCTTTTTAACAACTGAAGCCTAAAGTTAACAGTTATCTTTCATAAATATCCTCATAAATCGCACATTTGTTTTTTACAATAAAAAAAAAACTGGGTCTCCACCCGAGATCGAAGATTATGTTAAAGAGTAGTTTAAATGAATAGAAGGGGGAGATAAATGGTTGACTCTATACATGAACAGGTTAAGATTGGAGTGATCAGGGAAACATCCTCCTCTTGAGAGTTGGTTCCACAGAGTAGTGGCTTGTGGTAATCTATTTTAGTGTAATTTCCTTGTCACCAATGAAATACAGAGGGAATGTGGTTGATTTGCTACAATGTGAGTGGCATGGCGGGTCCTAATCATGAATCTTAGACCTGGCAACAGCAAGGAATGCAGTTCATCTGAGCACTTTCCATAGAATTAGTGATAGAGAAGTAAAAGGCTTGCCACATATCACATGTGAGAGAGAGAAGTAGTTGGGTGGGGAATAATTTGTCACCCACAAGGACTCAGAGACACTTCTGAACTCTATCAAGACTAGAAAGACTAGACAACTCCTGCCCAAATATAACAACAGTACTCCATTTTCAGCCTGACCTGGTTATTTTAATGATAGTGGATAACATGAGGAGTCAGTTACTTACTGGAGCTATACAGGGAATTAACCATTTTTACCTCCTCTTCTTACATGCCTCAACTTCAATCAGTAACCCTCTAGCTTGAGTAGCTCTTGAGCCTTGTATTAGGTGAATAATTAGTTAAAAAAATAATGCTAAACATAATTCAAATAAATTCAGTTCTTTCTTTAAATTATTTATGGAAGATTAAGCCAGCTTCAGAAATATTAGTTAAGTTCCATTAAGTACCACATGGTTTATGATTGAGATTTCATTCAACAGCAAAAACAAATGTCAACGGAATGTTTTATGCAATTTGTGGAAGAGAATTTGTTTTTTTAGCAAATGAAGTATTGTCAACAATTAATTTTCCAATCCATTTTGTTTAATTCCAATCAAAGACTAACATTCAAAATACTTGTTTTGAAAAGTAAGTTAAATTAAGATGAAACAAAAAAAAAAGGAAAACTATTATTTTCAATGTTTAATCTAATAAAAATTCAATATTAATACTAATACTACTTGATGAAAAACAATAGAAATTAAATAAGTCAAAATTGACTAATGACTGTCAATGCTTCATTTTATAAAAATTCAAGATAATATTACCACAAATACTAAGAGAAAAAACTCAAGCTGACAGAAATACTGTGGAGAAATTAACTGTTGGTCATACAGGAAAGGAGAAATGTATTTACCTTGTGTTGTTAAAATGCTTAGTAAACAAAAGCTTGTTATTTTCCCCATGTATAATACGCCTTCATCCATAATATGCACCCCTAAAATTGGGTTGAAAATGTGGGGAAAATGCTTCTACTCACGTAGAATACGTACCCTTTGTTTGGTAATCAAACCCTATAAATTGTACCTCTTCAATTTCATTTAGGTACCTCCAACAATTCGCTAAAATATCAGTAAGCATAATAATAACAGGTTTGAAACTTAATAAAAACAAAATTTGATCATTAAAATGTTTATGTTATTATGAAGAGGAAGGAACAAATTATTTAAATATTTTTTTAAAAATTTTTTCTTCTTTCTTACACGTTTTAAATTTGGTTCAAAAACCTGTTTTTTTATTTTGTTAAAACCGTAAGACTTGTGATCAATGCCATTTTTAGTGTAGCAGTTTCACCATTAATTTTGAAATTATTGCAAAACTGAAATTATTGTCTACTTTAAATGAAACTTTCAGGACTTATTAAAAAATGAATTTATTTATTTTTGAAATTTTTATTTTTAGAAAATCTTGGTAAAAATATATTTTTTTACGTCTGTTACCCGCTCCCCAACAAATTAATTTTATGAAATTTTATAGAATTTCGAAGAGTTTGCAAACTTTTTTTTCTTTTCTTATAAGCAGGACTCATTGGAGAAATTAAATAATCAATTTTTTTTTTCACAACTAATGCCAACTTTTTAAAAATTTGCTCCAAATCGTAAAATAAACACTGCAATAAACTATGAACTGAAATTGCTACCTTAATTTTCTCTTTCTTTAAAAGAGAAATTTTGTTCTCTTTTTTATCTATGGTAACTACATTTCTGTTTGTTTAGAGTAATTAAAGGAATTGGTGTGCAAATTTATATATTAAACAACTCTTTAAAAACAAAATGAAATTTCAAAAAATTATCAGAAGTACGAAATTATCGAGGCACGCAATTATCTAAGGACGCAATTGCTCGGGACTCAAATGTCCAATACGTAACTGTCCGAGAAAAGAAAATGAGGAGGAAGCTAGCTAGCCATTGACATTGCATTTAAATTTTTGCAGATTAAAGTTTACTGGAAAGCATGGAGCCGGAAGGAATTTCCACAAGCGGGAAGTGTAAGAAAAGAAACTGTTAGCATAGAACTTATGATTACATCTACCGAGCTCCACTGTAAATTGATGAGATCTCCACGCACGTCTAGTATTGTGTTTAAATTCAAAAAGTCTCGGTAACATGGCGAATATCTCATCCGAACAATTACCATGAAATTATTTATAGAAAAGATACAGAGAGGCAACCTTACGGTAGTGGGTAAGTGACTGAAGCCGAGTAGCATGATCAGGACCTATAATATTGCTGATTCTTCTTTGCTTCTTATCAAGGAGATCTAGGTAAATATCAGGGGCATCGGACCATATGTGGCAGCAATATTCATAGTTACTATCTAGTCATCTGTTAGAGCTTTTATAATAAGGAAGTGTTAACGATAGATAGATAGATAGATAGATAGATAGATAGATAGATAGATAGATATGAACATACTGAGATAGACATGAAGAGAATTCCACAAGCGTGAATTGCGGGAAATGATTTAGAGAGGCAACCTTACGGAAGCGGGTAACTGATTGAAGCCGAGCAACCTGATCAGTACCTATAATATTGCTGATTCTTCTTTGGATCTTTTCAAGGAGCTCTAGGTAAATAGCAGGGGCACCGGACCATATGTGGCAGCAATATTCATAGCTTCGATCAAGTCATCTGTTAGAGCTTTTTATATTAATGAAGTGTTATAGATAGATAGATAGATAGATAGATAGATAGATATGAGCCTGTTAAGCCATAAAAAACGCCATAAAAGGGGTCACACGGGGAAGTACAATAGCAGTGAACAGGAGGCCAGGGAAGAGACCTGTCACAGTCAGCCAGCAACAGTCAGCAGGAGGAGAGCAACGCCAACCAGTGTGAACTACTATGAGAGATCAACCCAAACCGGGATCCGGCTTATGAAGAAGGTAGCGGTCCCAAAACCCACACGTCCCCATTGAAATAAATTACGTAAATCTATTTCTGCTGTTGTCGTATTTCCGTCTTGCAACCATACGCTTGTTTATAAAACTGGTGTCAGGAGTGGGATAGGTGCTGAGTTCTGGCGTGACGTGGCTTGTGTATGCTTTGTTTAGAGCCGTGATGAATCGGTTCACGTCGTGTCCAGGGTGAAAAGTTCTCTCTAGCTTCAATATGTCGCGTATAGTTTGTTGGCGCATCATTAAGCTGTAATCGCCGTTTATTTGAGCGGTGGGAGGTGTTAAAGTTGTTGATTTTAGGGCAGTCAGCATGTCGTTTATGTCGGCTTGAATTTCTTGTATTCGGAAGGCTGTGTTGGTCCTGTTTTCAAGTTGAATAGTAGTGTTTTCTGTTCCTTGATGAGAGATAGCCACCACATTTATTTTATTTCTTATCCTTTATATGTGTACATTTGAAAATGGAAACACATGATACAGGTTGAAAAATGAATGTCACTACTACAATTTCTGATAGCGCATTGACTTGACGCAAACCTACAGATCCTTTTGTTTTCTCTTTGTCTTTCGTTTCTTACGTTTTTTCATCAATTTTTAAATTTATATACAGTCATCTCATTTACTTTAATTGTTGACCTTTTTATGTGTGTATTTGAAACAATAAAATTATGCAGGTTAAAAAATAAATGCCGCTCCTAATATTTCAGATGGCACTTTTATTTGATATAACATAAGCACATTTCTCTTAATTTTCTCACTTTTTTTCCCATCAATTATTCTAATTTAAATGTAGATTGCTTATTTAATTTATTTATTGTACTTTATACTTTTTCGAAATTGGAAACACATTATACAGGCGGAAAATAGATAAAATAGATAGATTTCAGCTATTCTATTCAATCCATTGTATTAAGGTTTTAGTATATCACAGGTATACTAATGCCCATAATGGGGAAAAGAGAACTAAATATTCTTTTTCGTAGTATCTATCTATCTATCTATCTATCTATCTATCTATCTATCTATCTATCTATCTATCTATCTATCTATCTATCTCAGTCTGTTCATATCTTTCTATCTCAGTCTGTTCATATCTATCTATCTATCTCAGTCTGTTCATATCTATCTATATATCTATCTATCTATCTATCTATCTATCTATCTATCTCAGTCTGTTCATATCTATCTATCTATCTCAGTCTGTTCATATCTATCTATCTATCTATCTATCTATCTATCTCAGTCTGTTCATATCTATCTATCTCAGTCTGTTCATATCTATCTATCTATCTATCTATCTATCTACCTCAGTCTGTTCATATCTATCTATCTATCTATCTATCTATCTATCTATCTATCTATCTATCTATCTATCTCAGTCTGTTCATATCTATCTATCTATCTCAGTCTGTTCATATCTATCTATCTATCTATCTATCTATCTATCTATCTATCTCAGTAAATAATCTATCTATCTATCTATCTATTGACTTTTGGAACTAAAGCTCTCTCCTCACCTCAAGTTGAATTTGCGTGTCTCTCGATTCCGCTGTAACTTATAAGAAAGAAATGCGTTACGAAGTTTAAATTTAATAGTTTGAAAAGCAAACATCGATAAAGATATATCAACACTGCAAAATCTAATCGTTTCTGGCCAGGGAATTTATTGTTGGCTTTTGTACTATTTTGACCTACTGTAAACACGCACCTCCCAGCATTTAATCTTATCAGAACAAACAGCAGGTGGACATGTCTACACACTCGCAAAGGTTAACATTTTACACAAGTCATCTTACTCAGAAGCTAAGAAAACTGTGATTAATTGCCAGCCATAAATTCACCAGAGGGTGACAAAAAAGAAAAGATCCTCGAATTTGTGGTTTTCAACCTGTAACCATGGTAACAGTACTTTTCTGGATTGTTGCAATTTCATATGGGGCTGGATGGATCGCAGCTGTTCCATTGAATATGGAGGTATTTCCAATTTTTCTTTTTTATCCGTATGTAAGATTCAAGTAGAATTTGATACTCACTATGTCCCCTCCTTTTTTGTTTTTTTAAAAGCCTTGCTCCATACAATGTGACTGATTAGAAAAGGTATGAATCCATGGTTGATGCATCAGTTGTCAGTTAATGAGAATTACCTTTGAGTTTTTGCAGACGATATTTTAGGAGAAATTTCTAAATTCAGAACCATGCAAAAAGCAATTATCTTTCACAAGAAGCTGTGAAGAGGCATCACCAAGTAAGCCCTGTAGGGACACAGAGTATAATAAATATTAAACAATTTCTTATATAAATAATTTTATCAAGTCTTTTATTCCATTTAATGATGTTATAAAAAAATCCATAAAAAATAGCCATTTATAATAATTAACATTTTTCAGATGTAGAAATTGTTGCTAAATTATTTTTAAGTTAGCATCACTTATTCTGAGATATTATGGCTAAGATCTGGAATATCATAATTAGGATTCATAACTTGCAATATTATGGTGATTTTTAAGCATAGCTTAGATTTGGCACCAGGCCAAAAATATGGGGCACCCAGTGAAAATCAAACTCACTACTCAATGGTAATTCTTCTAGCGAGACATGTTTGTTAACCATTACACCACTTTGAGGTGACGAAATTTTGAATATTTATAACGAGGAATATTATGGCTAGGATTTATGAAACAAATCTATCGAAACTTTCATTCCCTCTAATGATGCTATATCTAGTGATATAGCAAATATCAAAAGCATCTATAGAAAGTCATTGCAAATGATTTTACTATAGGAATGCATTAGAAATGATTTGAATACTAGCTCTTTATGGAAACTGGAATATTATGGCTAGGATTTATGAAACAAATCCATCCAAACATTTATTTCCTCTAATGAATCCATATTTAGGGATATAGCAAATACTAAAAGCATCTATAAAAGTTCATTGGAAATGATTTTAATATAGGAATGCATTAGAAACGATTTAAATACCAGCTTTTTATAAAACCTGGAATATTATGGCTAGGATTTATGAAACAAATCCATCCAAACACTTATTTCCTCTAATGAATCCATATTTAGGGATATAGCAAATACTAAAAGGATCAATAAAAATTCATTGCTAATGATTTTACTATAGGAATGCATTAGAAATGATTTGAATACTAGCTCTTTATGGAACCTGGAATATTATGGCTAGGATTTATGAAACAAATCCATCCAAACTTTCATTCCCTCTAATGATTCCATATCTAGGGATATAGCAAATACTAAAAGCATCTAAAGAAATTCATTGCAAATGATTTTACTATAGGAATGTATTAGAAATGATTTGAATACTAGCTCCTTATGGAACCTGGACTATTATGGCTAGGATTTATGAAAGAAATTCATCCAAACTTTCATTCCCTCTAATGATTCCATAACTAGTGATATAGCAAATACTAAAAGCATCTATAAAAATTCATTGCAAATGATTTTATTATAGGAATGCATTAGAAATGATTTGAATACTAGCTCTTTATCGAACCTGGAATATTATGGCTAGGATTTATGAAAGAAATTCATCCAAACTTTCATTCCCTCTAATGATTCCATATCTAGTGATATAGCAAATACTAAAAGCGTCTATAGAAATTCATTGCAAATGATTTTTCTACAGGAATGCATTAGAAATGATTTGAATACTAGATCTTTATGGAACCTGGAATATTATGGCTAGGATTCATGAAACAAATCCATCCAAACTTTCATTCCCTCTAATGATTCCATATCTAGTGATAGAGCAAATACTAAAGTATCTATAGAAATTCATTGCAAATGATTTTATTATAGGAATGCATTAGAAATGATTTGAATACTAGCTCTTTATGGAACCTGGAATATTATGGCTAGGATTTATGAAAGAAATCCATCCAAACTTTCATTCTCTCTAATGATTCCATATCTAGTGATATAGCAAATACTAAAGCATCTATAGAAATTCATTGCAAATGATTTTCCTATAGGAATGCATTAGAAATGATTTGAATACTAGCTCCTTATGGAACCTGGAATATTATGGCTAGGATTTATGAAAGAAATTCATCCAAACTTTCATTCCCTGTAATGATTCCATATCTAGTGATATAGCAAATAATAAAAGCATCTATAGAATTTCATTGCAAATGATTTTACTATAGGAATGCATTAGAAATGATTTGAATACTAGCTCTTTATCGAACCTGGAATATTATGGCTAGTATGTATGCAAGAAATCCATCCAAACTTTCATTCCATCTAATGATTCCATATCTAGTGATATAGCAAATATTAAAGCATCTATAGAAATTCATTGGAAAAATTTTACTATAGGTATGCATTAGAAATGATTTGAATACTGGCTCTTTATTGAACCTGGAATATTATGGCTAGGATTTATGAAACAAATCCATCCAAACGTTCATTCCCTCTAATGATTCCATATCTAGTGATATAGCAAATACTAAAGCATCTATAGAAATTCATTGGAAATGATTTTAAAATTGGAATGCATTAGAAATGATTTGAATACTAGCACTTTATGGAACCTGGAATATTATGGCTAGGATTTATGAAAGAAATCCATCCAAACTTTCATTCCCTCTAATGATTCCATATCTAGGGATATAGCAAATACCAAAGCATCTATAGAAATTCATTGCAAATGATTTTCCAATAGGAATGCATTAGAAATGATTTGAATACTAGCTCTTTATGGAACCTGGAATATTATGGCTCGGATTTATGAAAGAAATTCATCCAAACTTTCATTCCCTCTAATGATTACATATCTACTGATATAGCAAATACTAAAAGCATCTATATAAATTCATTGCAAATGATTTTACTATAGGAATGCATTAGAAATGATTTGAATACTAGCTCTTAATGAGACATGGAATATTATGGCTAGGATGTATGAAAGAAATCCATCCAAACTTTCATTCCCTCCAATGATTCCATATCTAGTGATATAGCAAATACTAAAAGCATCTATAGAAATTCATTGGAAATGATTTTACTATAGGTATGCATTAGAAATGATTTGAATATTAGCTCTTTATGGAACCTGGAATATAATGGCTAGGATTTATGAAAGAAATCCATCCAAACTTTCATTCCCTCTAATGATTCCATATCTACTGATATAGCAAATACCAAAGCATCTATAGAAATTCATTGCAAATGATTTTCCAATAGGAATGCATTAGAAATGATTTGAATACTAGCTCTTTATGGAACCTGGAATATTATGGCTGGGATTTATGAAAGAAATTCATCCAAACTTTCATTCCCTCTAATGATTAAATATATCTACTGATATAGCAAATACTAAAAGCATCTATATAAATTCATTGGAAATGATTTTACTATAGGAATGCATTAGAAAAGATTTGAATACTAGCTCTTTATCAAACCTGGAATATTATGGCTAGTATGTATGCAAGAAATCCATCCAAACTTTCATTCCATCTAATGATTCCATATCTAGTGATATAGCAAATATTAAAGCATCTATAGAAATTCATTGGAAATGATTTTACTATAGGTATGCATTAGAAATGATTTGAATACTAGCTCTTTATTGAACCTGGAATATTATGGCTAGGATTTATGAAACAAATCCATCCAAACGTTCATTCCCTCTAATGATTCCATATCTAGTGATATAGCAAATACTAAAGCATCTATAGAAATTCATTGGAAATGATTTTAAAATTGGAATGCATTAGAAATGATTTGAATACTAGCACTTTATGGAACCTGGAATATTATGGCTAGGATTTATGAAAGAAATCCATCCAAACTTTCATTCCCTCTAATGATTCCATATCTAGGGATATAGCAAATACCAAAGCATCTATAGAAATTCATTGCAAATGATTTTCCAATAGGAATGCATTAGAAATGATTTGAATACTAGCTCTTTATGGAACCTGGAATATTATGGCTCGGATTTATGAAAGAAATTCATCCAAACTTTCATTCCCTCTAATGATTACATATCTACTGATATAGCAAATACTAAAAGCATCTATATAAATTCATTGCAAATGATTTTACTATAGGAATGCATTAGAAATGATTTGAATACTAGCTCTTAATGAGACATGGAATATTATGGCTAGGATGTATGAAAGAAATCCATCCAAACTTTCATTCCCTCCAATGATTCCATATCTAGTGATATAGCAAATACTAAAAGCATCTATAGAAATTCATTGGAAATGATTTTACTATAGGTATGCATTAGAAATGATTTGAATATTAGCTCTTTATGGAACCTGGAATATAATGGCTAGGATTTATGAAAGAAATCCATCCAAACTTTCATTCCCTCTAATGATTCCATATCTACTGATATAGCAAATACCAAAGCATCTATAGAAATTCATTGCAAATGATTTTCCAATAGGAATGCATTAGAAATGATTTGAATACTAGCTCTTTATGGAACCTGGAATATTATGGCTGGGATTTATGAAAGAAATTCATCCAAACTTTCATTCCCTCTAATGATTAAATATATCTACTGATATAGCAAATACTAAAAGCATCTATATAAATTCATTGGAAATGATTTTACTATAGGAATGCATTAGAAAAGATTTGAATACTAGCTCTTTATCGAACCTGGAATATTATGGCTAGTATGTATGCAAGAAATCCATCCAAACTTTCATTCCATCTAATGATTCCATATCTAGTGATATAGCAAATATTAAAGCATCTATAGAAATTCATTGGAAATGATTTTACTATAGGTATGCATTAGAAATGATTTGAATACTAGCTCTTTATTGAACCTGGAATATTATGGCTAGGATTTATGAAACAAATCCATCCAAACGTTCATTCCCTCTAATGATTCCATATCTAGTGATATAGCAAATACTAAAGCATCTATAGAAATTCATTGGAAATGATTTTAAAATTGGAATGCATTAGAAATGATTTGAATACTAGCACTTTATGGAACCTGGAATATTATGGCTAGGATTTATGAAAGAAATCCATCCAAACTTTCATTCCCTCTAATGATTCCATATCTAGGGATATAGCAAATACCAAAGCATCTATAGAAATTCATTGCAAATGATTTTCCAATAGGAATGCATTAGAAATGATTTGAATACTAGCTCTTTATGGAAACTGGAATATTATGGCTCGGATTTATGAAAGAAATTCATCCAAACTTTCATTCCCTCTAATGATTACATATCTACTGATATAGCAAATACTAAAAGCATCTATATAAATTCATTGCAAATGATTTTACTATAGGAATGCATTAGAAATGATTTGAATACTAGCTCTTAATGAGACATGGAATATTATGGCTAGGATGTATGAAAGAAATCCATCCAAACTTTCATTCCCTCCAATGATTCCATATCTAGTGATATAGCAAATACTAAAAGCATCTATAGAAATTCATTGGAAATGATTTTACTATAGGTATGCATTAGAAATGATTTGAATATTAGCTCTTTATGGAACCTGGAATATAATGGCTAGGATTTATGAAAGAAATCCATCCAAACTTTCATTCCCTCTAATGATTCCATATCTACTGATATAGCAAATACCAAAGCATCTATAGAAATTCATTGCAAATGATTTTCCAATAGGAATGCATTAGAAATGATTTGAATACTAGCTCTTTATGGAACCTGGAATATTATGGCTCGGATTTATGAAAGAAATTCATCCAAACTTTCATTCCCTCTAATGATTAAATATATCTACTGATATAGCAAATACTAAAAGCATCTATATAAATTCATTGGAAATGATTTTACTATAGAAATGCATTAGAAATGATTTGAATACTAGCTCTTAATGAGATATGGAATATTATGGCTAGGATTTATGAAAGAAATCCATTCAAACTTTCATACACTCTAATGATTCCATATCTAGTGATATAGCAAATACTAAAAACATATATAGAAATCCATTGGAAATGATTTTACTATAGGAATGGATTAGAAATGATTTGAATACTAGCTCTTTATGGAACCTGGAATATAATGGCTAGGATTTATAAAGAAATCCATCCAAACTTTCATTCCCTCTAATAATTCCATATCTAGTGATATAGCAAATACTAAAAGCATCTATAGAAATTCATTGCAAATGATTTTACTATAGGTATGCATTAGAAATGATTTGAATACTAGCTCTTTATGGAACCTGGAATATTATGGCTAGGATTTATGAAACAAATCCATCCAAACTTTCATTCCCTCTAATGATTACATATCTACTGATATAGCAAATACTAAAAACATATATAGAAATCCATTGGAAATGATTTTACTATAGGAATAGATTAGAAATGATTTGAATAATAGCTCTTTATCGAACCTGGAATATAATGGCTAGGATTTATGAAAGAAATCCATCCAAACTTTCATTCCCTCTAATGCTTCCATATCTACTGATATAGCAAATACTAAAGCATCTATAGAAATTCATTGCAAATGATTTTCCAATAGGAATGCATTAGAAATGATTTGAATACTAGCACTTTATGGAACCTGGAATATTATGGCTCGGATTTATGAAAGAAATTCATCCAAACTTTCATTCCCTCTAATGATTACATATCTACTGATATAGCAAATACTAAAAGCATCTAGAGAAATTCATTGGAAATGATTTTACTATAGGAATGCATTAGAAATGATTTGAATACTAGCTCTTTATGGAACCTGGAATATTATGGCTAGGATTTATGAAAGAAATCCATCCAAAATTTCATACCCTCTAATGATTCCATATCTAGTGATATAGCAAATACTAAAAACATATATAGAAATCCATTGGAAATGATTTTACTATAGGAATGGATTAGAAATGATTTGAATACTAGCTCTTTATAGAAGCTGGAATATTATGGCTAGGATTTATAAAGAAATCCATCCAAACTTTCATTCCCTCTAATGATTCCATATCTAGTGATATAGCAAATACTAAAAGCCTCTATATAAATTCATTGCAAATGATTTTACTATAGGAATGCATTAGAAATGATTTGAATACTAGCTCTCTATGGAACCTGGAATATTATGGCTAGGATTTATGAAAGAAATCCATCCAAACTTTCATTCCCTCTAATGATTCCATATCTAGTGATATAGCAAATACAAAAAGCATCTATAGAAATTCATTGGAAATAATTTTACTATAAGTATGCATTAGAAATGATTTGAATACTAGCTCTTTATGGAACCTGGAATATTATGGCTAGGATTCATGAAAGGAATCCATCCAAACTTTCATACCCTCTAATGATTCCATATCTAGTGATATAGCAAATACTAAAAACATATATAGAAATCCATTGGAAATGATTTTACTATAGGAATGGATTAGAAATGATTTGAATACTAGCTCTTTATAGAAGCTGGAATATTATGGCTAGGATTTATAAAGAAATCCATCCAAACTTTCATTCCCTCTAATGATTCCATATCTAGTGATATAGCAAATACTAAAAGCATCTATATAAATTCATTGCAAATGATTTTACTATAGGAATGCATTAGAAATGATTTGAATACTAGCTCTCTATGGAACCTGGAATATTATGGCTAGGATTTATGAAAGAAATCCATCCAAACTTTCATTCCCTCTAATGATTCCATATCTAGTGATATAGCAAATACAAAAAGCATCTATAGAAATTCATTGGAAATAATTTTACTATAAGTATGCATTAGAAATGATTTGAATACTAGCTCTTTATGGAACCTGGAATATTATGGCTAGGATTCATGAAAGGAATCCATCCAAACTTTCATACCCTCTAATGATTCCATATCTAGTGATATAGCAAATACTAAAAGCATATATAGAAATCCATTGGAAATGATTTTACTATAGGAATGGATTAGAAATGATTTGAATACTAGCTCTTTATGGAACCTGGAATATAATGGCTAGGATTTATAAAGAAATCAATCCAAACGTTCATTCCCTCTAATGATTCCATATCTAGTGATACATCAAATACTAAAAGCATCTATATAAATTCATTGCAAATGATTTTACTATAGGAATGCATTAGAAATGATTTGAATACTAGCTCTCTATGGAACCTGGAATATTATGGCTAGGATTTATGAAAGAAATCCATCCAAACTTTCATTCCCTCTAATGATTCCATATCTAGTGATATAGCAAATACTAAAATCACCTATATAAATTCATTGCAAATGATTTTACTACAGGAATGCATTAGAAATGATTTGAATAATAGCTCTCTATGGAACCTGGAATATTATGGCTCGGATTTATGAAAGAAATCCATCCAAACTTTCATTCCCTCTAATGATTCCATATCTAGTGATATAGCAAATACTAAAAGCATCTATAGAAATGCATTGGAAATGATTTTACTATAGGTATGCATTAGAAATGATTTGAATACTAGCTCTTTATGGAACCTGGAATATTATGGCTAGGATTTATGAAAGGAATCCATCCAAACTTTCATACACTCTAACGATTCCATATCTAGTGATATAGCAAATACTAAAAACATATACAGAAATCCATTGGAAATGATTTTACTATAGGAATGGATTAGAAATGATTTGAATACTAGCTCTTTATGGAACCTGGAATATAATGGCTAGGATTTATAAAGAAATCCATCCAAACTTTCATTCCCTCTAATAATTCCATATCTAGTGATATAGCAAATACTAAAAGCATCTATAGAAATTCATTGGAAATGATTTTACTATAGGTATGCATTAGAAATGATTTGAATACTAGCTCTTTATGGAACCTGGAATATTATGGCTAGGATTTATGAAAGGAATCCATCCAAACTTTCATACACTCTAACGATTCCATATCTAGTGATATAGCAAATACTAAAAACATATATAGAAATCCATTGGAAATGATTTACTATAGGAATGGATTAGAAATGATTTGAATACTAGCTCTTTATGGAACCTGGAATATAATGGCTAGGATTTATAAAGAAATCCATCCAAACTTTCATTCCCTCTAATAATTCCATATCTAGTGATATAGCAAATACTAAAAGCATCTATAGAAATGCATTGGAAATGATTTTACTATAGGTATGCATTAGAAATGATTTGAATACTAGCTCTTTATGGAACCTGGAATATTATGGCTAGGATTTATGAAAGGAATCCATCCAAACTTTCATACACTCTAACGATTCCATATCTAGTGATATAGCAAATACTAAAAACATATATAGAAATCCATTGGAAATGATTTTACTATAGGAATGGATTAGAAATGATTTGAATACTAGCTCTTTATGGAACCTGGAATATAATGGCTAGGATTTATAAAGAAATCAATCCAAACGTTCATTCCCTCTAATGATTCCATATCTAGTGATACATCAAATACTAAAAGCATCTATATAAATTCATTGCAAATGATTTTACTATAGGAATGCATTAGAAATGATTTGAATACTAGCTCTCTATGGAACCTGGAATATTATGGCTAGGATTTATGAAAGAAATCCATCCAAACTTTCATTCCCTCTAATGATTCCATATCTAGTGATATAGCAAATACTAAAATCACCTATATAAATTCATTGCAAATGATTTTACTACAGGAATGCATTAGAAATGATTTGAATAATAGCTCTCTATGGAACCTGGAATATTATGGCTCGGATTTATGAAAGAAATCCATCCAAACTTTCATTCCCTCTAATGATTCCATATCTAGTGATATAGCAAATACTAAAAGCATCTATAGAAATGCATTGGAAATGATTTTACTATAGGTATGCATTAGAAATGATTTGAATACTAGCTCTTTATGGAACCTGGAATATTATGGCTAGGATTTATGAAAGGAATCCATCCAAACTTTCATACACTCTAACGATTCCATATCTAGTGATATAGCAAATACTAAAAACATATACAGAAATCCATTGGAAATGATTTTACTATAGGAATGGATTAGAAGTGATTTGAATACTAGCTCTTTATGGAACCTGGAATATAATGGCTAGGATTTATAAAGAAATCCATCCAAACTTTCATTCCCTCTAATAATTCCATATCTAGTGATATAGCAAATACTAAAAGCATCTATAGAAATGCATTGGAAATGATTTTACTATAGGTATGCATTAGAAATGATTTGAATACTAGCTCTTTATGGAACCTGGAATATTATGGCTAGGATTTATGAAAGGAATCCATCCAAACTTTCATACACTCTAACGATTCCATATCTAGTGATATAGCAAATACTAAAAACATATATAGAAATCCATTGGAAATGATTTTACTATAGGAATGGATTAGAAATGATTTGAATACTAGCTCTTTATGGAACCTGGAATATAATGGCTAGGATTTATAAAGAAATCCATCCAAACTTTCATTCCCTCTAATGATTCCATATCTAGTGATATAGCAAATACTAAAATCATCTATATAAATTCATTGCAAATGATTTTACTACAGGAATGCATTAGAAATGATTTGAATAATAGCTCTCTATGGAACCTGGAATATTATGGCTCGGATTTATGAAAGAAATCCATCCAAACTTTCATTCCCTCTAATGATTCCATATCTAGTGATATAGCAAATACTAAAAGCATCTATAGAAATGCATTGGAAATGATTTTACTATAGGTATGCATTAGAAATGATTTGAATACTAGCTCTCTATGGAACCTGGAATATTATGGCTAGGATTTATGAAAGAAATCCATCCAAACTTTCATTCCCTCTAATGATTCCATATCTAGTGATATAACAAATACTAAAAACATATAGAAATCCATTGGAAATGATTTTACTATAGGAATGGATTAGAAATGATTTGAATACTAGCTCTTTATGGAACCTGGAATATAATGGCTAGGATTTATAAAGAAATCCATCCAAACTTTCATTCCCTCTAATAATTCCATATCTAGTGATATAGCAAATACTAAAAGCATCTATAGAAATGCATTGGAAATGATTTTACTATAGGTATGCATTACAAATGATTTGAATACTAGCTCTTTATGGAACCTGGAATATTATGGCTAGGATTTATGAAAGGAATCCATCCAAACTTTCATACACTCTAACGATTCCATATCTAGTGATATAGCAAATACTAAAAACATATATAGAAATCCATTGGAAATGATTTTACTATAGGAATGGATTAGAAATGATTTGAATACTAGCTCTTTATGGAACCTGGAATATAATGGCTAGGATTTATAAAGAAATCCATCCAAACTTTCATTCCCTCTAATAATTCCATATCTAGTGATATAGCAAATACTAAAAGCATCTATAGAAATTCATTGGAAATGATTTTACTATAGGTATGCATTAGAAATGATTTGAATACTAGCTCTTTATGGAACCTGGAATATTATGGCTAGGATTTATGAAAGGAATCCATCCAAACGTTCATACCCTCTAATGATTCCATATCTAGTGATATAGCAAATACTAAAAACATATATAGAAATCTATTGGAAATGATTTTACTATAGGAATGGATTAGAAATGATTTCAATAATAGCTCTTTATGGAACCTGGAATATAATGGCTAGGATTTATGAAACAAATCCATCCAAACTTTCATTCCCTCTAATGATTACATATCTACTGATATAGCAAATACTAAAAGCATCTATATAAATTCATTGCAAATGATTTTACTATAGGAATGCATTAGAAATGATTTGAATAAAAGCTCTCTATGGAACCTGGAATATTATGGCTAGGATTTATGAAAGAAATCCATCCAAACTTTCATTCCCTCTAATGATTCCATATCTAGTGATATAGCAAATACTAAAAGCATCTATAGAAATGCATTGGAAATGATTTTACTATAGGTATGCATTAGAAATGATTTGAATACTAGCTCTCTATGGAACCTGGAATATTATGGCTAGGATTTATGAAAGAAATCCATCCAAACTTTCATTCCCTCTAATGATTCCATATCTAGTGATATAACAAATACTAAAAACATATAGAAATCCATTGGAAATGATTTTACTATAGGAATGGATTAGAAATGATTTGAATACTAGCTCTTTATGGAACCTGGAATATAATGGCTAGGATTTATAAAGAAATCCATCCAAACTTTCATTCCCTCTAATAATTCCATATCTAGTGATATAGCAAATACTAAAAGCATCTATAGAAATGCATTGGAAATGATTTTACTATAGGTATGCATTAGAAATGATTTGAATACTAGCTCTTTATGGAACCTGGAATATTATGGCTAGGATTTATGAAAGGAATCCATCCAAACTTTCATACACTCTAACGATTCCATATCTAGTGATATAGCAAATACTAAAAACATATATAGAAATCCATTGGAAATGATTTTACTATAGGAATGGATTAGAAATGATTTGAATACTAGCTCTTTATGGAACCTGGAATATAATGGCTAGGATTTATAAAGAAATCCATCCAAACTTTCATTCCCTCTAATAATTCCATATCTAGTGATATAGCAAATACTAAAAGCATCTATAGAAATTCATTGGAAATGATTTTACTATAGGTATGCATTAGAAATGATTTGAATACTAGCTCTTTATGGAACCTGGAATATTATGGCTAGGATTTATGAAAGGAATCCATCCAAACGTTCATACCCTCTAATGATTCCATATCTAGTGATATAGCAAATACTAAAAACATATATAGAAATCTATTGGAAATGATTTTACTATAGGAATGGATTAGAAATGATTTCAATAATAGCTCTTTATGGAACCTGGAATATAATGGCTAGGATTTATGAAACAAATCCATCCAAACTTTCATTCCCTCTAATGATTACATATCTACTGATATAGCAAATACTAAAAGCATCTATATAAATTCATTGCAAATGATTTTACTATAGGAATGCATTAGAAATGATTTGAATAATAGCTCTCTATGGAACCTGGAATATTATGGCTAGGATTTATGAAAGAAATCCATCCAAACTTTCATTCCCTCTAATGATTCCATATCTAGTGATATAGCAAATACTAAAAGCATCTATAGAAATGCATTGGAAATGATTTTACTATAGGTATGCATTAGAAATGATTTGAATACTAGCTCTCTATGGAACCTGGAATATTATGGCTAGGATTTATGAAAGAAATCCATCCAAACTTTCATTCCCTCTAATGATTCCATATCTAGTGATATAACAAATACTAAAAACATATAGAAATCCATTGGAAATGATTTTACTATAGGAATGGATTAGAAATGATTTGAATACTAGCTCTTTATGGAACCTGGAATATAATGGCTAGGATTTATAAAGAAATCCATCCAAACTTTCATTCCCTCTAATAATTCCATATCTAGTGATATAGCAAATACTAAAAGCATCTATAGAAATGCATTGGAAATGATTTTACTATAGGTATGCATTAGAAATGATTTGAATACTAGCTCTTTATGGAACCTGGAATATTATGGCTAGGATTTATGAAAGGAATCCATCCAAACTTTCATACACTCTAACGATTCCATATCTAGTGATATAGCAAATACTAAAAACATATATAGAAATCCATTGGAAATGATTTTACTATAGGAATGGATTAGAAATGATTTGAATACTAGCTCTTTATGGAACCTGGAATATAATGGCTAGGATTTATAAAGAAATCCATCCAAACTTTCATTCCCTCTAATAATTCCATATCTAGTGATATAGCAAATACTAAAAGCATCTATAGAAATTCATTGGAAATGATTTTACTATAGGTATGCATTAGAAATGATTTGAATACTAGCTCTTTATGGAACCTGGAATATTATGGCTAGGATTTATGAAAGGAATCCATCCAAACGTTCATACCCTCTAATGATTCCATATCTAGTGATATAGCAAATACTAAAAACATATATAGAAATCTATTGGAAATGATTTTACTATAGGAATGGATTAGAAATGATTTCAATAATAGCTCTTTATGGAACCTGGAATATAATGGCTAGGATTTATGAAACAAATCCATCCAAACTTTCATTCCCTCTAATGATTACATATCTACTGATATAGCAAATACTAAAAGCATCTATATAAATTCATTGCAAATGATTTTACTATAGGAATGCATTAGAAATGATTTGAATAATAGCTCTCTATGGAACCTGGAATATTATGGCTAGGATTTATGAAAGAAATCCATCCAAACTTTCATTCCCTCTAATGATTCCATATCTAGTGATATAGCAAATACAAAAAGCATCTATAGAAATTCATTGGAAATGATTTTACTATAGGTATGCATTAGAAATGATTTGAATACTAGCTCTTTATGGAACCTGGAATATTATGGCTAGGATTTATGAAAGAAATCCATCCAAACTTTCATACCCTCTAATGATTCCATATCTAGTGATATAGCAAATACTAAAAACATATATAGAAATCCATTGGAAATGATTTTACTATAGGAATGGATTAGAAATGATTTGAATACTAGCTCTTTATGGAACCTGGAATATAATGGGTAGGATTTATAAAGAAATCCATCCAAACTTTCATTCCCTCTAATGATTCCATATCTAGTGATATAGCAAATACTAAAAGCATCTATAGAAATTCATCGGAAATGATTTTACTATAAGTATGCATTAGAAATGATTTGAATACTAGCTCTTTATGGAACCTGGAATATTATGGCTAGGATTCATGAAAGGAATCCATCCAAAATTTCATACCCTCTAATGATTCCATATCTAGTGATATAGCAGATACTAAAAACATATATAGAAATCCATTGGAAATGATTTTACTATAGGAATGGATTAGAAATGATTTGAATACTAGCTCTTTATAGAAGCTGGAATATTATGGCTAGGATTTATAAAGAAATCCATCCAAACTTTCATTCCCTCTAATAATTCCATATCTAGTGATATAGCAAATACTAAAAGCATCTATAGAAATCCATTGGAAATGATTTTACTATAGGTATGCATTAGAAATGATTTGAATACTAGCTCTTTATGGAACCTGGAATATTATGGCTAGGATTTATGAAAGGAATCCATCCAAACGTTCATACCCTCTAATGATTCCATATCTAGTGATATAGCAAATACTAAAAACATATATAGAAATCTATTGGAAATGATTTTACTATAGGAATGGATTAGAAATGATTTCAATAATAGCTCTTTATGGAACCTGGAATATAATGGCTAGGATTTATGAAAGAAATCCATCCAAACTTTCATTCCCTCTAATGATTCCATATCTACTGATATAGCAAATACTAAAAGCATCTATATAAATTCATTGCAAATGATTTTACTATAGGAATGCATATGAAATGATTTGAATAATAGCTCTTTATGGAACCTGGAATATTATGGCTAGGATTTATGAAACAAATCCATCCAAACTTTCATTCCCTCTAATGATTACATATCTACTGATATAGCAAATACTAAAAGCATCTATATAAATTCATTGCAAATGATTTTACTATAGGAATGCATTAGAAATGATTTGAATAATAGCTCTCTATGGAACCTGGAATATTATGGCTAGGATTTATGAAAGAAATCCATCCAAACTTTCATTCCCTCTAATGATTCCATATCTAGTGATATAGCAAATACTAAAAACATATATAGAAATCCATTGGAAATGATTTTACTATAGGAATGGATTAGAAATGATTTGAATACTAGCTCTTTATGGAACCTGGAATATAATGGCTAGGATTTATAAAGAAATCCATCCAAACTTTCATTCCCTCTAATGATTCCATATCTAGTGATATAGCAAATACTAAAAGCATCTATATAAATTCATTGCAAATGATTTTACTATAGGAATGCATTAGAAATGATTTGAATAATAGCTCTCTATGGAACCTGGAATATTATGGCTAGGATTTATGAAAGAAATCCATCCAAACTTTCATTCCCTCTAATGATTCCATATCTAGTGATATAGCAAATACTAAAAGTATCTATAGAAATTCATTGGAAATGATTTTACTATAGGTATGCATTAGAAATGATTTGAATACTAGCTCTTTATGGAACCTGGAATATTATGGCTAGGATTTATGAAACAAATCCATCCAAACTTTCCTTCCCTTTAATGATTCCATATCTAGTAATATAGCAAATACTAAAAGCATATATAGAAATCCATTGGAAATGATTTTACTATAGGAATAGATTAGAAATGATTTGAATAATAGCTCTTTATGGAAGCTGGAATATTATAGCTAGGATTTATGAAACAAATTCATCCAAACTTCATTCCCTCTGATGATTCCATAACTAGTGATATAGCAAATACTAAAAGCATATATAGAAATTCATTGCAAATGATTTTATTATAGGAATGCATTAGAAATGATTTGAATACTAGCACTTAATGGAACCTGGAATATTATGGCTAGGATTTATGAAAGAAATCCATCCAAACTTTCATTCCCTCTAAGGATTCCATATCTAGTGATATAGCAAATACTAAAAGCATCTATAGAAGTTCATTGCCAATGATTTTAATATAGGAACGCATTAGAAATGATTTGAATACTAGCTCTTAATGGAACCTGGAATATTATGGCTCGGATTTATGAAAGAAATCCATCCATACTTACATTCCCTGTAATGATTCCATATCTAGTGATATAGCAAATACTAAAAGCATCTATAGAAATTCATTGCAAATGATTTTACTACAGGAATGCATTAGAAATGATTTGAATACTAGCTCTTAATGGAACCTGGAATATTATGGCTAGGATTTATGAAAGAAATCCATCCAAACTTCATTCCCTCTAATGATTCCATATCTAGTGATATATCAAATACTAAAAGCATCTATAGAAATTCATTGCGAATGATTTTACTAAAGGAATGCATTATAAATGATTTGAATACTAACTCTTAATGGAACCTGGAATATTATGGCTCGGATTTATGAAAGAAACCCATCCAAACTTTCATTCCCTCTAATGATTCCATATCTAGTGATATAGCAAATACTAAAAGCATCTATAGAAATTCATTGCAAAGGATTTTACTATAGGAATGCATTAGAAATGATTTGAATACTAGCTCTTTATGGAACCTGGAATATTATGGCTAGGATTTATGAAAGAAATCCATCCAAACTTTCATTCCCTCTAATGATTCCATATCTTGTGATATAGTAAATACTAAAAGCATCTATAGAAATTCATTGCAAATGATTTTACCATAGGAATGCATTAGAAATGATTTGAATACTAGCTCTTAATGGAACCTGGAATATTATGGCTAGGATTTAGAAAAGAAATCCATCCAATCTTTCATTCACTCTAATGATTCCATATCTAGTGATATAGGAAATACTCAAAGCATGTATATAAATTCATTGCGAATGATTTTTCTATAGGAATACCCGTCGGCTCGGCTAAAAATTCCCCGTAACCTGGCATAAACAGGTTCGGGTCTGTCTCTGTCCCCTAACGAACTCAGCCCTTCGGCATAACCTCGTCCGAGTTTGTCTTTGCTCCAAGGTAGAGAGTTCGACAACAGCTGAATAGCAGATCCCAGCCAGGATTTGTAGTCCGTTGAATTACAGATACTTATATGTAGTTACTGTCTCTAATGCAGTCACTCATGGGGGTGACAGGTTATTCCATTACATCACCTATCAAACAAACAAAAATCATCAAATTCAGATGAAAACTGTGGAAATGTATAAATAACATTCGATCACGCATACGCACACATACACTTTGAGAATTATAGATATAGATATAGATTTTTAGGTGAGCAAAAGTAAAGAAACAGATTCAAGTAAATAACGTTTAGTATTTTTGGTGCATAAACCTTTGCTTGCAACACCTGCATAAAGCCTGCAACCCATTGACATCACCAAACTGTTTCACTCTATATTTGTGTTAATTTTCCAGATTTTTAACGCGGTGTGTTTCAGTTTTTTTTTGTTTCGGTGTGTGTGTGGGTGGGGGTTCTTCCCTCTTCAGGGGATGAAATATATGCTCTGTTGGGTTAAAATTGGGTGACTAACATAGCCAGTCTAAAACTGTCAACTTTGGGCCCTGATGATATCATTTGTTGTATCTGTCTATATTTCGCTCACTGGGGTAGACTGTTCTAGTTCCAAGCGCCATGTTATCAGCTATCTTCTTCTTAATTCCCTATCCAAGTTCTCCACCGCCTTAACCCCACTGAGCGAAGTAAAGGGTTCAGTTCGATATTCCAACCACCTGAAGAAGGACGGAGCGTACAACGACCGAAACGTTGTAATAAATATGGCGACAAACCTGAGGACAATAGTCCGAATAATGTAAATAGTTTCTTTTGTTGTGTTGGTAATATGTTTTGGTTCATTGTCCTGCTGCATGATAAACTTCCTCCTGATAAATTTGGATTCATTTCTCTGTAAATTGGCAGAAAAAAAAACTTTTTTGTTGGCTATTGAATTCATTCTTCTGCTATGATCATGAGTCCTATCATTAATAAATATGAATGAGTTCAAGAAGCAGTAATGCAACCCAAATTCAAGACACCGCGGCTGGATATTTGACCGAGAGACATGTGGCCGAGAGAACATTTGGCCGACGGCCATTTCGCAGAGAGACATTTGGTTGATGGACATTTGGCTGGGGGATATTTGACCGAACGGACATTTGGCCGACGGACATTTGGCTGAGAGAAATTTGGCCGAATGAACATTTGGCCGAACAGACATTTGGTCGAACGGACATTTGACCGAAAAAATACAAGTAAAAATAGTAACAAGCAATACTTTAAGTATTTTAATTCGCAGTATTACAAGGTAGAATAGGACTAATAATTACCACTGAATTTCAAGTGTTTAAATTAATAAATCTAAATTTAAAGTTTACTTATTTCAGTATTTGTTTATTGAAATTAGTTTTTAAAAAAAATATTTGAGTGTATTTGAGTAAAAAGTAGGACCTAATTATTTAAATTCGTATTTAACAGTAAGTTAAAAGCGAGTTCATGACTTTAAGATAATGATCATTAAAAGCGAAATGTATCTATCTATTCATTAAGTCTGTTAATTATTGCTAATAGATAATTCTTTTTTGTGTGTAAATTAACTGAACTATTTCTTTTTGTATGCAAGTCAAAAGGAAATAAAATTAAAATAAATCTTTCTTTTGTAGCCACCGAATCCTCCAGGTAAGCTGTTCTTTTTCTTTTTCTGTTTGTAATCTTCAAATGAGATTAATATGTATCTCTTTCTCTCTCTCTCTCTCTCTCTCTATATATATATATATATATATATATATATACAAGGTGTACATAAAGTTCATGTGCGCTTTAAATAATTTATAACTTTATTTGTATTTGCGATAGAAATAATTTGTAAAAAGGATTAGAAAGAAGTAAATCTATAGTTTTTAAGGTTTTACTGAAATTTTATTTAAGTTTCCACATATCCTCCACCATTAGCAATACAAAGGGTGATACGATTTTGCAGTTCACGGAAAACATTTGCCAATTGACTAAAGGCCTGAAATCGCATTAGTTATTTTAGCTATATTTAAAACTAGGTACATTAAACCTTATAAATTTTTTTACAGATTATTTCTATCATACATACATACATACAAATATATATATATATAGATAGATAGATACAGGGTGTCAATAAAGTTCATGTGCATTTAAAAAAAATTATAACTTTATTTGTATTTGCGATAGAAATAATCTGTAAAAATTTTTATAAGGTTTAATAATTACTTCACTTTTTAAGTCAATTGTAGATGTTGATTGACACGCGTACAATGGTTGATGAATGCCTTGTTGAGTTTGTTGAGATTCCAATGTGGTGTGTGAGTCAGTGAAACTGACACGCGTGGAGTTTGGTAGCATCTCATGAAACTCGATGACTGACTGTCTGAATTGAGTCATGCGGTTATTTTTATAGACTTTGGCGTATCAAAATCGGCTCCAGAGAGCTCGGCGGGAAAATAGGGTTCGCATGGAACTTTGCTACAATTTAGTGTTTCTTAGCCAATAGAAGGTTGAATTTGCAGAAACGGGATGATGATTGGTCAAAGGCTTTTAGAGAAGAATACATCTTTTTGAAAAGGGTGAAAGGCTAATGTGGATGATTCCACAAGTGTTTATTATTTTTGGTGTCAATTCTTAAAAAGAAAGAAAATGTATAAATTCATTATCATCATATGTTTAGGATTTATTAAAATTTTAATCGTCGATTTTTAAAAGAATAAACATTGCTGAGGAGAGAAGGTAGTTAAAAATTTTAACTACCTTCTCTCCTCAGCAATGTTTATACTAACTTAACTTAAAATAATAGCTGTATTACGGGAAAATTCTTTTTGACATACCATTGTTTTGTGGGTATGCAAATTAAAGATTGACTGAAATTCACCCTATTTATACGTGTGGACCATTTTATTTAAGTAGTGAAAAGTTTTTTTTTTCTAAATTTTGTGAGTAGTTTAAATTTAAACGGACCTCCAAATAAATATTTAAACTTTGAATCTCTGTATAAAGTACTGAAAATTCGAGTGACTTACCTTACTATGTGAATATATTTTAGACACTGGCGACTTGATAAAAAAAAAAATTGTAAAAGAACAGACAACAAAAGAAAAAAAAAAATTAGCCCATATTTTTCACAGTTACGGTCGGAATCGCCTGCATCAGCAGCCAGTTTTAAATTTAAAATACTAAACATACAAAAATTATCTCCCTTAGATTTATTTAGCGAGTTACTTCCCTTGCATTGTACCTCAAACACAAACGTCAAAACCTCTTGCGTTTATTGTGTGATTCTTTTTCTAAATGCCGTGTCACGTCAGGATGTACGTGATCAAGGCTCTTCACGACTTCCTGTCCTTTTTAGCTTTTATTAAAGTTTGCCCTTTTGTTATCTCTCCAAATCCCTGGTCTTCCAACCATTTGCTCAAGCTCGCTAGGTAGGTTATGAGCTTTTTTCCCTCTGTCCTTCTTGTCTTCAGTCTTTCACGTGAGTGTCAAATTTTCCAAACATTCTTTCCTCATTATTCTTCCTAGAACTTTAAACTTTCTGTTTTGTTTTTACGTGTTCAGTCCATGGTATTCTGATGATCCGTCTGTCGAACAACATTTGCTTCAAGTCTCTTCTACATCTGTGATTGTCCAGCATTCATTGTCATATAGGAATGCCCAGGGCCGAATTTACCTTAGAATGCTGAAGAATAGCTTAGAATATTGCTACCACATATAGTCCGGTGCTCTGCTATTTACCTTGAGCTCCTTGATAAAATCCAAAGAAGAATCAGCAATATTATAGGTCCTAATCTGGCAGCTCGGCTTCAGTCAATTTCCCACCACCGTAAGGTTGCCTCTCTGTGTCTTTTCTATAAATAATTTCATGGTAATTGTTCGAATGAGATCTTCGCCATGTTACCGAGACTTTTTTTTAATTTAAACGCAATACTAGACGTGCGAGGAGATCTCATCAATTTAGAGTGGAGCTGGTTAGATGTAACCGTAAGTTCTATGCTAACAGTTTCTTTTCTCACACTTCACGCTTGTAGAACTTACTTCCGACTTCATGTTTTCTAGCGAACTTTAATCTGCAAAAATTTAAATGCAGTATCAATCGCTATCTACTGTCCTCCTAATTACTGTTTTCTTCCCGCTTATTCTTAACGTTTCTGTTCCTAATTCCTCTACACCCAGTAACCCCTTGTATCGTAGTGGCTTTTCTGCCCTGTTTGGGGTAAAATCGATAAAAAAATCAAGATTCCTAGCAGTTCTAAGTGTTTTTTGTGACGTACTTTGCCAAAAGCTCTTAATAGTCGAGGGGAAAAATAAAAATAACAAGGAATAAGGTCTTTTTTTAGTGACGATGAATTTCACACACACACACACACACACACACACGGTCTGTATGACGTTTACAGGCTTTCATAGAACTGAAGATCTCTTTAAGAGCATTTTGCAGAGAAGGTGCCATGTTAAGTAGGTAAGGCATGCGTAATAGCACATTCTATAAAAGCTATATCAATTTCAGCGGGATCTGAAAAAGAACGTGATTCCTAATGGAAAACAACGAGAAAAGATTATAGTCCCTGGCCGTTTCAGTGAATGTCAGCGCCCGACCTACGAATGATATCCTGTAACGCAACATCGTAAAATGCTAATGTAGCCAATTCTTTACGTCAGTTTTCAATTTTTCATCGGTACCAGGAGGTCGAAACCTTGGGCTAGCTTCAAGACTCTCCCTTCTCTCTCCAAAATTCAGCTGCTCACTCTTGCACTTGTAAGAAACTTGGGGCATCATCCTCTAATGTCAACATGAATGTCCTTGGGGGATAAATCCTTTTCTGCTGGCACTAGACAACACCATCATACCAAATTTTATGCATTTTCAAGAAAAGTCACTCCTAGTTACTGTTAAAGTTATATATATATATATATATATATATATATATATATATATATATATATATAGTGAAACATATATATAAAAATGCATCGTAAGTCCAGCCTGTCAATTGCGTCTGGCATGAAACAGCCTGTCACCTCTGAGTGTTGACTTAAATGTTTACTTTTATATTTATATTTACATACGTTCTATCTCTGATATTGAGCACTTTATCCCATAAATATAGCACACTTGAAAACTATATTTCTGCATATATATATATATATATATATATATATATATATATATATATATATATATATATATATATATTGACTCCATTTATTAAAATAATCTTCCGTTTGAAGAGATGAATATTTGTATATATTCATGAAATAAATTATAACCGAATGGATTTTTAAGGATCGTCTGGATTCAATATTATATTGCTGTGTTTTTACATTGAGCTCTCTTTGGATTAATGACTTCCTTGGAATTATCCCTAACAATTACCAATTGATATTATATATATATATATATATATATATATATATACTCGACTCTCCCGTCGAATTCGACGTATGAGGGTCAAGCAGATCAGTTCCTAGGAAACCGACAGCCCGACAACAGTACATGAGATTTGATTATAGTGGTGAAGGTTTCGTGCAGGACCATCCACAGTTTTTGAAGGGCCGAATACAGAGACCTGGTGCACTACGTGCCACATGGTCCCCAAACGACCCTCCGCAGGTTTTGAATTCAGAGTTGTCCTAGACCAGTTGCCATCCAAGGCTATAGAGCTCAGGCTCTCCGATTCCACAATCCAAGTCGCTATCCATTACCCCACCGTGCCTTTTCACACACACACACACACACACACACACACACACATATATATATATATATATATATATATATATATATATATTTAATTACTCAATCATATATACACCCGAGTTGAATAAAACTAACGTACTTTTCGTTAGTTAAAATAGATCTATCCCCCCACGCCATATGAGGTAATTTTGGATTTTGCTGTGTAATTTATATGGTCTGTTATAATAAGTACATTGTGCTGTCTTTGTGGATCAGTTTTAATATTTGATATTTCTAGTATCCACTTGGATTATACAACCAACGGATTTATTATATAATTAATCCAAAGTTATCTCATATGGAGAATAAACTATTTCGGCAGACGATGTTATTGGTCGTCTGTCTTATCAACACCGGTTTGAGCCAACACATAGTTTGGAAAAATATAGGTTCTGAACGAACTCCTAATAGAGATAGATGTGATTTATGTTTAGAAGAAAAAATTAAAATAATAAAATACAATAATCAAAGCCAACTATTGAATCAGAGGAATGAATTAGTGTTAAAATATCGACCTAAAAATAAATTCAAAATTCCATAATATAGATTTACCTTAACTAGCTACCATATTTCCATAATATAGATTTACTTCAATTAGCTCCTCAAATTGACTCCCTTCTAACTTTTCAGATGTCGACAGAAAAATCAAACACTAATTCTAATTTCCATATTAAATTCCTCTGTCTAAAACCCTTTTTAATACTATATTAATTATAATTTATAAACTCTCCCCTACTTGAATATCTCCCTAACTCTTTCTTCTTTAATCCCTTACATTCTTTTATCGATATATTTAAAAAAAATTATAATTCATTTTTTATTTCTCCTTTAATTTTAAATTAAAAATTCGGGCGTCATTTAAGGTAGCTACTACGGAAGGCTCTTGGTTGGGCTTTCATCACAATAGATTGGGTTGAATAGATGTGATAGGCAACAATAAACTACAGAAATTGATCACTGCATTTAAGTATTGCATTAATATTGAAGCTTACCTTTTAAAGGTTCAACGATAATTCTTCTGCAGCTACTTAATTTAAAGACAATTTGATGTACGTAGATCCTTACTCTCCGTACAAACAATTATTATTATTTCATGGGTGACTTTCGCTGGATTTTGCAATTTCGATTATTCCTAAATGTATTTCCAAGTTATGAAAATTGTTATCGTACAAAGATTCGTCGCAAAAAATCACGTAAAAAAAACGCCAAAACAATCGCAGTAATGAAAACTTGGGAATTCAAAATTTCCGGCCCGGGATGTTTTTAATTTCCTGACGGAGTCTGCCTGATTCCAAAATGGTATGGCGACGGCCTCTAGGAGTAAAGTTGAAAACATGGACAATTTTATTTTGAAATACTGTAAATTGAGAGCAGTATTTTTTTTTCATTTGAATATGAGCTATTGAAAGTTAGAGAGTTGTGTCCCTTTAATTGGTTTTATCAGTAGAAGCCAAGATGGCGGAATCCGACAACAATCGCAATAATGGAAAATTGAGAATTCAAAATTTCAAGATTGCGGGCCCGGATCCGTCCCGGAAGTTTTTTAATTTGCCCACGGAGTCAGCTTTTTTATGAATTATTGCATTGTCAACAAATTTTCGTTTAAGTAAGTTATTTTCTTTTATAATACGTATAACATTATTGAGATGGAAATTGTGCTTGAAATTATTTCTGTGTATAACTAATGCATTTGATAAATTCTTATGTAAAAGACTTCTTATTTTCAAAAATATTTATTTTTAAATTTCTGGAACTTTCGCAAATATACAAGCAAGCAACAGCTGAGTTTATCATATATGTGCTTGTTTGAGAATTATTGTCATTATGGACGTTTTTTTCCTTTGCTTATATTCAAATGTTACCTAAAGGGCTGAAAATTACCAACGAAAAAGAAAAAGAAAGACATTTTGTTTTTTTTTGCTTTTGTATTGTTTGATTTTCAATTGGTTAATTATGGCTCACGTGCATAGTTAAATGAACGCTAGTTTAATTTGTGGCGTACCGAATTCAAGGTGAGACGATGCGACTATTCGAAATTCCAAAAATTTAAACAATTGCAAGACTGATATCTTCAACAAGTACTTGTACAGCAGATATCACGAATCTCATTTGTCTTTGTTCATTTTGAAAGCAAGATGGTAACTTCTTGGGCATATTTTGCAAATGGATCCAAAATGCCCAGCTAACAAAGCCATGAAGTTCTACAATGAAAAGACTGACTTCAAAAAGTTCAGAGGTCATCTAAGAACCACCATAGTCACAACGCTGAACCGAGACATTCAAAGAACAAGGCAGGAGGATCCCACTTTTCCTTTGGAGAAATTTACAATCAAAGAAGATCTGAAACAAATCCGCAAACTCGCAGAGGACAGAGAATATTGTCGAATCAGTATACAATGTCACTGAAGACGAGAGAACATGTTAATACATAACCTCAAATCGAAACTGTTTTGATGATAACGATGATGATGATGCAAACCTAACTGAAAAGTTGTAAATATTACATATTATGTATGTAAGTGTATCATAATTCTAGTTTGTCTCTGCGCGGTTCAGATGATAATTTATGTGTGTGTGATTTCAGTTAATTAGCTCACCGCATAATCAGGTCATTTGTCTATTTGAAACTCAAATTAGAAGCACAGAGAGGCTAGTGGGTCAATCATATTCACGGTAGAGGTCGCTGTGTTAAGGGGGAAAATCTGTTTTCGTCCAGACAATACTCGCACTTTAATCTGTTTTGTATTTGTTTTCTAACAGCACCTCCCTTTTAATCTTTTTTTTTTAGGATTTGACGCTCGATATCCAGAGGAAGTTCCTGGTAAGTGTTAATTCCAAATATTGTCGTCAAATTGCAAACATTTTTTTTTAGTAAAATTAGCGTTATAGATATTCGTGGTGCATTTATCATTAGCCCAGAAGTAATTACATATTAAGTTGTATTCCATATGAGAAATACATAATAAATATGTTTAAGTAGTACAAAAAAAGAAATCTGAACGAAAACAAATTTTAACTAAATGGACTAATGTGTTTTAGTACCACTGACAAAAAATTGCAACTAAATAGAACATGTTTTAATACCACTGACATCAAAATATTTCACATTATGTATAGTGATTTTCTAAGAGCCGCTCAGATATGGGCGAGAGTATGGGATCCATTGAGGATCGAACTCATTATTCAGTCGTAATTAATCGAGCGAAACTAGCTTGTTAACCATTACACCACGCCGAAGTGCCCATATGTAGTGTAAATGTGTGTGCAACAGAAGTCGGGAGAAAGAAAAATGGCGAAAATAGTTCCTGCCTTTTTTTATGTTTGTCGTTTGTAGGTTTGAAGGAAAAAAATATTTATTTGTTTTAAAAATTCAGCGTATGGCACAAGGCCCAAATTTGTGTATTCAATGAATGATATTAGAGTGATGTTAAAGTGAGTCACTTTTGAGATGTGGAACTGTTAATATAGTTTATATTATCAGAATTATTGTTCTTATCGACATTATTTTAGATGTTATTACAAACACGTTTCGGCCAAGTTCCTTCTGATCATCATCAGGTGTTCATAATTTTGTGGCTGTTATGAGATGTCTGTTGATTATTGCTATTTTGCCCGTATAATGCCAGTTGCTGTTTGTTCCAGTTGAATCACTGTATAATGTTTCCCTACTTCATCCAGTAGTCATGACAACTAGATAATAACATGCTTTAGTCTGTCTCGTATACCCACCTCGCACTGGGGGTATCTTTTTTTTCTGTCTGGGTTTCAATTCTCGGTAGTGGATGCGCACTGCTGATGATTCCCAAATATAGGACGAAACAGCCGTCCAGTGCTTTCCGCATTCTGTTGAGGTTTCTTCTAGACTCGATGAATTACTTAATTATGATTATTTCAAATCCTCCTTAATTTCTACCATTTGTATATCCTTGCTTGAACCGGCTTCTAATGCTCTGGATGGAGCGGCTCGGGGATAGTAGTGGTGGCTCATTGGGGCACAGCCTTATGGGTAAGGGAAACTCGAATGAGTTCCACCACGGAATATGTGAAAGAGTAGCGCTATATTGTCTAATTCGTTACCTCTTCGTTAGCGAGGCCCGTTGGTACAGTTGGTATGACGTTTGATATCGTAACTGTCCGGGTTTCAATTCTCGCTAGTGGATGCGCACTGCTGATGATGTTCGAAATATAGGACGAAACGTGCTTTCTGCATTCTGTTGAGGTTTCTTCTAGACTCGATGAATTACTTAATTCTCCTTAATTTCTATCACTTATATCTATGCATAATTTTTTCAAGCATTTTATCCCAAGCAAGGCGGGAAGCCACTAGCACGCAAAGAGAGTTGGAGCGAGAGCAAAGAGGAGTGATAGAGGAAAGGATGAAGAGAAGGATAGGGGATAGATCAAGGCATCTGGAGACGTCGATTTACATTATATTTGAATAGTTGGAGATTATAGCTATCAGGGAAACAAGAAAAGGGGAGGAGTTCCACAGGCGAGAAGTACGAGTCATGAAGCTATTGGAGTAGAAGAGACGGCTACATTTAACAGTTTCAACGGTGAAAGGGTGAGAGCGAGATGCCAGTCTAGTTGAATGCTTAAATTCATGAAGTCTGGGAACCAGCGAAAGCAGCTCATTGGAGCAATTACCATGAAAGTATTTGTAAAAAAGAGGAAGGCGACGGCACGTCTGTGAGAGAGCGACTGCAGACGAGATGCCAGATCAGGGCCAATTACATCGCATATCTGTCTCTGGATCTTATCAAGAACCTTGAGAGAAACAGAAGGGACACCGGACCATATATGGCAGCAATACTCCATGCAAGGGCGAATGGTTGATTTGTAGATTTGAAGGATCGATTCCGGGGAGAAAAATTTCCTGGCGCGGCACAGGGAGCCAACTTTCCTTGCGGTGGACGAAGCTATTGACTCAATGTATTTTGTTCCATCCCAGGTCAGCAGTTAATGTGAGACCGAGCAGTCGCAAACAGGTGCTCTTGTGGAGTTTAGCGTCAGACATTCTAATGGGGGTCAGGGATGGTTCTCTGTGGTGAGTAATAAAGAGCAGTTTTGTTTTTGAGGCATTAAAGTTAACTATCCAATTCCTGCCCCAGTTCACAACCGATTGGGGGTCTTTTGCGAGACGAACGGCCAGATTAGTTTTGTCAACGACACTAGATTTGTTTTTGAGGAAGGAGTAAATTGTAGTGTCGTCCGCGTAGATGCCTAGTTACGAACCTATCACGTCAGAAAGATCATTGATGAAGATAAGGAACAAAGTAGGGCCTTGGGGAACACCTGCGTTCATGGGATAGGAGCTGGGACAGAATCCGTTGAGAACGACCTTCAATTCACGGTTTGACAGGAATTGCGAAGACGGCCGGCATGCCAATCCCTATCAAACGCTTTGGAGATATCTAGAGGCACGACACGAGCTTCTCCGTTATTATGAAGAGCTTGGTAAACAATTTCAGTGATGACCGTAAGCACATCAGCTGTAGAACGGGCAAAGCGGAAACCATGTTGCTTGTCGGAGAGCAGATCATGGGATGTAAGATGCTTAACCACTTCGGCGTTGATTAAAGCTTAGATTGGATGTCCTTAGGCGACGGTCTTCATTCGCTTATACGTTGCATTCTTCTCCCTGTTATCTTCCGGCCGGGTGTTTGCTAGTCGTTCTTTTTAGCTCGGAGATAAAATGAGAACCCCAGTAAAAGGAATTTTAAAACTTATTTACTTATTAAACACGCCAACGTGTACATTGTTTAACTAGCCAGTGGGGTCGATCTATTATCCCAACTGGAGAGCAAATTCCCCGGTACACGAAATAACCATGTCTGATTGTAAAAGTTAACTCAACAAAAACACTTTCGTAGCATCTTATAAAGCTCTTGACCAGTTGCAGAGAGGCCCGTATGTAGCTAGACATACCAACCTGTCCCGCTGCAAATGGGAAAAAACCCGGAGGTAACTGATGCTGACAAAGATGTCCGCATGCGATCTGTGGCCCCTTTTGCGCCTGTTCTAACGCGCGTTCGTGACAAAAGCAAAATGAGTTTCGGCTTTAAATAACCCATGAGGGGTTGATAATCCGTGATAATATCAGTCAAAATCAAAACACTTTCTATCGTGAGGTTAAGGATTCAGCTGTTTTTTTTTTAAAGAATAAGTAAAACACAAAATGTAAGAATTAAAATATTGCATATTTTTTCTTCAATACAGGACTTTTTGAAGGTGATATTGAGCTACCTGACGGGAACATGTTCGTAAGTTACTCTTTCTTATAAAAAATATATGTACAATTAATTATGTTTCGGGAAATTTAACCCTTTACTACCCGCCTTGTGTTATTTAGAGAGAAAATGGGCGCAGCCAAATAAAATATTTTTTTCCCTTGTCATATCATGATAGATCCAGGAACACCTTGAGAATATCTTCAAGAAGTCACATCAGGTATTCCCCCATATTTCCACTTTCATATACCGTGTCACTTCAGTGCTAATGACTCTCCACAACTTCCTGTCATTTGTTTCTTTAAGAGACTTTTAACTCTTAGCCTCGTTCTACCTTCTATTCATATGGACCGAGCATGTGAGAAACGACGAAGCTTTAGAGAAAATGGAAACAAAGGTGACACTTATACTTAACATCAGAACGAGGCATTTGACATTTCTAGGGCACATAATGAGGAAAGTCAACTTGGAAAATTTGATACTCACAGAGACATACAGAAGGCTAGAGGGACAGAGGAAAACAACGCATAACCGAACTAACGTATCTGTGGAAATATATGGAAGGGATTAGGAGAGATGTGTGTGCGTGTGTATGTGTATTGTACGTATATATATATATATGTATATAAATATATGTGTGTGTGTATGTATATTATCGTATATATATATATATATATGTATATTGTATATATATATATATATATATATATATATATATATATATATGTATATGTATATTGTACGTATGTATATATGTACATTGTACATATATATATATATGTACAATGTATATTGTACGTATATATATATATATGTATATTGTACGTATATATATATTTGTATATGTATATTGTACGTATATATATATGTATATGTATATTGTACGTATATATATATATATATATGTATATTGTACGTATATATATATATATATATATATATATATAAATATATATATATATATATATATATATATATATATGTGTATATTGTACGTATATATATATGTATATTGTACGTATATATATATATATATGTATATATATTTATAATATATATATATTTATAATATATATATATATTTATAATATATATATATATATATATATATATATATATATATGTAAATAAAAGACCAGGATGTGTGTGTGTGTGTGTGTGTGTAACGAATATATATATATGTATATTGTACCTATATATATATATATATATATATATATATATATATATATATATATATATATATACCTATAAAAGGCAGGATGTGTGTGTTTGTGTAACGAATGCACGGCCGCAATTTTTGACTGATTTGCACCAAAATTTACATGCACATATTCCAACTAGCGGGAAGGCCAAGACCAACATTTCCCAATTCCCATTGATAGTGGAAATAATCAAATTTTCATGTGTCTACGGCAGTTTTCATGTAGTTTGCGGCCATTTTCTACTGGCCAGAGTGAGAGCCTATAGCTGGCTGCCACGAATAGGCAGGAAGATTGTGTTGGCCTGCGCGAGAGCCAGCCAACAGCTGACTGACACGAATGTCAACTAGCATGCTAGCATGCAAAAAAAAAAAAAAAAATCGACAGCTGCATTCGTCACAAGTGGGAAAAATTTAAATCTGCATGGCACTTTACTCGAATTGGCTCATTCGCTTGCTTAAACTGAACGTTGATTCTGATTGTGCAGAACTGGGTTGGGTGTGAAAAAGTATTTGTTGTTAACATTCTTTTTTCTTTCAGTTTTTCCAGTTACGAGTCCTTTTTAAGCTGATCGTTTTGTGTTCATTTTGTTTAGTTCTTTTTTCGTCACAGATTAAAATTTAGTATAGAGCTTAGAAAAAACTCGCAGTGTGAGATAGGCAAGAAGTAAGGCGCGTAGCAACATCAGCACGGCAAAGTGCACTCCTTTAAAGGCAAGGAAGGGCAAAAATATTTTAAGTCAAGTGACAGCGATTGCAGTATGTGTCGTACGATTTTTGAATCAAGTACGGGCAACGCCGGGCCATGCTGCTAGTATATATATATATATATATATATATATATATATATATATATATGTATATATATTAGGCTGGTGCAAAAATAATGTCGCTTTCTCACATAGTAACATATGTGAGAAAACGACATTATTTTTGCACCAACCTTATATATATATATATATATATATATATATATATATATATTGTACGTATATATATATAAGAGCTACAAAGAACAGGAAATAGGCTGTAAAGTGACACGGAAGTTAGAAGAAGAAATCCTAGCAGACAGGCGTGTGGAAATAAATGGCAAAATAGGAATTAGGATTAGCCAACAAAAAGGCCAAAATATACTCGATTTATCGATAGAGAAATATCGTTGAAGACTGTGTGTTTATAAAGAGTAATTTGCAGTTTTCTAACCAGACGCTTCTCTGTAGCTAAATGGTAATACACGTCAGATCAGATGACTGCTTCCGTATATGAATAAAGGTTCGATTTCTGTCGGAGAACAAATGTTTTCGATGAAATTTCTCGAACATTAAGTTCCGGTAAATGTAATTCTGTTTAATTAAAAACATAATTTACTTAGATAAATTGTATCAATAAAAAAATAACGTATAAACGGAAAATATATTAAATAATTGTCGGACTTAAACCATTTCATTATAGTAATTTTCCAAGCGCACAAGGGCGAAAGTTACTTCTAGATTTGCCTAACATTGTACTGAGAATGACATTGAAAATTTCCCCATCAAATTTTATATATGTTCTTTTTCCTTGTAACAGAGTAGAAATGCGATTGGTGATAAAAATAAACGATGGCCGAACGGAACAATTCCTTTTGTCATCCATTCCTATTTTGGTAAGTTTTTCAAAATGCCGTTTATTATTTTCTTTGTCAAATTAATTAATTTGTTAGAAGACATTAGAGTTCTTTCTCGATTATCCGGGCATTTAGAGACGAAGATGAGGACAACAGTCCGAACAATGTAAATAGTGTAAATAATTACAATACCTCGTCTCAGAAATATAGACAGATCCTGAAGAAGGCCGGAACGTACAACGGCCGAAACGTCGTGAATATGGCTACGAGGATGAGGACAACAGTCCAAACAATGTAAAAATAATTACAACACCTCATCTCAGATATCTAGACAGATCCTGAGGAAGGACGGAGCGTACAACGGTCGAAACATCGTGAATATGGCAACGAAGACGATGACAACAGTCCAAACAATGTAAATAGTATAAATAATTACAGTACCTCATCTCAGGTATATAGATATATTCTGAAGAAGGCCGGAGCGTACAACGGTCGAAACGTCGTGAATATGGCAACGAAGACGATGACAACAGTCCAAACAATGTAAATAGTATAAATAATTACAGTACCTCATCTCAGGTATATAGATATATTCTGAAGAAGGCCGGAGCGTACAACGGTCGAAACGTCGTGAATATGGCAACGAAGACGATGACAACTGTCCAAACAATGTAAATAATATAAATAATTACAGTGCCTCATCTCAGGTATATAGATATATTCTGAAGAAGGCCGGAGCGTACAACGGTCGAAACGTCGTGAATATGGCAACGAAGACGATGACAACAGTCCAAACAATGTAAATAGTATAAATAATTACAGTACCTCATCTCAGGTAGGGTTATAGATATATTCTGAAAATATATGTTCGGTTAATTCAAAATTCTGGATAAATTTGAATAGCTTAATTATCGAAAACAAAAGAAAGGTTAAAATTGTTTTCAGAAAGAAATATTACCTTAGTATAATAAAAATAACATTTTGAAGCGCTTTTTGTTCAAAGCTTTGTTCAGTTCATTTTGTAAAAAAAAAAGAAGATTTTTTTCCTTTTTTCGATCGAGCTCGTGTTTTTTCACTTGATTTAATCAACGTCTTTATCCTCAAGGACACCTGGCTCAGTGGATAAAGACGTTGGTTAGGTTCAGTGACTAGACCCAAATAGTTGTATGTTCAATACCAGACCACAGCAGTAGTGAAACAAAACTTGGAGAGTTAAGTTAAAGGGAAATAACTGAGATATCCGGAAGAGGCATGGAACATGGAACTAGAACAATCTACTCCGGTGGATGAAATAAAGGGCTTGGTTAGAAATTCCAATCACCTGAAGAAGGCCGGAACATATAACGTCCGAAACGTTGTGAATATGACAATGAAGATGAGGATAACAGTCCGAATAATGCAAATAACGCAAGTAAAACATTCTTTAATTTGAATATAGGTATTTTGCTTAGGGATTAACGCAACAAAAAGGTTTTTCTGTCTCTACTATAAACCAATGACTAATCAGATAACCAAAAATACATATTTATTATTGTCTTTGCGTTAATTAAATCAGGGTGAGATGAATCTTTAAAAACGAATTATTTCCATAATATGGTTCTTGCAATGGAGAGCTAAAATTATTATTTTTTGTTATTACATAATTATCGAATTTGCGGGTTGCCTTCGAGATGAATTTTTAAAAACGAATTGGTCCTATTTTAAGGTCCTTGATATGAAGAGCTAAAATTATTATTTTTTGCTATTAATTGTTGAATTTGAAGGTTGCTTTCGAGTCTAACACTTTCGCCCCATCCCCTCAACCTCCAACGTCTTACTCTCTGGGTTGAGGTGTCTACTCGGTCCTAACCGAACTTAAGGGAGTGGCCATAGGTCCCCTGAGCATCCATAGATTATTCGACTGGTCCACTGGTTTAATCCTGCTTCCTGCCCACGTTGTGATTTGTTTGATCCAGAAAGCAGAAGAGATGTCTGTCCATTCACGGTCGACTGAAGATGTAGACACGGCTGGAGAGTCTGTGCTAAGAAATTTAGAATGCAGCAAAAAAAAAAAAAAAAAAATAAAAATAATAATATATCTGCAGAAAGCCGGACAAACATCGATTCATTGGTTGAATTGTTAATGTCTTTTATATAGCGCGCGCGAGAGAGAGACAGAGAGAGAGTATCTTGTTGTTAAATCGTCTCAGAACGATATATGACTCTTGCAATGGAGGGATAAAGATTTCTGTGCGGGGCTTAAATTTATAGTGGCGTTCCTCCTCCCAACGCTCGCCCGGGTCAATTCTCTATGTTCTCTTCAAGAATTTTCTCCAGTCTGCCTTTTTCAGCATAACTACGCGTTTATATAGATAAACACGGCTGTTTATAACTGACCCTCGGCCCTACTACTTTGCACGCGATTATCACGGGGTTCTGGCTGCTTCAACCAAAATCATGCGAATTCCAAAGTTCCTTCTAGTTTACTAAGCTCTATTTCAATTTTTAATCAATAAAAATTATTTCGACCATTTCCATTGTCTTCTGATGACCCAGATTCAATGGGTACAACTTCTGCCCTAGATAAGATTTCCCCATCACTAAACAAAATGCTCTGATTTAATTCCGCTATTCAAATCTACTCCAATTTCACTAAAAAGAAGTATACGTATGTGTGTGTCTGTGTGTTTCCTAGACTCTCTCTCTCTCTCTGTCACAGAGATGTATCCTTAAAAACGAATTGGTCCCATATTAAGGCCCTTGAAATGGAGAGCAAAATTATTTTTTTGCTATTACTTAATTGTTGAATTTGAATGTTGCCTTTGAGCATTTTGTTTTCTATCTTTGTTTAGTTATTTACATAATTTCCATTATTCAGACTGTTATCCTCATCCTCATTGTTATATCCACAAAGATTCGGCCGTTGTACGCTCCGGCCTTCTTTAGGTGATTGGAATTTTGAATCGAACCCTTTATTTCGCCCACCGGGGTAGATTACTCTTGTTCCACGAGCCATGCCTTTGAAGAAAGCCGGAGCGTACGACGATCGAAACGTTGTGTAAATGTCAATGAGGATTAGGATAGGAGTCCGAATAATGTAAATAACCATGATACCTCATCTCAGAGATATAGACGGATATCTTTGTTTGGTTTTAATAATTGTTTAAAGTATACACAACGGCACGAGATAGAGTTGAATTAACAATGATTTTTTTTATTACTTTGTATTGTCAAAGGCATTCTGCCAATTTTGGTTTATTCTAGAAATTAAATAATTGTACTTGTATATTTTCTGCCTCTTTGTTGTGGCGATTTAAGCCGCAAATAATATTAATACAGAAAGAACACGGAACACAACTGAAAGTTAAAAAGGAATATTACGTTGGTGCAAAAATAATATCGTTTTTTGACGTATTTTTTAACGTCAAAAACGATATTATTTTTGCACCAACCTAATAGAAGTTCATATAAATAAATACTATAGAAATAATATTACGTTGGTGCAAAAATAATATCGTTTTTTGATGTATTTTTTAACGTCAAAAAACGATATTAAATTTGCACCAACCTAATAGAAGTTCATATAAATAAATACTATAGAAATAATATTAGGTTGATGCAAAAATAATATCGTTTTTTGATGTATTTTTTTAAGTCAAAAAACGATATTATTTTTGCACCAACCTAATAGAAGTTCATATAAATAAATACTATAGAAATAATATTAGGTTGGTGCAAAAATAATATCGTTTTTTGATGTATTTTTTAACGTCAAAAAACGATATTAAATTTGCACCAACCTAATAGAAGTTCATATAAATAAATACTATAGAAATAATATTAGGTTGGTGCAAAAATAATATCGTTTTTTGATATATTTTTTAACGTCAAAAACGATATTATTTTTGCACCAACCTAAGTTCATATAAATAAATACTATAGAAATAATATTAGGTTGATGCAAAAATAATATCGTTTTTTGACGTATTTTTTAACGTCAAAAACGATATTATTTTTGCACCAACCTAAGTTCATATAAATAAATACTATAGAAATAATATTAGGCCGGTGCAAAAATAATGTCGTTTTTTGATGTTAAAAAATACGTCAAAAAACGACATTATTTTTGCACCGACCTAATAGTTCTTGTTGCAAATAAGTTCCGTTTGCGGCTAGATTATAATAAAACAATATAAGTCCACTTAACTGAAGTCTTTGGTGTTGTAGAATGGTTTCGTATACGGACTAATATAGTACGGCTTTCATGCCAAAGTGCAGGTAGAATCAGAGACGATTTTGACATCCGGTGCCTGGCAGATCTGGGCAGAAAAGAGAAGAGAAAAAGAACAGAACAGCGTTGATTGGTTGACGATATACGTGATCTTAGAGAGTGCAGTTTACCAAGGGCGACAACTCACATAACATTTTTTCTTATATTGTACAGCACCGCGGGAGAAAGAATTGATTCGTAGTGCTGTAAGAGAGATCGAAGAAAATACAAAAGTCGATGGGGAAGATTGCATCAAATTTATTAAGAAGACAACAGAGACGACATATCTTTTTTATGCCACGGGTTCAGGGTGAGTCGATAATTTTGTTTTTCACTTATAAAGTTACTTTCGGATGATTCCATAAAACATCTTTCTAGTGACCGGAAGAAATTATCTAACAACTTATTTTTGCTGTACATAATATTACGCTATAGAAATGCATTGCAAATGATTTTTACTATAAAAATGCATTGCAAATGTATTTTGCTATAAAATGCATTGCAAATAATTTTTACTATAAAAATGCATCGCAAATGATTTTTACTATAAAAATGCATCGCAAATGATTTTTACTATAAAAATGCATTGCAAATAATTTTTACTATAAAAATGCATCGCAAATCATTTTTACTATAAAAATGCATCGCAAATCATTTTTACTATAAAAATGCATGGCAAATAATCAGAAACAGAAACATTATTAATGAGAGGAAGAGAAAATAGTAATCCGGAGGACAATAGTTAGTGATTGTGTAAAAAGATGTAGAAGAGTGGCCGTTCAAGATAACTTTCATTTCGTGATTTGATAAGAGTAAATAGGATAAAAATTCATCGAGATTTACCATAATATTTCAATTTGTGATGAAGACCAGCATGCCAAAATCCTATCAAATGCATTCGAGATATTCAAAGCACTTCCTCATTCATATCTTAAGCTTGATAAGCTCTTTCGGCAATAATCGCCATTACATCAAGAGCTGATCTAGAGAAGCGAAAGCCATATTGCTTATCTGAAAGAAGACCTTGCGATATAAAATGCATAACCAATACAGAGTTGATTAGAACCTCTAGTACGTTGCCAAAAAGAGGTCGGAGGCTTAAAGTTAGAATGATCAAAGGAGTTTTTAAAGACTAAAACTAAAATTTTAATGTCTTCAAATCAAAAGTCAACTGTCATCGATTATACATAAACAAATCTTCAATTTACAATTCTTACGTCCATAAAACAGTCGTTTTCACTAACCCTCTACATTGAGTAGCTCTTGTGCCTTGTATCAAGTTAACAGATTGCAAGTCATTTTTGACATCACCAACCAATTTGACCTTATCAAACCGATCAGATTTGCTATTAAGAGACAGGAGTAAAGAGTTGTGTCATCAGTATAGACATCGAGATGAGAAGTCATGGCACCAGGAAGGTCGTTTATTAAAATTAGGAACAACATAGGTTCAAGGAGGTAAGCATTAATGTAAAAAGATCTAGAAGAGTGGCCGTTCAAGACAAATTTCATTTCGTGATTTGATATAAAAAAACTGACACAATTCAAACATTCGGCAAGAAATACCATGACCTTTCAAGTCCAGCAAGCTAAACCCTAACAAACTCGTTCGAAATATCTAAAGCAACAGTCGGAGCTTCAACATTGTTATTTAAAGCTAAACAGACTCTTTCCGCAATAGCTGTTATCACATCAACAGTTGATGTAGAGAAGCGAAAGCCATAATGTTTGTCTGATAGAAGACCCTGCGAGGGGAGATGCTTAACCAATTCAGATTTGATTAAACCCTCTAGTTCCCTGCCAAAAAACTGGTAAAAGACTTATAGGTTGATAGACGGATAACGTGATTTGCCAGAGTTCTTAAAAAGCAGGAACCTCAAAAGAAGATTTTCAACAAGCCGGAAAAAAAGAAACAGCAAGGCGTTTATTATAGTGTTTAAAGAGAACAAGAGTCATTTAAGGAGCACATTTTTCTAGGATTATTGCAGGGTTAGCTTCAATACGCATATTTTGTGGGATCCAGTTTAGGGCTAATAGCATATTACACAGTAGTTCTCGGCAAAAACGTCAGGCAAAGATACTCCAGACGAGCCAAGAGTTGAACTGGAAGAGAAGTTACGAGCAAAGCATTCTGCTTTGTCAGCAGAAGAAACAGCCCAAACTGAGTGCAAAGAGAAGAAACAGAGGACTTACCCTTATTTAACGCTATTACAGAACTGCCATTAATCACGTAACTCAAACTTATGAGAGGCTATACGGTGTTTTATTCTTGTCAACAAACAAAACGTCTTAGGTTCCTTGACGATGCGTTTACAATTATTACGCACAGACTCAAGAAGCCGTCTGCTGGGAGCAGAGCTATCACATTGGTACAGATGGAAAAGTGATTTCAGGGGGCTACAGAGGTTGAACTGACATGAGTGAACCAAGAAGACTGGTTCTATCTGGTATTTCTGAGATGACACAAAAGCATCGAGGCTGTTTTTTTTCTCAAGAAGGAACCCATCGGCACAGTTTAAGGGTAAAAATGAAATTCCAAGAGGTGTCGTGGAGAAAATTACGAAATTTTATTAGGTAGGGTCTCACATGACTTTCGGAGGATCCTGTACAACAATTTAAATATCCGAGAAGATGAAAATACTTGTAAAATCTTTATTGTGTTTGTTATCTTTATCAATTCACAGGAAGGGAAGGCCATTTTGAAAAGACCAACGCATATGTGTTTATTAATAGACAAGGCGGACCGAAATCTTCTAACCCTTACATATATGTCGGGGTATTATCAAAGAGAGATTTTCACATGAACGATACCAGAATACCTGTCAGTTCAAGGACGTCGTTCGGAGAGCCTTTGTAACAATCAACAAAGCAGAGCTTCGTAAAATATTGCACAGGACATGGCAAGGCATCATTTTATGCAACGAAAATGATTGCGTTCATACTGACCTTCTCGATATGTGACAGTGTCAATGAAAGTGAATAAACTGAACCCAGTACATGTGCTTTGTATTACTGTATTACTTGTTATTCTATTCTCATTACTTTTTGGTAGGGGTGACAAGACTTTTCGACCACCCTCTAGATTAAATTACTAATGAGTTTTACTAATTAAATTTCATTACCAATGAATTTTAATATATAAATTACATAAAAGATTTTCTCTATATATCACGATACAACGCTTTAAATATATCAAGTGCATTACCAATGTTTTTATTATATAAAATGTATTACCAACGATGTTTAATGTAATAATATTTTTATTATATGAATCGCATTGGTCATTGATATTTTTTATGTTAATATAGTTGACCATACGTTTTTATTTTCTTCATTGCAGGTGCCACAGCCAACTGGGCTTCTCAGGGAAATCTCAGGGTATTGGGCTGGGTATCGGATGTCGAAGTAAAGGAATTATTATACACGAAACCTTACATGCTCTTGGATTTTATCACGAGCAGAGTCGACCAGACAGAGACAGCTTCGTTAAAGTTATTATGGATAACATTAAAGAAAGTTAGCATATTCTGATACATAACTATCCACTCCCGCATCTCTCTGACCCTCACGCATAAGATCAGAATTAAAAATAGACTCGTGAGTATGTCTTGAATAACCAATTAAATGTCAGATCTACTCTCAATGGAAAAGTAACCGTAATCGTCAATAATGGCATGTCTGTGTTCCGGTTCATCTGATGTGAAAAAATAACTCACCCATCTCCACCCTCTGAGCTTACTTTTCTATTTAGCGTAGATATGACATTTAATTGGTTAATCAAGACACACCCACAAGTCTATTTTTAATTATGACCATATGCCTCCCCCACTACACTTTCATTTCCAAAAAGAGGTAACACTTTGTCTTTAAACTTCCCTAAAAATCATTTAATCACAATTTACGAATCATCGCCTAAGAAAGAAGTACAATGATATCACTGAAACATGAAAGCTTTTGTGCAGCGATTTCAAAATGGTTTATTATAATCTCTTATAATAAAATACTAATAATGAAATAATATATATATATATATATATATATATATATATATATATATATATATATATATATTATGATGATATTTGGTAATCCGTACGATACTTCCAAAAGGACATAGATCTAGAGAGAGCTCAATGGCAAAAACAGAGCAATAATAATTATTATACAGAAAACGAGCCATTAAAAGACTATGGCGATATTTATTTCGTTTAGATCGAGATAAAAATAAATTTGTGTGTAAGGAGTCGGTCTGAAGAGTTGCGATCGAACTCTCGATCTTCACAAAATAAATATCACCATGGTCTTTTAAGTGTTTGTTTTCTTTATAATATATATATATATATATATATATATATATATATATATATATATATATATATATACGCTTACCTGGCACATGTCAGAGGGTATCCCCCAGACGAGACTATACCCGAAGGAAAACTGACTCAGTTTTTGCGTGGTTTATAGCGAATTTTTGCCCGAGCCTACAGGCTTGGATACCCAACTTTAAAACTCGGCCTTGTGCCACATCTTGCTGCCTGGGGCAGTGTGTAAATAATTATATATATATATAATTATTTACATAAGAAATAATATAATACATAGTAATAAAAATAAATAGTATAGTACATTATATTATTATATAATATACTATATACTATAGTATAGTACATTATATTATTTACATAGTAAAAACTATATATATATATATATATATATATATATATATATATATATATATTGTTGTGGTGTCCTCCCTCTTAAGAGTCTATGTTAGACTCTTCCGACTACTATAAGTTTAGTAGGAGAGAAGGTTCGGGGAATAGTGATCAGTGAACTGTGAATATATTGAGCGCTAGTTCATTCGATACACTCTCAATTTTCTGGTATACTTAACCATTTACTTGGTCACAACACACACACACACACACACACACACTTATATATATATATTTGTTTTATATTAATTTTTGTTCTAAAGTATTTACGAATGTAGCTACATACGTCTTCAAGAATTGTTCTGTGTCTACGTAGCTGGTATTTAATTCCGATGTTCTCAAGTTAGAATCAACTTCAAGTCGCTCAAGGTGACGTCTAATAAATGGTCGTTTTCATGAACTGTTCTGTGTGTAGGTCAAACTAAATTTTTTATGTGTGTGTATGTGTTTTTTACATATTAAACACACTTGAACACACTTGCCTGCATCCCTTTTATTACAAGTCTTTCTATGTACAGTGTCCTATATAAGATTTTGGTATTAAGGAAATGTACACTATTTACATTATACTGACTATTGTCCTCATCTTTCGCCATATTTGTTATAACGTTTCGGCCGTTATACGCTCCGGCTGTCTTCAGGTGGTTGGAATGTCGAACTGAACCCTTTATTTCGCTTACTGGGGTAGACCGTTCTAGTTCAACGTGCCATGTTTTTATCAGTTATCACCTGTTAATTCCCCTCTTCAAGTTCTCCACTGCCTTAACCGAGTATTGAACTCACAGTCTTTGGGTCCTGTCACTGGATCTAACTTTAACGCCTTTATCTACTGTTTCCTTGGGGGCATCTGTGTATGAGTTTCTGGGTATTATGAATCAAATATCATCAGCAACCATTGTTTTTACCAGTGCTCAAATTGCAATTTTTTTGCTGTTGTCATTGCATATTTTTACCAGAGCTCATATTGCAATTTTTGTTGTTATTATCACTTTTCTCTGGCACTCCTTATTGCTGGTTTCCATATTGTATTCATTTCTAGGCTTGGTTGGCTCAGGAGATTTTTGTGGCCTAGCATATGTGCTGATTCCTTAAGTTTACGAATTTTCCAATGGTGTTCTTTGTCTATGATCTCAACCTGATCCCACATAGAGAAGAAGGCCGGAGCGTACAACGGCCGAAACGTTGTAATAAATATGGCGACAAAGATGAGGACAATAGTCCGAATAATGTAAATAGTGTACATAATACCTCATCTCAGAAATATAGTCATATGTTCATCTGTATGTGCATGGATTGCAATAAATTTTGACAAATGACAAGTTAACCTACGTGAGAGTGTGATGCATGTGCGACCAATGTAAGAAATGAATGTTGTTTGTTGACATAAGAATTCATAAACAACTTTTATTACATACGTTAAATTTTTGAGGTGATGGCTTATTTCTACGAATTAGATTAGATACTTGGAATTTAAAAAAAATAATAGATGATTAATCTAAGGTACCAATAAATTTACCGATAAAACAAAATAACTTATTCGGAAATTTAAAAGATAACTGCATTAACGATCTTTTTATTCCCCTGGTACTCGACTATATGAATTTAATCGTGTTACTAGATTGGCAAATAGGTCCCACCTTTTTACTATTGAAATAGCTAAATGCAACTGCCACTTCTACACTAACAGTTCTTTTCTCGCACTTTCTACCTGGGGAACTCGCTTCTGTTTACTTGCTCTCCTGATAACTACAATCTTCAAAAAATTAAATGTAACTCTGATTTCTGGTGTGTACACATTTCTTTCCGGGTCCCACTCAGGGACCTAAGGTCAGGAATTGAAGCATTACATTTTCCACTGAGCAATTTAAAAAAAAAAGAAAATATTTTATATAGATAAAACCCTGGGCTTGAATATGTGAGTACAAGTTTTGTATTTCTTTAAGACGGGCTACCAGGGATTCCTTTAATAAGTCTAAGGGAATATTTTCTAATCAATCCGAGTGCTCCAACTACAACTGGAATTGTTAATGTCCTCATGCGCTATATTTTTTAAATTTCGATTTCAAGGTCCTTGTAATTTGACAGTTTTTTGAATATCTTCAACGATACATTGCAGTCTGCAGGGACTGCCATATCAATAAGAAGGCACATTTTGTCTTTGCGGTCTCTAATCACGATATCTGGGTGATTAGCTTTGATTGATCTGTCTGTGTGTATTGTGTAGTCTTATAAAATTGCAACAGGTCCTTTCTCAGTAACAGGGTCTGGGTGGGCTTCATACCAATTTCTTGCAATTCTTTTCCGTAAGTGTTGCAGATTTTCCAGTGCAGATATTGGACCACACTGTCGTGTTATTGAGTGCCAATACCGTGCAACCTGATACAAGATGGTCAATTTTTTCTGGATATTTATTCCAGAATCTGCATTTTGGACTGACGCAATTTTTCAGTATATGTGTTTGGTAATTTCTACTTAGCAAGCATTGGTCCAGTTCAGCAAGATTAAAACCTTGAGTTTCAGCTTTTGAACCTGAACTACGTAGCCACTGATGAGTACGGAATTTGTCTACACCAGCTTGTTTGGTGACGGGCAGATTATTGACCGTGAAGAGGTTTAACTTGCCATCGTTTCTGTATCTGTTATTACTTGTAAATTTGGAAATATTTATAGGTTGTAAGGAATTATTATTTTTATTATTATTATTAATATTATTATTTAAATATATGACTTTTGAAATATTTTCAGAATATAAGAAAAACTTTAAGAAAATGTATCCTCCGCTAATCGATACGCAGGGTCTCGATTACGACTACAACTCAATCATGCATTATGATGCCTACAGCTTTGGTATCAATCGGGACAAACCGACGCTCGTTCCCCTTCAAAAGAACGTCGAAATTGGTCAGCGATATGGAATGAGTCAACTAGACATTGTGCAACTGCAGCGCTTGTACGGATGCAAGGAAAGAAAACTAATCAAATTCCAAAATCGTAAGTTTAAAAAATAAAAATTGTTTCTGGATATTTATCACATAATCTGCATTTTGGGCTAACACAATATTTTAGTATATGTGCTTGATAATTTCGGTACAGCAAGGATAAAACCTTCAGTTTGAGCTTTACATAATCACTGATGAATACAGGGTTTGTCAACATCAGCTTGTTTGGTACGGGCAGATTATTGACCATGAAGTGGTTTATCTTGTCATCGTTTCTGTGTCTGGTCGGTTGCATTTGCTTTTGCTTTCTTTTTTTAAGTATTTTGCAGCTTCACTCGATGTATTGTGCTTCACTTGTATTTATATACCCATTTGAAACTCTATTTTGAACTTGTTGGCTTCCTTTATTACTGAATAAAGTCGTTTGCTACTTTCATGTTCTTTGACACAGATCATCATCTAGTAAGTAAGGCGACAGTCCACTAGCACTCAAGTGGTTACAGAGATTGGGAGCAAGAGTAAATAGGCGTGATAGAGAAAAGGGCGATTAGCTTTGATTGTTCTGTCAGTGTGTATTGTGTAGTCCCATAAAATTGTAACAGGTCCTATCTCCGAAACCGGGTCTGGGTGGTGTTCATACCAATTTCTTTCAGTTTCAGTTTCAAAGTCCAAAATCGTAAGTTTAAAAAAATAGTTTTGAAAGATACTTAATGTAAAAAAAAAGAAAAAAAGAAGCAAATGAAATATTAAGGAGCACGAAAATGTTGTTAGATTAATTCGTTTTTCTACAGCTAATCAACTCTGCAGGTAGCCATAAAATATATTTTTGTATCAATTTTTTTTTTAGATTATAATGACTAAGCTTTACTAATTTACCCATAGCTGGAGGGAGAAGAGGTAGATTCATATCTAATCAGGATTTGATAAACAAATAAGAAATTATAATATGGATATAAAGTTGGGGATCAATTCAGTATTACAATCAATATATAAACTGATCCCTCACTTTGTGGCCATAGTACTTTCTATATATATTTATATTCCCGAGAATGTAAATAAATCTAAAAGACATGCTTGTGAAGTTAATCAGTATTTCATTGAGTGATTAATTCATTTTCCTTGGCTTATGAACAACCATGAAATTATAATGTGGTTATAAAGTGGGGGATCAATTCTACATTATATCATTATATATAAACTGATCCCTCACTTTGTATCCACAGTAGTTTCCATACATTCATATTCCAGAGAATGTAAATAAATCTAAAAGACATGCCTGTGTAGCCAATCTGTATTTCATTGATTGATTCGTTTTTTACGGCTTATCAACACTTTTCAGTCTATTCAAAGCCAGGAAATATTTGTAGATTGTAAGAATTATTTTTTAAAGATAATAATGCTTTAGAGATACAAGTCTTACGCATTAACCCATAGCTAGGGGGAGAAGAAGTAGATTCATACCTAATCAGAATCCGAGAAAAAAAAAGAAATTTTAAGGAGGATATAAAGTGGGTGGATCAATTATACATTACAATCAATATGTAAACTGATCTCTCACTTTGTGGTCAGGTTACTTTCTGTACCTGTATATTCCAGAGGAAGTATATAAATCTAAAAATCATGCCTGTGTAGTTAATCAGTATTTCATTGATTAACTGATGCGTTTTATATGTCTTATCAACAAACAAGAAATTATAATGTGGATATAAAGTGGGGATCAATTCTACATTACACGCAATATATAAACTGATCCCTCACTTTGTGGCACAGAGTAGCTTCTATACATTTATAGTTCAGAGAATGTAAATAAATCTAAAAGACATGCCTGTGTCAGTATTTCATTGATTGATTGATTTGTTTTATATGGTTTATCGACAGACAAGAAATTATAATGTGAATATAAAATGGGGACCAATTCTCCATTACAATCAATATATATTCTGATCCCTCATTTTGTGGCCAGAGTAGTTTCATTACATATATATTCCAGAGAATGCAACTAAATCTAAAAGACATGCCAATGTAGCTAATCAGTATTTCATTCATTGATTGATTCGTTTTCTACGAAATATCAACCCTTTGTAGGTTATTTAAAGCCAGAAAATACTTTTAGAATGTGACAATTCATTTTGGGAGATATAATAAACATTTAGTGACACAATTGTTGGGGAAAGAAGTGTAATCATAAATTCTATGCTAATAGTTTTGTTTGTCGCACTTCTCGCTTGTGGACCTTTCTTCCAGGTAGTTGTTTTCCTGTCAAGTTTCATCTTTAAAAATTGAAATATAATGTCAATCGTTAGCTTCTGTTTTCTTAAACTATAAAAAGAGAAGAAAACATTTTATGCCAACGCGTTTCGTTCCCTAAGACAGGTAAATTCATCAAGGAAGGAAACTGGTTGACGTAAAAGGTTTTTCTTTTCGTTTTATTAGCATTATATATATATGTGTGTGTGTGTGTGTGTGTGTGTGTGTGTGTGTGTGTGTGTGAAGAAATATAGTTTTAAGGTGTGCTATATTTATGGGATAAAGTGCTCAATATCAGAGACAGAACGTATGTAAATATGAATATAAAAGTGAACATTTAAGTCAACACTCAGAGATGACTGGCTGTTTCATGCTAGACGTAATCGACAGACTGCGAGTGTTGGATATTTTGACTATTTATATATATGGATCAGTGGTGCATTGTGGGTAATCCATTCTGGCGGTTATTTTGGCGGGAATGGCCTGTTTATTTATTTATTTGGATTAATTTATTTTACCATTTTATTTTCAATTTTTATTTGATATATTTATTTATTCTTTTCAGTTTTCGTCGTTTTTATTAGTTCTAACGGTTATTTTTTGATGTTTTAGTAACGTGGTAAAAAAATTGAGGGATTTGTTTAGGTCGCTTATTTAATAGTTTGATTTGGTCTGGGAAGATAAAGCTATTTATTCAATTTTTGGATTGATTGCCGTAGTCTCTTCTGCTATTTTGGCGAGGGACAGTTTTTAATTTGTTTATTATTGTATTTATATTTATTTGAATTGATTATTTTTACTTGTTTTTGCATATTTATGTTTATTTTTATTACTTCTAACGGTTATTTTAGCGGGAGCGATTTGTTAATTTATTTATTTGAATTAATTTTTATTTATTTTTTCTTATTTATGTGCTTATTTGTATATTTTATTTTTTCTTATTTATTTGCTTTTTTATTTTGTATATTTTATCTACTAAATAAAATTATTCAAAATAAAAATAAGCAAATTAACCCTTAGACTTACTGTCACATCTGAGTGTTGACTTCAATGTTCACCCAACACACCCACCACCCACACACACACACGCGCGTGTGCACACACACACACACATATATATATATTTATATATATATATATATATATATATATATATATATAGCGTCTAAGAAGATATTTTCTTTCTCCGGAAAATCTTCCGAGAAATCAATCTGGTGAATGAAAGTTACTTCAATTTTGTATTTATTCTGTTTTTCACCAAAATTTTGCAAGTCGACGGAAAATTAACTTTTTTCTCTTCCACATCAGGTGATGCTGTTTCTGTCAATTGCGAATTTGAGAGAGGGGACTGTGGTTGGATCAACATACCTGTATCCCCACCCAACAATAATACCTGGGTACGATCCCGTGGTGGCACCAGCAGTTTGTTAACCGGGCCAGAGGTTGACCACACCTTTGGAACTTTTGAAGGTCAGTGATTAAAACATTTGTTTTGGAGTTGGACTTTACACATCCTTGCTTCCTCCTTGCCTTCATATTCTGCCTATCTATCTATCTATCTATCTATCTATCTATCTATCTATCTATTTATCTATCTATCTCAGTCTCTACTCATATATGTTGATTATCGCTATTTCCGCCTCCGATAGGTGAAATCTAGCTAGCTAGATAGCAAGCTAGCTATTCATCTGATACTTCACATCTATCTATCTATCTATCTATCTATCTATCTATCTATCTATCTATCTATCTATCTATCTATCTATCTATCAGTGCCACACTGAGAACCATAGGCATATTGGGATGGCCAAGGTCACATTCCAAAAGCTGGGTAGAGTACTGCAAGACAATTTGGTAACAAAGAAAAGAATACCCGCTACGTTACATCTCTCCTTTTTTAAAGCAGCGAATGTTGAACGATTTCTTCAAAGATAAAGAAGAGATTCGTGGCGACAGAGATATGGTCCTACGGAAGGATACTAAAGATATCATGGACCGAGTGTGTGAGCAACTATGAGGTCTTACAGAGGATGCGAACAAGGAGGAGGCTTATACTTAACATCAGGAAGAGACAGCTGAAGTTTCTGGGACACATAATGAGGAAGGAGGGCCTGGAGAATCTGATACTCACGGGACGAATAGAGAGAAAGAGAGACAAGGGAGAGCAGCACGTGACATACATGAGGAAATAGAGCAGGTGGATGACAGAACGTGGTGTGAGGGAGGAAGCAGAGGGAAGGAACTTGTTGAGAGCTGAAAGGGAAAGAGGAAATAAAAAGAAACTGTGTCGTTTCACCTCTCTCTCTCTCTCTCTCTCTCCATATATATATATATATATATATATATATATATATATATATTTAAGTTATGAAAAACTTGATAATCCGTATGGGTAATCCCAAGGAGGATGAAATCATGAGAGCTCAATGTAAGTCCAGAGCTAATATTTTAATAAACCGTTTAAATAGGTCAAGGTCTGGTCACTCCTCCTCCCCCAATACTAAGTACGCTTGAGAGAGATATGAAATTAATCCCTCCCAAAACTCTACCATGTCTCTTTAACTACCCCTTTTACACTCTCTGTTAAATTACAAAAACTTACACTACCAATCAATTTTCATTTCATTTTTCGTTTCATTATTGGAAGTGCTATCTGATGATCCGGCGTCCTTTAAAAGGGCTCTGGTGAAATAAATTATTATAATGGAACCTTAAAGTGGTCTGTTTTTCTTTTATGTATATATATATATATATATATATATATATATATATATATATATATATATATCAGTCTATTCATTATCTATCTATCTATCTATCTATCTATCTATCTATCTCAGTTGGTCACACCAATGTATCTCTCTCTGTTCATATGTATTTGTATATGTATTAAGGAACAGGAAAATTTCATCAGAAACAAAGAAAAAGGCCGAAGTAATAAGGCACTGGAGACCGGACAATTTCTTCACAGATGAAGAAAACATGACACAACGGAAATTTGGTTCTACAGAAGGATAATGAGAATACCATAGACTGAACATGTGAGCAACGAGGAAATTTTAGAGAAAATGGAATGAAAAGAGTACTTATACTAGACATCAGGAGGAGACAGTTGAAATTTTTAATTTACATAATGAAGAAAGCAGGCTTAGAAAATTTGACACAAACAGGAAACACGGAGGACAAAAGAGGCCGAGGAAATCATCGCATGAGCCACCTAAAGAGCTACAGACAATGGATGGCAGAAAAGGGATTAGGAGAGGCAGAGAAATGATAAAATTTACTAAGACCTAAAAGAACAGGTAGTTGTGGAGAGCCATGATCGCCCTCTTCCTGAAGTGGCACGGCACATAGAGAAAGAAAGGTTTGTTCACATCTACCGCTGTCTGTTCATATCTGTCTATCTGTGCTGAAATAAGTAAAAAAGAACAACAATTATTTGCATAAATATTGAAATCTGATGATAAAATCATTCATTCCACTTGAAGGAATCGGTCAATATTTTTACTTTCCTCTTCACAGGTTACTACCTATTCACTGAGGCTTCTAACAATAAATTCAAAGTGGCGAGAATTCAGACCCCAAAATTGAACAGAGGCGAAAATTGCTTCACGTTTTGGTATCATATGAAAGGTCGCGACATGGGCTCATTGAATGTATATCAAGTGGAACCCACGAAAAAAATAACACTGTTCCTTCTCAGTGGTCACCAGGGGAGCAATTGGAAGCAAGCCAGATTGAACGTCTTTGCAAACGATGACACAAAAGTAAGTAACGAGTGAATAATGCGGATTTCTTTACAACTGTCTTTATTTATTTATCTATCTATCTATCTATCTATCTATCTATCTATCTATCGTTAACACTTCCTTATTATAAAAGCTCTAACAGATGACTAGATAGTAACTATGAATATTGCTGCCACATATGGTCCGGTGCCCCTGCTATTTACCTAGAGCTCCTTGAAAAGATCCAAAGAAGAATCAGCAATATTATAGGTACTGATCAGGTTGCTCGGCTTCAATCAGTTACCCGCTTCCGTAAGGTTGCCTCTCTAAATCATTTCTCGCAATTCACGCTTGTGGAATTCTCTTCATGTCTATCTCAGTATGTTCATATCTATCTATCTATCTATCTATCTATCTATCTATCTATCTATCTATCTATCTATCTATCTAAGTCTATTCAGATCTTGGTCAATCTATTCATGATGTATCGATCTATATCAATATATTCATGGAATCTATCTATCTATCTATCTATCTATCTATCTATCTATCTATCTATCTATCTATCTATCTGTCTGTCTGTCTGTATGTATGTATGTATGTATTCACTTATCTATCTCAGACAATTCATGATCTGTTTGTCTATATATCTATGTAAGTATCTATCTCAGTCTCCTCGTCATCATTTCTCCCCCCCCATCTCTCATATATATATATATATATATATATATATATATGTTATAAATTAAAGCTCTGTAAATTTACATTGAGCACTATTTTGTAAAAATAAAAATATGTATAAGAACACCGGATTATATATCTTACTGTTCTTTCTTTCTATATATATATATATATATATATATATATATATATAGCTCGATTTCCGTCTATTCATATCTATGCCAATCTATTCATGAACTGTCTCTCTCGCTCTCTCTCTCTCTCTCTATGTAGCCATACACACACACACACACACACATCTATCTATCTATCTATCTATCTATCTATCTATCTATATATATATATATATATATATATATATATATATATATATATACATATATATTATAGAAATCGGATATATATTTATTTAATTAAGGGATCCTTGAAAAGTGGATGTTTCTAAGAAACTTCCAAGTCGGGGAAAAAAGAAAAACACAAAGAATTGATCTGCACAATTGCAGTTAAGTAATTTTCTGTGTAAAATGTAACTATCAAAGTTCTATTTTTTAATATTGAGTACCATGTGACAAAAAATCGGTTTTCCTTAAATTTGGAATTATTACAGTCTTGAATTCTCATTAATAAGATCCTGGAATAAAAACTATTCTACGTCGAGAACTTTTGCTGGCTATTGATTTTATCATTTGATTACTATTATATTTTCCCCCAAATATCGAATCAATACAATTTTATTATTCATTAAAAATATTCCTATATCAAACGTATACGATTACAAAATTAAACTTATCGAAAAAATAGAACATTTCATAAAAAGATTAAGATGGAAAGTATTTTACTTTCGTAACAAAAATATTGAAAACAACCATTATAAAGCTGGATTTTCGACAATTAAATGCCCACCACAGCAAAAAGATATTATTGATTTCGAAAGTGAATTAATAAACATAGTAAATAATATTGAAACAAGACAAAATAACAATAAATTCTAAAAATAATTAATAAATCTATATTAGAATCAATGTTAAAATCAATATTAAAATCAATGTTAAAATCAATTTTAAAGTATCAATATTAAAATGTCAATATTAAAAAATCAATATTAAAATATCTATATTAAAATAGATAAATCAAATAAACTATTTATTCAAGCAGACAAATCAAGAACAATCTATAAAATGAAAGATATCAATTATAAAAATTTAATCAAAAAGAGATAAAATAAATTATACAAAACTACTAATATTGAATTAGAAAATAACGTAAAAATAAAGAGGGAAAAAAAACATAGCAACCAAACTAAAATTAGATAATAGAATTAAAAAATAATAATGAAAATAGAAGCATTCAATAAATTAAAATATCACAAAGACAATTTTTTAAACAAACCAACATGAAGAGTATTAAATCCCACAAAAAGTAATATCGGGAAAAATATGGAAACAGATTAATGAAAATACTCGATATAAATCAATGAAAAAAAACAAAAAAACAAAAAAAAAACTATTAAATGGTTTAACGATATCAAAAACAAAAACAATTGATTTGTTTAGAAAGAAAGAAAGATAAAAGTATTCAACCTCATAAAATAATGGACTATTCCATTTTGACTGCGTGGAAAGAGAGGAAAAGAGTAAGACTCTACTTAGTTTCAGTGAGAAAATTAAAGAAAGAAAGAAGAGAAGATAGAATTGAAGAGAGAGAGAGAGAGAGAGAGAGAGAGAGAGAGAGAGAGAGAGAGAGAGAGAGAGAGAGAGAATCAGATTAAGCGGATAGAAACAGATACTAGGGCCGAGAAGTCATGACGACGCGATTTATCGCAGCATTTTTCAGACGCTCTATATCAAACTACGAAAAGTCTGTAAAACAATTGCCCAAAATCCACTTACTATAAATGAAATAAGATCGTGTGTTGAATAATTTTAAAATTATTAAGAGAAATTACAGTAAGACAGGGATTTTGTTAGAAAGAAAGAAAGAAAGAAGAAAGAGAGAAAGATTTACGGCTGTTTCAGTGAAATAGAAAAATTTAAACCGACTTCTTAAATTAAGAGGGCAGAGGAGGAGAGAAGAGGCAAGAGGAGGCGAGTGGAGGAGAGAAAAATATAAGGGAAAGAGAAAGAGAAGAGGCTGAGAGAGGTCTCTCTCTCTCTCTCTTTCTATATATATATATATATATATATATATATATATATATATATATATATATATTCTGTGTTTTATGTGTTCGGGGATTCCCTTTGGGTTACTAAAACAATACTTAGTACTAAACAAACTACAATACATTTATAAATTATATAACATGCCCTTAACACACATTTTCCCTACCCAGCAACCAATAAAACTGTCAAAATGACCGTTTAATTTATTTTATATATATATATATATATATATATATATATATATATATATATATATATAAAATAAATTAAACGGCCTCTTTCAAGTTGTTTTTAAGATAGAGTCTGGGAGATTCCTGAGTGTCAGAATACTCTCCTTGGTCATTTTGACAGTTTTATTGGTTGCTGGGTAGGGAAAATGTCAATCTCTCTCTCTCTCTCTATATATATATATATATATATACACACACACACACACACACATATATACATACATAGACACACACACACACACACATATATATATATATATATATATATATATATATATATATATATATATATATATATATATCCTTACTGTAAACATATTTAGTAGATACATGTGTTTGAGAAGTTCGCCTTTTTTTTTAAAGTGTTATTGATGTCTACCGGCCTGGATGTCCGGTTCGAGAGTCTTTAATAAATGATAATCGATCAATCTGAGTATTTTTTTTTTTACTATACTCACATCATGTTCTTTATATGTTGCTTTTCAGATTGAATTTGAAAGTGTAACTGGATCGCATTTTCGAAGTGACATGGCTATCGATGACATTGTATCGTACCCGGGCACATGCTGATCGATTTTCTTGTAAATATTTGAATTAAAAAAAAAAAAAAAACCAGGAAAGAACAACACCTCGCTTGTAAATTTTTCGTATTTCAAGCGTATGCAATTTTTTTTTTTTTTATAATTGCTTACCATTATTACACATAGCGAAATCTCTGACACAAATCTATCTTTGTTTGCATTTGTACAACGATCAATTGATTCCTCATTTCCCAGAGTAAATTATATAATAGAAAATACTGGAGTAAAAATATGAAATTGCACTAACAAAAAAAGAAAAATTGCTATAGAAAATACAATTTATATCGTAAAAATAGGTAATTACCGTAGAAAAAAAATGCAATGTTATTCAGTTAAAATGTAAAAATTATAGCACTAATAAGCAATTCATGTATTATTAGTTTGCCCTGGAAATAATGTCTGATTTTAGAATCAACATTTATTTCCGAATTAATGTATTTAAACGTGTACACACGTGTGTGGTAGAACAGACACCTGAAGAAAAACACTAGGATCAGTGTGTATAGGGCTATCATCTTCGCCACTTTTCTATACGGCTCAGAGTCATGGGTCACTTACCGACACCTCCTCGAACGTTTCCAACAGCTGTCTCCGCACAATCTTTAACAACCACTGGAATGACTTCGTCATCAATATTGAAGTCTTTGAAAAGGCGAAGATCACCAGCATTGAGGCCATGCTGCTGAAGTCCCAGCTACGCTGGGCTGGACATGTTTCCAGAATGGAAAATCATTGACAGCCTAAAATGTTATTCTCCGGCGAACTCTCCACTGGCAGAGAAGTAACAAAGAAATGATTCAAAGATTGCCTGAAAAAAATCTTTTGTTGACTGTCATATCAACCATTGACAATGGTCAACCCTACCTAGAAGCATGACGCCTGGTGTCTCACCTCTAACCATGGTGTCTCTTTTGAAAATACCTGCAGGGCCGCTCTGACTGGCAAGGGCAAGCACTGCATTTGGCAGACTGTATGAACGTGTATAGTACAACAGACACCTAAAGATTGTCACTAAAATCAGTGTGTATAGAGCTATCGTTCTCACCACTCTCCTACACGGCTCAGAGTCATGGGTCACTTACCTACACCTCCTGGAACGGTTCCAACAGCGCTGCCTCCGCAAGATCCTTAACATCCACTGGAGTCACTTCATCACCAATATTGAAAAAGGATAAGATCACCAGCATTGAGGCCATGCTGCTGAATTCCCTGCTACGCTGGGCTGGACATGTTTCCAGGATAGAGAATCATCGCCTGCCTAAAATTTTATTGTACGGAGAGCTCTACACTGGCTATCGCGTCAGAGGAGCACCAAAGAAACGCTTCAAAGACTGCCTGAAAAAAATTCTTTGATGCCTCTCATATCAACCATTGTCAATGGTTAACCTTAGCTGAGAATCGTGACGCCTGGCGTCTCACCACCAATCATGTTGTCTCTTTTTTTGAAAATACCTGCAGGGCCGCTCCCAGGGGATAAGAAGTAGGGGAAGAAGTACTGCAATGCTATGCCATTGAGTCCAGGCCGCACTTTCAGCTGCAACTACTGCGACCGTTTATGCCTGTCCCGCATTGTGATGCAGTTAAATTTATTTTCTCAATTTGTTCTTGGTGGCTCTGCATCTCCGACTTGAATCATATGACTTTATTGGCGGGTGATTTGTAAGAGTAAGGTAAGAAACGAAATTCTATTTGAACTACTAGGAAAACTCGTTTTTTTTTCTTCTTTTTTTTTCTTCAGGAAAGATATTGGAATAACCCAGGACATTTACGTAGGCTAGAACGCCTGCATACGGACAGAAAATAAACTGAGAACCAGTACCCCTATTATAAATGGTCCAGAAGTCATCTCATCTTCGTCAGATAAGGAGAAATTCTTCACAACAATCTTTGCTTCGAACTCAAAGCTCGAAAAGTTTCCCGACTTATTAAAAGTATTGACTCTAAGAAGGCCGCTGATCCAGACATAATCCCAAGGGTTTGTTTAAGAATATCAATTCGGAGTTATCTTCGATGTTAGCGAAATTATTTAACCACTGCTTGAAGTAGAAATCAGGGCATTGTTTGATGCAGAACTGGGAGAGGTGGGGCCGGTGTAATATCGATGCGGGGACTGAGCAAAAAATATTTCGTCTTTCCTTGACCCATATGCACCAAGTAAACCCTCTTGTTCCAGTCGCATTTTGCCTAACTGAATGTGTATTTCATCAAATTGATAGCAGTAAGTTAGTCGACAAAGGCTACCCAACTTCCTGTCTCACTGAGCAAAATCTCAGTTATATTTTTATTACAACTCGAAAAGTTTCCCGACTTATTAAAAGTATTGACTCTAAGAATGTTATTCATAATAACGGTCGTCTTCGAGTATAGAATCAAGAGGTTAGCAGTGAATATTTCGAAGACAGTAGGAAAGCGTTGTTCAGGTTAGCAGTGGATATTTTGGTAAAAGGTAACAGAGCATAGTTCGTCCTTCTGTTTCTCTTCGCCTGACAAGCTGGACTGGACATTCGGGTAGAGTAGACAAAAATGGCCGCCTTTATACACGACGGATTGAATGTTCTACGTCTTCTGATTGGTTAACCTTCTATTGGTGGCCTATAAAGCGAGTTAAGTCATTTGAGCTAACTCACTAGTTACATATACACAAAAAACTGTAACAAAGAAGGCCGCTGATCTAGACAAAATCCCAAGGATTTGTTTAAGAATATCAATTCGGAGTTATCTTCGATGTTAGCGAAATTATTTAACCACTGCTTGAAGTAGAAATCCGGGCATTGTTTGATGCAGAACTGGGCCTGTTTGATTAACCAGTGATGGTTTATTTACCCAGCCTCCCCATCAAGTATGGATGCAACACAAAGTCTTTTGAACGCGCGGAGTGCCATAAATATACGTATGCATATGGATCAAGGAAAAACGAAATCTTTTTTTTTGCTCAGTCCCCGCGACAATCTCAGTAATATTTTTTATCACTGCTCGAAAAGTTTTACGACTTATCAAAAGTGTTGACTCTAAGAAGGTCGCTGATCTAGAGAAAATCCTAGTGGTTGTTCTTAAGAATATCATCTCGGAGTTATACTCGATCTTAGCGAAATTATTTAGCCACTGCTTGAAGAAGAAATCCTTCCCAACTCTGTGGAATGTGTCAGGTGTATGCCAGGTTTTCAACTACGTGAGCGAGCGCCCATCTCACATTTCATTACAGACACATCAGTCTCCTCAGTTTCATTAGTAACATTTTTAAAGCTATAATCAACAAGACGGTTGTTGATCACCTCAATTGGAACATCCACTTGATGGACAAACAGTACTGGTTTCGATTAGCTTGATCCACTGCTGATCTCCTAAGTCACTGAATTAGAGAGGCACTAGACACACATACATCTCAAGGACTATCGCATTAGATATTTCAAAGGCCTTTGACAAGGTGTTGCATAAAGGATCACTGCATAAGCTCTCTATCTATGCAATCATTGGAAGAGTTTTCTCAATGATAAAGTCTTTCCTAATAGGTAAGTTCTCAAAGGTAGTTGTTAACTTCTAGTCCTCCTGGGCCCTAGCGATCGATTCAGGCGTCATTACAGCTTAGTTTCTCGGCCAAACCGTCGTACCACTTTACATAAATGATAGGCCTAAGAGTATAAGCCGATCTTTTGTGAATATCTATGCTGATGATAAAACGGTATAGGGGTGCACCACCAAAACTCTACATGACTAAAGATTGGTAGCTGATCTCTCTTCTAACCAGGCTCTAACGGATCAGGGGTGGAAGAACTAGCTGATCACATTCAACGCCTCGAAAACCAGTGTCATTCCGTCATCGCTGATTGGACCCAGAACTACTACCAACCGCGATGAACAGGTGCCCGCTCAAAGAGGCCCGGTACCTTGAGTACCTATCAGGATTTAAACTCAATCTTGACCTTATGGAACCCGTAAATTCGATTCATCACTACCTGACACCTCACAAATCTTTTTCAGGTGCCATACGTGATACACGCTTAGGCGATCATGTATCTTTTGAATACATGACTGACGAGGCAGATTTTTTTTCCTACAGTAGGTTGCCATTTCTTTCTGGGGTAGACTAGTTGCTATCCAAGGTGCATCGAAAAATAGTGACTTTAAAACTTTCTCTTTGTGCTTCAATTTAGTCAAAAGACCTATAAGTATATAATATATAGTGAACTTCTATGTAAACAAAACAGTGTGCCATTTTTGACGGTGAACATCTCTATTGTAATGTACATATAACCACTCTGATGATGGCTCATGTGAGACGAAAGCTTAGATCGACGGCCAATATTATAAAGAAATATCCAAATGTTGGACAGTTTTAGTCTTTATTTTCTGTTGAAACTAAAGCAATTATACAACACTTGGAAAGGCTCATGATAAAACATAATAGACATTCGTTGTCTGCTATATTTAACAATATATGTTTGAATAATGATCTGCTGCCCCTATAATATATATATATATATATATATATATATATATATATATATATATATATGTGTGTGTGTGTGTGTGAAAAGTGTGTGTATATAAATATAAGATCGCAAACTCACATTAATCCACCCATATATATATATATATATATATATATATGAATAAAGAAATATAGTCTTAAGGTGTGCTATATTTATGGGATAAAGTGCTCAATATCAGAGATAGAACGTGTGTAAATATAAAAGTGAACATTGAAGTCAACACTTACAGGCGACAGGCTGTTTCATCCTAGATGCAATCGTCAGGTCTGACGATTGCGTCTAGCATGAAACAGCCTGTCGCCTCTAAGTGTTGACTTCAATGTTCACACACACACAAACACACACACACACACACACACATATATATATATATATATATTAAATAAGAGGCACAGAGGAGTAATGAATGGCGGCTCGGATTAAGAATTCGGAGAGCCAAGTTCGAATTCCAGTCGAATCCATTACATTCACTTACGTGCTAATACCCTTGGGAATGGTATGAATCCTCTTCTCCCCTCCAGCTATGGGTAAATAGCAGGACAGACTGGATTCTACAGCCTTAGATGGCAACTGGTCTACCACAGAAAGAAATGGCAACCAACTGCGGGGGAAAAATCTGCCTCGTCAGTCATGTATCGAAAAGGTACATGATCGCCTAAGCGTGTATCACGCATGGCACATAACTCATATGATAAATATCAACAGTCTTATTGTTATTTTGTTATGTTTTTATATTTCAAATTTCATTAACAAGCCTATTAAATCTCCACACACACACACAAACATATATATATATATATATATATATATATATATATATATATACAGAGTTCGCCCTTAAAAATGTATGCACACTCCAGGAAAGTTGTCTTTCGTAGTTTTATCAAACTGCGATAACATCGTTTACTGTAATGCGTTATTTTCTCCATTGACAGATGGCTTTACACTCATGGTTGTGCGGGCTTATCTGAATGAGAATTTGCAAGGACACTGTCTAGGACAAAGAGGTGCAGTTGAAGCCTGTCTCTGTCCTCATTCTCATGATTTAACACCTGAATAGTTTTAACTATGGAGGACCTTAAAGTGTGTTGTGTATAGTTCTTGCAAACGCATGGCGAACTGGAAACTGGATTCTTGTATATATATAAAACTACAAAATATACAAAAAAACAATACCGCATTTTTATTAAATAAGTATTTGTTATTTTAATCATTAAATCGTTTTTAAAATAGTGGGATCATTTTGTTTGGTTTGGTTTGGTTTGTTTTACGGTATATCAACCTCAATCGGTTATTTAATACCAACAGGATTTTTTATTGCTGATAATATTTTTTCTTAAAAAATGTATTGCTGGTAATATTTTTTTAAATTTGAATTTCTGGTAATATTTATTTTTTTCAAAAATGTATTGCTGGTAATATTTTTCAATTTCAAAAATGTATTGCTGGTAATATTTTTCAATTTCAAAAATGTATTGCTGGTAATAATATGTTGCTGGTAATAATGTTTTTTCTTTAAAAATTCATTCTCGGTAAGAATCTTTTGCAAAAATTTATTGCTGGTATTAAAACCTATTTTTACACTTTCATAGTGTTTTGACCCCAGTTTTGGAGGTTAAATATTTGTTTATAGCTGAGACCCTAACAGGTGCTACCACCCTGATTCAATTTGGACCTGGGAACACCAGCAATTAAGAGGTGGTTCCACACTCGTCAAAACTTCCTGATCAGAGGCCTTACTGCTGGACGTAGTTTATCGACATACCCAGTACGAGAAGTATTTTGTATGTGTAGTGAAAAGACGAATGCTGTTATAACTTATCTAAAACTTTATTCGACTTAGAATAGAGTGTCCGACTGCACTTATTTAAATACAGAATACGTATAAGGTGAGATAATCCCTACCATATTCTCTCCCGCTGGTTTATTTGTTGTCAAATTGTCGGTAAGAGTGTTACGCTTTAAGTGTTTCTACGAAGTTTTCGAACTTTACAATCCACTAGGTCTATTGCTCAGCAGCTGTGCTATGGTCAGGGTCGACGTCGAACCTGTGTGCTCTCCTGCAATGTTCCCTGTTGATTCTAAGTTGAATAAATTGTAGTGAGAAAACGAATGCAGCTATAACTTATCTGAAGCTTTATTCAACTTAAAATACAGTGTGTCCGAATGGACATTTAAACACAGAATACGTATAAGCTGAGATAATCCCTACCACATTCTCCCCCGCTGGTTTATTTGTAGGGGGTCAAAGACATTCCATCGATCTAGTCTCCTGCGGGTCCTTTGAGAACGTCGTAATGTTTCACTGTTGACAGTCGCTCTGACATTGACTCGTCTTAGTTTGTTGTGTCGGGTTTGTCTTGGCTACACGACTTTCATAATCCTTCAACTTGAAATGTTTACGTCTTCTTCGATTTGTAAGCCACACTGCGTCTGAATTTGAAATGGCGGTGTACGTTTCAGAGTTGACTCATTTTTAGGTGTATGTTAAATAATAAAACTTAATGTTTTGAAAAAAAAAGAACATTTATTGTACTAAGCTACACACCCTAGTAAAACTAACTGTACTTTGTACCCCCTTACCTGTTTGCACTTCTCCCCAAAATTTCGTTTCGATCGGTCAGTGTATGGTTATTTTTGAGGGGGTGACGAACGGACGGCCTAACAGAAGTCACACACATTTATATATAGATAGATTATGTAAACTTCAATAACAGAATAAGAGATAAAAAGCATCGACCTGTCAGGTAAAGTGGATGATGAGAATGGATTGACTTCTCTCGGCTGAGCGGAGGTGGATGGATGTCTTAAGCCAGATGCTATAACCAACATCTTGTTACGGAAGAGAAAAAGATCAAAGGTGACATTTGATATTTATTTGTAAATTTTGGGATACAATTACAAAATTTCATCAGTTTTTACAATGATGTTCAACGCCCGAGAGCCATTCAAGATAGACGGTTGTAAAATAAGAGGAACAGTTTATGTGGATATGTATGGAATATAACGATTAACCCTACATTTGAACAGGTCACGGTTGTAGTGATCAGGGAAGCATCCTCTCCGGAGTTGGTTCCACAAAATAGTGGTTCATAGGAAGAAGCTGCTCGAATGGAACTTACATCTCACCAATAGAATACGAAGGGAATGAAGGTAGTACATTACTATTTGTGTTCTATGGCGGGTCTTAGCCGTGAAGGTTAGACCTGGTGGAACCATTGAAATAGCAATAGAGCAGCGAGAGGCTTGAGGACTTTCGTCTATAAGAAAAGAGTTGTAGGGTGGCCGTGTTGGAGAACCGAAGGAAAAAGAAAAAAAAAGGATAAAAATGACCTACTGCCAGCAGAGAGAGACTTCGCATTGAATATAAAGAAAAAAAAGAAAGATGGCCGATCATAAGGCGAAGATTTAACAATGTTCCATTCTCACATATACGAGATTTTAGCTGGTAACATGCAAATTTCCGGTTGTCGAAAAGAATAAAAAAAATGCTGGAAAGGGAAATGCTTTTCGATCCTACAATCATCACATAGTCGAGTGTGGGATTTCTGCGGTGGACGAATGGTAAGAGCACAAGAGTTAAAGAAGAGAACCAAAAGAAAAGGCAATAAGATATTTATTGTTACCAAAACAAACATCAAAGAATCAACGAGAAAGACAGTGAAATTGATTCTCTTGTCGTGTCCACTAAAATATCAAATACAATATTTATATACCAATCACACTCACGAAAACACTCACATCTTAAAACACACCAATAAAATCATAGACTACAAATCAGAATTTTTGTTGCATTAGTCATCATTATTTTTAGGTAGATATCGTGCGGACGTAGAAGACATACCACGTGCTCTTTTACGGCCAATTAGGAATAAATAAAAAAATTAATTCTGGAGCCGATTTTGTTACGAAAAAGTGTATAAAAACATACGAAATCCGTTCCCAAACAGGATACACACAGCTGTCACCAAACACCACGCAACTCTCACTTATGATCTTCACGACCTCATGTTAAAAGCGACAGCGTTGACAAACTTCAGACTACGGCAACACCGCCAACAGTAAGAAACAATTTATAACTATCTCTTCTATCCTCTTTACTATGAATCACGCACACACATGTTGACTTTTCCATACAAACACACATACCACAACATTTTATTGTTTCCCACATACGTACACAAAGAGAATTTATATTTTATTTCAGAACTTTATCAACCCAAACAAAAAGACATTACTTTCCAATCTATCATCAACTGCTTGTATTCTTGCCGTTATATTAATGTTTATTTGTTGAAACTACGTTGTCTTTTCTACTGAATTTTCTTCCTTCAATGAAAATCGTGTAATTATTCTAGACGGCCAAATTACGAGCGACTCTGTAACGATATTTTGTTAATGTATCGAATCTCAACACTCCAAATTTTAACATTCAACGAAAAACCGAGTAGAAGGATTCCTACACTCTCACAAGTGAAATCAAACTACAGAAAGGCAGTGGTTCGTGGGAAAGAAACAGCTTGAGTGGAACTTACATCTCACCAGGGGGATATGAAGGTAATGAAGGTGGTTCGCTTCAATGTGCGTGGATTGGCGGATCTTAGAACTGGTGGAACTAAGGAGTGTAGTTCGTTTGAACACTTTCCATGGAAGTAGCGATGGATCAGCGAAAAGATTACGAGTCTGGTATGTGAGAAAGGGTTGTAGGGGGAGAAATAATTCATCACCCACGGAGATGCTTTTGGAATCTAGAGAGACTGGAAAGTGAATATTGGGTAAATCCTGTCCATATATAGCAGTAGTACTCCTTTTTTGGTCTGATCTGTCTCTTGTAAAGAAAAAGAATAACAAGCGAAGTCAGGTACTTACTGGAGCAGTATAGGGAGCTGACTATTTTTCCATTGTCTTTAGCAATGGATTGTATGCCATTTGATGTCTGAGTTGAGTTTAAGTCCCAATAGCCGCTCATGGCATGTGAACTCCCTGAGGGAATACTCTTTCATTGCGATTGATGAAACATTTGAGTTCTCTCTGTGATGATGATCAGTTTAGTTTATGTATCAAAGGATACATAGAAAAGTTAACGAGTTTCAACAATAATTATTTTATCTATTAAATCCTTATTCATTTGAGAGAAGAGATAGACAAAAATATATAAACAGAATTATAGAGATAGATGCGAACAGAATTAGATAAACAGAGAAGTAGATATGAACTAATTGGATAATAATTATTAAAATTCTCAGCAGAGTAGGTTGAATGGTTGAGGGAAAAAAGGAATGGTGAAAATTATGTTTTAAAATAACAAAAGGAATTTAAGAAGAGTTCCAAGGAGAATCAAGACCTGAATTAACTAACCATGATTTAGTAAAACTGAGCAAAATCAATGTTCCCCACCCTATTCACTTCCTGCCGATAAGAAGAAGACATGATGAATGTGTTATCCAAGTTTTTTTTTTTGGTACTGAGAAATTAAATTCAAAGTTTTGTTTACATTATACTATCTGTCCAAAACATGTATGGTCTTACAGAAAAGAGTGATCCAAATTCTTTTACGCAACAAGAGATTTTGTTTAATTTCCAAGCTTGTGATTTGTTTGCAGTAGATAATAAAGACATTTCATTCAACCAGTTTCTTATTATATTAATACACCTGTTTTGTAGTATTATCGTTTTTGCTTAGAGTGAAACGGTTATAAATAAAGTGTTTTCTATTATTTCTTTTTCATTCTTCACTCTTTATTTTTATTTTTCTCTTATTCTTTTCTGTTTTTGTTTATGGTTTTCAGTTGTTTTTCCCCAGTGTATAATTCCTCTTGGTCAAAACATTTGCTAGTTGGTAAGCTGACTAGACCCAGAACACTATACATATGTCCTTGTTCAATCTAAGGATAGATATATTATCCAGAGTTGCTTCTCTTTTAAGCAGTTTTCTCAAGTACACACTCGACAAAGGCTTTATAGTCTATATTGCATTTATTCATAATATAACAGAGCACTGACTCTGTTTAAACATTTAATAGCATCACATTACACGATGATGATTTGGAGGGAGTACTAATTGGATAATAATTATTAAATTCTCAGCAGAGTAAACTGAATAGTTGAGAAAAAATGAGTAAGCGAAAATTGTGTTTTAAATTATTTTGTGTTTTAATTAAATTTAAGCACAGTTCAAAGGATAATCGAAACCAGAATTAAAATAACCCAACCTATTAATTTTTCTAACGATAAGGAAATGACATAATTAATTTCTTTCGTCCTGAGAAATAAGATTCGGAGCTTTGTTTACATTATACTATCTGTCCACAACTTGTATGGTCTTACAAATTATTCTAGACAATAAATAATTTTGAATTTTGTTGATTCCCAAGCTTGGAATTTGTTTATGTTGAATATTATATTTACAGAAAGCTATCTAAGAAGGAGTGTTCATTACAGATAGTCTTGAATGGAATTAAATAGATAGTCCGACATTCACAGAATTGATAAGATAAAGAGATGGACTTCAACGGATACATACAGACAAACAAAAACGGAATTATACGGACAGATTGAAAATAATTAGATAGACGAACAGAATTAGACAGATAGACATTAATAGAATGAGATAGACAGGAAAAGGAACAAAATATGATACAACAGACAGTTAGATGTATAGATAAAAATAGTGGGCGATATATACATACATATATATATATATATATATATATATATATATATATATATATATATATACAGGGTGTCCATAAAGTTCATGTGCACTTAAAAAAATTTATAACTTTATTTGTATTTACGATAGAAATAATTTGTAAAAAGGTTTAGAAAGAAGTAAATGTATATTTTTTAAGGTTTTATTGAAATTTTATTTAAGTTTCCACGTGTCCTCCATCATTAGCAATACAAAGGGTAATGCGATTTTGCAGTTCATGAAAAACATTTGCCAAACGATTTACAGTAATGCCTGAAATTACATTAGTTATTTTAGCTATGCTTAAAACTAGATACATTAAACTTTTAAACATTTTTACAGATTATTTCTATCACAAATACAAATAAAGTTATAAATTTCTAAAGTGTCCACGAACTTTATTGACAGCCTGTATTTTTTGGAAGTGTTATCTGATCATCCAGCGTCCCTTAAAAGCGCTCTGGTGAAATAAATTATTATAATGGGACCTTAAAGTGGTCTGTTTTTCTTTAAATTATTAGCTCTGTATTTACATTGAGCTCTCAGGATTTCATCCTCTTTGGGACTACCCATACGGATTACCCAGTTTTTCATAACTAATATATATATATATATATATATATATTATTATATATATATATATAATAGCTGACCACTCGTATTCGATGTTACCCGTCTAATAGGGCGACTAGCTAATCCCTAACAGATAGAAAGATAGATAAACTTAGTGGGCCAGATAGATAGATAGATATGAACAGATTTAGAGCTACCTATGTTCATATCTTTCTATTTCAATTTGATCATATCTATCTATCTATCTATCTATCTATCTATCTATCTATTGAAAACCAGGTTCAAGAATTCGTTGGAAACGTTTTTGCATCTAAACCTAAGGAATGTTATTCAAAAGTTATCGAAGAGTTGTCTGAATAATGGATTGCAAATAAGGCTAAATGGATAACTGAATAAAATATAATTTTACGTTATTTCTTGCTGACTAAAATTGAGAAAGAAAACTACGCTAAAAATATGTGGAAGAATATTCACTACCGTAGCTATTTCTTAATGCAAAAAGTAAAGCTTACAAAACAGACAAAGAAAATATCAATGACAACAAAGGCCAGATTCATTCTATTTACCTCCAAACTCCATAATTGATGAAACGGAAAGAAATTTAACCACTCTCAATATGAAAATTGGGTAAGCAGTAGTATAAAAATGTTCTATAAAATTAAATAGACCGTGAATGTCTATTAATTCTCCCTGAGTCGAATAAATATTTTAATGCAAAGTTGTAATTATTGAAGCGACAAGCCGAAATGATGTGTTACGTTCTAAGTTAGGATTTCGGTGTGTTGAAGAGAGACTTAAAGTATAAAAAGATGTAAAAGTATAAAAAGAGGTTTAAAGTATAAAAAAAAACAAAAAAACATTGGAGAATGAAAGCGATCCTTTGACGTAATCAAATTACATAGGTTAAAACTTTAAAACGAGAATTACTATGATATTAGGTTGGTGCAAAAATAATGACGTTTTTTTGACGTTAAAAATATGCCAAAAAACGTCATTATTTTTGCACCAACCTAATACTATATATACTATTTTTGTATATGGGTATATGTGTGAATATGTATATCTGTTGATATATGAATAAGTGTATATGTGTGAATATGTATGTATTTATATAAGTGTATTTTGTCTCTGTATATATAGGTAGGTGTGTATGCTTATATTTGCGTGTATATGTATGAGTATAAATATGTATATGTATATGGATGGTTGTATGGACTTAGAATTTTTAATTTGTAATGGGTATGCACTTTTTGCGAATGGTATTATGTGTTTATTTGTACATGTGTTTATAGATGTGTGTGAGTATATGTATATATGTGTGTATATATGTATATGTGTATATACGTATATGTGTGTATATGTGTATATATATGGGTATTATGTGTATGTGTGTATGTATATGTGGATATATTTAGATGTATATGTGGGCGTATGTATGTATAGGGATTTATGCATATATGTGTATATACATATGTGTGTGTGTGTATTTGTGTATCTTTAACTGTATATATATATATATGTATGTGTGCGGATGTGTATATCTATGTATATGTAAATATGTATATATATATATAAATATATATATATATATATATATATATGTATAAGGTTGTATTTTTTGCGTATGTAGGTATATGTGTAGATGTATAAAGGAATATGGATATATATGTATATATGTGTATGTATGTGTCTTTCATGCGTGCATACATGTATGTATATGTATGTATAGATGTAGAAAATGGAGATGTATTTGGATATATTTGTATGTGTGTGAGTGTATGTGGAGATATGTATATGTATATATATATATATATATATATATATATATGCGCATGCATGTGTATGTGTGTGCATATGTGTGTATATATATTTGTTTATTATAAATATGGAAATGAGACGGTATATGTTTGTAATATAGATGGATATATGTATATATATATAGATAGCAGTAGGTATTTTTTAAAAATACGATTCAAATATATATTTCAGATACTTTTTGAACTAAACTTCTAACTTTAATAGATATACACATGGAGAATTAGGATCCCATTATTTTTGCTTTTAATTTAAAGTACCTCCATACCCTGTTAAAATATAATAAATGCATCCTGCTTAATATAATTTACAAATAGAATAAAGTAAGTTTCTCTGGATATCTTAATAATTAATAATTATTTTATTTAAATCTGCCGGGCAATTTAATTTAAAATTCTTGGAGAATTATCTAGGAACTTTTACAATTCAATGATAAATTCTAAATCTTTCGCTGAGTTCTGAATATTTTTTTCCAAATACCCTTAACTTAATACTATTTTTAAGATAAATTTATAAAAGTTTGTTAAATGGAATATGTATGCGTCAGATTCTTAGCCTGTAAGTAACACAGACAGTGTTTCTTAACTCCAGTTGACTTAACAATATTTTCATTCAACCTCTAAATCAAGATGCAACACTGTGGAGGTCATATTAAACAGGTCAACTTAAACCTTAAAGTCTACTGAGAATAAATCTTCGGGTCTTCTTCCTTCACACCCGCCACCATTACATGTTCATAGTTTTGAATCTTTTTCTCTCTCTCCCTCCCCCCTCTCTCTCAATACGATATCTGAATATCTTGAATTTAACCTGGGGTAATTTTTTACGTTCATATTTAGTTTGCAGATCTCAAAGATTGAAGGCTATTTTTATAGCTTTCATGAAATAAAAATTATTAATTATGGTATTTTAAGTGTTTGATATTCATTAATTTTTATATATATATATATATATATATATATATATATATATATATATATATATATATATATATATATATGTGTGTGTGTGTGTGTGTATTAGAGAGAGAGAGAGAGAGAGAGAGAGAGAGAAGGAAAGAGAGACAGAAAGAGAGGGAGAGAGAGTGATTGTAAAGTAACTTTATATTTTTATGTATGAGTGGCCAGCCAAGAGTTCTGACTTAACACCCAGTGTATATTTTCTTTGGGGTTGGTTAGAAGAGCACGTATACTATACCAAACCAAGACTTACATATATATATATATATATATATATATATATATATATATATATATATATATATATGCCTCAGGGACACATGTTAAGGAGCCCAATCTATCCCATTGTGCAAGATGACCGTTGCATCCCAAAGAAAGTTCATCCGTCCTCTGACAGGTTTTTAATCCTGCTATGTGCCTAGCCAGCCTCGTCGCCAGAAGATCCTCATGGAACTGGTTTAGTCACCAATTACCTAACCAGCTGGTAGTATTGGATTACAAGTAATAATGGCATTCTAAATTTCCAGGAACCATTTCTATAAAAGCAGGTAACCACTAAGAACCTATTCTGCTTATTTTCTTTTCAAACTGAGAATGAAAACAAATCACTTTATATTGTATCAAAAAGAATTAAACCATTTTGATAGTTTAATAGAAAACATTTATCTATTAAGATATTTCCAGATTAAAATTCTGTTCCCATCATATTTCTGTTCAGAAGTATGATGCTTTTTGACTCTAATGCCATCAGCTGTTTCATGGTTTCTAAGCTATATTCGAATTGACTCAATGTAGACCCAAAGAATAAATTAAAGTTGATGACCAAAACCCCCCTTTCAGCCTCCGTAAATCTTAAAGCAATGGTATTAATAATATTTTAGGTAGCATATATCGGCTATTAATATATGAAATTATTATCGGATAAACGAAGAACCAGACCACTAAGCTGTTATAATTTTAAGAATCGATCAACAGGAACCGATTCTAACCGGTAGGATGCCATCACTGCTTGTAAGCCTTAATAACATTTGTCATTTTGCCATCTCCCCCATACTTTACTCCGCTTTCCATTCACTCGAGCACGTCAGGTAGGTTGTGTGTTGCTCTCCTCTGTTCCTCTTTACTTCATTCTGTCGTGTTGGTATTAAATTTTCCAAACACTCCTTCTTATCATGTGTCCAAGAAACCTTAACTGCCTCTTCCTGATGTTAAGTATGTATCATTTTTGTTGTCATTGCCTCTCAAGCTTCGTCGTTTCTCACGTGTTCGGTCTGTGATATTCTCAGCATCCTTCTGTAGAACCACATTTATCTTGCTTCAAGTCTCTTCATCTGAGAAGAGATTGTCTCGCATTCACTACCATATAGGAGAACTGATAATACTTCAGTAAACTTTTCTTTCTTTCTCTTGCTTCAAGTCTCTTCTTCATCTTTGAGGAGATTGTCTCGTATTCGCTGCCATATACGAGGACTGATATTACATAACAGTTCATTACCCTTTTTCTTGTTTCTATCAATATTTTCCTGTTTCTTAATACTTTGCTACGTCTTTGGAAGGCATGTTTCGCTATCCCAAAAGCGCCTTCAGTTTTCCCTAATTGAATAAAATGTAATTGTACTTTTTTAAAAATTTTTGGAAGACTATAATTGATAAACCAAAACGGAAATGATTTATGACTCAACCTAATACATAAGACAATGCTGCTACACTTGTTATTAAAGTACGTGATTAACAATGCAAAATCTGTTTTATTTATATCGAGTTATGGTTAGTGGGGCGACATTTTAAGAAAAAGGCGTGGACACTTTTGTTCGGTGACATCTATTAAGGTAATCTATGAAAGAATGTAGAATAATTATCAGACAGTTAATAAGATGGGATAACAATCAGAGGGAAGACTACGCCTATATATATATATATATATATATATATATATATATATATATATATAACTTGATATTAAACTTGGAAAAATGTGTATTACCAGACAGCTGTTGAAAAGCACAGTCAAAAGTAAAAAGTAGAATGTTAAAAAAAATACTAGTGTACTTATTGCTCCTAAATTTTCAGACAGAATTATTAATCACTTTGGGAAATAAGTTTTCAAGGTCGGATATATTTCTACAGCCCAATATATATATATATATATATATATATATATATATATATATATATATATATGTAATAGACTCTCCCGTCGGTTTCGACGTATGAGTATCATACAACTTAATTGATTCAGTTAAGAAATATTGTGCGATAATCTTAAGTGGCACTTAAGACATGC
>OZ010615.1:25131396-25166396 GCA_963932145.1 Acanthosepion lycidas | reverse complement strand
ATTAAAATTAATTAAAAGATTAATTAATTAATTTAAAACTAATTAAAAGAGAAAATGATTCACTAAGATTCACACACACACACACACGCACACAGAGAGAGAGAGAGAGAGAGAGAGAGAGAGAGCGAGAGAGAGAGAGAGAGACATTTTGTAATATATAATATTAATGGATAATTAGTAGAAATAATTCCAAGGAGGACATTAATTCAAAGAGAGCTCCATGTAAGTAACAGCGCAATTTAATAATAAGTACAGACAATCTTTAAAAATCCATTCGGTTATAATTTCTATAATTTTTATAATCATATATAGCTCACCCTATAGGCTCATGTTTAGTTCTTCCTTTTTAGTTTCTTTTCTTCACCTTCATCTCTCACTCTCCCCTTCTCGCTCTCCTCCTCTCTCTATCCTTCCGTCTTCTCCCACCATTTTTTTAAAAGCTTATATTGATTTTTTCACTCTTCTTTCTTCCTCTTTTAATATTAATTTTTTTCCTTTTTTCTTTTCTTTTTTCCTCTACCTTTTCCTTTCGTTTGGATAAATTGACTTCATTTATTTAAAAAAAAAAACTTCGCTCTGAAGAGATGAATATTTGTATATTCATGAAATAAATTATAACCGAATGGATTTTTAAGGATCGTCTGTGCTCATTATATATATATATATATATATATATATATATATATATATATATATATATATATATATATGTGTGTGTCTAAATACACTGATGAGCTGTGATACAGCGAAACAGTCTGTCTGTGGATGACAATATATATATATATATATGTATACACATACACACACACACACTTATATATTAATGTTTTATTAATTCGACAAAATTTAATCACTTAAAACGTAATATTATGAGGATACACGCATTTTTGTAGACGCTCCGTTTGTTTATTAAACAATATCTTTATATTCGTCTATCGGCCTGAATGTTCGAGAAATCTTATTAAAAGAAAAATTTCATCACGTCATAGATCTCACAATTATTTCTTTTCATATCATCACAGTTTCGTATCCAAATGGAAAGAAAGAGAATTTTAGAATGTATTTTTCATTAATCCGATAGATTTTTATTACTTTGTTATTTTAATGGATACTCCTATTTGAGTAGACGTTCTGTTTGACTTTTAAACGTTACATTTATTTATTTTCATCTACCGGGATGAATATTGCATAAATTTTATGAAAGAACTTGCAGCCCCTAGGACATTACCTTGTCAGTCGTTTTTAACGAAACTTGTATAAAAGAAGGGGTTTCTGTCCAAATACACATTTATTAAATTACTTGACCGGGCAACCAACAAGGAAAGTAACCGCAGTACATTGTTGGTCGCTTTTAACAGAATTTGCATAAAAGAGGGATTGCTGTCTAAGTGCAAATCTATCTCTATATCTATATATATATATAATGAGGTCAACACCAAACTTCGACAGTCTTTTTCATGCTTGAAAGCAATCTTCAGGCCTGGAGATTGTGTTCCACTGTACGGTGTTGACATTAGTGTACACTTTTATAATTAAAGACACTGTATCTCTGATATTGAGCACCTTTTACTCATAATTATAGCTTACCACAAAACACACACACACATACACACACATATATATATCCTCTTTGAAATTATCCACACAGATTACCAAACCTTTCATTACCTTACTATATATATATATATATATATATATATATATATATATATATATATGTGTGTGTGTGTGTGTGTGTGTGTGTAATTTAAAGAGGAGAGAGAAGCAGCAAGTGTTTTTGGTTATAATGTGGGTTTTTAAATATATATTATACATTATTTTCCATAAAATAAACTATAATATATATTATATTATTATATATATATATATGACATATAAGCAAAAATATGCAAAAGTAAGTGTTGTGGATTCCGTGATGAAATCCGGTCTCCAATGAATGACAAACGCAGTAATGAAATATAACAAATAAATGTATTTATACAATAATACAATTGGTAAGACGGTTAGTAAATCCAGAAACGCGGTTAGTAGCTATAATAATAATATATATATATAGCCTAGCGAATACCAACTCACTCCTCCTTGGTTTTCCTTCTCCTAGATCGGTTTTCAAGACCAGTCTCTCTTGCTATTTACCCATAGCTAGAGAATGTTATAGATTTACATCTTTCCCAATGGTATTAGCACGTAACTAATGAACTTGACTGGAATTCGAAGTTTTCCATCCTCCAATGTAGCCACCGCTGTAGTAGTGGTTTTATATGCGAATGCAGGTTGGTATAGATGAAATAAAATTCCGATAACCAAAACCACTATTTCAAAAAAAATGCTCAATACAAAGTAGGGCGAATAATATTTAAGAATTATAACATAGGCATGTTATAAAATATAATTTTTAAATAAATATTATATATATATACACACATATACGCACATATACGTTAGAACATGCTTATATCACAATTTAAAAAAAATATTGCATATATATATATATATATATATATATATATATATGCTCATATACATGTATATGTACACTCTCATATATACCCGTTCACACACATATGCACATGTGTATACCTACATATAACATAAACATGTTTTAAAATATAATTTTTAAATAAATATTATATATATATATATATATATATATATATATATATATATATATCCGATGCGATGAGAACGAAAGTAATATATAAACTCCAACTTTCACAGCATTCATCCAAAAGAGGGCTCGATACCGATAGTAGAGCGATAATTATTTGTTTATAATAATTTTATCATATAGACAAAAATATTTTACTCACTACAAAGATGAAACTTCGTTTCAGTGCATTTCAACTGCACTTCGACGGGTAGGAATCAAAATTGGTTATGAACAATTCTGCTTGTAGGCAAGTAGGATTGTTCATTATGATTTTCGAAGTCTAGGTTATTAACTGTAACTTCAATATCTTTTCCAATGATTTGAAAAATAGGCTGTTCGTCACTCATATGAATCACCATCTATTCCCGCATGCGTACGTTAGACAGAAAATGGCGAAATAATATAGTTAGGACGATTTCAACCGGGTAGACATTAGTGGTTGCCTTCGATATAGGCCGAAAAACGCGTGAAAACCAGAAGAGATTCAAAGCTCTGGTGCTTGTCCGAACGTCACACTCCCGGATCCTTTTCTGTGCCATGGTTTCAACGGGGGGGGGGGGCAGGAAAAGTAGCTGGGTGAACTTTTAACATCTGTTCTCTCTCGCTTCCTTCAAGGAACGATACATCTTGAAATGAAAAGAAAGCCGGTAAAATCTGTCTATCGCTGATTGAACCTGTTGATGCAGTAATCCTTACTACGGAACTGCCGATCGACTAATAGAACCCAAAAACTAAACGCAACTCAACACATTTTTTTGTTATCCCCTCAGCTTGGGTTTCCAATACACACAAGTATCAAGAACAGCGTTACCAGTAAATATAGGTTCATCAATGTGTTGTATTATCAAGAAACAACGTTAACTTTAACTATAGGTTGATTAATGTGTTGTATTATCAAGAACAGTGTTAACTTTAGCTATAGGTTGATTAATGTGTTGTATTATCAAAAACAACGTTAACTTTAGGTTGATTAATGTGTTGTATTATCAAGAACAGTGTTAACTTTAGTTATAGGTTGATTAATGTGTTGTATTATCAAAAACAACGTTAACTTTAGGTTGATTAATGTGTTGTATTATCAAGAACTGTGTTAACTTTAGCTATAGGTTGATTAATGTGTTGTATTATCAAAAACAACGTTAACTTTAGGTTGATTAATGTGTTGTATTATCAAGAATAACTTTAGCTATAGGTTCATCAGTGTGTTGTATTATCAAATTTACCGGACCAACACGTTTCACATAATTATAATTCGATTATTCACCAACTTAAACACAACTTATATCTTTAAAGCATTTGGACTGTTAGAAAATTATTTCTTGCATAAAAAGACTTACATACATTTCTTAAGAAGTTTTTTTTTAATCGATATCACGCCATGCACGGCAGTAAAGTCAGTAAGAGACAAGGAGTTACAGGGTGTGAAAGAATTAGTAACCGAATCATTAATAATAAGCTGGAAATTGAAGGACTAATCAGGAGGACAGAAGATGGCGATTGAGATCACATTTAAATTTTTGCAGATTAAAGTTTGCTGGAAAACATGGAGCCGTGAGGAAGTTCCACAAATGAGAAAAAAAAAACTGTTAGCATAGAACTTACAGTTACATCTATCAAGCTTAACTGTAAATTAATGAGATCTCGACGCCAGTCTAGTACTGGGCTTAAATCCCAAAAGTCTAGATACCATAGCGATTATCTCATCCGAATAATTACCATAAAAGTTTTTTTTATGGAAAAGACACAGAGAGGCAACCTTACGGCGGTTGGAAAGTGACTGAAGCTGAGCTGCCAGATCAGTACCAATAATATTGCAGATTCTTCTTTGGATCTTATCAAAGAGGTCAAGGTAAATAGCAGCGGCATCAGACCATATGTGGCAGCAATATTCGTAGCTTCGATCAAGTTTTTATATTAATGAAATGTTAACGATAGATAGATCTGAACAGTAGGATGTTAGATCTGAAGTGTTAACAATAGATAGGAACATATTGAAATAGATAGATTTGATCAAAATCAAATAGATAAATTTGAGCAGAATGAGACAGATAGATATCAACATGCTGGGATAGATATAAAGAGAATTTCACAAGCGTGAATTGTAAGAAATGAAATAAAGAGTCAACCTTATGGCAGTGGGTAAGTGACTGAATCCGAGGTGCCTGATCAGGACCTATAATATTGCTGATTTTTCTTTGGATCTTATCAAGGAGCTCTAGGTAAATAGCAGGGGCACCTGACCATATGTGGCAACAATATTTTAAGTATGGACGAATGGTAGTTCTACAAATGTGAAGTGCGTGAGAAGAACGTGTTAGCATAGAATTTACAGCTACATCTAGCCAGCTCAACTGGAAATTGGTGAGTCCTCAACGCCAGTGTAGTGCTCCGCTTAATTTCATCAAGTCTAGGTACCATATCGAATAGATCATCGAAACAATTACTATGAAATTATTTATAAAAAAGACACTGAGAGGCAACCTTACGGCAGTGGGAAAGTGACTGGAGCTGAGCTGCCAGATCAGGACCAATAATATTGCAGATTCTTCTTTGGATCTTATCATGGATCTCTAGATATCTAAATCTTAAACTCATTGACGCTAATTCTTGTCCTACGCCAGTCTTCTTTTTTCCTACTAGACCTCACACTATTAGCGCATTTAACAGCTCCGTCATAATAGTCGCTCTCTCACATACGTGCCGTCGCTTCCTTGTGTCTTTTCTACAAATACTTTCACGGTAACTGCTGCGACGAGCTATTTTAGCTAGTTCCCAAACTGCATGAATGTAAACTTGATACTAGGTTGGCATCTCAGTCCCACCCTTTAACTGTCGAAACTGTTAAATGTAGCCGTCTCTTCTACTCCAATAGTTTCATGACTCGCACTTCCCGACAGTGGAACTCCCTTCCTGTTATTTACTTTCCTGATAGCTATAATCTCTAACTATTCAAATTCAATGTCAATTGAAATCTCCACCAGGTGCCTTGATCTTTTCCCCGTCCTTCATCCTTTCCTCTATCACGCCTCATACTCTTGTTCCCACTCTCTGTAACCCATTGTGTTCTAGTAGCACTCCCGTCTTGCTTGGGGTGAAATGCTTATATATATATATATATATATATATATATATATATATATATATATATATATATATATAATGTCAATATCCAATATAGGTAAAAATTTTCCTTAATTTAATTCACAAACATTTCAGCCATATATCATTGATCAACAAAATCTTGAACAAGAACAACATTAAGATTATCACCAAAAGCCTCGACCAGTATATAGTACAACACGATAATATAACATTAAACAAATATTTAAACAACTTCAATAGCAATATTAATACAGACAAAAAGTGTAATTGTCGAAAAAACAGTACCTGTCCGCTAAATCATAAAGACACAGAGAGGCAACCTTACAGCAGTATGAAAGTGTCTGGAGCTACCATATCAGGACCGATAATATTGTTGATTCTTCTTTCGTTTTTATCAAGGAGCTCAAGGTATTATAGCAGAGGCACCGGACCATATGAAGCAGCAATATTTTAAGCATGGACAAATGGTAGATTTATAAATAAATATCTATGACAGATTCTGGAGAGAAAGATTGTCTACCAAGATACTTTCTTGGCAGCTAACCTAGCAATGGATTCAATATAGTCTTTCCACTTCATAAATACATGATTTTACTGCATCTCACATCAGATACATGTGAAGCGAAATAACCCTATCAGATTTAGAATTTGATATGGATGTCACCCAAGTCATTTAAAAATATCTATCACCTATATACATGATTTTTCTCAGATCAATGGTTAGAAATAGATCTTTAGGTGAATTAATCCCCTTGGCCATAGAGAAAGACACATTACATCAGCGAAATAACCCTATCAGATTTAGAATTTGATATGGATGTCACCCAAGTCATTTAAAAATATCTATCACCTATATACATGATTTTTCTCAGATCAATGGTTAGAAATAGATCTTTAGGTGAATTAATCCCCTTGGCCATAGAGAAAGACACATTACATCAGCGAAATAACCCTATCAGATTTAGAATTTGATATGGATGTCACCCAAGTCATTTAAAAATATCTATCACCTATATACATGATTTTTCTCAGATCAATGGTTAGAAATAGATCTTTAGGTGAATTAATCCCCTTGGCCATAGAGAAAGACACATTACATCAGCGAAATAACCCTATCAGATTTAGAATTTGATATGGATGTCACCCAAGTCATTTAAAAATATCTATCACCTATATAAATGATTTTTCTCAGATCAATGGTTAGAAATAGATCTTTAGGTGAATTAATCCCCTTGGCCATAGAGAAAGACACATTACATCAGTTTCTATAGACTGGCGCTATAGAAACAGAATTACAAAATAGTGTTGCATGCTGACATCAGTGAATGATCTCAGCTCGGTTTTTCCTCTTGGCCGGTGATTTACCAATCGTCGTGATTCAGCTACGAAAAACTCCAAACACAGAGAATGCTGACTTAACTATATTTACTAAGTCATTTAAATATCTATATTATCTAAATATCCAGTGGAGGTCGCACCCCACTTATTGGGGGAGCTGTTTCGGACACGAAAGAGAACACGCCTACATCGCTTGACGGGTAAAAGTCAACTCGCTGAAACCTTTTCTCCTATCTCTCTTTCTCACGCTAGCTCAGCCAATCAATTTAAATAAACACTGAAATTAATAAGACGCGGCCTAAACTGAGAAGGCACTAGACCAGATGTGGCGGCAATATTCTAAGCATGGACGAATGGTAGACTTATAGATATATATAGATTCCGGAGAGAAAAATTGTCTCGCCTGGCACAATGAACTCACTTTCTTAGCAGATGACCTATATATATATATATATATATATATATATATATATATATATGTGTGTGTGTGTATGTGTGTGTGTGGTTTAAATCCTGGCTTGACGCAAACTGTTGTCTAATCACACTGATGAGCTGTGATACAGTGAAACAAGCCTGTATGTGGACTACCATATTAATAAAAAGCTCTCGTCTATTCGATCGAACACTACCGAGAAAAAATTATTCCAAAAGAGTGGCCGTCACCGCTATTAACGCACCGCTCTTCATTAATGAATTGAGCACTGTTGGCTGCTGGCGTTTGTTTACAGCCGTAAGCAAAACATTAGAATTTCACATTTTCTCGAATAGCTTACGGGTAGGATCTCTGACTGATGCCAAATCGGTTTCGATCCTGCCTTGAAGCAACCGGTTGTCTAGCCACACTGATGAGCTGTGATACAGCTAAACAGGCCTGTATGTTGATGACCATATATATAATTTAGTTCTTGAAAATATATTTCCATTGAGCTCTGTTGAATGACAAGCGAATTCTACAAACAACAGCCACCTGCGTTAATATGAAGCTCTTCAGTAAAATGAATGGAGCATTTGTTTACATTGCTAGATTTAGCTGCCTCTTTCCGTCGAATGAAGATAGCTCAGTGGTAGAAATTCTGACTGATACCAAATCGGTTGGGTTTCAATCCTGGCTTGAGGCATTCGGTTGTCTAGTCGCACTGAAGAGCTGTGATACAGCAAAACAGTACTGTCTGCGAATGACACACACACACACACACACACACATATATATATATATATATATATATATATATATATTATAAAGAAGTAGTCATATGAAGAATAAATCAGTAAAGAAATTAATGTAATTAATGGCGAATTCACTTCGCTAACAAATTTAATAAAGCATTAACCTACTAACTACTCGTTGAATGACGCCATATTTGTTTTAAAAAATTGTAAAATGGATTTAGTGTACAGTCCATTTTCAAGTACTTTTGATAAATTCTTTTATCATCTCCAGGAATGGTTATTATTTTTCATTGTCCTTTTGATAAACATTCTATTGATTTCAAGTTGTTTTCCATATTTAAAAACGTCAAGTGGAGTCAGTTAGTTTTCATGTTGCTCAATTATACACTTATTTTTAATTTCTATAGACATTATTGCCAGTAAATACTAAAACACTTTGAAAAACAAATAGTATAATGTTGTTGGGCGAGTTGACACTCAACCAAGAAAGTATATTATGCTTTTTAAACAACAATGTAATGCCCAAATTTTTTAAGTAGAATTTTTTTGAAATCTTGTTCTAGTACTTATGCCACAACTCGTAGTTCTATTATCTGGTACTTTGTATGTGATTCTGTCGCGCCAGTCTACAATATTCGAAGAAAGATGGTACTCACTAAGGCTTATGCTCTTCATTCCCTCAAAGCCATACTTATTCCAGATGTGACAAACTAACTTGTTTTGTACAGGGTCTAGCCTATTTTGTAAAGTCTGTTCAGCTTCCTCGTGTTTTTTTTCTCTAATCAATTCAACCCAAGCAAGGCGATAACGCCACTAAGACGTAAGGTGTAAGTGAAACAGAAAAAAGACTTGAGAATGAACCAAGTTATAAATTCCCTGGCTGGTAGATAGAATTCAGTTCTTTGTGTGTGATTGTTTAGCGCCAGTCTATAATGTTTGATGAAGGATGGTACTAGCTGAGGCGTATGCTCTCCACTTTCTCGAAGACATTTTTAACATTCTACTGATTCCATGTTGTTTTCCATCTTTAAAAATCTCAAATGGAGTCGATCCATTTTCATGTTGCTCAATTATATTATCACTTTTAATTTCTATAGACACTGTTGCCAGCCAGTAAATACTAAAACACTTTGAAAAACAAATAGTATACGTTATTGGATAAGTATCAAACGATAAACAATAATGTAACGACCCAAAATTTAGAAGTAGAATTCATTTGAAATTTTGTTGCTGTATTTATGCCAAACTCTGTAGTTTTGTTATTTGGTACATTTTTTTTGTCCAAATTGTGTAACAGCAAAATTGTCTAATTATTAGATTAAGTTTGAACCGCTGTATCTTAGAAATGATTAAAGGTATCTTACTGGACTTCTCCGAGGTTTTTATAACACTATTGGGCTATACTTTGAGCAATAAGATTGTATAATTACTCTCCAAGCTTAACAGAAGAATCGTGATGAAATCGATCATAAATGTAAATGACATGTTCATCAATAATTAATCATAGCTCAGGTTCGAAAACGCATGAAGGATTGAATATATATATATATATATATATATATATATATATATATATATATATATATATATATAAGGCTTAAATACTAATATTCCATGGTTATAATACATTGGAATCATAATCACGATTCAAATCATCAGACCTACAAATTCAAATTCAAAAAAAAAAAAAAGAAAAAAAAGAAGCTTTTTGAATTTGCAGGTCTGATGATTTGAATCGTGATTACGATTCCAATGTAATAAATTATAACCATAGAATATTAGTGTTTGACCCTTTTATATTATATTCTTACTCTGTCCTAGACATTGAGTTCAACCTGGATTCTATCCTCTTAGGAAATTAATTCCAGGATCCAACTTCTTCAAGATGATCTTCGCTCTCTCTAACCTTCTAAATTTATGTCGTAGTGTAACAAATTGCTTCACAGGTTTCACATACGATCTCATTTTCAAGTCTTTTTTCACTGTTCTTTGGACTGTCGTAGCTGAAACTCCTCTCTCACGTGGCAAACGTCTTATGAATTGATCTTTTCTAATTCATCTATTTACCTCTAGGTTGAAATGATGATCCCTCTTGCTGCTGTGACCTCTTGATTCAGTTTTCCGTTCTGCTGTTCCCTCTTTTTAAAACTTATTCACCATTCACTTGATAGGTCTTGAATGGACTTTGAAGTTGAAAGCCAGAGTATGAATGTTGGTACCATTACTGAAGGCCTGGGAGTTTTTTTTCCCACACAAAACGATTTTAACCTGTTCTCTTTCTATCTGAATAACTCATAGGCCTTTTCAGTGATTCTAACAACAAATAGTATTAAGTATGGCTAAACGTCTTATCTGAAAACCAGGAAAAAAATAAAATTAATTAGTTTAGTGTTTTTCTTTAGATATTAAACATTTTGTGGTATGGATAATTATGCTGTAATACGATTTGGACAATTTTGCTGGTATACCCGTTATATGTCGCAGCCTACATATTTTGTGGTATGTATTCTGTATACGTTGATAAGCGTAACAAGGCCACCTACGCAGTATACAGGAAGCTATTCAAAAGAGTCTTCGGCAATCCTGGGCTAACATAAACCACCCAGCTCTTGGTCTATCGAGCTGTTGTAATCTCGACTCTCCGTGCAAAGATCGAGAGATTAGGAACTATCATGATTAGGCACCAACGACACCTTTTACCCGAATACCAGACATCCTCCTACCCAAATAAATCCTCTTCTCGGAGCAAGAGACCACGTCATCGATTCAAGGATCAACCCCAAGACACCTTGCTGAGGACAGAAATTGATCCTGTGAACTGGGAGACGGAAGCCGCAGAAAGAACCAATTGAAGACTAATCCACGAAAAAAAATCGTCTTTCGAAAATACAAGGATGTAAATAGAAGCAACGAAGAGAGCCCAAAGAAAAAGACAAAGCTCTCCCTCCTCTGAAACCTCCTAACTTACCATATTGTGGCTGCGGACGTCTTTTCATATATAACATGGAACTCATTTCACACAGAAGGAAATGTTGAACGATAAAAACATTAATCCTTTGAAATAGCGGTATGGATTCAGGGAAGGTACCAGGCTAAGCACAATCCGAAACTCGGTGGGTAGGAGGCCAAGGCATCGTTCTGGGAGCGAGAACAAGTCGTCAGCACGATACAAGCTGTCATCATGAACCTGCCTATGAAGCCCGACTTTGCCGCAGTGGATAGTCTCAGCGGAAGTGTGAGTGCCATGGAGTGGCGACCCATAGACAAACTCGAACAATTCGCGGCCAAGGTTTCACGCTCAAAGACTTATTCTTCTCACGTCTAAAGAACCAACTGGAGAAGTGTAGTCCACGAAAAAACAACATCCTTCGGAAAGATGAATAGAAGAAGCAAAAAGAAAGCCAAAAGAAAAGCTAGAGCTCTCTATCCCCTGAAACAACCTACCCTATCATTTGGTAGCTGTGGACATCTTTTCAGATCCAACATAGAAGGAAATGTTGAACGGTAAAAGTATTAATCCTTTGAAATAGCGGTATAGATTCAGAGAAGATACCAGGCTAAGTACGATTCGACACTCGGTGGGTAGGAGGTCAAGGCGAAGTTCCGCGTAAGGGAACAAGTTGGCAGCCCATTGCAAGCTGTATGAACCTGCATACCAAGCCAGTGTTTGCCGCAGCGGATGGAGTCAGCTGAAATGTGAGAGCCATGGAGTAGTGACCCATAGACAAACAATTCGCGGCCCAGGTTTCACGCTCAAAGACTTTTTTCTTCTCACGTCTAAAGAACCAATTGAAGACGTGCAGTCCACGAAAAAACAATATCTTTCGAAAGGACCGTAAGACAAATAGATAAGACGAAGAGAGACCAAAGAAAAGCTAGAGTTCTCCATCCCGTGAAACCTCCTACACTACCATGTGGTGTAGCTGTGGACGTCTTTTCAGATCCATAGGACTCATTTAACACAGAACACGCCGACGAACACAGCAATAAGCGGCAAAGATGTCTTCCGACGACGACGATACGGTATACACATTATTCGTATAGAGCAGTTCAGTGTAACGCATGGGCTGAAGAGGTTTCCAGAATAAGAAGGATTTTGCAATCTTTCGGTCAATCATGAGATAAGCAGTGATGTCTAGATGTTAAGCGTTTAGAGGTTTAGATGTTGCGCGTTTAGATGTTCTGTGTTTAGAGGTTTAGATGTTACGTGTTTATGGCTGATACTAACGTCTCTGAGAGCGACTCGTTGCGCCTTCATGCGTCAAGAATGAGATGGGAAGCGTGTTCGTAATTTAGTTCGGGCTGAAAGAGGTGCTGAAACATTAACTGTCAGAAAATTTGATGCTCTACATGTTAATTAGAGATCTACATGTTAATTAGAGATCTACATGTTCAAACAACAAAACAAAAAAGTTGGGTTTAGTGATTGTAAAAGTTGTGTATATGTATTTGTCCCTCAACGGCCAAATTCTCTATCCAGTTAAAGAACTGGATTTCAAAAGCTAATTTCTAAAGTAGATCTTTTATATACCATATCTCTTTCAGAGCCTAGTCGATCATGGATCCCTCTATGAGTATAAACGAAAGGAAAACTTTTCTTTACCAAATCGTTTCGTCCTTTAAGGGAGTTTATCATGGTATTAGGTTGGTGCAAAAATAATGACGTAATAATGTCGTTTTTTGACGTATTTTTTAACGGCAAAAACGACATTATTACGTCATTATTTTTGCACCAACCTAATAAATCTAATTATCGTTAATTTTTCAAATGTTTAAATTTAATAAAGTTAAAAAATATTCTTAAGATTTTGAAAATCAAGGTACGCTATGGGGGACGATAAGTGATGCAATTTAATGCCTAATAAACGAAAGTGAGTAAATGTTGCTACTGATTTTTTAATTTTCTTATATATATATATATATATATATATATATATATATGTATATATATATACCCAAAGAAATGAGTACGAAAATAATATATAAATTCTAACGTTCACAGCATTAATTCAAAAGAGGGCTCAATACCGATAGTAGAGCAATAATTATTTATTATAATTTTTTCATATAGACAAAAAACAATTTACTCACAACAAAAATGCATTTAAAGTAAGTGACATTTCACATGCGGCTTGCTTACAAACCAAATTGTTCATAACCATTTTGTTTCTCACCAGTCGAGATGTAAGTAAATGAACCGAAACGAAGTTGCATCTTTGTAGTGCGTAAATTGGTTTTGTCTATGTGTAAAAATTATAATAAACTATATATATATATATATATATATATATATATATATATATATATATATATATATATATATGTCTATTTAGGCACCAAATACAGTGTAACAATGAAAATCACTTTTATTTCCCAAGAACTTTCTATTTCTTCCTGAGATCATCATCAGGGGTGCAACTGCTAAAGCAAAAAATATGTGTAGCTATCCATTACTGAATTTTTCTTTTGCGTTTATATGTAACGGCTGACAATTATGCTTTAACCTTCATTAGAACGTGAAAAAATTATCCACTATGGAATTTTTTCTTTTTTGTTGGAATTTCATGGTCAAATGTGCATTAAAGCGTATAACTGTTCTTTTTATAGGCATTTTAGAACAGTATTACAGTATTCGTAGCTGATTCTATTCAGTGTCTGCTTCAATTTTTTAATGTAGATTGCTTCGAGGATCTGTAGTTTTAATTTGTTATATTCTTGGTGTAGGGTAGTTATGTTGTCAATTAGTATTTTTCTATATTTTGAATGTGAGCCAGAATGTTGGTGTAAATGTCTCGCAATGGACGAATGGCCAGATATTTGTAGAGTAAGACGTCTTGATAATGTAGTTGTCGTATATCCAACATACTATTTGTTTTTTGTTTTTTTCTGTCGGAGATACATTCTCCCAAGGGACATTTGAATTGATATATAATGTTGGCTTTGCGTAATACATCATTTGGTGGGGAGGAGTTATTACGAATAATTAAATTGGTTGTATTGTATTTTGCATAATATATGAGTAATTTTATTTTTTTATTAGGGTAAATGGAAGATATATTTGCACGAAAGAGGTTTTTTAATGATTTTCTCATCCTGTTTGTTATTAGCTTGCATCTAGTTACAATATAAGAGTGATATATTTAGGGTACTTTGAGGAAGTACCATGTTTTATTTGACGTGTGTTGAGGTTTTTGATAAATCGTCTTATTTGTTCATCTACAATGTGGTTTGGGAAGTCATTATTAATGAGAGTCTGCTTAATATTTTTAGTTCTGTGTAGAAAATCTTTTTTGTGGAGGAATTAATTTGTGCTCGGTTTAATTAAATTATGTATAAGTGTTATTTTGTAGTAATTAGGACATTCACTCTTAAAGTTGAGAGTGCAAGAGTTTTTGCTGGTTGGGTTTTATATGAGGAGTTAGTAAATGCGTTATTATTTGTGTCAAGGAAAGAGATTTTGTTATCTTTGTTACGTCTGTATGTGAAGTTGAGGACAGAGTTTTTTTTTAAAGTGTTTTTTTTTTTAGTTCCATTAATTCTTCTTTGATTTTAATTAAAATAAGGATATCACCTACATATCTTAGGTAGTGGAGGGTTTCTTGGTAGTGTTAAATATATTATTTTCTAGGTTGGCCATGTAGAAGTTGCTGAAGGTTGGACCCAGAACTGAACCAAGAGAAACGCCATCACGTTGCACATATACATTATTTCTGTGATTATAGAATGGGACTTCAGTCGTACAGGTTAAGAGTAATTTTCTTATTATTTTAGGTTTAATTTTTGATGGAAGCAGAGATGAATTATATATATATATATATATATATATATATATATATATATATATATTAAATAATAATGGCAATGGTTTCTCTAACTGGAACGTTAGTGAATAGATTCAACGTTATATGATGCTATGGCTTCATTATTAGGTTTTTCGGTGGGAACAGAAAACGATGGATAGATAGCTTTGGAGAGATGAAGTAATGCATGCTGGAAAAAGGTTTTGAGGAGAGACGGAGTGATTATGCAAGAGTTAAGTGTGCGTCAAAATATAGGGTGGTGGTCCCATCCTTTCCACAGAAACGTTCTAAAGATAATATCCCATGTAACATTTGTGGTCGTATCTGTCTATATCTAAGGTGTGACTAGCCATTCTGATTCTCACCGATTGCCTGATGATTCAGCCTTTCTCGGGAACTTCATCTGTGCAATCTGTGGAAGTGTGTGCATTAATGCTAGCTGTTTAACAAGGTGTTTTAAATTGAGGCATATAATAATATTATAATTTTTACATACAGACAAAAAAACTTACTCTCTACAAAGATTCATTCTTGTTTCGATGCATCCGTATCCCGACTGGTGAGAACCAAAAATAAAGCGAAACATTCCTGGTCCTCACCAGCCGAGATGCGGACGCATCGAAACAAAAATGCATCTTTGTAGTGAGTAGTAAGTTGTTTTATCTGTATGTAAAAGTTATAATAAATAATTATTGCTCTACTCTTGGTACTGATCCCACTTTACAATTAATGCTGTGAACTTATTTACTTAGAATTTATATTATTTTTGTTCTCAATACATCTGGATATATATATAAGTAATTCATCGCGTCTAGAAGAAACCTCAACAGAATGCAGAAAGTACTGAACGTCCGTTTCGTCCTCTATTTGGGACTCATCAGCTGTGCGCATCCACTAACGAGAATTGAAACATTTTCCGTGGTGGAACTCATCTGAGTTTCTCTTTTACCCATAAGACTGTGCCGCCACGAGCCACGACTACTATCCCCAAATCGCTCCATCCAGAGCATTAGAAGCCGGTTCAAGCAAAGATATACAAGTGATAGAAATTATTAGGAAGATTTGAGATAATTATAATTAAGTAATTCATCGAGTCTAGAAAGCACACACACACACACACACACACACACATATATATATTATGTTAATGTAATTATCCTTTAATATTTTATTTTAATTTGGTAATGTATTTGTGTATTTATTTACGTTAGATAATAGAAGGTTTTAATTTTAACGTTTTCTTTGAATAAATTTTATGGTCATATAAGTTTGCTTGACGTGATAAAAAAATTAGCTATAGTGCCTGTTAAGCAAGGTTGATTTACTGCTTTTAAACTACAAATTTCACATAAATTCCCTCAAACGTTCAAATCTGCTCGAAGCATATCTTAACGTAAACAAATAATGTCATATACTTTGAAATGGACTAAGTCCTTCGTAACTAAACTAGTATAGCACGTTAGGCTACATGACGGTTCTGTGTAGGATACAGGCTCGATTCCTGTCGGAGGACGCATTTTTCCTATGAAATTTCTCGATCAATCAGGCCGGTAAATGTTGTTAATACTGTTAATTATACAAAGAACATTTAATTAAATATTTATGTCTATATATATATATAATATATAACAATTATATATATATATATATATATATATATATATATATATATATATATATTGTTATACCCAATTTAATTCGCAAGTCTTGGTTCAACCCGTGGTATGGTTTTTCAGGCACTTTCCAAAGGTGCCCCACACTGGGATCGCCCCCTTGAGACCGATGATATCAAGGTCATCTTCCTGACAAATGAACCATAGTAAGATCTGAACCCGGGGTTCATGATCAGAAATAGAACATTCTAATACTATACCCCACCCACAAACCCGTCAGGTTTATTTAAAAGGAATTCATGATACAAAATTATCACTTTTATTATTAATTACCCAGATATTACTTTGTATTTGCCATACAAATTATTATTATTTACATTAGTATAAGGAGCAGCAGTAGCAGCAGGAGTAGCTTTTGCTGAAAACAGTCATTTACGGTTAAATAAACTTAAACTTGACGAAAGCAGAATTTTATCATCAAAATGTTTATGTTACAACCAACTCAAAACAAGTGACGGACTATTGTTTTCATGATGCTTCCGGTCTTCCGTATATGTGAATTAAGCTATTTTTGGATACAAAAAAACGTTATATTAGATTTTTATCTATTTGCAGATTGCTGATTGTAACCAGCTTTATTTTATAATCTGTATTGAAATTTATCTACTTAAAAGCACCATTGACTAAACTGAACATCATTTTTATTAATTTTAGAATATTTAACAAATTTAATGTAAAAAAAATAAAATGATTTAAGAAATAACAAATAATTCTTGTAAAAATTATTTTTCATCGAAAACTTTTTTTGCTATCAGACAATATTATCTTAAAGAAAGTATAAGCAACTAAAAGCTTTTAAAATTAAATAATATCTTTGTTTTATTGAGTTTTGTATATCACAATTCACAGCTGATTCTAAGATAGGAGTGTGTCAACTAAAAAAAAATATTTTTTACGGTTAAATATTCTCTTCCATAGTTTATATTCGACTTTATATTTCCCTGTACCAAAACGTAATAAACTTGTTAAACCAATTCTGCTACTTTTCTACTCGTTTTTGATAACTTAGTTACATCAGGAAGATATATAAAAAGAAACAGCAACCGTCTACTTAGGGAGATTCATATTTATTGAAATAATATAAAGTATGGATGCCTCCTCTTTGTGCACTTAGTTACATTTTTCTATGTTCATTTTTCAAACTAATAATTATGTTTCTTTTTATTATACATGCTTATTTCTCCCAAACATAAATTTTCCTACTGTACTATAACTTTTCCTACTGTAAAATGTCAGTGCATGATGAAATCATGCACATGTCACTTGTCAATCAACACTGCTCTTAAGATCGGCTTTCTCTTATTTTAAAGAACATTTTTTCAGCGCAGAAAGTAAGTAATGTTTGTTTCAAAATATATTAAATAAACTTTATAATTTCTAATTCTCTTAAATTAATTTTAAACGGAGACTTTCACTTTTGTAAACAAAAGTTTTAAAAAATCGGCTGACGATCGATTTTCTGTCAATTTTGTTGATCCAAAAAATACAAGATTTTTAACGAAAATTTTGGACGTGCTAGAAATTAAGTTTGAGTCCGTTATTATCCTGCTATGTTCATTTTCCAGCAATCTAATGTTGGTACCTAATATATATATATATATATATATATATATATATATATATATATATATATATATATATATATATACAAGTAATTATACTCGTCTGGAAAAACCTTAGGTGTTTTGGCTTGTAAATGAAAAAAACCAATAGCCAAGGAAAAATAAGAACATGTAATTGAGTCGAAATCAATCGTCCAGATTCCAAAGAAAAAACCCTTCAAAACGAGTAAAGCAAAAGTAAGTAAGTAAAGTGGTCAATACGATCTGTGTGGGTGAAACCTAGGTAGGTTTGCCTCGCTCTTTAGGTTCATAGTTCTATATATATATATATATTATATATATATATATATATATATATATATATATATATATATATATATATATATATATATATATAGCCGTACGAAATGAGACGGAATCGAATCAACATTTGTTACATTTAAACATTTTAAAAGTAGAGCAAAATTCATTATTTTAGAATATAAATCAAAACGTAAAAGCACTACACAAATGCAAATCATGTTTCGATGTGTATTAACGTGTGATGAGACGTGTTAATACATTTGTGTAGCGTTTTTAACATGTTTTGATTAATATCCTAAAATAAAGTATATATATATATATATATATATATATATATATATATATATATATATATATATTAAAAAGAAGATAGAAAACGCAAACGTTTTTGGTTGTAATGTGGATTTAAAGCAAATATATTATGCTTTATTTTCCATAATTTTGCTACACGTGTTTCCGGTCTGGCGACCGTCATCACGCAAAGGGTGGAGATTTCCACAGATTATTAAAAGTAATTCATTTTTTTCTTTATGTTTTTCGATGTTAAATATTCTCAATATGAGACATTTTCTTTTTTCTGTTAGTCTTTCTTGAACTGGCAGGGAAAAGTTCTCTTGTGAAGGATTATAAAGCAATTAAGATTAGTTCGAGAAATGATGGAATAGTTATGGGCATGCTTATCTTTTAATGACCCCTGTGAGTTCTTAGATCTATTTCCATTTTCGTGTGCTTTTGTCAGCATGCGTGTATATATATATGTATATCACCTCTCCATACATACACACTGTCTCACTACGAGGAATCAGTGAACACATCTGTACACCCACACATACACAAACACAAACACACAAACATACACATACCGTCCCATTACAACGAATCAGTACATACACATACTTCCCAAGATACATGGAATCAGTATACATACACACACATACATACACACATATATATGTACACACATACACACATACTTCCTAAGTTGTGTGGGGTTCGTGTGCGTGCCTGTGAGTAGTTCACCTGCTTTTGTCAATGTGTGTGTGTGTATATATATATATATATATATATATATATATATATATATATATATATATATATATACACACACACATTCTTGCACAACGAACACCGCATGTGAGCGTGTGTGCATGCATGTGGGTGGATTGATCACTGTATTTGGCCACTATGTGTGCATGTTGTGTGCTTTTGAGTGTGGGGTTATGATCTATCTATCTATCTATCTATCTATCTATCTATCTATATATATATATATATATATATATATATATATATATATATATATATATATATATATTGTATCTTGAACCGCTGCAGTGGGCACGTTGCATTCTGACAATGTGACCCGGGTTCGAATCTCACCATAGTTGATTAGTCAGGAAGGAAACTTCCTGATGTTATCGGACTGGATACCAGTTTGCCTTAAAACCATGCCACGGGTTGACCCAAGCCTTGTGAGTGAAATTTGGTAGACGAAACCCTTGCACGAAGTCACAAGTCATCGTGGCCGAGGGCTTGTGCGTGTTCGCCTTGTTCAAATTGTTGATCACGCTAGATAACACACTCTTTCCCAGAAACTGTAACTAAGGTCTGCTCGGCATAGTTGCCGTATAAACCACAGGTGGGCAACTGTGCGTGTTGAGTAAACTCAAATGCCCCTGAGTAAGTGTCTGCAATAGGGATTGGCTGGCAGTCCTAGTAGACAGGTATCCCGGAATACGAGTGGCCATTTATACTATACCCCTGCCGAATGCAGTGTCAAGTTTCAGTAAAAATGACTATAAGTATAAAACGATAAATACTAAATAAATTTTAGTATAAATTGCCGCACCATAGCTACTTTTACTTGAATGGATAGACAATTAATAAGGTATCAAGTTGCAATACCATTCTAAAAAAGTAAAGTTGTTCCTGAACGTCAATGTTTGAATTAAAAGCATGTTTCAAATGAAAGGCACATTACCGTCCTGAAACGGTGATTGGCCTATGCTATTTGGTTACTGTTCCATTATTGTTCATTCTGAAAGCCTTCTGTTTAATAATTTAACGTGTATCACTTCGTTTGTTCGAACTAATATTGTCTAATGTGAGTAATAATAATTATTACAATAACTTGTATTGCAAATACAAATTAAAATGTGTATAATTAATAATAGAATTGATATTGTTACTTCATCATTATGTATCATGAAGTATTTTTAAATGGAACCCAACGCGTTTATGTTTATGGACTATATATATATATATATATATATATATATATATATATATATATATATATATATATATATATTACAATGAATCATTCATACAAAAATTAAATTAATAAAGTAAATAATATAAAAAGGCGAAATCCCTTCGCTAACAAAATTATAAAGATGCATTAACCTACCAATCACTCGGTGAATGTTATGATCCGGGTTCTTTAAATATAAATAGGCTGTATAAGGTCTTCCTTAAATAAGCAAATACTTTCGACTGTACATTCAGTCATCCTCAGGCCTGGAAATTATTTTGTTTTTGGTAAAATTCAGGTAGCATCCCAGACGAAAAAATATAATACGAATCGAAATATGTTTTTTTAATATATATATAAATGTGTTATTGAAAACGGATACAAACATTTGGAGCGTGCAGTCGCAACGCTAAGGTTGAATTTTTGGGGAAAATTTAAGTGAGTACGTTTTTTTTTATTAATATGGCAATTTGCCAATATATATATATTATTTATAGTTTTTTATATAGACAAAAAATTATTACAAACATGCAACGTGGTTTCAGTGCATTTAATTGCACTTCGACTGGATGTATATCATATTAGTATTAGGACTCTCAGTGGATGAGATAGTACATTGGTATACCACAGATTTGACGCAACATTTATTTTCCAATGGGCAGTCTTCTGGGTTTCTACAATCACATAATTTTTCACTGTTTTTGTCTAATTTAAGTGTAGGGTTTTTATTAATACTATTCAGGCATGGGGGTTTGTTCAGTATTTTATTATTGTGTTTTTTTTATTATACTTTCTAGATTTTCAGTGCAGCTGTAACTCAATTTTAGGGTGTTCTTATTAAATATATTACTATTACTACTAATTGGTAGGGAAGTGTTTTTCAATTAAAGCTAAAAATTTCTGTCCTAGTTTAATACTAACCATTTGGTTGAACGGAGGGGTATACCAAATGATTTTTCTTTTCCTGTTTTTTTCTTCTGGTTAGTACAATTGTTTCTATAATTAATGTTTGCATTCTTGTATCCACTATTTTTTAGGGCAACGTTATAAAAGCTACTGTGTTGTTGGAATATTTCTTTGTTAGCGGAGTTAATACTGATTCTATTTTCTATTGATGAGGGTATATGTTTAATTATGGATGGAGGGTGATTTGACTTCAGGTGTATATATAAGGGGTTAGTAATTTGTTTTTTTATAAGGTTGCTATGTGTTGTTTGTTAAATCTAGAGTTACCTCGAGAAATTTTCAATTTAGTACAGACTGTTATCTTTAAGTTTAGATTTTTAAATTCACTAAATATAATTTTTCTAATTTTCTCTATTTTAAAACTAGTAGAACTCCTCACTACCATGAGCTCGTCATCGAACTGTATAGGCAATAAAGCCACTAAGATGCAGGGGGTTACTAAGTACGAGAGAATATGAGAAAAAAACAATAGCAACATTAAGGAGAGAGAATAAAAAGAAACAAAATTAATAAGATAGTCGATAACGATTGACATTGCATTTACATTTTTGAAGTTCAAAGTTGACCCGAAAGCAAGAAGCTAGAAAAGAGTTCCACAAGCGAGAAGAGCCATAGAAGAAACTATTAGCATAGAACTTACGGTTACATCCTACCCTTTCAACTGTAAAATGATGAGACCTTGCCGCTTATATAGTCAGTCAGTCAGTCAGTCAGTTATAAGCTATGCGTGATACAAGCTTAGGCGATCATTTCTTTCTGTGGTAGACCAATTGCCATCCCAGGAGATAGAACCCGATCTGTCCTGATATTTACCCAAAGCTGGGGCGGGGGAGAAGAAGAGAATTCATACCTTTTCCAAAAGTATTTACATTATACATACTCTATTCTCTCAGTAATGGTTGCTTTCATTCCTGACCACTGACAATCCCTCACTTCCTCATTTTCAATGCGTTCCTATAGTAAAATCATTAGTAATCACTCAGTTATGTGACATGCGTGATACACGTTAGGCGATCATGTATCTTTCGATACATGACTTTTTTTTCCTACAGTAGGTTGCCATTTCTTTCTGCGGTAGAGCATTTGACATCCAAGGCTATAGAATCCGGTCTGTCCTGTTAGTTACCCATAGCTGGAGGGAGAAGAAGAGGATTCATATCTTTCACAAGGGTATCAGCACGTAAGTGAAAGCAATGAATTCGAACTCAGCTCTCCGATTCCCCAATCCGAGCCGTTATCCATTTTATTATGAATTATAATAAATTGTTTTGTTTGTATGAATCCTCTTCTTCTCCCCTGATTTATTTATTAAAATATATCAGGGGAGAAAAAGAGGATTCATACCTTTCCCAAGGGTATTAGTAAGTAAGTGATTGTAATGGACTCGACTGGAATTCGAACTCGGCTCCCTGATACCTCAATCCGCGTGGCTTTCCATTACTCCACAGTGCCTCCTTTTTATTACAAATCATAATAAATTGTTTTGTTTGTGTTAATAAATAAATCAGGAGAGAAGAAGAGAATTCACACCCTTCCCAAGGGTATTAGCACGTAAGTGAATGTAATTGATTCGACTGGAATTCGAACTCGGCTCTCTGATTCCTCAAACCGAGCCGCTATCCATTACTCTACAGTGCCTGCTTTTTACTATAAATTATGATTAATTCTTTTGTTTGTGTTAATAAATAAATCGGGGGAGAAGAGGATTCAACCTTTCCCAAGGGTATTAGTAAATAAGTGATTGTAATGGACTCGACTGGAATTCGAACTCGGCTCCCTGATTCCTCAATCGGCGTGGCTTTCCATTACTCCACAGTGCCTTCTGTTTATTATAAATCATGATAAATTGTTTTGTTTGTGTTAATAAATAAATCAGGAGAGGATTCACACCCTTCCCAAGGGTATTAGCACGTAAGTGAATGTAATGGATTCGACTGGAATTCGAAATCGGCTCTACTGATTCCTCAAACCGAGCGGCTATCCATTGCTCCACAGTGCCTCCTTTTTATCATAGATTATAATAAATTGTTTTGTTTGTCTTAATAAATAAATCAGGGGAGAAGAAGAGGATTCATACCTTTCCCAAGGGTATTAGCACGTAAGTGAATGTAATTGATTCGACTGAATTCGAACTGGGCTCTACTGATTCCTCAAACCGAGCCGCTATCCATTACTCCCCCGCGCCTCCAATCGGGTATTTCACCTAAATATATAAAGTCTAGGTACCACAAAGGAAAGCTTACCAGAACAATTGCTATGGAAATATCTATAAACAAAAGACACAGGACAGCTACATTACGGCGGAGGGATAGTGACTGAAGGCGCGATGCCAGATCAGGACTAATAACATTGTTTTGCTTATAAATATTTTGTTTATAAAAACTTGTTGCAAAATAAATCCTTACATTTGCCTTGAAATGTGTCGGCTAAGATAGGTTTTCCTTTTGTCCATATATATATATATATATATATATATATATATATATATATATATATATATATATATATATATGCACGTATATACACATATATGTGTGTGTGTGTAAAACATTTCAGATATAACTACAATATCTGTCTATATTTCTGAGATGAGGTATTATGTACACTATTTACATTATTCGGACTATTGTCCTCATCTTTGTCGCCATATTTATTGCAACGTTTCGGCCCTTTAGTATCGGTCTATATTTCTGAGATGAGGTATTATGTACACTATTTACATTATTCGGATTATTGTCCTCATCTTTGTCGCCATATTTATTACAACGTTTCGGCCCTTTAGTATCGGTCTATATTTCTGAGATGAGGTATTATGTACACTATTTACATTATTCGGACTATTGTCCTCATCTTTGTCGCCATATTTATCACAACGTTCTTTGAGGACACATGGTACAGTGGATAAAGGCGTTAGTTAGATTCAGTGACAGGACCCAAAGAGTTGTGAGTTCAATACCCGGTTAAGGCGCTGGAGATCTTGCAGAGGGGAATTAACAGGAGATAACTGATAACTGACACCCATAAGACATGGCAGGTGGAACTAGAACAGTCTACCCCAGTGAGTGAAATAAAGTGTTCAGTTCGACATTCCAACCACCTGAAGAAGGCCGGAGCGTACAACGGCGTAAACGTTGTAATAAATATGGCGACAAAGATGAGGACAATAGTCCGAATAATGTCAACTCCACCCCCTGCAAAGAACCTCTTACCACTAGAACTTCGTTCTACTATCAACGAGCTGACTGGGACTCGTTCCGTGATTTCCTCCCCGATGTCCCCTGGGATGTTGTCTTTACGCTCCCCGTCCAAGAATGTGCTTCTGAGGTCTCATCCTGGGTTAAAGCTGGAATCGACGCTTTCATCCCCTCAAGGAAATATAGGGTCAGTCGCGCTCCTCCCCTTGGTTCTCCGCTGCTTGCTCAGCCGCCATTGCCCATAGGAACCACTTCATTCACCTATTTCGTAGCGACATGTCGGACTGCAATAGACGTCTCTTTGCCTCCGCCCGTAACGAGTGTAAGCGTGTCCTCGACGATGCTAAGTCACTATTTGCTGCTCAGGTGAAGGAGCGTATTGCATCTCGCAAATTTGGCTCCAAAGATTATTGGGTTCTCTGCAAGAGCGTACTGAACAATAACAAACCCCCTATACCTCCTTTGTTCAACCAGTTCGAAGTCCTGACCTCCTCTGCCGACAAGGCTGAATGCTTTGCTCGGAAATTTTCATTCAACTCAACGCTCGACTCTTCCAGTGTACCCATACCCGACTTCCCTCTTAGAACTGAGGCCCTATTGAGTGGGTTACACATAACCCCGTCTTTGGCATTGGGCATTATCTCCAATTTAGACTCGAACAAGGTTAGTGGTGGGGATGGGACACCAGCCATTGTCTTGAATGAAATGCGCGCCTGAACTGGTGCCCGCCCTCTCTAAACTATATAACTACTGCCTCAAGGAATCTTGTCTTCCTGACTGCTGGAAGTCCTCTCTGATTGTTCCTGTCTTCAAGAACTCTGGAGACCCCTCTGACCCTTCTAATTACCGTCCTATCAGTCTCCCACTCCTCTTCGGCAAAGTCTTCGAATCCCTAATCAATTCCGAGGTGGTTAACCACCTCACATCCCATAATCTGCTCTCAGACAAGCAATATGGCTTCCGCTTTGCCCGATCTACAGCTGATGAGCTTACGACCATCACTGAAACTGTCAACCAAGCTCTTCAAAATAACGGGGAAGCTCGTGCCGTGGCACTAGACATCTCCAAAGATAGGGTTTGGTATGCCCGCCTTCTTCGCAAGCTCCAGGGTTATGGCATTACTGGTCGAGTGTTTGACCTAATACAATCATTCATGTCAAACCGTGAATTGAAGGTCGTTCTCAACGGATTCTCCTCCAGTTCCTATCCCACCAACGCAGGTGTTCCTCAAGGCTCCATCCTAGGCCCCACTCTATTCCTTATCTACATAGATGCCCTTCCTGACGCCATAAATTCCCAAGTTTGCATCTACGCGGATGACACCACAATTTATTCCTGCCTCAAAAACAAATCTAATGTCGCTGACAAAACTAACCTGGCCGTACGTCTCGAAAAGGATCTCCAATCGGTTCTGAACTGGGGCAGGAATTGGCTGGTCAACTTTAATGCCTCAAAAACAAAACTGTTCTCTATTAATCACCACAGAGATCCTTCCCTGCCCTCCATTAGAATGTCTGACGCTCAACTTCTCGAGAGCAACTCTCTGCGGCTGCTCGGTCTCACGTTGACTGCTGACCTGAGATGGAACAAATACATTGAGTCAATTGCTTCGTCCATCGCAAGGAATGTTTGCTTCCTGTGCCGCGCCAGGAAATTTTTCTCCCCGGAATCGATCCTTCAGATCTACAAATCAACCATTCGCCCTTGCATGGAGTATTGCTGCCATACATGGTCTGGAGCCCGTTCTGTTTGCCTCGGGGTTCTTGATAAGCTGCAGAGGCGGATATGCAATATAGTTGGCCCTCTTCTGACATCTCGTCTACAGTAGTTCTCTCACAGACGAGCCGTCGCCTCCTTCTGTCTTTTTTACAAATACTTTCATGGTAATTGCTCCGAGGAGCTGCATTCGCTGGTTGCCAGGCTTCATGTATTCAAGCGCCCTACGAGGCTGGCATCCCGCTCTCACCCCTTCACTGCCGAAACTATTAAATAGCTTCATATCTCACACATCTCGCCTGTGGAACTCCCTTCCCTATATCTGTTTCCCTGAGAGCTATAATCTCCAACTATTCAAATGTAATGTCAATAGACATCTCCAGTTGCCTTGATCTATCCACTATCCTTCTCCTCATCCTTTCCTCTATCACTCCTATCTGATCTTGCTCCAAATCTTCTGTAGCCCCTTGTGTTCTAGTGGCTTCCCGCCTTGCTTGGGGTGAAACGCTTAAAAAAAAAAAGATGTAAAAGAACAATATGAATAAAAAGAACCTGATGAATTTCTATTCGTAATAAAACGGAAGTACACATGTTGACTTGACGACCACAACATTATCAAGACGTCTTACACAACATTTATCGGATACAAGTTCTATTGCCAAACATCTAAACACTTTCCTGTCCACCTTCACAATACAGGGAAATACCTGAAAAGACAACACCAATATAATTTGCCAAGAAAATCTAAAAAATAAAAACCTTTAAATACTTGAGGCCCTCTATATCAAAACCAAACAACCAGCACTCAACAAAATTTATTACAAATATAGCAACAACATATTAAAGTGAATATAACTTTTAATGCCATTTTACATTTCTAGCAATTTTTAGTTAGCTCCATTATATTGAAATGCATATTTTGAAAAATTTCCCAAACTAAACGGTTAAGATTTTAAAATAACTATAACAGAGCGGGTTTGCTCATTTTTTAAAAAAATCGTCATCACAATGGAATTCAGATTTTATCGCAATTATAATAAATTTGTCTTTGTAATTTATCCCTAAAGATCGAAAGTAGTTGGATAAAAAACAAACTACGGTGCCTTCTTGATGACTTTCACTATTTTCAGCCTTTTTGTACTTGTGAATGATGCTGTTATATTTGTATTATCAACGTGTATGTTTGGTAGGCGTACATATGTATTTAAATGAGACCGAATTGATCTATGTTAACGTGAGTCTTCTTCAGTATCTGTCTATATTTCCGAGATGAGGTATTATGTACACTATTTACATTATTCGGACTATTGTCCTTATCTTTGTCGCCATATTTATTACAATAGTGTGAATTTTCTTGTTAGGCATGTGGTTCTATATCCAATATAATTATTTATGAATTTGGATTGATCAGAAACACAGCTCCTTAAGAGACATGCAAATTCTTAAATAAATAATATATATATATATATATATATATATATATATATATATATATATATAAACAAGAGGAAAACTAACAAAAGTTTTTCTTCTTGACTTTTTATTCATTTAGTTCATTTACAGATGCACTTTGAAAATAATTTACACACACATAAACACACAAACACACAGGCCTATATATATATATATATATATATATATATATATATATATATATATATATATATATATATATAATAGTAAAAAAAGAAAGAACAGTAAAATATATAATCCGGTGTTCTTATTTTATTTTTATTTTTACAAAACTCTGCCCAATGTAAATTTACAGAACATAAATATTATGAATTAACTAATTCAAAACATGGTTTCTTCGCTACACAGGAATTGCCATGTTTCAAAAACCGAAGCTAAAAACTTCAAATTTAATTACATAATTAAATTAAAAGCATTAGTCTTGTTTCATCTTCAAGTGAATTTTGGAATAACTTATTTTTTCTTATATATATATATATATATATATATATATATATATATATATATATATATATATATATATATATAGCCGTAATTAAACACTCCTCATTGCATATTACATTAGTTATATTAATAAAATAATTTAATAAAATAATTTATCAGACATATACTTTGCATCTTAACATCCAGAAACTGATTAGAGAACTGGAAAGAATCAGTATAAAAATAAGTAGACAAAATATGTCCATACTATTCAACATGTTGGAATGAAGATATGCTGCCTATATATATATATATATATATATATATATATATATATATATATATAGTAAAGGTAACAAATCTGTTGGTATATAATCCAAGTCGATCCAGATAATATAAAATATTGAAACTATTCCACAAAAAGTGCTCAGTGTATTTATTATTACAAAGCAAATAATTAATAAACAATAAAATCACAAATCACCTCATATGGGGAATAGCGTATTTCGGCAGACGAAAACCCCCATCGTCCGTCTCATCAACCCCGGGGTGGACTGAGTTCTTGTCAGAAATAGAAATTTAACTGTGGAAGCTTTAAAAAAACTCTAAAAACTAATACAGAATTTATCCATTTCAATGTTTCAGTCAGACGAAAGGCACAAGTCAGTGGTCAGGGGACGGTGGAAGTTTTTTTTTCTTAAGGGGAAGAAGTTTTATAAAATTAAACCAGAATGTTGGGATAAGAATCAACAAATAAAGATGAAGAAAGAAATCAAAATAAAAAATGTGTAATAATGAAAAGACTTGATGTGAGAATCTCAAAACAACTTCAAAGCATTACTCCTGATTTAAGAGCCGAAGAAGTATAGGTTGGTTAAAAACGTTGAGATAAAAAAAAATAATTATTGAACGGGAATACAGATTATATAGTCGGAGAGGTGAATAGACTTGCTATCACTTGGTTCCCATTGGTCGCCTCCCCTCCTATTACAAGTGGTTTGTTAATCCATCCAAAATAAATTAAGTCGATACAGATGTAATTCTGTTTAAAAAAAATCACATGTCTTCGACCTAATAATCATTGTTGAGAGCATTTCGCTCGCTTAGCACAAAGAAAAATAATTCCCATCGACAATATATATATATATATATATATATATATATATATATATATATATATATATATAAATATGAATTCAACCCTAATCGTTACGAACAATGCCGTTGCTCTCAATTTAACGGCGAAATACACACACTAAGATGGCGTCAAAAGGTAAGTAGAAGACATACTAAAAACTCATTAAAATTCTTCCTCTTCTAGGATATTTTGATGGAGGCGGGACTGCTGGTTGGGTAAGAAAAGAAAGTAGAAAGAAAGGAAAAACGTAGAAGGTGGAAAGTAATTGAAACAGGGCTGGGGAACCTATGAAGGCCATTTGGCGGGTATGTATCCACGTGACTCGATATTGACAGTTTAGTATATAAGGTATGGGGGCACCATTCGCCTGGTCTCCGACGACAGCCGCAGTTGACTGACGTATTCGTCGAAGGGTCGATACGACAGAGCCAGCCGAACTTTTTCCAGAGGTAAGTCGGATTGGTCTATTACGGGAAGTCTCCCTATAGTAACTTTTTTTTTTAAATCTTTTATCATTTTTTTTTGGGAAGTAAAAGCGCGCACACACACATACACACGCACACGAAGGAAAGAAAATGAATTACAACCACAAATTATACAATAATACATTTATCTCATAACAGGTGTTGTATTTATTGTATAAAGATATACACAAATATAACAGTTCTTATGGGTCAGAGGTAGAATTTATTTTACTGTTTTCTCTAGCTTAAATATTTTATTTAAGCTTTTGTTCCAAATCAAATAATATATATTTTAGCAGAAATATTCCGTTTTATAAAGGTTTTATTAAAAATTCAAACAAAGTTTTACTTTATATTTTTTTTGTCGTGATTTCCTCCTGTTTTTGTCTAAGTTAACGGCTGTTTGATTTCATCGAACACTGACAAAAGTAAATATATCAAAATTTTCTTAATTTTGAAATTATTTCTGTTCTTGAAAATCCCCAATGATTGTCGAAAACGCCAGGATATATGCATACAAACAATTTTTACGCACATTAGATCCAAGCAACCATTATCTTGAACGAAAAGGTCTAGAATTAAAAAAAAAAGAAGCCCGAAACATGTTAGTAGTTATAAGTTAAATTATCTTAGAAAAAAAAACTGTTAAAAAATACTTGGACAGTTTTAATCTTCGCAGATGAAGTGTCTTGAGGGAAGAGAAATATGGTTCCACCCAACTAGGTTGAGACTACCGTAGACCCAAACATGTGAGCAACGACAAAGTCTTAGAGTAAATGTAAACAAAAAGGGCACTTATACTTAACACCAGAAAGAGCGAGATGAAATATCTAAGACGTATAATGAGGAAAAAGGACTTGGAAAATTTGACACTCACTGGACTGACTGAAGGCAAGAGGGACAGAGGAAAACAGCGCATAACCTACCCGTCAAGCTTGAGTGAATAAAGTAAAGTTTAGGAGAAATAACAAAAAAAAAAAAAATTATTAAGGGCTACACAGGATCGGAAATTGTGGAGAGTCATGATCACAATTGTCCTGAGGCGATACGGTAGATTTTTTTTTTTAAATTTTCTTTCTTTCCTTTGAATTTCTGGGATGAGGAATTATTATTTATCCTATTTATATTCAAACTATTATCCTTATCTTTATTGTTTTTGTGACAAGGTTTCGGCCATTGTGTCCTCCGGCCTTCTTCAGGTGTATATTGATCGGGGTAACTTACAGGGAATTCCGAACTGAACTCTTTATTTAACCTACGGGGATAGACTGCACTCCTTCCACTGCTCATGTCTAAGAATATCGTCTTGAACACTGTTCGTTTATTGCTCGCCCGTTTCCACGGAGTACAAGTACAGACTACCCGGCCCAGGAATTCCATATAGGTTACACACATCGATATATACCTGAAGAAGACCGGAGGTCACAACGGCCGAAACGTTGTGATAAGAACAACGATGAAGACGATAGTCCGAACATAATTAGTATTTTCTCACAGACGTGCAGTGGCTTCCCTCTGTCATTTCTACAAATATTATCATGGCAACTGCTCTGAGAAATCACTGGTACCCCAACTGCATGAATTTAAGCGTGCTTCTAGGTCGGAATCTTGGTCTCACTCTTTCACTGTTGAAACGGTTAAATGTAGCTGTCTCTTCTACTTCAACAACTTATTATCTCGCACTTCCCGACAGTGAAACTCCCTTCCTTTTACTTGCTTCCCTGATAGCTATAATCTTCAAATATTCAAATGTAATATCATTCGGCATCTTCTAATGCCTTGATCTTGACCCACGTCCTTCTCTTTATCCTTTCCTTAAACACCCCTCTTTACTCTTGCTCTCACTCTCTGTAACCCCTCCCTCATTACTCTTGCTCTCACTCTCTGTAACCTCTCCCTCTTTTCTATTGCTTTTACTCTCTGTAACCCCTTGCGTGCTAGTGGCACTCTCGCCTTGCTTGGGGTCAAGTGCTTATGGAGAAAAAATTCATATCTATTAACCAATCTGTCTAGGTTTTTCATATCTATCTATCTATCTATCTATCTATCTATCTATCTATCTAAAAAATGTAATGTCAATCGACATCTTCTGATGCCTTGATCTTGATCCCCATCCTTCTCTTTATCTTTTCCTCAAGCACCCCCCTCTTTACTCTTGCTGTCACTCTCTGTAACCCCTTACGTCTTAGCATATCACCCCGCCTTGCTTGGGGTGATAGGCTTAAAAAAATAATAATAATTCCATCGTTATTGTTCTAATTATTAATGGGAGTGGGGTATTTTTCTATGACGTAATGTTAACGAAATAATTGCTTCAGACTGAACTTTATTGCCTCCATCATCCTCGGTAAATTGTCTTGGATCATTACTTGATTTACAACAAGTAGAATGTCTCAGGAGAATCCTTGTCAGCCATTCCCTTGTTCGTTTTCTTACGACGCACAGATATGGCACAAGGCCGGACGTATGAGGCACCCAGTGAAGTTCGTGCAAAAATTTCGTGAAGTTTATGTGCAAAATGCGCTAAAACATTTTAAAATCTTCAGTAGTGCATATTGAAGACTTAAAAATGTTTTGGCGCAATTTGCACATAAACCTCACGAAACTGTGAGGCTGTTACATGGCAAACAGACAGCACAAACTCTCTTCATGGGCTTGGCAACCACAACCCAACGTAAGATCACCTATAGACAAATATATTTTCTAAAGAAGTAGATTATATAACTTTAAACGTTATTTTTAGTGGTTACACGTATTTGAGGAGACACACCGTTTATTTATTAAACAGAATATTTGTTTTCGTCTACCGGCCTAAAAGTTCGCGAAATCTTATTAAAGAAAAGTATGAGCTCTCCGGCAGGATTTGATCCTGCGTGCCCCTGGAGAGACGGAATCGTCGTTAGATCCGACATGCTTTAACCAACTCGATCACGAATAACGTTTACCGAGCAAACAAGTCTGGATCGTTCCTTTAAGCACCATCCTTCTCGTTATAGACTTCTCGAAATGTTCATATCTGTTCAGCTTCGTTTCCAAACGTGAAGTAATGGATATTTGTAAATTCATTACTCCGACAGATTTTATGACTATAAAAGTTATTTTTAGTGGTTACTCGTATTTGAGTAGACGATCCGTGTATTTATTAAACAGTATAACCTGGATTGACAACATCCAAGAATGGACCAGGATAGACACTCCGACGCTGTTTTGTGAGACGGAAAATGAATCTGTTTGGCGGTGGCTGGCTGTATCATCGTCTCTCTTCGATCGTCTCTCTACGATCGGCTCGGTCATGATAAAAGAAGAATAATATTTATTTATTTTCGCTTACCGGCCTGAATATTCGAGAGATATTAAAAAAAATTATGCGCACTCCAGCAAAATTTGAACCTGCGTCCCCTTGAGCAGAGGGAACCGTCTGTAGATACGATATGGCTGGACCAGCTGAGCTAAAGATGAATTAGCCGATCACTCAAGTTTGAATAGGGGCTTTAAGCGAAATTCCTCTTGTCATAAACTTAGCATTTTTTTCAAATATGTCCAGTTTCACATCCAAACGTAAACAAAGCAATTTTATAAAGAAGTAATGGATTTTTAAAAATTTATTACTCCGACAGATTTTATCTCTATAAACATTATTTTTATTGGATACTCATATTTGAGTAGACGCTGCGTTTATTTATTATACAGTATATTTATTTTCGTCTACCGGCCTAAAAACACGAGAAATCTTATTAAAGAAAAAAAAATGTGCTCACTAATGCGATTCGAACCTGCGCATCCTTGGAGAGACGGAGATGTTGTTAGACCCAACGTGCTTTAACCATCTCGGCCACGAACAACATTTACTGGCATGGCTGGATCGTGCCTTTTAGTACAACCCTTCTCGCTACAGACTTCTCAAAATGTCCATATCTGTTCACCTTCATTTCCAAACGTGTACAAACATAAACAAAGCTATTTTCTAAAGAAATGATGGATTTTTAAAAATTTATTACTCCGACAGATTTTATCTCTTATAAACTTTATTTTTTAGTGGATACTCGTATTCGAGTAGACGTTCTGTTGGAGAATATTTTTTTATTTATTAAACATTGTATTTATTTATTTTTGTCTACTAGCCTGAAAGTTCGATAAGTCTTTTTAAAGAAAAATATGCGCTCTCGGGCAGGATTCGAACCTGCACCCTGCCGGGCAGAGAGAAATATCATTAGGTCTGTCGTACTCTAGATCGACTGATCTAGAAAGAATTTGACCTATCAAGATTGAGTTTTAAATCAGATTTTTCTCTTCATAGATTTCTCGAAAGTATCATATCTGCTCAGTTTCATGTCCAAAGGTAAACAAAGCAATATTCTAAAGAAGTATTGGACTTTTTAATTTATTAATCCGACAGATTTTATCACTACAAACGTTATTTTTTAGTGGATACTCGTATTTGAGTAGACGTCAATTTATTTATTAAACAGCAAGTAGCAAAACGAAAAGGAAAGAATAAACGAGGTTTGTTAGATGATTAATTGATTGATTCGTTTTTACGGCTTATCAACCTTTAATAAGTTATTTAAAGCCAGAAAATACTTTTAGGTTGTAAGAAGTTTTGAAGATAATGATTTTCCGAAACAAGTCTTACAGATTAACCCATAGCTAGGGGAAGGAGATGAGTTGGATTCATACATTTCCCAAAGGTATTTGAGCCGAACTATTGTCCATTACACCAACCGCACAGCGAATCTCACAGCACCTGGTATTCTCAAGCGGTCACTCATCTAGG
>OZ010615.1:25063896-25126396 GCA_963932145.1 Acanthosepion lycidas | reverse complement strand
CACTGAAAATAGCTCGACTAGTTTAATCTGTGCGGCAAAAGGACAAACGTTTCTCTACAGAAAAAATAAAAACGACAAATCAATACATTCTTTATTCTTCTTTCCTCATCAACCATTGAACAAAATATCCTGTTTATCCACAGATTTACTTGTCAATAACCTGAGATCAGCCAGTTGTTTATTTTTTCCCAGGGAATAACGCTTTCTGCATCTCTGTTTACCAGCAATAGTTGGGGAGCATCATGACCAGCTGTCGGAAGGGAATTATTTTTACGTTTAAAGTTCAGGGCATCAAAGGTTTTGTGATGTACGGTGGCCGTTAATAATTAAGTATAACTCAAGACTTCAATATTAAATAAAACAGTATTTAATTACAACTTCAAATAAATACTTACCAAGAACAAAGAAGTAAAAGTCAATCAAAGTTCATTAACATTTTCAGTGAATACCTTGTTAGTAGTGCAACTCGGCTTGACCTCCGGTAAATCCTAAATCAAAACCCAAATCATCGACGCTCATTGATGCACACTAATTCGACTAGATAGTTCCACTCAATAGTTATTTAATAATTACCGCAGTTAGTAGCCTGGCACCACTATTTAGACACCTGGCGGAAAATATATTCTTAAGTCCAGAGTGTCACGTTCGAACCTCGGTGTTGGTAGTTACTTATTTTCTTCATATATGACAGTCTGCTGTACTAGATTTCATATTTTTTGACAAAATTTTTTCTTGTTCATTACTTATTTAATTACATCCGCAAATAAATACTTATTAAGAACAATGAAGTAAAAGTCAACCAAATATTAAACATTTCAATGAATACCTTGTTAGTAGCGCGGCTTCGTTTAACGCCCGGTAAATCCTCACTCAAAGCCCAAATCATCGACCCACAAACAATTCACACTAATTTAACCGGATCATTTCCACTCAATAATCACTTCAGTCAGTAGCCTGACACCACTATTTATACACCTGGCGGAAAACATATATTCATATATCCAGAGTGTCACGCTCGAACCTCGGTGTCGGTAGTTACTCATTTTCTTCCTATATGACAAAAGGCGAATTGGGAGTCACATCCAGGTATTTGGGATTACCTTAATTCGGAGACCATCTGAGCGGACTGGATTGCCCGGCTCGAATGAAATTTCTAAACTCGGACCCACCCGCAAGGTTATGTGCCTGTTTTATCAAAACCTGTCACCATATTGTGAACATTTGGCTATGTACATGTGCCTAATATATTTTTAATAAATTAGCTCTCATGCCTGGCATAATGGATTTCATATATTTGTATCCAATCATCACTTTGTTGACGTGTTTCTCCCTCATTCAATGAAAATATTATTAATATCAAGTAACCGTATATAAGACTTTAGATGTGTATATGAAAAAGCTTTGGAGTAAAGGTCTTTTTTAGAAAATACTTTTCTTGAACAATTATGTATAATATAAGGAACAACAATTTCTGCCCGCCATCAGCATGGCTGATGCTAACCTCCATGAAAGCAACACATTGCGCCTTCCTTGAAGAGTAATGATTATATTGAATCAATTGCTAGGTCTACTGCTAAGACATTTGGTTCATTTTGTCGTACCAGATAATTTTTCTCACTAAAATACATCTTGTACATTTGTAAAGGAAACATTCGTCCATGCATCGAATATTGCTACTACATCTGGTTTGGCGCTTCTGCTATATATTTAGAGATTCTTAATAAAATCCTAAGAAGGATTTGCAATATTATCAGTCTTGACTCGGCTTCAGTCACTTTCCCACAGCCGTCGCATGGCTTCCCTGTGCCTTTTCTATAAATATTTCTATGTCAATTGTTCTGGTGAGCTTTCATCCTTGGTATCTCAATCGCGTGAATTTAAGCGTACTACTAGATTGGCAATTAGGTTTCATTGTTTTATTGTTGAAATAGCTAGGTGCAACCGTAAGTTCTATTCTAATAGTTCCTTTACTCGCACTTCTCACCCGTGGAACTAGCTTCCGACTTTTTGCTTCCCCGCCACAGACAATTTTCAAAAATTTAAATGCAACGACAATCGCCATCTTAAACCTGTTCTTTTATTGTTCTTTCTCCTCCTTAAAGTCTTCTCGTTCTCTTTCACTCTCAGTACCCCCTTGCATCTTAGCAGAATTATCACCTTCGTTTGTGGTGAAAAGATGAATATATTCTAGGACCGTGTAGCAGCGGGTAAAAGCATTGCTTTTTGAATTTGGTGATATAGCGGTTGTGAGGTCAATCCCTATATCATGCGAAGAGCTCTTTATTGGGCCTTCATTACAATAAGTAAGAAGGAGAAGATGCAGTAGGTAACAATAAACTACAGAACTCAAATTAATCACAGGATTTAAGTATTGCATTAATATTTAAGCTTACCTCTTAAAAGTTTAACAATTATTCTTCTGCCACCACTTAATTTAAAGACAATTTGATGTACGTAGGTCCTTACTTTGCGTACAAATGGCACAGAGGATGAAGGCGTTAGTTAGATCCAGTGACAGGACCTAAAGAGTGTGAGTTCAATACCCGGCTAAGGCAGAGGGAATCTGCAGAGGGAAATTAACAGGAGATAACTGATAACTGACATCCATTAAACATGCCACGTGGAACTAGAACAGTCTACCCCAGTGAGCGAAATAAGGTGTTCAGTTCGACATTCCAACCACCTGAAGAAGGCCGGAGCGTACAACGGGTGAAACGTTGTAATAAATATGGCGACAAAGATGAGGACAATAGTCCGAATAATATAAATAGTCTGAGTCTTCTTGTTTGGCATGTGGTTCTATATCTAATATAATTATTTATGAATTTAGATTGATCCGTTGTGATAAATATGGCTACAAAGATTAGGACAATAATCTTAATAATGTAAATAATGTACATAATACCTGATCTCAGAAATATAGACAGGTACAAACAATTTTTTTTATTTCATGTTTGACTTTCGCTGGATTTCGCAATTAATTTTGGTTATTCCCAAATTGATTTCCAAGTTATAAAATTTTTTTATCGCACAAAAAATCACGGAAACAATCTCATTAATGAAAACTTGGGAATTCTAAATTTCAGAATTGTGGGTCCGGATTTTGCCCGGAAATTTTTTTGATTTGCTCACGGAGTCTGTTTGATTTCAAAATGATATGATATTTTGGGTTACGGCCTCTCGGAGTAAAGTTGAAAAAGTGTGATACGGTGACACACTGACATTCGCATCTATTATATAGAATTACAAGATTATGGAAATATCTGAACCAACTACAATAGGACTCGCCCTGCTGTGTTCACAATGTCAAACCGTCTCCATTACGATCGAGTTCTTTTGATAAAAAGCAATTTCCACCTAGATAGCTTCTTCCTTAGAAGAAACTTCCGAGAGAATGCTTCCCTGACAATTATAATCTTCGTCTCTTTAAGTCAATTGATATCTATCGTGCTCGTCCTCATAATACAGTCTTACTTTCCTTTTTCCAATCCCTTACAATTTCCATCAGTAAACCTCCACATTGAGTGGCCCTTGAGCCATGTAATGGGGGAACCATCAGTAAATAAAAAAAAAGTATTATTTCCCATATTATAACGAAATACTTATGAAGATAATTTTTTTATTCGTAAATTTCTGAAAAATGACTGACTATAGAATAAGAACACATGCGCACACACACCTACACACACACACACACACATATATATATATATATATTTGTATATTTAGGCAGCAGATTCTCTTTTAGACATGTCTGATTAAATAAATTACAGACATTATATCTGCTAATTTTTAATAAAATCCGTTCATACTCACGAATAACCTTCCGTGTATTGATATTAAAGGATGAGAGAAATGTGCTATAGCTGTTTAAATTTCTTTTATTTTCATTTCCCAAGTACTTTCGATCTTCTTCCGAGATCATCTTTAGGGGTGAAAGTAGTACAAAACTATGTTGTTCATTAGTATAAGTATTTATATAATGATGTGTGTTGTTTTCCATTACCGTAATTTTTTCATTATGCTTTAATTGCAAACCGGTTTATATATATATATATATATATATATATATATATATGATGAAATATATTTTAAGGCATGCTATATTCATGATATATGCTCTATCCCTGATATTAAGCACTTTATGCTTAATATCAGGGATAGAGCATATGTAAATATAAAAGTGAAAATTGAAATCAACACTCAGTGGCGACAGCCTGTTTCATACTTTAACGCAATCGTCAGGCTATACACATAAATTGATTAACATATTCTTATTTTTTAAAACGTTATTTTTAGTGGTTACCCATGTTTGAGTAGACGCTCCTTTTTGTTAGACTGTGTATATTTCGTCTACTGGCATGCGCACTCAAGCGAACTTAATAAACAAAAATTGGCCCTACGTCAGGATTCGACCCCCGTGTACCCCTGCGGGAGAAACCAATGTCTTATCGGGCATGCTGGCACCGCTTGGCTACGAAGAGATTCACAGTCAAGCAAGGTTCGATATGCATCAAAGCATTCTCATGCGTTCAGATTTTCTCGAAAGCTCAGTTTTGTGTCCGAAACGTAAAGAAAGCAATTTCTAAAGAAGTCTACGTATTTTTCGTTTTTTTTAATAAAAAAACAAAACTAAACAAAAACAGAGCGTCTACTTAAATAGGGGCAACCACTAAAAATCAAGTAAACCACTAAAAATCAAGTAATAAAAATATGATGGATTAAAGAAATAAATATATCTATATATGTGTTTGTAGTGGAGGCGCATTACTAATGAGCAAGCCATTAATTAACAGTTGCATAATGATGCAATTGTTATTCGTCTTAAGTTAATTACTTTCTATAATTAACAAGGAAATTAGAAAAACGGTAAATAATGACTCAATAAAAAAAGCATCAAGAAAAGAAAAATCAAAATGGCGGATGATTAGAGAGCAGATGGAAAAGAAATCAGTCCCTGATTTGATTCGTGGAAGTATCACAGACTGCGACTTAAGCACTCATAAAAACAAATATTCAGTTCATTTTACTTGGACAATTTGATTACCGTTAAGCAATCACCCGTTGATCTTTGACTCCAAGAGCAAAGAATTTGGGCTAATTATGATTCTATTAGCCTATAATAGATTCTTCTTTTATTTTGTTTTTTTTTGTTTAACGAGAAATGGAAAAAGAACAATTATCAATCAAAAGGCTTGCGACCATATCACGTTGAAACACGGGTCACGTACGATCACCGAAGGTAAGCAACGTTGTGCTTGATCAGTACCAAGATGGGTGTCCGCTTGCGGATACCAGGAGCTGTAGCCTCAGATGAGCGCGAGGTCTAAAGGGGTTACGGCCACATTATTTTGTAACAACGATTCTCGTACGATCACCGAAGTTAAGCAACGTTGTGCCTGGTCAGTACCAAGACAGGTGATCAGGAGCTGTAAGCTTGGATGTGATCGGGTGATCGATTGCGAATACCAAGAGCTGTAATCTTAGATAGGGAGCGAGGTCTCAAGGGGTTAGGGCCACATTACTTTTAAACAACTTATCTCTTATGATCACTGAAGTTAAGCAACATTGTGTCTGATGAGTAACAAGATGAGTGAGTGCTTGCGAATGCCAGGAGGTGTAACCTTAGATGGGTGCGAGGTCTAAAGGGGTTACGCCCACATTCTTTTTAAACAGCTTATCTCTTATGATCACTGAAGTTAAGCGACATTGTGTCTGGCCAGTAACAAGATTAGTGACCGCTTGCGAATGACAGAAGCTGTAACCTTAGATGGGCGCGTGGTCTAAAGCGATTACAACCACATTACTTTGAAACAACGGTTCTCGTACGATCACCGAAGTTAAGCAACGTCGTGCCTGGTCAGTACCAAGACAGGTGATTAGGAGCTGTAAGCTTGGATGTGCGCGAGCTGTAAATCGTTTTTGGCAACATTACTTTGAAAAAACACTTCTCACCGAAGTTAAGCAACGTTGTCAATTGTCAAGATTGGTGACCGCTTGAGAATATTGGATTGAATGTGCATATTGCGTAAGGGATTTATGGCCATATCACGTTGAAGCATGTACGATTGCCGAAGTTAAGCAAGGCCGAAGCCGGTCTGTAGCAAGATAGGTGATCGGTAATACCAGGTGTTGTAAGTTTGTATGTGCAGGCTGTGTAAAGAGTTTACGGCTATATCACATTAAAACACCGGTTCTGATACAATCATCAAAGTTAAGCAACGTCGAGCCTGGTCAACACCAAAGTGGTGACTGCTTGCCAGGTGCTGTAATGTTGAACGATACGGAATTGAAATAGGTGAGACAGGGCGTATATTACAATTCATTCACAACCAAAAGAGCGAGAAGCGATTGTACTTTCTTGTCGCCTCACGTTGACAGGATGTGACACAAGGCCTGTTTAATGTGGGGAGGCCGAGGTATACACTCGGGACAGGTCTAAAAAAAAAATAACGTAACTCTCGCAACCGTAGGTTGGGTTGGAATCGGTATTACAAACCGATTCCCCCTGCACGTCATCAAAGTGAAACCAGATTACAAATATATAAAAACCAATATACCTATCATGACGCCCAGTCTCATAAGTGTAGGTACCTCCATTAAATTTTCGATAACTAAGGTTTAAAATGAATTTTTAAAAATGAAAAGGCGTTCTTGAAATTTTCTTTTTAGCTTTAATCGAAAGCTAAATGATTAAATTTACTATTTCCAGTAAGCAAAATACCCTGGTGTATTTCAAATAGAAATTATATTGATTTGAATCTCAACTTTTTGGTCACTTTCAGAAAATCGATAAAAATCGATAAATATCAGCCATTTTGATGGATTTGTAAACAAAAGCTAATTCTCGGTTTTAAAAATCTTCCAAAAATAATATATATATTATATATATTGAGGAAAATTATCAAATTAAAGATCAAATTAATCTTAAGCAAACATTACTTACTTATAGCTTAAAACGTAGTATACAAGCATTTCTTAACCACAGGGTTTTGTTTTTCTGACATATTAATCGATTGATTAGTAGCCTAAGGTGTTGAAGAGCTAAGTATAGTCAATCAGAAATTGATAAAAATTTACGAAATCTAAGTGAAAGCTTTAGTTTTGGTTTTTAAATAACAAGCAATTTTTAAAAATGAACATATTTTCATAAATTGTCTAAAATTTTAGTGAATGATAGTGATAGATTTATTTATAACCTTAAGTTTTTATGAAAAAAATAAACTTAAAAATAGGCCAAAATTTAAAAAAAAACTATTAAAAAAACATTTTTATGAAATAGGAGTTAACGTAAAAATAATTTGAAAGCAAATTTCAAAATGACGCGCGAATTAAAACATAAGAATTTCAAATAGAAATTGAATAAGAAAAATTTAATTAAGTTAAAAAATAAAAAAAAAATGTTTCTTTAATAGAATTATATTTGTTTTCATCTCCAGGTTACTTAATTGAGGCATAACCACAATAAAATAAATACATAAAATAAAAATATTTAGTGAAATAGGAATTAAAAAAAATGTAAAAATAACTTTCAATTTTAAAATTTGAAATTTTGAAGGGATGATTTACAAAGCCTGTTGTGAAAATGAGAATGTTTCTAAGTTTAAAAAAAAAAAAAAATATTTTTAAAAAATTAGGTGTAAACAACTTTTATTAAGCTTTTCAATTTTTGATTTGTAAATATAGTTTTCATTTAATAACAATATCACCTAAACGAATTAAAGTAATACAGAATTTTGAATGATTGAAATTATGATAATTAAAATAATAAAAAAAAAACAATTCTAGGGAAAATTCATTATTCATCGAAATGTTTTGTTCTTATTTATAAAAGCAATTAAAGGCTTTTTTTTTTAAAATTAAGTAACGTCATACTTTTGTGCATTTTGTATTTTACGATTCCGAACAGATTTTCGGTTACTGGGGGTCCTGTTTTAAAAAAAGATAAAAAAAACAAAAAACAAAAACTGATGATTTAAATTCTCTAATGAGTCTTGCTTTTAACTAATAAAACAAATTTTGAGATTGAAATTTAATTTCTCGAGATTTCATGAAATTAAGTAAGTGTGATGGGTGCGGATAAAATATGTAAAAAAAAAAAAAAAAAAATTACCAAGATTTCTAAAAAACAAAATTTGGAAATTCTTGCAAAAATCAAATAATTGTCTGATTTTAATTAAACTTTCAGGATATAATAAAATGAATGAATTCATTTTTGAAATTTTATTTTTAGAAATTCTTGGCAAAAATATCTTTTACTACATCTGTTGATAATCTTCCCCCTTGCCCCCATAAATTAATTCTGTAAAATTTTCTAGACTTTTTAACAGTTCGCAAATTGTTTTATATTACTTATAAGCACGACACCTTGGAGAAATTAAATCATCATTTTTTCTCACATCTACTGCCAACCTTTTAAAAATCTGCTCCAAATCGTAAAATAAAAAATGCAATAAAACTATCTAATTATCGAATTAGATAGGCTTTTATTTGCTTTTATAAATCGTACACATCAAGGATATTATTATCTGAAGAAAAAAATTCAAAGAATAGGGAATTTTTACAATAATTGTTAGCATTCTTCGTTTAGGTTTTTTTCATTTTTCTTTAATTTAAAAAAGTATTCAAAAATTCTTCCAGAGTATGGAGTAGGTTACTAAGTGTTTAAGTGAAGACTATATTTACTAAGTGAAAATTAAAAGCTTAATACAAATAATAGTACCAAAACTTTTTACCATAATTAAAGATATTTTTGTGTGTCAAAATTTTATATTTTTAGTATGATATCTCGTAAGTGACAAAGGTCATGTATTTCAAAGCTTGACCTCTTCTTAGGAAAGACCCCTTGACATGTAAAGGTCTTCGTCTTATGTAAAGGTCTTCGTCTTATAATAAAATTATCTCATTTATCAGTTTAAACAATTAATAAATGAGTGAGATATTTTAATTATTAATATAATAATAATTTCATTATTTATTATCTCAGTTATTAAATTAAAAATGCAATAACTTAATGTAATATTAATAATTAATAAAATTAGTTATCGTTATCTAAACTATTAAATAATGAAATACCATTATAGAGGTAACTCAATAATGTAAGTAATTTTTATAGTATTTTAAATTATTATCAGAAAAAAAACCAATCAAACCCGTTGTGTCATTTTTGGTGCACCGTACTAAACCTGTCAACACATTCAGCCATCAAATTATCAATGGAGACGTGAAAATAACAATACACCGAGGTCAAGAAATGCTTGTCTAGAAAATTTTATGCTATAAGTAAGTGATATTCGTTTCAGAACAGATTAATTTAACTTTAAATTTGCTAATTTTGGGAAAGTAACGTTTCAGAAATGTATATCTTATTTTAGCGGGATTTTCAAAAAGGAAAAATAAGTTTTGTCTAAATTACTCTCAAAAAGTTAAAACTGGCCATTTTCATTGGTTTTTCGGAAGCATCGAATAAAAATCATTCAAATTTCTATTTGAAATACTCCACCATATTTTATTCTGTAATTAGAAAATTTAATCCTTTAGCTTTCAACTGAAGCTGGCGAAAGCTTCAAAAATAATTTTGCCTTTATGAAAAATATATTTAAACCTTATGTATACCGAATTTTTGGAGGTACCTAATTTTCTGCTTTTTAAAAAAATAATTTTGATTACGTGACCGCAATACTACCAACTACGTATTGAGCAGAATTTTTGTACTTACTCTCGTATTTTTGGTAAATATTAGAATGTTTATATATATATATATATATATATATATATATATATATATATATATATATATTATGAAATGAACAAAGTCCGATAATTATTTAATAGATTTCATTTATACGTTATTTTAATAGATTCAATTTATTTAAATAAATGCTTTGTTTTTAAACAAACAATATTAATTACATTTACGAGCCTTTATGTTCGAGAAATTTCTGAAGGAATTTTTCTGCGGAGCGAAATGGTCATTCAGATAGGGTATTTTTGAATTTCACTTATTTGTAATTTATTTATATGTGCTCTTTAATAAATACATTGAGCTCTATTTGTGTATCAGTTTTAATATTTTATATTATTAGGATTCACTTGGATTACTTACCCGCGGATTTTTATCTCCATATACATATATATATATATATATATATATATATATATATATATATATATATGGAGTTAAATATATATTATTTAAAAAATATTTTACATCGCTACATAAAAATGTTTACGTTTCGGAACTAAAATTTTTTCGTCACGAGGCGATGTTAAGTAACTCATGATAAAAATGATTTACTTTTATTTTGGTTCAATATAATAAGTATTGTATTTTAGGTTCGAAACTCTCTCTATATATGTATGTATATATATATATATATATATATATATATATCTATATATATATATATATATATATATATGTATATATGTATATATATGTATATATATGTGTATATATATATATATATATATATATATATATATATATATATAATCTTTGGTTAGATAGATATATCTCTCTGACTGTTTTATCGTATCTTATATCCATAACCGGATGTCATCTAATGGTGACGCGTCTTAAAAATGTCAGTTCATCTAGACATGAATGAATAGCACACCTACCCCTAACCTCCAATCGATATTTCTCACATTTCTGATTTCGACTTGACCCGTCTTTTGATTGGCTAACCTAGACATACCCACAAAATTTTGAAATCTTGCTCCTCCCATCTTTTTAACCCTTTAATAAATTACCATATTGTTTTCTATTTTCAAAAGTAAATTATTTTCATCATAAGTTACCTAACATTGCCTGATGACGGAGCAATTTTAGTTCCCAAACATATAATTTTTTATGTAGTGATGTAAAATATTTTTAAATAAAAATATTATTAAAATATTTTTCTTTACGTCGTATCGCGCAAAGTAAATGCTAAAGAACTGTGGATTCTTAATGTGTTTGTTCTTTCTCCTTATTTTTATGTATGTATGTATGTGTGTGTGTGTGTGCGTGTATATATATATATATATATATATATATATATATATATATATATATATATATATGGTATAAAATGATAATTGGAAAGAAAAATCTTAGATTTTGCCGACGCGTTTCGTCTTCCAACTTTTTCAAGGCAAAAATGAAATCGAAATGTTTTCTGGGAATTTAACTATATATATATATATATATATATATATATATATATATATATATATATATATATATATATATATATATATATATATATATATGTGTGTGTGTGTGTGCGTGTGTGTGTGAAGAATCAAATAATTGGTTTCATTGGTGGCTGAGATAGTTGAGTTTTTTATTATTGATATATCAATAGATGTTAATGGCACCAAATTTAGGTTTTTGTGTGTGGGAGATGAGGGACAAAAATCTTTTTTTGATTCACCTTTGCCTTTTATTAATTCTCCTTGGAAACAAAGGTAAGCGAATTGGATTATCTAACTAAACATATTTACAATTTACGGCCAGAGAATATGGAGAATATTTAAAATGGATAAAGCAGACGATTATATTTCAGTGAACCAAGGAAATGACAGGCTTCGAACTGTTTCCATGGTTTCCCACCAATTGACCAATCAGCGGCGAGTGTTTTCCAGCAAGCATCACAAATGGCAGCGGGAGTTCGGAGCCAACGTAGGCGTACCTTTTATCTACAATCACAGAAAGTAAGTCAACGTTGGTTTCGAGATCCGGTAGTCATTATCTTCTTTGAGCTGATGTGATGCTTTTCCGTCCAGGCAGAGAATGAATACCTCGATAACGACCAACACTGGATCACATCTAACAAAGATGTTTGTAAAAACAACAAAAGGAATCAAATAAAAAACATATTGTACTAACCAATTTTGTTATTTCTTGATTGTTTATAATTGATTTTGCTTGATATCATTGTCAATAGAAATTTAAACATTTTTTCTTTTACTATTACTCATCCAGTATAAAGTCTAAGAGCCACTCAAGGTAGAGGGTTATCGAGTGGAGATGTTGGAAGGACGTACTGGGATGTAACTAGAGCAGGATATTATAAGAATGCCAAATATACTTTAGTATAGTGCTATTTTAAAGGCAAAAACGGGTCGCTCTATGCCCAGGTAATATTTGGGGGAGGTTACAATCTTTGCATTTTTGGTGACTAGTTGCACTATACACAGGTAAATTTTTTCTGGAGGGGCCAAAATTCACGCAAAAATTCAGATGTTACACTATAAATGAACTCGACTTATACACGAGTATATACGGTGTGTAGGATAGATAGCCGTTGATCTACAATTTAAAAATATGAAGATTACGGCGGTGAAAAAGTGACAGAAGCCGAGAAGCCAGGTCAGGACCAATAAAATGAATGAATGTAGGGAGAAGCATAATTATTTTATGACTGGAGGGAGAATGAATGACTGGAGGGAAAACATAATTATTATATGATAGGAAGGAGAAGGAATGGAGGGAGAAGCATAATTATTTTATGACTGGAGGGAGAATGAATGACTGGAGGGAAAACATAATTATTATATGATAGGAAGGAGAAGGAATGGAGGGAGAAGCATAATTATTTTATGACTGGAGGGAGAATGAATGACTGGAGGGAAAACATAATTATTATATGATAGGAAGGAGAAGGAATGGAGGGAGAAGCATAATTATTTCATGACTGGAGGGAGAATGAATGACTGGAGGGAAAACATAATTATTATATGATAGGAAGGAGAAGGAATGGAGGGAGAAGCATAATTATTTCATGACTGGAGGGAGAATGAATGACTGGAGGGAAAACATAATTATTATATGATAGGAAGGAGAAGGAATGGAGGGAGAAGCATAATTATTTTATGACCGGAGGGAGAATGAATGACTGGAGGGAAAACATAATTATTATATGATAGGAAGGAGAATGAATGTAGGGAGAAGCATAATTATTTTATGACTGGAGGGAGAATGAATGACTGGAGGGAAAACATAATTATTATATGATAGGAAGGAGAAGGAATGGAGGGAGAAGCATAATTATTTCATGACTGGAGGGAGAATGAATGACTGGAGGGGGAAGCATAATATTTAAATGATTAGAGGGAGAGTGAAAGGAGGGAGAAGCATAATTATTATTACATGATTGGGGGGAAAATAAATGAGGGAGAAGCCTAATTATTGTTGTCCTCATCTTTATTGTCATATACACGACGTTTCGGTCGTTGTAAACTCCGCCCTTCTTCCGGATCTGTCTATATTTCTGAGTTGAGCCATTCTAATTATTTACGTGATTTTCATTGTTCGCACTGTTGTGCTCATCTTTATTGTCATATTCACGACGTTTCGGCCGTTGTACACTCCGGCCTTCTTCCGGATATGTCTATATTTCTGAGGTGAACCATTCTAATTATTTACGTGATTTTCATTGTTCAGACTGTTATCCTCATCTAAATTGCCATATTCACAACGTTTCGGCTTCTACATTTCTGAGATGTGATATTATGAATCTGCTACTGCGCTTAAATTCATAAAGTCTAGGTACCATAGAGGGAATTTTGTCAGAACAATTATCATGAAAGTATTTACTGAAAAAACACAGAGAAGCTACTCTAGTGACTGAAGTCGAGATGCCAGGTCAGGACCAATAACATTGCAGATTCTTCTTTGGATTTTATCAAGAATCTCTAAATGTGCAGCCAGATAGTTTCTGGAGAGAAAGATTGTCTAGCACAGTGTAGGGAAACAACTTTTCAAGTAGACCTAGCTATGAATGCAATTTTTCTTTCACTTAATGTCAGTGGGAAATATTAACTCGAGAAGGTATAACGAGTCACCTACTGATGGAAGGCAGAGAGTGATCATGTAGACGATTGATAGAGAGCGGTTTCGTCTTAAAAGCATTAACATTAACAAGCCATTTCTTGCTTTGATTAACAGCAGACTTTGGGTAATTTTTTAGATAAGCTGCCTAAACTGACCTCATCGGACCGATCAGTCTTGCCTGGAATGTGTTTTAACAGAGAGCGCAAAATGCAGCACTGAGATCCGAGCGCGCGCTGGCAACATACCTCTACCAAATGTTTCAAGAAATTGGACACAATATAAACCTTTCTAAAAACAGAAATGATGATCTGGAATTGATATAAAAGCAATGGTGGCACCTATCCTGCAGCCATCATAAAAATTCCTTGTGGGTGAAGAATTTTTTGCCACCCTACACAAATTCAGGATATGGAAATGGTAAACCTTAAGCACTTCAAATACGTAGGCCTATAGATCAGCTATAACAAATTAAGTACAGGAGAAAAAGAAATTGAACATAGGATAAACTGCACCAAAGATAGTTTTGCACAATACCGCAAATTGCTACTAAACCAAAACAACGAGTCATGTTCTTAAATATCCTCGTCAGATCGATATGGTTTTCATTAAAAAATAGCTAAACTGTCAGCTCTGTAAAATTGCTATTAAAGATCAGTGGTTAAAAAAGGTTTTCAGTGTGTGAAGCCGGTGGGTCCTGGCGAATACCATTCTTTTTTGAACATTGCATCAAAAGCAATGAACTGTACGAAATAATATAAACGACATCAATTGAAGACTACCAACAGCAGCAACAACTAAAATGGATAGCGTATGTAACTTCAAGAGAAAATAATGACATAAAATGTTGACATTCCTCACGACTTCAAACAAAATGTTAGGAAGGAACCCCACCCATCAATACTTGAAAGAGATAATTCTGTACGAAACAACCCTTTAGGAAAAATAAATAAATAAAATAATTTAGACACTTTACGGCGTATTATGGTGCCAACAGCTATCTTTCGCTGTGACTGATCAGACGATGTACGTACATGAATGCCATCAGTCGCTTTAAAATGGACACCCTGGCCCTACCTCGGCTTGACCACTTTCCGAAGGTGACTGATATGTGGATACAAATTAACTCTTATGCCCCTTATCAAGATGGTTGCTCTAGCCGTTTCCATAGTAATTAATTTTGCGAATGAACATGCTTATAAAGATGCGTAAATTTCAAGATTGGTTATTCCTAAATTTTCGCTTGATGATGAAACAGGACTTGATACTTTATTCAGTAATTTTTAATAATTATATTAAGGTTTTCGGCTCTTGTTTTTGAAATATGAGAACTCTTATTTAGCGAAGGAATCATTTAAAAAAAAAAAAACATTATAATTTAAGCTCTACTTCTGTATGAGCATTGTTTTTTTTTTTTTTTTAATAAAAACAAAAATACTTAAGAACTCCGGATTATTTACCTAACGTGTTCTTTCCTATTTTTCTACATAACTGCACACACACACACACACACACACACACACACACATATATATATATATATATGTTTTCTTAAAATTTTACTGCTTAATGTACTTTCCTAGCCAATGGTAAGCTTAGTACTGATAGATTAAACATTTTGGGTAAGCTTCTCTCCAAAAACTGAATGCCCGCCACTAATAGTTTAAATAATTTCATTATTCTAGTTTTATTCAAAGAACTTTTTAATTCGCCTGTGAAAGCCATTTGTTAAACGTAGGCCTTCCACAGATATTTTCATTTTTGACGTCCCTAAACGCGTTGGCCCCAACAGTTGGAAGAGACAAACAGTACCTCGTATTCCCCCATGTAATCACTGACCAGACACAACGTGGCTTGTCAGGTAGGTGGCCCGCTTCCTTTCTTTCTTTCCATTTTACCTTTGATACGTCTTTTGAGTGTCAAATTCTCCAACCCTCCTTTTTCCTGTATAGAAGGAATCTCAGCTTTCTCTTTCTGATTCTGAGTACGTCTTTGTTTCCATTCTTAAGACGTCTCTGTTGCTTACGCGCTTCGATCATAGAATTCTCAGCATCCTACGGTAGAAACACATTTCTGTTGCCTCCAGTTTCCTCTTCATCTGTGAGGAGATTGTCTAGCATTTACTACCATTCAAGAGAATTGATATCCCATAGCAATTCAGCATTCCCGTCTGTTTTTCTGATTTTTGGACTCCATATTTAGCTAATCCAATGGTAATATTAGCCATTTCCCTATAAGGAAACATTTGGCGTTCATTGACCGAGCAGCTCGTTCTACTCAAGTTATGCTTTTCTTTACTCCCTGGATATCAGGCTGCGATTAAAGTGTAGTATCAGTTCTCCTCATCCCTAAAGATAATGGAAATATTAGCCATTTCCTTATAAGGAAACATTTGTCTTCACTCTCTGGTCATTGGGTTATGATCAAAGTGTAGTATTTGTTTTACCCATCTCTAAAAGTAATTGTAAAATTAACCGTTTTCTTATACGGAAACCTGATGCATTCGTTGATCGAGCAGCCCGTTGTACAAGGGTTATGCTTTTCTTCATTTCCTAGACATCGGGCTGTAATCAAAGTGTAGTATCAGTTCTCCTCATTCCGAAAGGTAATGGTAATATTAGCCATTTCCTTATAAGGAAACATTTGGCATTCATCGACCGAGCGGCCCATTCTACTCGAGTTACGCTTTTCTTTACTCCCTGGACATCGGACTGTAATCAAAGTGTAGTATCAGTTCTCCTCATCCCTAAAGGTAACGGTGATATTAGCCGTTTCCTTATAAGGAAACATTTGACATTCATTGACCGGACAGCCCGTTCTACTCGAGTTACGCTTTTCTTTACTCCCTGGACATCGGACTGTAATCAAAGTGTAGTATCAGTTCTCCTCATCCTTAAAGGTAACGGTAATATTAGCCGTTTCCTTTTAAGGAAACATTTGGCGTTCATTAACCGAGAACCCAGTACTGATATCGGTTAGCTTAGATCATCGAAAGGGAACAGGTGCTTCAATGTGATATAGGCATATGCTCGCTATGCAACATACTAATTATTAAGAGGGTGGCCTGAAATGTTTGTCCTATATTGTATGCGTGTCCTTGTTTTTAACCAAACACGCGGGCGGTTGCCCGGTATGAAATATTACTTAAAATTACATTGTTAATTAATGTCGATGGGAGAAAATATATAAAAAAAAAAGAACGGATTTATACGTTAAGATTGATTTGTTTTTTTATTTCATTAACTTAATACAATCATCTCTTTTATTGCATTCCTTTTTAATTAGGAGTTAATTATTTTCATTAAATTAATTTCTCTCTCTCCCACGTCTGCGATCCGCCTGAATCATAATCATAATCATAAGCATGACGTAGTGTATTGTTTAGCAAGCCTGTCACACTAGATTAAATAAGATTGAGTAGTGAATTCGATCCTCATTGGGTACCCCATACTTTCGGCCTTGTGCCGCATCCACGCTTAGTAAATTAAGGGGCACTTCGATGTGTTCAAATGGTTTGCAAGCTTGTCTCGCTAGAACAAATAGGACTGAATAGGGAATTTAATCCTCACTGGGAGCCCCATAATTTTGGCCTTGTGCCACACTAACGCTTAGTAAATTAAGGGGCACTTCGATGTGTTCAAATAGTTAGCAAGCTTGTCTCGAGAGATCAATTAAGACTGAGTAGTCAATTCGATCCTTACTGGGTGCCCCATTCTTTCGGCCTTGTGCCACATCAATGATTAGTAAATTAAGGGACATTTCGATGTGTTCAAATGCCTAGCAAGCTTGTCTCGATTACCACTGAGTATTGAATTCGATTTTCATTTTGTTCCCCTTTACATACGGCTTTGTGCTTCATCGAAGCTACGCTTAAATTGTTTTAGAGCACTTTGATATGGTGTATTAGTTAGCAATCTTTTCTCGCTAGATCAATTACAACTGAATAATGAGTTTGATCCTCACTAGGAGCTCCATACTTTCGGCCTTGTGCCACATCTAAACTACATATAGAAAATCACCAAAAGCATTACTATTATTCATGCTTTGGGACGTATCTTTCTTTTTGTCTTAATGGCGTTCGAAGACTAAGGTTAGAATGCAAATTAATGCAATTAACTGATGAAGGCTAGAAATTTTGATCGAAACGGGTAAGTAAAAAGACAACCGAGAAACATCAGATTTTCTATTTTCGCCTGGAAATAAACAAGTTAATGAAGGTGAAGATAGAAGAAATGGTGGACGGAGTACATCTTCCACATCTATAAATCTACCGTTCGTCCATGGATTGTAATATAGAATTGATCCCCCACTTTATATCAACATTATAATTTCTTGTTTGTTTATCAAATTCTGATTAGTTATGAATCCATCTCTTTTCCCTCCAGCTATGGGTTAATTATTAAGTCTTGTGTCACTAAACCAGTATTATCTAAAAAAAATCTTAGAATCTATAAATATTTTCTGCTTTTAAATAACCTGCAAAAAGCCCTAGAAAACGAATCAATGAAATACTGATCAGCTACACAGGCATTTTTTTTAGATTTATTTATATTCTCTCTAGTATAAATGTATAAAAAACCTACTGTGGCGATCAGTGAGGGATCAGTTCATACATTAGCTTTAATATAAAATTGATCCCCCACTTTATATCCACATTATCATTTCTTGTTTGTTTCTCAAAATCTGTTTAGGTATCAATCTACCTTATCTCCCCCTCCCAGCTATGGGTTAAGAGGCAAGACTTGCACCCCTAAACAATTATTATCTAAAAAAACAAAAAAAAAAACAAACAAAAAACAAAAAAAACCGAAAATTCTTACAATGTAAAAATATTTTCCAGTTATGTGCCATGCGTGATACACGCTTAGGCAATCATCTATCTTTCGATACATGACTGACGAGGCAGATTCTTTTCCCGCAGCAGGCCGCCATTTCTTTTTGCGTTAGACCAGTTGCCATCCGAGACTATAGAGCCCAGTTTGCCTTGCTATTTACCCATAGCTGGAGGGAGAAGAAGAGAATTCGTATCTTTCCCAAGGGTATTAGCATGTAAGTGAATGTAATGGATTCGACTTGAATACTGACTTTAAATAACCTGCAAAGGGTTGATAAACCGTAGAAAATGAATGAATTTATCAATGAAATAGGGTTTAATTACAAAGGCATACATTTTAGATATATTTAAATTGTCTGGTATATAAATATATAGAAACCACCGTGGTCACAAAGTGAGGGGTCAGCTTATTTATTGATTGTAATATAAAATTGGTGCCCCACTTTATATCCACATCATAATTTATTGTTTGTTTCTCAGATTCTGAGTTGGTAAGCCGTAAAAAAGGGAAAATCACCAATCAACATGATCTTGACTTAATTTTTTTTAATATCGAATGATTTTATCGATTATAGGAATTAATTGATTTCTTATTTAATATCTAGTAACTGACAAGATGTATCGCAGACCGGGCGACCATAGTCCCCAGCGCCGGAGTTCCAGCGAACATTTAAAATATCGCTTCCGCCAGGGTGCCAGGCGAAAGGAGGTTACAGGTACGTGCCACATCTACAAACTTACAAGGAAAAATACACATTTACATTTCATAGAATTTGGAATGAAATAAACTAGGCTGCAGAAATGTCACGGTGCAGAAATGGTGATTTAGCTTTATTGAATTGTTTGTCTATATCTCTATGATGAGGTATTATGATTACTTACGTTATTTAGACTCATCTGAGTTAAAAATAGAAATCGATTACACCCTGCCACACCACTGGGTCTAAAAGAGACCGTATGATGAAAGAAAGTAAACAAAAGTGGTTCTTTCGTTAAATTTAAACAAGGGTGTAGTATTTCGTTGTCAATGATTTTCCTGTAAGATTTACATTGTCAATGATTTATATTATAAATATTGGCTTTTATACCATAAAAATACATTGCCAATTATTTTTATCGTAGTAATGACGTTGCCAGCGATTTTAATATAGGAATTACGTTGTCAATGAATTCTGTTATAATTCTGGCTACAATTTTTTTTATACAATAAAAAAGCATTGCAAATAATTTTTACTATAGAAATTACATTGTTAATGACTCTAATATAAAAAAAATACGATGCCAATGATTTCTTTGAAATGAAGTCTATAATAATTTGGGCTCGCATATGTATTATACCATTAAATTGCATTGACAATTATTTTTACTATAAGAATTATATTGTTAATGATTTTAATATAGAGAATACGTTTTCAATAATTTTTACTATATGACTTACATTAACAATGATTTCTATTATGATTTGGAATTTATAATGTTAATGATTTTAATATAGGAATTACATTTTTAGTGGGCATTTTTCTGTCGAAATTAATTTACCAACAATTTTTATTATAGGAATTACATTAACAATAATTTTGCTATCGGAATTACAATAACAATGTTTTTTTTTTAATGTCGAAATTACGTAAACAATATTTTTATTATAGAATGTATATTAACAATGATTTTTTTTTCCATAGAAATTTCATTTTCGATTAAATATATTATAGGAATTATATTGCCAAAGATTTTGCTATAGAATATCCGTACCTATGCATTTTGTTATAGAATTGCAGTGGCAATGATTTTTATTATAGGATTTTCATTCATTTTTGCTATGCGAATTATTAGGACCTTGAATAAATTCTCGCTGTAGTTTCAGATGGTAACGCATCTATAAGGAAGTCCTATAAGCAAACTTCAAATTCGGTGTATGTCATTTCACCGAAGTGTAAACAACTTTGTTTTTCATAGCATGAAGCATGTCAGATTTCGTGCCAAAGAAAGTGTATTTTTGGGGGAATTTTATTGCACTACTTTATTCAATAGAAATCTGCAGCTGAAGCACACATAATTCTTGTTGAGACTTACGGCGACCATGCTCTGTTGAAAACAACGTACAGAGATTGGTTGAGATGCCTCAAAAATAATGATTCTGATGTTGAAAATAAAGAACGGCATGGCGCACCGAAAAAGTTTGAAGAGGAAGAATTGGAGCCATTACTTCATGAAGACTCATGTCAGCTGTAAGCTGAACTTGCAGAATCATTAGGAGTTGATCACTTAACAGTTTCGAAAGGTTTGAAAGCATTAGGAATAATTCAAAAGAAAGGACATTGGGTGCCGTACGCGTTGAAGGCGAGAGACACTGAACGGCGTCTTGTCACGTGTGAACAGCTGCTTCAATGACAGAAAAAGAAAAGTTTTTTGCATCGTATCGTGACCTGCGATGAAATGTGGATACACTACGATAGCCCTAAACGTAAAAGATTGTGGGGTAAGCCCGGACATGCATCAACATGGGCGGCAAAGCCGAATATCCAGGGTTCGAAGCTTCTGCTCTGCATTTAGTGGGATCAGCTTGGTGTAGTTATTATGAGCTGCTCAAATCGACCGTAACCATCACGGGAGATCGCTATCGACTACAATTGATGCGTTTGAGCCGAGCATTGAAGAAAATATGGTCGCTATACGAGCAGAAACACGACAAAGTGATTTTGCAATATGACAATGCTAGGCCACATGTTGCAAAACGGGTGAAAATCTACTTGGAAACTCTTAAATGGGAAGTCTTACCACACTCGCCGTATGCACCAGACATTGCTCGGTCTGATTATCATTTGTTCCGATCGATGGCACATGCCCTGGCTGAGTAGGACTTTCATTCTTATGACGATGCCAAAAATGGGTCGACTCGTGGTTAGCCTCAAAAGACGTGTCGTTTTTCCGACGTGGAATTCAAATGCGGACAGAAAGATAGGAAAATGTAGTGGCTAACGATGGACAATAATTTCACTGACTTGTTTCTAACTAATTTTTATAATTACAACATTTCTTTTCATTAAAAATCAGGAAGAACTTATTCAAGGTCCTAATATATTATTAATTATTTTACCATAAGAATTACATTTTTACTATAACAATTATCAGTGATTCTATTATAAGAATTGTATTGCTAATGAATTTTAGTACAGAACCTCATTCGCTATTATATTAATGCAGAAATGCGTTGCCAGGGATTTTGACTTTCTTTTCCAAATATAAAATATTAATTTACTATACGATTTTTTTACTATATTAATGAATAGTCAATGAGTTTTAATATAGAAGTACTAGGCCAGTGTGTTTCGTTATTGAAACTGAACTATTAATAAATTTATTATAGTTACTGTATTATAAACTACGTTTAAAACAGTAATGCATTTTAAAAACACCTACAATCAAATGATATTTTTAAACTTTCCAGAAACTCCCCCGTCTGAACTTTCGGGGGCCCTTTTGGTCAAGGATGTGGACTTTCACGTTACCGAGAATTGCAAGAACCATCATACTGATCAGTTCCATATCGTAGAGAATGGAACTTTGGTAATTCGTCGAGGCCAACCTTTCATGGTAACGCTTTCATTCAACGAGGAATTCGACGCGTCGAAGCATGAACTTAAATTTATGTTTCTTATTGGTAAGTATTTCTTTTCTAATATCAGGAAATATTTTTCGGGGCCTAATCAAGAACAATATAAGTGTACGGGCGGTTCCGGCATAGATGAGGAGCTCAGATTAATTATTGACTTTGGTAGATGAAATATACACATTAATACATAAGTTCGTGCTTCAGATACATTTTTTCAAACAGCAGAGCTAACAAAAAAAAAAAAAAAAAAATACGCTATTCGCTAACACATCATCAGGATACAAGGCTATTTTTTATCAGTGATACTAATATACCTATTTTTGACTGGATGAAGGAGTACATATTTTAATTTATTTTATTTCATTTCCATATTTTTATCCTAATTATCATCAAATAATTACGGGCCTGTTCATTTCAAATAATCTTTACTATAGATATTACATTGCTAATGAATCTAATATAGGAAATATGTTGCCAATGATTTTAATTATATGATTTACATTGCGAATGAATTCTATTATGATTTAGACTCGCATATGTATTATACCATTAAATTGCATTGACAATTATTTTTACTATAAGAATTATATTGTTAATTATTTTAATATAGAAAATACGTTTTCAATTATTTTACTATACGACTTACATTGACAATGATTTCTATTATTATTCGAAATTTATAATGTTCATGATTTTAATGTAGGAATTACATTTTTAGTGGGCATTTTTCTGTCGAAATTACTTTACCAACAATTTTTATTATAGGAATTACATCTTTAGTGGTCATTTTTCTGTCGAAATTACTTTACCAACAATTTTTATTATAGGAATTACATTAACAACAAACAGTTTTTATTGTAATAGATTACAATAAAAATATTTTACATCGCTACACCAAAACCATCATGTTTCGGAACTATAATGGTTCCTTTTCGGGCGATGGTAGATAACATAATACAAATTTATATAATTTCTTTTCTCTCCCCTCTTGTCTATTATATCACATGCCTTATAAGGGGATCTGACCTTACGTGGGATAAACCCTTCCTTGTAAATATCAGTATGTTTCAAGGCAAATACGCAGAAAAAATACAGTAGTTAATGCTATGGTTAATGGATCGAAATGATAAGAAAATGTGAACCTATTCTCGTGTACATAGGACGATAGACGAAATACATTTTGTTTAAAATAAATGTAGCGTCTACTCAAACATGGGTTTCCAGAAAAAATAACCCTTGAAGTAAAAAAAATAATATTTTGGATTGAATAAGAAAAAAATAATTAGATATCTCCCTCTCTTTCTCTTTTTTTAACACTGCTTCTGTCTCTGTCTCTCTCTCTCCCCATATATATATATATATATATATATATATATATATATATATATATATATATATATATATATATATATATAAATGAAAATAGAAGTCAAAACTCAGAAGCGACAGTCTATTTCATGCTAGACGCAACTCTCTTTGGATTAATTTCCTCCTTGTAATTATCCCTATCAATTGATATTACATATATATATATATATATATATATATATATATATATCAAATATATGTATATATCAAATATATGTATATATCAAATATATATATATATATATAAATATCAAATATATATATATATATATATATATATATATATATATATATTAAATATATATATACATATCAAATATATATATATATCAAATATATATATATATATGTATATATATATTTGTTTTTCAAATTTGCTAAGGAGTAAACATGTTAAATATATTTAAGTAAAACAGATTTTTGTTATTTGAACGTTATTTTTAGTGGATACTCATATCTGAGTAGACGCCCCATTTATTTATTAAACAGTATATTTATATACTGTTTAATATAGTGTGCAGATTATATATTATATCATAATAGTGTGTGCAGATTATATATCATAAAGAAACAATTTATACAATGAATTAATTAGCGATGTTAATGTGATTAATGGGGAAATCACTTCGCTGACAAAACTTAATGTGACATTAACTTACTATCAGTTCCTTGAATAATAAGATCCTTATATTTTAGTTATTGTCAGATGGAATTGACGGGCTAAGTACTTCGACAATTTTCAATTGTCATCTTCAGGATGCAATTTTCCAATACATAGACAAACACTAAGACGAAATATGTGTAGATCGAAAGAAGTTTTTTTTTTTTTTAATTACGCTAATTATTGACAGTTAAAAGTATGTTTTGGACCGTGTGATGGCGTGACGTTAGAGTTCTTGTTCAAATCGATGAAGTGAGATTTTTTTTTAATTTTGAAAAGTTATAAATCCACGAAATTTTTTCGTTATATGTGTTTATCAGTTAACGTGAAATGGTCTTAGTATAATCCAATTAGTAGAGTAAAAATGTCTTTGTTGTTTTCCACAGAATTTACGATCACACGCAGTTTCTAATGGTGAGAGCGTAAAATCTGGCGAGAGCACCTCTTATGAAAACCCGTACACTCAAAGCCTCGGTAATAACGACTTGTGAATTTGTGCGAAGGAAATCATCAAATTAGTTTCGTCCAATCATTTTACCTGAAAGCCTCACAGCTTGTGTAAATCCGTTAGGTGGTTTTCAAACAATGCCTATCAGCGCCAGAAGCTGAAACTGTCTCCCAGAGCAAATATTATTAAAATGTCCTTGACAAGATTCAACTGGGGCTGCTTGGCCAGATCGCTAACATTTTAAGCATTCAGCCAAAGTAAAATCTACGATATTGGCGATTTGAATAAACAAGCAGAGTTGTGTTTGATCGATTCATTGCTTAATTTAACGGCATATCAACCACTGTAATGGTCATTTATACTGAAATGGTTTTAGTATCTTGCGTTAGTATTTTTGTTTATATATTTGTGTATTCTGGAAGGTCACATTTTTATGGTTCCTGGCGGGTTATTGTTTCAGATTGGTATATATTTAAAATCTGGTGTCGGGTCTTGTAAGAAATTCATTATATCATCTGTATTATTTCTGAATAAGACTTAAGTTAGTAACTCAATAGTATTTCATTTGGATTGACATTGGTACAGTTTATAAGTCTATGTTTCACTGTGTATGGTTTCTGACATGTAATGCACATTGGGTGGGGTGGGGGTCCTGACATGTAATGCACATTGGAGCTTCTTTGTTTTGAAGCAGATATCAGTTGAGTTCTAATGTCTGAGTTTCTGAATTACCATCCAGTCTTCTCATGGACATTGTCAGGCCATTTTTTTCTCTGCTTGCCTCTTCTGTTGTTCAGATGTAGTTTATTGTCTTACCCAGGATGCGGATGTAGTCTATCGTCATACCCAGGACGAGTGTTATTTTGTTAAAGTATTTTTGTCTATATATTTCTGTATTCTGGTAGGCCACATTTTTATGGCTCCTGGTGGGTTATTGTTTTAGGTTGGTATATATTTAAATTCTGGTGTAGGGTCTAATGTCTTTTAAGAAATTCAGTTTATCATCTGGTTTAGTATTTCTGAATAAGTCTTTTAATTTATTTACTCAATAGTATTTCATTTGGATTGGATTGACATTGCTACACTTTATAAGTATATATGCTTCACTGTCTATGGTTCCTGAAATGTAATGCACATTGGATGGGGGGTTCCTGACATGTAATGCACATTTCTTCGTTTTTAAGCAGGTATCAGTGGTTGATATAAGTATGTCTGGAATAATCAATCGAACAATTTCTAGTAATACCAAAACCTGGAATTGGAACTTGGCATATTGATTCCCAATTCCAAGCCATTATCCATTACACCACCCACACATCCAAGCTTAGAGCACCTAGTATTCCAAGGCAGTCACCCGTCTAGGTACTGACCAGGCTTGACATTGCTTAACTGGTGTTTCAATATAATATGGCTGTAACCCTAAATCAAATTTGAGTACAGTTGCTTGTAAAATAAACAGTGTGCATGAGAAATGACAATTAGAAAAAAAAAATATACTTGGGGACATAAGAAAAGGTGGCTTGGAGAACTTAACACTCATAAGTCACAACAAAGGTAAACGTAGCAGAAGAAATGACAAGTTTGAGCAAATGAATGGGAGAACAAGTACCATAAAGAGGGGACATAAGCAATTATTACTGTGAGCAACAAAAGGGAAGCTGTGGAGAAACACAATCGCTTGGAAAAGGCAGAAAAGATGTTTTGGCATCTTCCTTCACGAAACTGCTAATCGGATCATCCTTTGTAAACATTCGATCTAGGAAATGCAGTCAAAGTATCTCAACAGGCCTCAGCATTTCTAGTCTGCCTTTGATTAGATGGAGGTAGCAGGATTTGTGATGGATCATGGGAGTTTTATTGCCCCAGGGGAGAAGAAACAGAGCTCTTTATATAGAGTGGTATATAGGAGTGGCAGGACTGAAAGACTATAAAGGATGACGGGGGTAGATGTACATAACGCACACTTCAGCCCTCCCCTTTGAGAAAATATTTCTTTCCTCAGATTAATCGCAACAGTGACTTTCTTCATTTTTAAGCATGTGCATTGAATACTGCTGCCATATTTGCTCTGGTGCTCTTGCTATTCATCACGAAGTTCTTAACAAAATCCAAGGAAGGATCTGCAATATAATCGTTCCTGACCTAGCATCTCGACTTCAGTCACTTTCTCAACGACGTGACGTGGCTTCCCTCTCTCGTTTGTACAAACATTTTCATAGCAATTGCTCTGACGAGCTTTTTTCCCTGGTGTCCCGACTACTTGAATTTAAGCGGGCTACTAGATTGGCATCTAGGCCGCACCCTTTTACCGTTGAAATAGCTAAATGAAATCGCCATTTCTACTCCAATAGTTTCCTTTCTCGCACTTCCCAGTTGTGGAACTCCCTTTCGTTTAATTGGTTATCCGATAACTACTATCTTCAAAAAATGAAATGCAACATCAATCGACATCTTCTCTCTTCTTTAAACTCGTTCATCTTTTGTCCTTTTTCAATCCTCACTATTTTCACTTTTTTCTTTCACTTTCACTTTCAGTTCCGGTTTTACTCTCTGTAAACCCCTGCGCATTTTCACATTGCTTGCGGTGAAATGATGAAAAAAGGTATGAGTGGCTGATATAAGTATGTCCGATGCATAGTCTGGTTAGATTTATTTCATCCTTGCTTATTTTCCGAAAACCTGGGAGCCATTTTTCTATTTTTGGTTGAACGTTACACTGTATTGAATTAACATCTTTTTCAGAATGCACTCAAAACATTATTTATTTTAATGCAATTTCATTTTTTTTATTGTTTTGGTTTGCAGGCGAGGATCCTTTGCCATCCCAGAAATCTGACATTCGTTTCGGTTTGACCGACAAATGGTACCCAGAAGAATGGGGAGCAAAATTAATGACCCAGAAAGGCAACCGCATTACGGTGTACATCCACCCGGGCTGTGATGCTGTCATTGGCGAATATGACTTCCTGTTGGAGATTGCCACCAAGGGATCAAAGGGGAATTACGTTTACGACCACCCGGATCCTGTCTATCTGCTTTTCAACCCTTGGTGCAAATGTAAATAGGACTTCGTTAAAATATGCTCTGATCCTTTTCAATTTCATTACAGCCAAACCTTTGAGCTACTTCAAATGCATAATAAATAATTACTTGCATTAAAACGAAATCGCTCCGTATGACATAACTTTTTGCAACAATATATTAGAAATTCATTGGATATGATTTTACTATAGGAATTCATTAGAAATGATTTGAATACTAGCTCTTTATGGAACCTGGAATATTATGGCTAGGATTTATGAAACAAATCCATCCAAACTTTCATTCCCTCTAATGACTCCATATCTAGTGATATAGCAAATACTAAAAGCATCTATAGAAATTCATTGCAAATGATTTTACTATAGGAATGCATTAGAAATGATTTGAATACTAGCTCTTTATGGAACCTGGAATATTATGGCTAAGATCTATGAAACAAATCCATCCAAACTTTCATTCCCTCTAATGACTCCATATCTAGTGATATAGCAAATACTAAAAGCATCTATAGATATTCATTGCAAATGATTTTACTATAGGAATGCATTAGAAATGATTTGAATACTAGCTCTTTATGGAACCTGGAATATTATGGCTAAGATCTATGAAACAAATCCATCCAAACTTTCATTCCCTCTAATGACTCCATATCTAGTGATATAGCAAATACTAAAAGCATCTATAGAAATTCATTGCAAATGATTTTACTATAGGAATGCATTAGAAATGATTTGAATACTAGCACTTTATGGAACATGGAATATTATGGCTAGGATTTATGAAAGAAATCCATCCAAACTTTCATTCCCTCTAATGATTCCATATCTAGTGATATAGCAAATACTAAAAGCATCTATAGAAATTCATTGCAAATGATTTTACTATAGGAATGCATTAGAAATGATTTGAATACTAGCTCTTTATGGAACATGGAATATTATGGCTAGGATTTATGAAAGAAATCCATCCAAACTTTCATTCCCTCTAATGATTCCATATCTAGTGATATAGCAAATACTAAATTAATATATTGAAATTCCTAAAAAAGATTTCTTTGTTACCTCCATTCATGATTTTAAATGTTGTAGTAGATTGGCAAAGGTCTCATCATTTCATTGTTGAAATTGCTAAATATAGCCAAAAGTTCTATTTTCATAATTTGCTCTCGCAATCTTCGCATGTGAAACTCTCTTCAGTGTTCTTGCTTTTCAGGAAGCTATATTAAATTAAATTTTAAATGCACCAAGAATCGTCATCCTTTTTTTTATTATTTTCTTTTCCCCCCCCAGTAGTGTTTTCTCATTTTCTGTCACTTACAGTAACCCCTTGTATTTTTCGTTTAAATGCCTTAATGATAAAAAACAGTATTCTTCCATAGAAGTAAAAAAAAAGAATGTTTATCACTTCTTCATTTGACTCCAACGTACTAGCATAAACGTTCCTTTAATGTATATTTCCAGCCGATCAAGTGTTCATGGAGGACAAATCTCTGTTGGACGAATACGTCTTAAATGACAGCGGCTACATCTATCAAGGCAGCGGAACTTCTCAAATCTTGGCCAAACCATGGAACTATGGACAGGTAAAAGTTGCCATCAGCGATCTTATTTTTAATCTAATCTTTATAGACTGAATCCATGGAAATCCTTAAATTTTGACAATTATAATATCACGATTACATATTGTTTTATGTTTATAATCTTTTCACCAGAGGCAAGGCAACAAAGCCACTAACACGCATGGGGGTTACTGTGTATTTAAAAGAATAAAAGAACAACATTATTAAGGAGCGAAAACAATGCAATAACAGAAATTAAGAAGATAGAGGATAACTAATGCAGGTTAATAATATCACGTGGAGGTTAATGGAGGTAAATGGTATCACGTCGAGGGTAATGGAAGTAAATATCATGTGGAGGTTAATGGAGGTAAATAATATCACGCGGAGGTTAATGGAGGTAAATGGTATCACGTCGAGGTTAATGGAAGTAAATATCATGTGGAGGTTAATGGCGGTAAATAATATCACGCGGAGGTTAATGGAGGTAAATGGTATCACGTCGAGGGTAATGGAAGTAAATATCATGTGGAGGTTAATGGAGGTAAATAATATCACGTGGAGGTTAATGGAGGTAAATGGTATCACGTCGAGGTTAATGGAAGTAAATATCATGTGGAGGTTAATGGAGGTAAATAATATCACGTGGAGGTTAATGGAGGTAAATGGTATCACATCGAGGTTAATGGAAGTAAATATCATGTGGAGGTTAATGGAGGTAAATAATATCACGTGGAGGTTAATGGAGGTAAATGGTATCACGTCGAGGTTAATGGAAGTAAATATCATGTGGAGGTTAATGGAGGTAAATAATATCACGTGGAGGTTAATGGAGGGAAATAATATCACGTGGAGTTTAATATATATATATATATATATATATATACATATATATATATATATATATATATATATATATATATATATATATACAGAGAGAGAGAGAGAGTCAGCCACAGACAGACTGTTTCACAGCTCATGTAGCTAGACAACGGATTGCCTCAGGTGAATTTCAACGTATTTATTTTTATATAAACACGCCTGTGACTGGAAGAACTCGATTTGTTTTATCGAAGAGTCTTTCATTAGCAGCTGTATAAGTCACTGTTTACAAACTCGCTTTTCTTCCCAGAGAGCTCAACCGAAATATTTTTTTTTTCTGAGGCATGTATATATTGTCACCCACAGACAAAATGTTTCGCTGTTTTACAGTTCATCAGTGTGGCTAGACACCCGATTGCCTCAAGCCAGGATCGAAACATGATTGATTTGATATCAGTCGAAGAATCTACCTCCCTGGCGCACGGCAGGGATGAAGGTGAATTTAAAACGGATTTATTTTTAGATAAACACGGCTGTGACTGGAAGAACTCGATTCGTTTTATCGAACAGTCTTTCATTAGCATCTGTAATAGTCACTGTTTACAAAGTCACTTTTCCTCTCCAGGAATAGTTTTTCTTCAGGAGCATGCATATGCATATGCATATGCATATATATATATATATATATATATATATATATATATATATATATATATATATATAGATAGATAGATAAATAGATAGATACACATAGTGAGCCAGACAAACGAGTCTAGTTATCTATATTTGTATATATATATATATATATATATATATATATATATATATATATATATATATATATATATAACGAGAGAGAAAGAGAGGAAAAGAAATGGAAAGATTATTAATAGTGTAGAGTTAGCATCAACATTTACTGTTATAATAATGTTCATAACGTTGAAAGAGGAAAAAAATATTGAACAAGGGAAAGAAATGAAAAGATTACTACTAGTGTGGGGTCAGCCTCCACACTCAAAAGTCTAGAAGCTATTATAAAACACACAAAAGAAAACTACCAACACTAAATAAAATATCTTTCTCCGTAGATTGTATATTAAAGTGCGTATAAATAAAAGATGCATGCCCGATTTCACAGTTCTAGCATCACTCCTTCATAATCAGCCTTTGAACTTTTCAGCCCACCCTCGTAAAATGAAAATATAACAGTCGACAGTATCTGGAGACATGGTATGAACTGAAAGGACCTGTCATCAATATACATGGTCACATGTTATCAAAGTTATCTATCCTTCTTATCCTCATAATCTTCAATTCCTACCACCTCCTCTCTCATTTTTATCACACCTCACTCATCATAACCATTTGAATAATAGCCTTCTTCCTGTAGTGGCTCTCTTGTTTTGTACTTGATGAACTTTAGTTTTTATATGTTCATTCTTTCAGTTTGACGAAGGGATCCTGGACATCAGTATGTTTATTCTCCGTCAGGGATTTTCGGAAGTCGGCCACCAGATGAGTGACCCAGTCCGGGTGTCACGTGCCATTTCCCAAATGGTAAGTATTGATCGTGTGAACTAACTCTTCTAAATAGGCCTTTACAGCAAACACTGTCAGTTATTACCTATCCATCAAAGGGATTGTCAGTGGTCAGGAAGAGAAGGCAAGCATTACTAAGGGAATAGAGCTATTATATGTATAATGTAAATGCACTGCTAATGATTTTTTTATAGGAATGTATTGAAAATAAGGAAGAAAGAGATTGTCAGTGGACAAGAATGAATGCAAGCATTACTGATAGAATAGGGCTATTATATGTATAGTGTAAATGCATTGCTAATGATTTCACTATAGGAATGCATTGAAAATGAGGAAGAAAGGGATTGTCAGTGGTCAGGAATGAAGGCAAGCATTACTGATAGAATAGGGCTATTATTTGTATAATGTAAATGCATTGCTAATGATTTTACTATAGGAATGCATTGAAAATCAGGAAGAAAGGGATTGTCAGTGGTCAGGAATGAATGCAAGCATTACTGATAGAATAGGGCTATTATATGTATAATGTAAATGCATTGCTAATGATTTCTTTTATAGGAATGGATTGAAAATAAGGAAGAAAGGGATTGTCAGTGGTCAAGAATGAATGCAAGCATTACTGATAGAATAGAGCTATTATATGTATAATGTAAATGCATTGCTAATGACTTTTCCATAGATAATCCTTAAAAATCAGGAAGAAAGAGATTGGCAGATGATCAGGAACGATTCCAAATTACGAAGTACTCTTATAAGTTATTATGTATAAAATTAACTCGTTTCAAATTTCAGATAAAAATGACGTTTTTTTTTGTCGTCGCCATCTTCCAGACATCCACGAAAACATCTTTGTCAGCGTATCATCTGTCAGATGAAGGCGGCTTTTGGGACATAAAATCAAAGTGTCACCGCGTTATCTGTCAGATGGAAACGCGTGACTACAGCGACTTCGTACCGCGACCAACCAGCTGTTCCGTGGGCTGGAGGAAAGCACCTCTTAGTTGAAGGAATTAAACAGGCCAAAGTGAGCCTTGCACATTATGATAACTGTATACTAAAAAAGAAAGAATATAGATTTCCAGTGGGCAGTGACTGGTTTTCACGCAATCATCAAGAGGTCTGTCACACACACGCATATATATATATATTAAAATAGGTGACACAATGGACAAGTATAACTATACCAGAATTGCTGATGGCTGCTGTTGATAGACAATTGTGAAATAGATTCAATGTGACTTCTGCGTTCGGATCCCACCACTACGATTACAAAAATTAGGGGATGATATATATATATATATATATATATATATATATATATATATATATATATATATATATATTATCAAGTAATGGTGTTGATCACTTGATAAGACACCAGAAGTGTTAAAACAAAATGGCTATTTTTGTAGAGATTTTATAAAATTCTTATGTTATAATTTTTGAATAAATGATTATATTTGCTCCACTCTGTATTGAGCACTCTTTTAAGAATAGTATTTGTTGGTTATTGGAATTCATTCCGTATACACCAATCCTATACTTGTATATATATATATATATATATATATATATATATATATATATATATGTTTAAATGTCTATATAACCAATCTGAAGTTGGCTCATGTGAGCCGAAAACTTAGATCAAGGAACAGCATAATGAAAAATATCCTATACATACATACATACACACACACACACACACACACACACACACACACACACACACATATATATATATATATATATATATATATATATATATATATTCATGAATTATTCATCCTCAAGGGAATTTTGGAATAACTTTTAAAATTACTGGGTTTTAAAGACAAAGCTAAAATCATAATTCACGTTTCCAATGTTACAGATTAATTCACTTCTACTAGAAAGGGTGTTTGCGTGTTCTATATGTCTAAAAGTTACTCCAAAACTCGCTTGAGGATGAAATGGAACTAATGTCTTTAATTTGATTACAAAATTAAATTCGGACCTTACATTTTTGAAACATGGTTAGTACTGTGTAGCGGAAAAACCATATTTCAAATCAATTAATATATATATATATATATATATATATATATATATATATATATATATATATATATATATACATATATACTCATGAATTATTCATACATAAAACAAATACAAAGGTTAATGATTTAAATGGCGAGAAATCCATCTTCGCGAACAATTCAAATAATATACAAAAACCCAGAACCTGTTTATGAATGAAAAGATCCTGTTTTATAAATTTCAGTTGCATAAGGTCTTATTATTTTTACAAGCTTTCGTCTTTTCCTACAGACATCCTCGGGTATGAAATAGATTTTGTTCTTGTTTTTACTCTCAGTAATAAGTGGACAACGAAAATAGAGTTGAAATCCGAAAAATGCTATGAGAAATGTGTTATTGTTTTGGAACGTGCAGTCGCAACGCTGAGTTTGAATTTAAATTTTAAGGTTCTGCGTTTATGTACAAATATAGTGATAAGAGAATTCTTTTTTACTGGTAGATTTTCCGTCAAAGTGGCATGAACTATATTGTTCAATAATTACAGTAATGTCGCACTTATTATATATATATATATATATATATATATATATATATGTATGTCTGTTTCACGCTAGATGCAATCGTCAGGCCGCCGATTCTGTCCCGCATGAAACAGCCTGACGCCTCTGAGTGTTGACTTCTATGTTCACTTTTATATTAGGTTGGTGCAAAAATAATGACGTAATAATGTCGTTTTTTAACGTATTTTTTAACGTCAAAAAACGACATTATTACGTCATAATTTTTGCACCAACCTAATATTTACACACACTCTATCTCTGATATTTAGAACTTTATGCCATAAATATAGCACAACTTAAGACTATATTTCTTTATATATATATATATATATATATATATATATATATATATATATATATATATATATAATACAGGGTGTCCATATAGAAAAATTTCATAACTTTATTTGTATTTGCGATAAAAATAATCTGTAAAAATGTTATAAAGTTTTAAGTATAGCTAAAATAACTAATGTGATTTCAGGAATTACTGTAAATCAGTTGGCAAATGTCTTCTGTGAACTGCAAAATGGTATTACCCATTGTATTGCTAATGACGGAGGACATGTCGAAAGTTAAATAAAATTTCAATAAAACCTTGAAAATATAGATTTACTTCTTTCTAATCCTTTTTACAAATTATTCCTATCGAAAATACAAATAAAGTTATAAATTTTTTAATGTGCACACGAACTTTATGGACACCCTATATATATATATATATATATATATATATATATATATATATATATATATATATATTATAGATAGATATCGTGTGGACACAGGAAAAGGGATTGTCAAATTCTCACTTCATAATTGCGATATTCAGATTTTAGAGTGGTAAGAGAAATTATCCGACAACTTACTTTTCTCTGTTAGTTGAACGGCGACTCGTTTAGTTTTTAAAATGAATCCTCTAAATCGAAACCGAGGTGATATCGTCTCTTTTAAACAATTATACTCTAAATTAAAATAATCATACAATATTTTTTTCAGATCAACTCTCCTGAAAATAATGGCGTGGTCATGATGGACTTCTCCGAAGAACCAAGCCGCGGAAAGAGGCCATCCGCTTGGTCTGGAAGTGTTAGTATTCTTCATCTGTTCCGAGAGACCGGAGAAGCTGTTAGATATGGTCAAGACTTTGTTTTCGCCGGTGTCATGACAACAGGTATGTACAGCGAAGAATACGGCGACTTACCTCGTCAAACCAAGCGACAGAGCGTCGCGTGTATCCTACGACGAAAAAGAAAATTACTTAAAAAAAAAAGGGGGGGCATGTATTCCGCGTGACCGTAACATGGTGAGGCTGTGGCACTTTCCTTCACATTGGCATCTACGGGGTTAATTATCTGGAAGTGTAAAAACTGATGCAGTTATCGGCGCGGAACGTGAGTCTAGGTGTCGAGTTGAAATTCCAGTCAAGCCTGTTGCATTCGCTTTCACACCATTTCAGGATTAAATAGCAGGGTAAACTGGACTCCGGCAACCAGTCTAGGGTAATTAAGGCTTTTGGGTTTGGGGCTGGCAACTCTATCCATTAATAACATGCGTGCCTTGGCAACCGTGGCAGGAAAGTTATAGCGAAGAAAACGGCGATTTAACTTGTCAAACCAAGCGACAGCGCGTCGCGTGTATCCTCCGACGGAAAATGTGACGAAAAAGAAAATTACTTACCAAAAAAAAAAAAAAAAAAAAAAGGGCCTGTATTCCGCATGACATGCTGAATACGGAATATTTAAATTAAAAACAAGTCTGTCACAAGAGTCTCTATAAAAGTATTTTGATATGCAAAAATTGGGCGTCCTTTCCCAGTTGTCGATGAATGAAAAGATGCTCGCCGATAAAAACAGTTGGTGTTCTCGAATCGAGGAGGAAAAAATCGTGTATGTTGGCTACCGCGTTCGTCGGAGAGTGAGTTATTTTTCTGACTGGTTATGTGCATTGGGATTAGTGAGATAGTACCTGCGAATCGGGTTTTCGGCATTTCTTTCTGCCCCCGATATTCGAGTCTGAACTTAGTGATTTATTCTCTGCATTGTGGAAATAATCTGCGACAAACATTTCCTTTGCTTTCAGAACGCTTACAAGCTATTTCAGTGTCCATGGTCAGGTATAATCGAAGAAACGAAATAACTAATTAGTCCTTCTATTTTCAAATAATGGCCGTTATTCCGTAATCCCCGGTGATTATCTTCTCCCGTCGTAGTCGCTTGAATTACGAGTTTCTGATGAATTTAAGCTCCTGACACACCTTGCAACCAGAGAAATTAATCACTGCTCTGTGATCTTCCTTGGTGAACACTGCTAACGGAGTGGCTATGTTTACACTGTAACAGAAGTAAGAAAACTTGTGCGATCAAGATCAAACTTCGATCACGTGACCACAACAGTACCATCTATAAGCACGCATGAGCAGAAGGCGGTGTAACAAATGTAAAGCTATTTTTTAGAGAAAATGCGGATATTTTTGGCTTTTCCTCGCAGTAGGCAACCAATCACAACCCGGCATTAATAATCGAATAAATGTGTTCGTTAACAATTAAGACGACACCGAGGGCCATTCATCGTATGTGACGGGTCGACAAGAAAATGAAAATATAATATCAAGAGAACGATAAATAAGTTTAAGAAAATCAGAAACACGTAGAGGGATCATCATTTCAGCTAAAGAGATCAATTAGAAAAGATCCAACACAGTTCATAAGACGTTTAGCACGCGAGAGAGGAGTTTCAGCTTTGACAGTCTAAAGAACAGTGAAAAAAGACTTGAAAATGAAATTGTAGGTGAAACGTGTGAGGCACCTTGTTATTCCAGGAAAGAAAGTTAGAATGTTACAGAGGGCGAAGATCATCTTGACTAAATTAGAAAATGATCCTAGAATATCTATCTATCTATCTATCTATATATATATATATATATATGAACTTTATTTCAATACTTCATGAGCTTCAGACCATTACTTATGATTAATTATTGATGAACAAGTCATTTTCGTTTATGATCGATTTCATCACGATTATTCTGTTAAGCTTGGAGAGTAATTATACATTCTTATTGCTCAACGAGTCCAGCAGTGTTATAAAAAAACTCGGAGTATTTCAGTATGATATCTTTAATCCTTTCTGAGATACAACGGTACAGAGCTTAACCTAACAATTGGACAATTTTGCTGTTAAATTATTTGTACAATTTTGTTGTTACACACGGTATATATATATATATATATATATATATATATATACACACACACACACCTTCAGACTATTACCTAGATATATATTTATGTATATATATATATAGTAACCCTCATTTCAATTTTTAATCTCTTTCTTGAATTTCATTGGTTGTTAAATAAAAATAAGCTTCGAGAAATTTCTATAACAAAACAGTCAAAATTTGTGCAAAAGTAGGCTCAACTGATATAAAAAAAATATTTCTCAAATTCATCCCTAATTTAAATGTTCCAAAAAATCCTATTGGCTAAAAAATTACAACATTCGCACACGCATTTCTCAAAAAAAAAAAAAAAAAAAAAAAATTACAACACACTACCAAGCCTCGTTGTTAAGAAAACTATAAATAGAAATAGCAAACGAATTTTCGTCGCATTTTGAGACTCACACACGCAAAGATACACGCGGGAATTATGTGTCAAAATTGCCGCCAAAGAAACAAACTTTTTTTTATAAAGAGATTGGAAAAATTCATACAACAGACTTTTTCACTTAATATCTTTCATAGAAAAATCTTTTGTTTAAGTTAAATTCAACATTTCAATCAAAGGCAGACAACTTTTCCTCTAAAATATACCATTGCACACATCATTACAAATAGAGAAATTGTAAATTGTGTATATAAAATTTAATCTGTTGTTTCAAACATGTATTTTTTGTCTTGATTGAATATCGTTACCATTTGGCCATTTCTTATAATTTATATTTGTGGATACTGTATATTTTATTTGCAGCGAAATCTTAAATATTCATGCATCCTTCGTAGATCCACTATATATATATATATATATATATATATATATATATATATATATATATATATATATATATATATATAGGTAATAGTCGTTTAATTTAAAAAAGTTTAATTTAAAATGAATGCGCGAAATTTAAAAAGTAATCCAACAGAAAAAGCCTAAAAAATTCCAAAATTATCATTAAAAGAAAGAGAAAAACTTAAAGAAAAATGTAAATTGCAAATTAAAAACTAAACTGAAATTATACGATAAATAAAAATTACAAGATAAACGATGACCAAACAATTATTTTGAGTTTAAATACGTCAACCAAAATGTGAAAAGCGAGGATTTTTTTTTACAACAAAAATAATATTTTCCTATTGGTGTTATTTCCAAAATTCGCACATGAATCAAAGCCTGCGCATTTGAAAATAAATTTCGTGAATTGCGCGGTAATCGAGACGAGTAAGAAGATAGGAAGATCAGTAAAAAGGCCGTTAACTAATTAAGTTTCCGCGCAAAGCTGTTCGAGACAAAAGTATGTAAACATCGTCGGAAATGCCGGCCGGGCAAGACGCGAATAAAGCCGAAATAATCTTGTCGATATCTGCTAAAGGGTACCTTTCCACAAACTTTTATTCTTATTTTCAAAATAATCACGTAATTTTAAACCAGAATTGAATTTTTAATTACATTTGGTTTCCGGGGCTTAATCTGCAAACTTACCCGTAAAAACTAAGGAAGGAATGAACAAGCAGAATTATAATGTGACAGTAATAGCATGGCCCCAAAATGCGGTTTGATTATTAATATGAAATTATTCTTGTATTTTCAGTGTGCAGGGCACTTGGTTTGCCATGTCGCCCGATTACGAACTTCGTGTCGGCACATGATAGCGACGAAAACGTTACAAATGACGTTTATGTTGAGGAAGACGAAGATGGCAACATTGTTGAAAGGAAAGAAGATACAACATGGTAAGTGTAATCCCTAGTTTTAGCAAATAACTCGCAGTTCCTACGACAGTTAGATAATATACAGTAAGGACCAACCCGCCAAAAATTCATCATTTAAAATGTAAATATCTCTGTAAGTACATATTCCAAGCAAACAAAATTAAATAGCCTTCATGTTGAACAATAAAAGATTTATTTTTCAAAAGTCGAACATGATATTCAAATAGATGTAAATTTTATAACAAAGCTTCAAAAGCTAGACGACACTTCGCAGATACCTCTCCTGAGTAAAACCCCTTTCATAAAGGAGAACATGATTAAAGATTGTGTATACGCCATCCGTCTAGCTGTGGAAGGAAATATAAAGAGGAGAAAGGCCACCCCCTTAAGGTAAGGCTTCAAGAACACCAAATCTGTAACACAAGGGGAACTGGAAAAATCAGGCGTGGCTGGCCACATATGAAGAGAAAAGGGAGATCACCGCCCGTTGTGGGATCAGGTTGAAATCATAGACAAAGAACATCATTGGAAAATTCGTAAACTTAAGGAGTCAGCACATATGCTTGGCCACAAAAATCTTATGAGCCGACCAAGCGTAGAAATGGATACAATATGGAAACCATTGCAATATGAGCTATGGTAAAAAAAATACAATGATAACAGCAAAAAATTGCAATATGAGCACTGGTAAAAATGGTTGATGAAGACATTAAGTTTATAAATCCCAGAAATTCATACACAGATGTCCTTAAGGACACACGGTACAGTGGATGAAGGCGTTGGTTAGATCCAGTGAAAGGACCCAAAGAGGTGAATTAACAGGAGATAACTGATAACTGACATCCATTAGACATGGCACGTGGAAATAGAACAGTCTACCCCAGCGAGCGAAATAAAAGATTCAGTTCGACATTCCAACCACCTGAAGAACGCCGGAGCGTACAACGGCTGAAACGTTGTGATAAATATGGCAACAAAGATTAAATCAATAGTCCGAATAATGTAAATAGTGTACATAATACCTCATCTCATAAATATAGACAGGTACTAAAGTTTCAGAAATGTTCAATATGCATACAACCTGTGACATGACACACGTCAAGTCGGTAGTCCAGCTCTTACCAAACACGCTGTAGCATGTCTTGCGTAACATTTTCCAGCGCTTCAGTGATTTTCAGCTTAGGTTCCTCTAGGCTTGTAGGATTCTAGGTGAGATATAGACCTATCCGTTCACATAGTCCCATAGAAAAAATAACAAGGTGTCAAGTCAGGTGAATCTGGTGGCCATTTCAACAGCACATTGTCATTATCACTGGCAAGTCTGATCCATCTTCCTGGTAGATTCCCATTGGAGAATGTTACGCAAGACATGGTACAGAATGTCCAGCAGGAGCTGGTCATTAATTTAAAAACTAGCGTCTTAGATATTCTCATTAGATCGTTCAGAAAAATATCTAAACTGTCACCAGTACACAACCGATTTTTCCGCTCGATGTTTAAAAATGGATTCGAGCGAATGAAACCTGTAGATCTTAGAAAGCAAAAAAGAAAGAACTTTACCAATATTAACAGGAACCGCATCATTTGAGGACATCCAACAGCAGGAACAACTAAAATGGATAGCACATGTAACTCGAAGAGAAAAAAATGACATGATCAAGATGTTGATATTCCACACTACTTCAAACTAAAGATTAGGAAGGAAACCCTGGTCCATACTGGCATGGGCAATAAGAGCTACTGGAGCATGCTTTTCTCAAAAACTGATGAAACAGAAAGATTTTATGAAATTCAATCAGCAGCAACACTGACTAAACGCTCAATGAATGCTGAATGTTTCCTTATAAGGAAGCGTCTAATATTATGATTATCACATTATATATATATATATATATATATATATATATATATATATATATATATATATATATACAGTGTTACATTAGAACATGTACATGCCCACTACAAAACTGTACATCTTGTTTCAACGTTAAAAACTTTTTAACGTTTCATCAGGTGGGGAGTCACGATGCTGAATAAAATATTTTAGTAGCATCGTGACTCCCCACCTGATGAAACGTTAAAAAAGTTTATCTTAACGTTGAAACAAGATGTAGAGTTTTGTAGTGGGTATGTGCATGTTCTAATGTAACACTGCATAATAAATATTTACAGCCCTACTTTTGTATTGAGGCCTGTTTTAAATTAATGCTTTGAACGCTGAAATGTTACACTTCGTTCTTTTACATTATATATATATATATATATATATATATATATATATATATATATATATATTGTTGTGGTGTTCTCCTTCTAAAGAGTCTATGTTGGACTCTTCCACCTACTAGGTCGTGTAATACTCTTCTGTTGTATTTACTGTTTAATATATGCTGCATCTGTAACACTTTCCTTTGTTATTTCTTAAACCCTATACTTGGTCAGAACATATATATATATATATATATATATATATATATATATAAGCCTGTTTAGCTGTATCAAAGCTCATCACTGTGAGTAGACATTCAACTGCTTCTAATCAGTCAGAGACTCTATACCAAGCTATCGGCAGAGAAAGGGAATCTTTTGACGTATTATATACGTGATGTACATAAACGCCATTTCAGCAGCCAGAGCGCTCAATTCATAACTGAAGAGCGATGCGTAATGAGCAGAAGCAGCCGCTATTTTTAAAATTACCTTTCCCCATAGTGTTCAATCGACGAAAGTCATAATATATAAGTGATAGAATTTTGAGATATTAGAATAATCAGTATAGTAATTCGTCAAGCTTAGAAGAATCCTCAACTAAATGCAGAACGCTCTGGACGGCCGTTTCGCCCTATTTGGGACACATCAGCAGTGCGCTTCCCCTACCGAGAATCGAACCCGGACCGTTTCGATACAAAGCAAGTGTCATACTAACTGCACCAACAGGTCTCGATGACAAAAAGCACACGGAATAGACTCGATATAGCGCCGATACTCACAAATTCCAAGTATTCATAATCCAATGGGTTATGCTCCAAGAGAAACGTCTTTCCTTTCCCCTCAGCCGCTCCATCACGGATCATTAGTTGGGTCAAGCAAGGATATACAAATGATAGAATTTTGAAGAATATATATATATATATATATATATATATATATATATATATATGATTAATGAAAATCTTGGTAATCTGTATGGATAATCCCAAGGAGGATGAAATCCGGAAAGCTTGAAAATGTAGTCTGAAGATCCAGAGAATAATAAATTCTCTGGTGAAATATATTATGATACCTTAATTGGTCTGTTTTTTTTCTTTAAATTATATATATATATATATATATATATATATATATATATATATATATATATATATATATATATATATATGTGTGTGTGTGTGTGTGTGTGTGTGTGTGTGTGTAAATATTTCGGATAGAGTATATCTGTAAAAGGACAATATGAAACTTATCTTAGCCGACGCGTTTCGTCCCCTGTGGGATTTTATCAAGGCAAATGCTATGATTTTATGTTATTCAAAATATATAACGCATTAACTAAATTAATTTAAATACTAATTTTCACACACACAAAAACATTTCTAAACATCACTAACTCACTTTCGTTTTTTAGACATTGAATTGTATCACTTCGTGTCCTCCATAGCTTGTCTGACATTTCAGATCACCTGATGGATATTTATGAGAGTTCCTACGCTGAAAAAATTTAGAAAACCATTGACATTTTTGCTCTTGTCTTATCCGTGAATGTTAGAATTGGTGGAACTAACGTTTGAACACTTTTCATTTTCAAATTAGCGATAGAGCACAAGAAGCTTGCAACGTTCCGTGTGTGAGAAAGGGGTTGTAAGGAGGAAAATAATTAGTCACCCACAAGGACGCGGAGACGCTTTTGGACTCTAAAAAGGCTGGAAAATGAAGACTTGAGGGCTCTTGTCCATTTACGGCAGAAGTACTCCATTTTCAACCTGATCTGGCTCTTGTAAAGATAGAGAATAGCACGCGGAGTCGGATGCTTACTAGAGCGGTACAGGGAACCGACCATTTTTCCAGCATCTTTTAGCGATGGTTCGAGCTCCACTTGTGTTCTGTTTTGAGTTTAAGCACAGGGAACGGGTCCTCCCTGTGAAATAATAGTTCAGGGCCCGATCGGAGGTGACAGAATATAACTATTTTGGTTTTCAAGGTATTGAACGTAACCAGCCATTTTTCCTCACTGATCTGTTAGAGCTGGGACAGAGGAGAGATCAGCTGGTCATCTACGGTTGTAGGGAAATTAATTTTTCAATTTTCTAAGCGTATCTCAGAGGTGGGACAAGGCTGAAAGTGTGGCGCACCCAGTGAGGATCGAATTCACGAGTCAGTCGTAAATGTTCTGCTGAGACGCGCTTGCTTACCATTACACCACCCGATCGGGGTTTTGTTATGATCAGTTACTGATCGTTAAATTACGGCATAAGATCTGCTTAAGGTAATACTACTACTACTACTACTAATAATAATAATTAGCGGTACTCGTTAAAAGTTCATATTACCGATCCGCTTAGGTGAAACCTTGGCAGGTTTGTCTGGCTCTCTAGGTTTAACTATTAAATAATTCTTAAGTCAATTACTGAATAATTCCACAGCGATAAAATACCTGCAGAAATTCCTTCATTGTCTCATTGAATATTTGTGCTTAACAACTTTAATGAAATATTGCAAGATAGAAGGGGTGATAACGCTCACATGCGTTTTACGTCTGCTTCAGCGAAATCGCAAATAATGATCTGAATTGATACTTACGATTGTGATAATCGTAAGTATCAATTCAGATCATTATTTAAAGAAGTAAAGACGGTACAAATGAAAAGATTAAAAACTGACCAGGTTTGCGATTTCACTGAAGCAGATGTAAAACGCATGTGAGCGTTATCACCCCTTCTATCTTTTAGTTTCTTTTCTCTTTCTTTCTTTTTTTATTTATTTCTTGTTTTCTGTTTCCTTTTTTCTTATTAGGTGTGCTTTTTCCCCCGCTAAATCTGAAAAGCGCTTCTGATGCACCTTTTTCCTCCCTTCTTTTTTCGCAATCAAATGGTAATGGTCCATTATTTATTGGGGGTAATGGCAGAGCGTAACGTACGCGCTAGCTAACTTAATAAGTAGCGCGGCAACAACAACAATAATAATATTGATAATGATAAACAATAATACCCAATTAGATTGATGTAACTCTTCCAATATTTTTCAACAGTTGAGAGAAGAGTTCGTTTTTAGCAAAGAAAAACAAAAGGAAAAACAAAATGTTTGACCATGTTAAACAATATTTCGACAGTAAGCTGGTCTTCTTCAGGTTATATTTAAAAACAAATTCAAGTATAAAAATATATAAATCTATAAAAAGTTATTAATTAAATGACAATAATATCATTATATATAAAACAGAGGCTGCTTGTCTGTCTGTGTGATACCTTTTTCAGTCGAGATATATCCAACCGATTTTGACCAAACTTGCCACGTACATTGTAAAATGTAAGCTATAGGTTCTTATCGTAAAAAAATCGGTAATTAAAAAAAACATAAAAATAATCGATAAAGCCGATCAAAAATCAGTAAATTCAACTCTTTTCCTCCGATTTCGTTCAAACTCGGTACGTAGGTTACTTACATCATAACGCGCTCAACGATACCTAATTGTTATTTTACGCCACTGCCTTTAGTGAAAAACTGCGTAAAACGAAAATCGATTTCAACACAAATCGATTTCAACACGAATTTTAAACTAAGAACGCCCTCAATTTTCAAGCAATCTTCACTCAATTGTCGCCAACAATAATTTGATTGTTTAACAATCATTTAACTTGATAACTGAATGCACCTATATAGTGGAAACCCGCGTAAATAACGAAAAATTGCGATTTTTACTGGTTTCTCCCTTATTTTTCGTTGATCTTTCAACCACTTTTCACCAAATTTAGCAATTTCTTTATAAATCTATCCTCTTTTAAATCCCTGGTAGCACACTGACAAATTGAATTTCAAAAACTCTAAAATAATTGTAGTCTGAAGTGCGTCTTCATGTTGCCTGTTTTACTCCTTCATGTCCTCGGCTAACTTTGATTGAATAAATAAATACTACTTCTGTTATATCAGTAACTGCATTAATTCAAAATGTTTTTTTAATGAAAGAATTTTAAAGTAATAGAAGATAGACTCTGTTATATCTAAACATGATGCTGTTTTTGCTCCGTTCTAATTGAATGCTTTTTTCTGATCGATCATCTGGCTATGGCTGCTATATATAAATTTTAACTTCCGTATTCACAAAGATTCATAGCAGAATGGTTTTCTTGCTTTCTTTTTTAATTCCAATGAATTCCGATAGAGTTTCTGAGAGAAATTTTATTCGTTTTTTTTCTTTCTTGATTTTAAGGAACTACCATGTGTGGAATGAAGTATGGATGGGTCGACCAGATCTACCCGTCGGTTACGGTGGCTGGCAAGCTTTAGATGCCACTCCTCAGGAAGCTAGTGATGGTAATCCTACGATTTTGGACGTTAGTTTCATGCACGGAATGCCATCATTAACAACATGAATTATTTTTTTTCATTTCATCATTATTGTCTTATTTTATTGGGGAATTTATTGAAATGTTATGCTAGTAACGTCTGATACAAGTTTTTCATACCTAAAACGAACGTTGATTCACTGCTGGACTCAAATTAACGTCAGGTGGATCGAGGGTATGTTGTTTCTGAACGTTTGTTCGTTTCTAATGACATTTTTTTTCCGTCCGTTAATACCTCAAAACAAGGTTCAAGAACCATTCATGGTAGGACGTTATTGAATAAGGTTGCTGTATGGTGGTAAGAGCAGATTATGAGCTTATGTAGGATAATTATCGCTACCCCTACATTGGAAGACTTTAAGACAGTAGGGATCGTGGAAGCATCTACTGTGAATTCAGTTCCAGAAAACAGCAGCTCTTGGCAAGAGGATGTCAGAACAGGAATTTCTACGCGATGAATCTAACCTACGAGCTCTACTTGAGATCTAGATTGAGTTTAAACTCAGTGCACGGGGTCTCCCTGAGGGAACATCGATTCTTCGTGATTGCTGATAGTTCAGGTTTCGATCGGCGATGATGAAATATAACTAGTTTGGTTTTCGTGGCATTAAATGCAACCAGCTAGTTTTTTCCGTCACTAATCTAGGTCAGAGGAGCTCTGGTCATCTAGAATTATAAAGAAATGAAGAAATGGCTGCTCCCATGGAGTTTTGTGATTTTCTAAGCGAATTGGCCAATATGGGAATCAATACCCGACATTATATTTGATGAATCCTTTTCCATCCGGCAACTTCTTTTCCACAGATGAAATGTCGCTAGCCTCTTACTGCTCTATCTCTATTTTTATATGGCATTCCTTGATTTTACCAGTTTAGACATTCACAGCTAGGTACTGTCATGCCACATACACAGGATTGAACTTTCGTATTTCATTGTTAAGGAAGAACTTTCATTCAAGACGAGGATCAATCGTTATCTGTCTCACATATCTTCATAATTTATAAATCTTTGATTCGAACATGATATTCAAAGAGTTGCGTATTTTATAACAAAGCTTCAGAAATATTCAATATGTACACCACCTGTGATATGACACACGTCAATCGGTATTCCAGCTCCTTCCAAAAACGCTGTAGCATGTCTTGTATAACATTTTCCATCGCCTCAGTGATTTTCAGCTTAAGTTCCTCTAGGGTCGTAGGATTCTAGGTGAGATATAGACCTATACTTTCACATAGCCTCATAGAAAAAAACAAAACAAAAAAACATTAAGATGTCAAGTCAGGTGAATCTAGTCACAATTTCAACAGCGCATTATCATTATCACTGGCATCCCTGGTAGATTCTCTCTGAAGAATGTTACGCAAGACATGCTACAGCGTGTTTGGCAGGAGCTAGACATTAATCTAAAGACTCATATCTTAAATAATCTCATCGGATCGCCCAGAAAAATATCTAATCTGTCAGCTGTACACAACTGATTTCTTCGCTTGATGTTTATAAATGGAATCGAGCGAATGAAGTCTGTAGGTCTTAGAGAGGACCACCTTTCTTCCAATATAATTTACAAATCTTACCTACTTGGGCTTATGGCCACATGACTTTGAAGCATCGGTCCTCGTACGATCACCGAAGTTAAGCAACGTCGAATCTGGTCAGTAACTAGATGGCGGGTCGCTTCGGAATACCAGGTACGGTAATCCTGGATGCGCGGGTGGTGTAATGGATAACGGCTCGGAGTTGGAAATCGGAGAGCAGAGTTCAAATTTCAGTCGAGTTCGTTATATTCACTTACACGCAATTACCCTTTGAAAAGGCATGAAACCACATCATCTCCCCGCAGCTATGGGTTCATTAATAGAACATATCAGTAAATCATTATTAACTAAAAAAAAAAAAACATTTAAAATATCTAAATATATTTTCTGGATTTAAATAACGTGAAAGAGGTTGATAAATTGTAAAAAACAACAACAAATCTGTCTATATTTCTGACATGAGGTATTATGTACACTATTTACATTATTCGGACCACTGTCCTCATCTTTGTTGGCATATTTATCACAACGTTTCGGTCTTTGTACGCTCCGGCCTTCTTCAAGGATACGTGGCACCGTGGATAAAGGCGTTAGTTATATCCAGTGATAGGACCAAAAGAGTGTGAGTTCAATACCTGGTTAAGGTGGTGGAGAACTTGGAGAGGGAAATTAAAAGGAGATAACTGACATCCATTAGACATGGCACGTGGAACTAGAACAGTCTAACCCAGCGAGCGAAATAAAGGGTTCAGTTCAACATTCCAACCAACTGAAGAAGGCCGGAGCGTTCAACAGCCGAAACGTTGTGATAAATATGGCAACAAAGATGAAGACAATAATCCGAATAATGTAAATAGTGAACAACAAATCTATCAATCAATAAACCCACTACTCACACATCCATGAAACAACTGCATTCAGTAAAATCTCTGCCTTGAATGGCTCTTGGGCCTTGTACTGGGTGAATATTTATTTTAAAAAAGTAAATATAAAACTATCAAATTAAATTGTACGCTTTCAGTTTCTAGTCGTATAGATCATGTAGTGAATTCTACGTTTACTAGGTTCTCAGTGCTTCTAGCCTTGTGTCATACTAGGCTAAGATTAGTAAATTTAGTGTTAACCGTTATGTATCTTACATAGTTATCTTACTATCTAATAATCTGCATTTCTTGCTCTCTACTCTTATATCCATGAAAAAACGTAATTCAGTAACACTCTGCCTTGTATGGCTCTTGGGGCTTCCATTGGGGGAAAATAATGCCAACAAGGCCCTTATAGAGTGTGGTGATGTTTTCTTGTTGCAGGGGTCTATTGTTGTGGTCCTTCCCCCGTCATTGCTATTAGGAACGGTGAAGTTAATCAGTGTTACGATACTCGCTTCATGTTTGCTGAAATGAACGCCGATAGAGTTTATTGGCTCCGGAATCCAATGTGCGGTAACTGGGAGATCATATATACAGAGAAAGATTCGTAAGTGAAAACATCGTTCTTTTATTTTCATTTTCTTTCTGAACCAGCATCTTGTTTTCGCCATTTTCTCCATTTTTATCCTCAAAATCCTGTCTTTTTTTTTCTCTTCATTCTTCATTTATTTTTATCTTCTTTCCTTCTATATTAAAAAGAAACAAACCAAAAACAAACAACTTTTGTCTCTTTACATTATTCACATTGTTCGGACCGTTGTCCTCATCTTTATTTTCATATCCAAGACGTTTCGGCCGTTGTATGCTTCGGCCTTCTTCACGATCTGTCTATATTTATGAGATGAGGTATTGTAAATATTTACACTGTTCTGACTGTTCTCCTTATCTTTATTGCTATATTTACAACATTTCAGCGGTTGTATGCTCCGGCCTTCTTCACGATCTGTCTGTATTTCTGAGTATATTCTTTCGCTTTCTTTTTGCTTTTTTAAATTCCATGTTTTTTCTTTATTTTTATTTCTAATTAATTTTCTTTTTTCATTTTCTCTCTCTCACATTCTTTTTTTTTTTTTAGCAATATTCAATATTCAATCATTTTTTTCTTTATGCTTTCGTTCATTTTCTTGATTGATTTATTTTTCTTTGTTTCCTTTTTTGTTTTTAGTGAATTTTCTTTCTTTTTTTCTTATTTTCTTTCTTTTTTTTTATCAGGCAACACATTTTTCTTGCTTTTTTCCTTTCCTCTTTCTTTTTTTCTTCGTTTTACGTTACCTTTCTTTATCATATCCTTTCTTCAGTTTTTCATCGTTTCTTTCTTTCTTGCTTCATCACTATCCATATCTTTCTTTCTTTCTTTTTCGTTTTTAGCTCTTTATTTATTTTACCTTTTTTGTCTTCATTCATCTCTCTTTTTTCTTTCTTTCTTTCTTTCTTTCTTTCTTTCTTTCTTTTCCAATTACACTTTTCTCTGTCATTTCTTCTTTCTTCCCTTTTCAGTTTTCTTTCTTTCTTTCTTTCTTTCTTTTCCAATTACACGTTTCTCTGTCATTTCTTCTTTCTTTCTTTCTTTCTTTCTTTCTTTCTTTCTTTCTTTCTTTCTTTTCCAATTACACTTTTCTCTGTCATTTCTTCTTTCTTCCCTTTTCAGTTTTCTTTCTTTCTTTCTTTCTTTCTTTCTTTCTTTCTTTTCCAATTACACTTTTTTCTGTCATTTCTTCTTTCTTCCCTTTCAGTTTTCTTTCTTTCTTTCTTTCTTTTCGTTTTCCAACATCCTTCTCTCCTATCTTTATTTTTCCCAAACTCCATTGCTTCCAACCATTATTTTGATTCCTACTACATTTTTTTTTTGTTCTTCAGACTCGGTCAGTATATATGCACCAAGGATCCAGACTGCAATGCCGGTACAAACGGGAAAAACACACGCATGGACATCACCAGTGATTACAAATTACAATGCGGTAAGAACTTCATAGTAATGCTAACACAGGAATCGACACGCTAGAATTGAAAGGAAAACCTGTATAATTTATTGAATCACGCTACACGTTTCGAAGTGTTTACTACCTTCATCAGTGAACGATGTACATTGATTTATTTTTTAAGTTAAAATGCAAAAGTACAATTTAAACGTATCATCATCATAGTTATTTCAACTTGAAAGCGAACTGCAGAGTGATTTAATTTGACATCATGCCCACGTCCTTTAATGTTTCTCCAGCACCAACAAAGCAGACTTTAGTCATAGTTAAAATGGATCCCCTTGCCAGAGGTACACACGCTTTCGAATTTAGTGTTCCATCTATGGTCAAAGAGTTCAGCCTGTTTTGCTATTTAATCCATAATTGGGGAGAAGAGATGAATCAAAACCTACCTGAGCGTATTTGTGCTAAAGTGAGTGTAACGAACTCGACCGGAATCTAAACACGGCTCTCCAATCTTTTGTAGCGAACCTCTAACAAATTTTTTATAAGTGGTCACCTATTTAAGCACTGTCTAGGCTTGACGTTACTTCGACAATGGAACGACAACAGTTTGTTATATACGCATCTCTTTCCAACGAAATTTTAAAAGCATCAATCTCTTTCCGTATAACAATATGGGGCAACGGCTTATACAACAAGGGCCACAATCCAGTTTTTGAGGCAAATTTGGAGCAAGGAATAGTTTCTCACGGTTGCGGCATTAACTGGTCACAATTTTCTCCGGATCTGTTCCATTCCAAAGGCCTTCTCTCCTCCCTTGACCCTCCCCTGTTGCGCATGACCAGCTATGACTAGCTTAGGCATTCTCTGTTCAGCTTAGACAAGCTTTGACCATCTTGTACAAGCTATGACCACCTTAGAAAGCTTTGACCATCTTAGACAATCTCTGATCAGCTTAGACAAGCTATGATCATCTTAGACAAGCTTTGACCATCTTAGAGAAGCTATGACTAGCTTAGACAAGCTATGACCAGCTTAAACAAGCTAAGACCAGCTTAGACCAGAGTCCCTGAGTGGAAACATCGAGTCCCCACGTTAAAAACCGACCTTATGTCACAACCTGACTAAGTGGGGGATCAATGTAAATCTTGACCTTGCGAGTACGCTGGGGGCGCTTTCCGGAAGGATTGGCAGCGGAGAAGAAAAGTTTTTCCCCCGTTGGAGTAGATGCTTCGTTTGTAGTATCTGTTCCGTTCCGGAATCCTTCTCTCCTCCCTTGCGTTTTCCGCCCACCATTGCGCAACATCTGTTCCGTAACGGTGGTATTGCCGTCTATGACTAGCTTAGATAAGTGTCTGTCAGCTTCTCAAAGAGATATTCGGGACGGTGAGCTGTGCGGTCTTAGCTATGCAAATGATTCCTTTGCTAACCAAGCGATAAATATTTAGGCTCCATAAAGCAGGTACATTTGATTGAAGGCGGGGGAGCTTGGTAGTACGTTGGAGATCTGCAGTCCCCGAATTCTTCTGGGAGGATTGGCAGAGGAGGAGAAGGTTTTTTTTCCCCGTCGGAGTAGACGCTGCGTTTGTAGTAGCTGTTCCGTTCGTAGCGGCGGTATGACAAGCTTTGACCAGCTTACACAAGATAAGACCAGCTTATAACAGCGGCCCGAGTGAAGCACTCGGGTCCTCACGTTAAAAACCGACCTTGTGTCACAACATAAGTGGGTGGAGGTGTCAGGATAAATCTCGAGCTTGGCAGTACGTTGGGGCTCGCTTTCCGGAAGGAATGGCAGGGGAGAAAAAGGGTTTTTTCCCCGTCGGGGTAGACTCTTCGTTTATAATATCTGTTCCGTTCCGGAAGCCTTCTCTCCTCCCTTGCATTGTCCACCCACCATTGCGCAACATCTGTTCCGTAGCAGTGGTATTGCCGTCTAAGACTAGCTTAGATAAGCTATGAGCAGCTAAGACCAGCCTAGATAAGCGGCCCGAGTGGAAACACTCGGGTCCTCACGTTAAAACCGATCTTGTGTCACAACCTAAGTGGATTGGGGTGTCAAGGTAAATCTCTAGCTTGGCAGTACGTTGGGGCTCGCCTTCTGGATCTTTTCGGAATGATTGGCAGAGGAGAAGTAGTTTTTTTTCTCCGTCGGCGTAGACGCTGTCGTTGTCGTATCTGTTCCGTTCCGGAGGCCTTCTCTCCACCTTTGCGTTGTCCCACTTCCCTGTTGTGTAACATCTGTTATATTAGCGGTGGTACGGCCGGTTAAGCCTAGCTTAGACAAGCTAAGACGACCTTAGATCAGCGGCTCGGGTGGAAACACTCGGATCCCCATGTTAAACGTGGAACTAGAACAGTCTACCCCAGTCTAGTGAGCGAAATAAAGGGTTCAGTTCGACATTGCAAACACCTGAAGAAGGCCGGAACGTACAAAATAAATATGGCGACAAAGATGAGGATTATAGTCAGAATAATGTAAATAGTGTACATAATACCTCATCTCAGAAATATAGACAGATACTGAAGAATAGCCATAGCCATTGAACTCGGCTCCCTTGTTACAACTTCTATGGTGATGTCCCTTGGGTAGAGTCTATTATTTCGTTTTATTAAATAGTCGCATCATTTTTCTGACAAACGCCCTATTAGACGTTTTAATCAATTATCGTCTTGACAGAGAATGTCAGCTGAGTGGACTTCACATGAAGTATATCAAATGATTCGGACAAAGGAGGTCATCTGAGGATGCGGGCTTGATGAATTACTTTTTTAGACGAAAATTGACAGGCCAAAGAAAACTTTTCCATAAACTATGCTTAGACCGTTCGCTCCCGGCAATAATAGACGTTTGAATCAACTAAGAAAAACCATAAACAGTGCATTTTTTCTTCGATTATAACTGAATGTTTAATCTGCTCTTCACCATTTGTAGGTGCCGAATATGAGGGAACCAATTACCATTAAAAGATCATGGACAAGATTAAGAAAAACGTGACTTCAGCTGATGGTGATCAAGAAAGAGGACTGTTGATTGTTTTGAAAAGTAGAATGATACTGGGACGTGGGTAGCGATATCACTTGTCAGCTGATATCTCATTAAGGAGACATCTCCAGGATGTTACAGAAATCGCTTCGAAAATTATCGTCTTGAGAATGTCAGCTGAGTGGAGCGGATCTCACATGAACTATGTCAAATGATTCGGACAAAGAGGGTCAGCTGAGGAAGCGGGGTTGATGAATTACTTTTTTAGACAAAAACTGACAAGCTAAAGAACACTGTTCCATAAATTATGCTTAAACCGTTCATAATAGACGTTTTAATCAACTTAGAATAACCACAAGCAATGCTTTTTTGTCTTGTAACTTATGTTCTCGATTATAATTGAATGTTTAATCTGCTCTTTACTATTTGTAGGTGCCGAATATGAGAGAATCAATTCCATCAGTACCAGTCGCAGGAACTTGAGAATGCTTCGACGCAACAACACTAACAAACAGTACGAAGTAAGTAACTGAGTTTCTTGGTACTTTTTTAAAATCATTTCACCCGTAGCAAAAGTGATAAAGTCACTAAAACGCAAGGGGTTACAGAGTATGAGAGTATATGAGAAAACAAAAAGAATATTATTAAAGAGCGAGAACAATAAAAGAATGTTGATTAAGACAGAAGATAACGAGTGATATCGCATTTAAATTTTCGAAGATCAAAGTTGTCTGGAAAGCAAGATTTTTTTAACAATAAAATTAATTCCAACAACTTTACTCTTAACAGTTATGAACAACCATGCTGTGTACACTGGGTTGAACCGCACTCATTCCTTTTCTATTTCATTTGTGAGAAGAGATTTCCACCTGAACAGCTTCTCCCATCTACCGTCCATTCGTGTAAGCTCGCCAGGTAGATGCCCGGCTACACCCATAGACATAATCGGTTAGAATTTTTTGTTCATTTCAAAATGAAATGGCCAGTACAGAAATGGTTGACTACATTAGAACGCCAGATGATGGAAGCTTGGATGTGTGGGTGGTGTAATGAATAATGGCTCGCAATTATTAATCGGAGAGGCGAGTTCCTGTAGGATAACAGAAGTTGAGCAACGTCGAACCTGGTCAGTACCTAGATGGGTGACTGCTTGGCAATACTAGGTGCTGTAACCTTGGATGTGCGGTTGGTGTAATGAATAATGGCTCGCAATTATTAATCGGAGAGGCGAGTTCCTGGAGCATCACAGAAGTTGAGCAACGTCGAGCCTGGTCAGTACCTAGATGGGTGACCACTTGTGAATGCCAAGCGCTGTAAGCTTGGATGTGCGGGTGGTGTAATAGATAATGACTCGGAATTATTAATCGGGGAGCCGAGTTTCCGTACGATCACTGGAGTTAAGCAACGTCGAGCCTGGTCAGTACCTAGATGGGTGACCGCTTGTGAATGCCAGACGCTGTAAGCTTGGATCTGCGGGTGGTGTAATGGATAATGGCTCGGAGTTGGAAATCGGAGAGGTAAGTTAAGCAATGTCGAGCCTGGATGTGCGGATGCTGTAATGGCTAATGGCTTGGAATTGTCAAATCGAGTTCGTTATATTTACTTATACGGAAACACCTTGTAAGATATGAATCTAACACTTCTCCACTCCCCCACGTATCTATTTGTATCAGTAAATCATTTTTATTTCCAAAGATATTTACATGTGTTCACGTGTGTGTGAAAGAAAAAAAATCTGTAATTTTAAAATGAAGTCGAATATTTACAGTCTTATTTATTTATTTATTATTTTATTTTATTGTTTTATTTTATTTTATTTTATTTTATTTTATTGTTTTATTTGCCAAAAAGGATATGGAATTTCACATGGAAGCCCGCGAAAATGCAATGGTCGGTCAAAAATTCAACGTGACTCTTCTGGCCCGGAACTTAGGACTCGAGCATCGTTCCGTTAAGACGTCTTTCTATTGTAAAGTTGTTAATCACTACGGAGATACAGTGGGCATGTGCCGCGAACTACACATTGGTACCGAATACAAAGCCAAAGAAGGTAAATCTGAATTTGTCTTTTATTCATTTCCTAAAAGAAGTGCCCCCCCACTTCATCACCTATTGTCTTTAGATGTCTTTTTCTGATTGTAAGTATACGTTTTCGGCATTATTTAAACAGAGTGATCCACTGGTAAAAAAAAAAGGAAATTCTTTATGTTCCATTATAGATCCATTCTAGTCGACTAATGGCGTAATAAAGCCAAGCGCCCTACTCTTGTTCAGAAAGCTGGTTACATAAAATTTTAAATATGCCTTCGTTAACATTGCCATTAGCCAGCAAAAAATTAAAACTGTAAGAAACATCTATGCCGTAATAGGTTAATGTCGTTATTCTTATTCTTCTTATTAAATATATGATAAATTCTTCACAAAAAAGAAATATCTCTGTATGTGGGCTTGTTACAGGTCACTAGTGGGTCTAAAGTGTTACATTGGACACAAACATAAAAAACTGAATCTTTGGATCCTCATACGTCGAAATGATACACCGAAAACATGTCAAAATCTCTACACAATTGCAATCGTGTTTCGATGAGTATCAATTCATCTCATTAGGCGATTGTAAATTACTGGCTAGTGAACGATTTATTTATAACTTAGCTCTACTTTTGAGCCCTCTTTAAAATTAAATGTTTAGACTATTCGTTCTTATCTTACCACACACACACACACACACACACACACACACACATATATATATATATATATATATATATATATATATATATATATATATATAGAGCCACATGTTATCATTCAAGCATGTTTGGTTGAATAATCTGGAAATATTATGTCTATTTATTTTAATTTTGATCCTCTCAAATTCGCGGATCAATTTCTTAATGTTGCTATTAAACTCATTTCGGAAGTATCCGTAGATTTAATTTATTTTATTTTCACAAAAGTACTTTCAATCTCATGCAAGATGATCTTCAGGGGTGAATTTCTAAGGCAAAAAAATTTATGTAATTGATAGATGCGAATTATTTTGTAAATGCGCATGAAACACACTGTTATAATTATGAATACGCCTGAACACGTTCCATTATAGTCAATTTAAAAATGAACTGTTAAGAATAATATGCACCAAAGGCAAGAAACTTAAATTATGTTTTTTTATTATTAATGTTTTAAAATACTCAACCTGCAATTTAATAAAATTGCAAATTGAGTATCTCAAAATATTGTTTTTACAGTTATTTTAAAACATTGTTATTATACTCATAATGAAACTTATTTAGTATTCGTTGTATTTTTCTTATATATAGAGTACTTCAAGAATTTAAAGTTTTTATTTTTATTTTCATGTACAATTGTATTGTCAATTTATATTTCTCTAAAACGTGAATATGAACAGGAATGTTAATTTAAATGTTGTGCTATAGAACTTGTATCGGATATATGTAATTTAAGTCTCCTCGATTATGTTGTTGTCGTGTAACCAACATATACATATACTTTTTAAACGTTTCCTGTTTTTCTTTATCTTATCATTCTTTTAGTTTACGATCTTAGCACATATATTAATGCATATCTGGGCATCAAGTATATATATATATATATATATATATATATATATATATATATACAGGTTGTCCATAAAGTTCGTGTGCACTTTAAAAAATTTATAACTTTATTTGTATTTGCGACAGAAATAATCTGTAAAAAATGTTATAAAGTTTAATATACATAGTTTTAAGTATAGCTAAAATAACTAATGTGATTTCAGACATTACTATAAATCAGTTGGCAAATATTTTCCGTGAACTGCAAAATCGTATTACCCTTTGTATTGCTAATGATGGAGGACATGTGGAAACTTAAATAAAATTTCAATAAAACCTTAAAAAATATAGATTTACTTCTTTCCAATCCTTTTTACAAATTATTTCTATCGCAAATACAAATAAAGTTATAAATTTTTTAATGTGCACACGAACTTTATGGATACCCTATATATATATATATGTGTGTGTGTGTGTTTGTGTGTGTGACAAAGTGCAAAAAGTTTGCTAATGACGCCTTTTGGATTTTATCGGACTAAATTTGTTATGTTGGTAAGACTACACAAGCGCACGACTGAGGGTTACTGGGAATTTTATCTAGCCGAATTCATTTAGAGTCTTTTTCTTTTTCTTTCCATCCTTTTTCTAAGTAGGTATTCCACCCTGTGATATTAGAAGATCTACCAGGAATGGTGAAATTTTCTTAGAGCCTGGGCTCAAATGTAATTTGATGATAGCCAAATGCGAAATATTTCACATTTGTTTATCATCACTTGCCTTGAAATGCGTCGGCAAGGGCTAAGTACTATTTTCCGAGTGTCTATTTTATTCAATTTGTCTTCCCTACAGATTTATTCTGAGAACTTTAACACACACACGCAAGAGAGAGAGAAAGAGAGAGAGAGAGAGAAAGAGAAAGAGAGAGAGAGAAAGAGAGAGACGGGGAATAGCGAGCGTGATGTGGGGAGCAAGCATGGCAAGTCGGGGGAGAAAGAGCGGCCGCAACAAATGGGGGAAAGAGATATATAGATAGATAGATATTAAAGTTCTTAGAATAAGCCTGCAAGGAAGACAAATTGAATAAACAATCGGAAAATAGTACTTAGCCCTTGCCGACGCTTTTCGTCATTGACTATTTTCCGATTGTCTATTTTATTCAATTTGTATTCTCTACAGATTTATTCTGAGAATTTAACACACACACACATAAGATTGGACATTTTTGAAAGTGTTCAATTTTATATTTATATGCACACTATCCCTAATATTGCAAACTTTAACTCATAAATATAGATATGCACAAACATACATACACACACATATATGCACACATACACAGACATACAGGGTGCGATGGATAAATTTCAAAATTGTTCGAAAATGAAAATAACACTGACATCTAATTTTAACACATATATTTACCAAAATTACACAAAAATATCTTGAAGTACTAAAGAGTAAATGTCTTCAATAAAATCGCTTTTGGCTTCAACCATGGCTCTTTAAATTTATCTATCTCAATCTCTTTATATACTTATATATCTGAGTTTATATATATCTATATATCTATCTATATGAGTCGTTTTATATCTATCATTGTCTCTTTATATTTACTTCTCTATCTATCTATCTATCTATCTATCTATCTATCTATCTATCTGAGATAGATATAAAGAAACTGAGATAGATAGATAGATAGATAGATAGATAGATAGATAGAAAAAGACAATCGGAAAATAGTATTAGGTTGGTGCAAAAATAATGACGTAATAATGTCGTTTTTGACGTTAAAAATACGTTAAAAAACGACATAATTACGTCATTACTTTTGCACCAACCTAATACTTTCTCCTTGCCGAGGCATTTTGTCATTTGGCTTTATCAAGGCAAATGATAATGAACAAAGTTTTTAAAATTGTTTGAATTTCATGTAACTACACAACACTTAGATTTTGCTTATCGTCACTTGCCTTGAAAAAGTCAATTGATGAAATGCGTCAGCAAGGAATAGTACTATATTCCGATTGTCTATTTTATTCAATTTGTCTTCTCTACAGATTTATTCTGAGAAATTTAACATCTATCTCTTTCCCCCAACTTGTCGCGCTCGCTCTCCTCCCCACACACACTTGTCATGCTTGCTCCCCACATCACGCTCGCTATTCTCCGTCTCTCTCTCTATTGTGTGTGTTAAAGTTCTCAGAATAAATCTGTAGAGAATACAAATTGAATAAAATAGACAATCGGAAAATAGTACTTAGTCCTTGTTGACGCATTTCGTCATTGACTATTTTCTGATTGTCTATTTTATTGTCTTCTCTACAGATTTATTCTGAGAACCTTGACACATATCTATCTATCTATCTATCTATCTATCTATCTATCTATCTATCTATTAGGTTGGTGCAAAAATAATGACGCAGTAATGTCGTTTTTTGACGTATTTTTAACGTCAAAAAACGACATCATTACGTCATTATTTTTGCACCAACCTAATATCTATCTATCTATCTATCTATCTATCTATCTATCTATCTCTGTCACTTCGTATTAATTTATCTGTCTGTCTGTCTATCTATCTGATTATAAAATATCGCACACTATATTCTTATAAATATATAGATATATTTATATTCTTACTATGCCTTTCCCATCCAGTCCGTTAGGTCCCTAGCTGTTTCCTCTTGCATCTTTAGTCTTCAGTATGCCCTGTGGGTGTTAGATTCTCCAAACACTGAAGGAGATGATTTTATTAGCTGAAATATTTTCTTAATTCTATTTTTTTTTAACGGTAGAATAATAGATAGCGGCTCGGATTGGAGAATCGGAGAACTGAGTTCGAATTCCAGTCGAGTTGTTTACATTCACTTACGCGCAAATACTCTTGGGAATGGTATGAATATTTTCCTTCCAGCTATGGGTAAATAGCATGACGTAATGGATCCTATATCCTTCGGTAGCAACCGGTGTAGGAGAAAGGAAACTCTGAATTTAAAACATGAGTGGTCGAGTGGTCAGCAACTAAACCGGCTCACTCACCAGAGAGTAAGTGGAACCCCAGCAGCACAAAAACAATGGCTGTTAAAGGGTAGATGAACTCCTCAGAGTCAAGGACTATCCACCTAACTATGGGTTATATAGCTTCCCCAATAAATTACCTAGCGTAACGAGTACGACTACATCACTGAAGACTTGGTCAACCAGAATTTCGATTTGGACATCTTCCGCCCGATTTGTAGGCCATCGACTATATATTAAGGCTTGTGGGTCCCTTTTAGGCATTTCTGTAGCGACGGGGGGCATTTTTATTTATTGGGAGTAACAAACCTTGTTTTTTTCACGTCCGACTTTGGGAGCGTCATTGGCGGTTGAACTGAGACGTCATCAGCGGTGGAATTACGAAAGTAGAGAGGGAAAACGGAAAATTATTCCATTGTCATTGTCGAGTCCGAACGAGACGGAGGGAAAAGTGTTAATTGATGCGAAACTACAACGCGTTTGTAGCAAAGGTCCAGGAAAGTCTTTCATGAGACCCAAACGTCTGAAGTCTTTGCTGGACTCTTGGTGCAAAAGCTAAAACACCCTTGTCGAAGATTTGGTTGAAGCACGTTGAACAGAATAAAGAGACGAATCTTTATATATTGATAATTATTAGATAAATTTTTTATCTTGCTTGTGTCTTTGAAAGATAGTTACAGATTTTCTACATAGAATTAGTGTGTAATATCTACCTAGGTTCAGAGTATAGTATCTGCTAGATCTCCGGCGCATGTGAGCTGGAATCAGTTACTCTTTCTGACCAAGAAGCTATACTATCATTCATGTTATTTGTATGACGTTAACGCTTTTCTTAGGATGAGAGTGTAGTATCTGTCTAATCACCAAACCTTTTTAATTGGGACCAGTTACATATTCTTACCAAGAATCTATATTATTATTCTGTTTGTATATACGATCGTTCTTCTTTCCTAGAGAGGATCAGAGTGTAGTATAAGTAGGTTACTGGACAGTTCTAAGATGGAATTCAATTACGCTTTCTAATCGAGAATTTATACTATTATTCTATCTCTTTGCATGAACGACCTAGGATCAGAGTGTAGTATCTGTCTAAACAATGGTCCTACTGAATTGATACCAATTACGATTTATAATTGAAAATCTATACTACTATTTTATGTGTGTTGTATATTGCCAAAAATCTCTTTTGAACTTCTCTCAGCCCTTCTTCCACGTTGCACAGTATATATATATATATATATATATATATATATATATATATATATATATATATATATATATATATACCACAAGCCACCTAAATATGGCACTAAGAATCTTGTCTCATGAAACGCTATCAGATTGTGCGACAGCCGTATAACTAACCTGAAGTTTGCATGAAACTTTAAATCGCGGAAAAATTATTAGGTTGTTGCAAAAATAATGTCGTTCTCTCACATGTCACTATGTGAGAAAACGACATTATTTTTGCACCAACCTAATAGCAATATTTTAGTATTTTAGTAGTTTTAAAAAAATGTTAAATAAAATAATTACAAGAGAACGATGATGGACCATAAAAAGAAACTTTCATCTTTGAAAACTCATGAAAGTAGGAAAAGTTTAGCAATCTAACACGTCTCAGTTTTATTAAAAGAGAAACATGTTACATTCCTACACGTTTCCTATTTGCTCATTATTTCATCATATATATATATATATATAAATAAAAATATAGGTAACTATACTCGTTTCAAAACACCTTCGATTTTTTGTTTTGCCAATAATCAAATCAATCTCGAGGGAAAAAAAGGTTTTAAAAAAAGAAACAGCCAGAAACATGAAAGTCTGTCGAAAAAAAATCGCACAGATACAGGTTTAAAGCCCAAAGGAAAAACCCCGACACGAGTAAACTAACTAACAAAAGAGCTCAATACAACCGTAGAGCAGACCTAGATAAACCTAGTGAGCCAGACAAACCTACCCAGGTTTCACCTTCCCTGAAACCTGGGTAGGTTTGTCTGGCTCACTAGGTTTATCTCTCTCTCTCTCTATATATATATATGCATGATGATATAATGAGCAAATAGGAATATATATATATATATATATATATATATATATATATATATATATATATATATATATATATATATATATATATATATACAAACCAGTTCCTTATGAAGAAATATACTCTTAAGGTGTGCTATATTTATGGGATAAAGTGCTCAATATCAGAGATATATCGTGTATAAATATAAAAATGAACATTGAAGTCAACACTTAGAGGCGACAGTCTGTTACATGCTAGACGCAATCGCCAGGCTACGAGTGCTGTTATTTTTCTCGGCTCTTTATATATACAGGTCAGTGGTGCATTGTGAATGGTCTATTTTGGCGCTTATTTTGCCGGAAGTTGTTTATTTGTTTATTCATTTGAGTTAAATTATATTACCTGTCATTATTTATTTTTATTTTTTATTTTTATTTCTTATCTTATATATTTATTTTTATTTTAATCGGTGTTTTTATTAACGTAGTGAAAATTTGTTTATATCGCTTATTTAATGGCTTTGTTTTGATTTAGGAAGATAATTAAAGCTATTTATTCAATTTGGGGGTTGATTGTTGTAGTTTATTCGAACTATTATTTTGGTGGGAACAGTTTTAAATTTGTTTATTACTTCATGTATTTATTTCGATTGATTATCTTTATTTGTTTTTTTTTTCTAACGGTTAATTTAATAATTTGTTAGTTTATTTATTTACGTTAATAAAAACACCGATTAAAA
>OZ010615.1:25018896-25061396 GCA_963932145.1 Acanthosepion lycidas | reverse complement strand
GTGTTCTGCAAACTGACCAGGTCTTCATGTATACAGAAAGCTTCCAATTGGACTGGCCAACTCTGAATATTGATGCAAGTCTATCGCTTTCTTTTTTTAAATATTTATATTCTTGAATTAATGCCAAAGAGTGATTATACTCTGTTGTGACAAAAGTCACCTGTTGAAATATGTAAATGTATATATGTAGAAAGAAACCGTCGCAAACGAATCAGCCTAATGAGCCACATAACAAAACTGTTCCATGTCTTTAACCCTAACCCCAATACCTAACCGTAACCTCTAACCCTAACCCCAATACCTAACCGTAACTCTTAACCTTCACCTATTTCTTGCTTTCTTCGTTCTTGTTGCTTTTATTCCTAGGTCCTGGTCGATATATTCTTCGATAAAACTCAGGCTTAAAGTTGTTTCTTTTTTTTTTCATCGTAATAAGTCGAAATTATTTTATAAAGGACGTTCCGATTTCACAATGTCGTCTGCTTTTCACAATAACTCTTATCACAAAGAATTTGATTATTCTAAAAAACATTTCCAAAATAGGACAAAAAGTAGATTGTTTATTTATGCCATTAATTACAGCATTTCAGAAACACATTATTTATGGATTTGTTTTTGTAATTTTAATTTTAAACAAACCGCCGAACATCACTGAAAATTCTTACCTAGATAAAATGAAGCGACTATTGTACGGTATCTCTCGAGGCATTTGCGACCTAGCGCAAATGACAACACACTCATTATTGCTGGAAAATGCTCAGGAAAAACGATGACCTGTTTAATAATGTTTTTTTTTTTTTTTTTTTTTTAATGGGATCAAATCAGTTTACAAATATTAAAATCACTATTTGATTTTTAAAAAATTTTTTTGTATAAAAAATTGTTAATGATTTTTAACATAACATTTTCACTGATCATTGCCTTTAACTCTAACCCCTAAACCTAACCCTAACCTCAACCCCTAACCCTAACCCTAACTTCTTACACTAACCCCTAACCCTAACCTTAATTCCTATCCCCTACTCTTAACCTATTTCATACTTCCAACAATTGGTAGATCTCATACCATAGTAGAAAACGAATAGTAAATATCATTCTGTAGTAGAAAATGGTCAGTGGATATCACGCTATAGTAGAAAATAAATAGTAGCTATTCTATAGTACAAGATCAATAGCTGATATCATATTATAGTCGAAAATGGACAGTAGATATCATATTATAGTGTCACTAAAATGTTTTATAATGCTGTCAAAAATATTCAAAAGCTATTATCCATAGATTCAATTTTGTTTTGTCTTAATTACAGGTACCACACAGGGCTCGTGCTGGGCAACCTTTGACCGCAAAGGTCACGTTCTTGAACCCCCTTAAAGTCCCACTCGGTATGAGCGTTCTTTCTCTTGAAGGATCCGGTATAGAATACAGCAGTCACCTTGAAGTCGGGTAAGATTTTCTCCTGGATATGTCTTCAGTTTCATCTTTTGTCCTGGATATATCCACGATATTATTCTCTTTTTTTTTTTTTTTTTCTTGTTTTGTTTTATTTTACGGCATATCAACCTCAATGGGTTATTTAATGCCGTCAAAATTTTCATTGTTGGTAATATTTTTTCCTTCAAAAATCTATTTCTGGTAAGAATTTTCCTTCGTTGGTAATATTTTTTTCAAAAAAATGTATTGCTGGTAATATGCATTTCAAAAATGTATTGCTGGTAATAATTATTTTTTACAAAGTATTTCTGGTATTAAAACCTAATTTTACACTTTCATAGTGTTTTGACCCCAATTTGGGGTCTAACTATTTGCCCTAGCTGGGACCCTAACAGGTGCTACCACCCCGGGTCAGGGTGGACCTGGGAGCATCAACAATTAAGAGTTGGTTTCACGTTCCTCAAAACCTCCTGATCAAAGGCCTTGCTGTTGGACGTAGTTTTTCGTCTTACCCAGGACGCGGATGTAGTTTATCATCATACCCAGGACGGGCTGTTGGATGTAGTTTATCGTCTTACCCAGAACGCGGATGTAGTTTATAGTCATACCGAAGACGCATATCATTCTTTGGACTTTCAAATACATTTAGAAAGTCTTACACATGATTGTTGTCACTGTTACCCTGCGTTTTTGTACGGTCATTACAATTTTATACTTCGGGTTAGAATATAGTATTTCTTCTTTAAGGCATTAAAAACAAGGAATTTCATATTGTAGGCGATGATAGATTTAAAACAAAAACATAGACCAGTCGACCGGTTTCGTCCCCTCTCACCAATACTGTTAACGGGGAACTAAAATTATGAGGAAAAGAAAAAGAAAAAGTCTGTTATGGATGACATGAATGATTGGACAGGGAGAAAAAAAAATTATTATAAAAATTATACCAACAAAGATGCTAGAAGCGCAGCACAGCAAGTCCAAGTAAACAATCTCTTTGTTTCTATTTCTTCTTTATATCACACAGACCTACACATTTACAAAAAGACATCGTGTATAGGATGTTTTGGCAAGTTTTGAACAATTCTGGGATACTGAATCCAAAAATAGCATCCTTTTCCTACCATTATCTTTAATTCTTCTACGCCGGGATCTACTCCAAATCGTACATTAGAAATATCCAATATTGGGTTAGGTCCCTGTAAATGTGAAAAACGAACTGAATGCTTTGAAGCTTAAACACAATCTTAGTTTAGAATAAATAGCAACTTCTATGACAGGTATTCTAGTATCGTCCATCTGAAACTCTCTCTTTGATGATAAAACCCAACAGAGCGTTGAAATAGAAAATTATATAATGTAGGGCTGACAAGACTTTCGGACCACCCTGTACTTGTTTGATTTTGGTATCTCTAATTTGTCTTGGTTGTTCCCTTTGCTGACAACCATACACTGCCTTCTTGCAATTGATGTTTAACTGAACTTCTAATGAACAGATGGTCAAGCTAGCGTGGCAAACTGAGCTGAGTATCATTTACCATGTATTCAATTGTGAAAGCAGAATAACATATATCGCATTTCTATTACTTCAAAGCTCCCAAGAAAATTAAATTTCGACATTAAATGACCCATAAGGAGTCGATGTACCGCTAAACAAATCAGTCAAACATTCAGTGGCTTCGGATTACTGAAATCTCTAACTTTCGTTCAAATACGAGTTTTAAATTTAAAAAAATAAATGTAAAGGATGGTCGGAAAGTTTTGTCCCCCTCTACCAAAAAGTAATGAGAACAATAGAAGAAAAAATAATACAAAGCACATTTACTGGATTCAGTTTATTTACTTTAATTGGCGCTGTCGCACATCAAGGTCTGTATGAACATCATTTTCGTGGCACAAAATAATGCGGCGCCATGTCCTGTGTGATATTTTATGAAGCTGTGCTTTGTTGATTGTTGCAAAGGCTCCTCGAACGGCGTCCTTCAGCTGACAGGCATTCTGGTATCGTTCATGTGAAGCTCTCTACTTGATGATATTAGGTTGGTGCAAAAATAATGTCGTTTTCTCACATGTGAGAAAACGACATTATTTTTGCACCAACCTAATAATACCCAACAGTGCGTTGAAAGAGCAAATTATATTATGCAGGGGTGACAAGACCTTCAGACCACCCTGTAGGTTGAATTAGCTGAATTTTTTCGATTTTTGTTTAAAAGTCGTTCTTGTCTTGCATTTAAAGTGGGTTATTGATATTTATTCATTTTAGCCTAACACCGTTCAAGGCCAGATTGGTGGCCTTTTTTTATTACTTCAGCTGTCCTGGGTATGACGATAAACTACATCCACATCCTGGGTAGCTTCTTTGATTTTCGTAAACGTTTAGCAGATCTCTCCGGTTGTACGTTCCAACCAACATCAGACATCTTTTTTTTGTCTTACTTTCCTTGATACTGTACTTCCATAACTTTAATATCAAAAAATAACCTAAGACTAGAATTTGGTGTTTTCAATGACCCATAGGAGTTTTGGTTAATCTCAAACAATTCTGCGATGCTGGATCGAAAAATAAAATCTTTTCCCCACCATTAGCATTCATTTTCCTGCTTTAGATTTGCATAACCTATATAAAAAATATCCAAGATTTGCTTCTTTTATGTGTTGTTTCTCTTCAGAACGTAGGCTGTCATGGCCCTCCACCTCTTCCTATCCCGTGTAACTCTTAATAAAGCGACGAGTACTTCTGTTAGGATCTCATCAGATTTTACTGCTTCCTTGAAAAAATACCATTTCTTTCCTTTCAAGTCTACTTTCTTGGAAGTTATTAAATCACTTCCCACACCTACACTTCCGACATTTTCAAACTCTTCTAGGCTGTATTTTATAATAGAAAGCTACTATGACGTACACAAAGAATTGGTTCACTTGTCTTAAAAAAATATTTGTTGTAATATTTGTGTCAATTAATTAGAGAATTGTATCAAATAGGGTTCCCTATCAGGGATGACTACTACTTCTTTTAAGTTCCGTTTCCCTTCAGGATGTAGGCGATCATGGTCCTCCACATCTTTCTGTTCCTTTTAGCTCTTAATAATTTTTGTCTTTTTGTTATTTCTCCCAAACCTTCTTCTGCCATCCATTTGCTCAAGCCCATCACGTATGTTACGCGCTCTTTTCCTCTGTCCTATCCGTTATGTGATTATCAGATTTTCCAAGCCCTCCTTCCTCATTACGTAACCCATAAATTTCAGCTGCCTCTTCCTGATATTAAGTATGAGTTTCCTTTTTGTTTCCATTCTCTTCAAAACCTCGTTGTTGCTCACGTGTGGGTCTATTTAGCCGTGAGAAAAAATTAAAAGATCATTTGAAGTTAAAACATAATCTTAGTGTGAAATAAAGCACGATCTTTGAAATACAAAAGCAATATAATAGAATAACTGGTTAAAATTCGAATATAAAGAGCAATTTTTTGTCATGGCAAAGCTTTCGTGCAGATTATTTTTGTAAACGCATAGTATATGTCTCGTTTTAAGTTCCAGCAGACGTCAGCCATCTTTCTTTTCCTTACCTTGATCGCGTTCTTCTATAACTTTAATGTTCATCTAAAATCTTTCACTTTGCTCAACATTAGCATCACCCAAATTTATTCATATCACTGGGAAACTCTAGTTTCTATTACAAATGTTTGATGCAAGCTTTATAAAGTAATTATATCCAAGGATCTTGTAATATGTTCATCCATAGCTTAGAACAATAAACTTACATTATCATTAATAACATATCATAATATATATGTTGCATACCCGTCACTTCTGGGGAGATTTTGGATACTGGGTCAAATAAGCAAAATGTTGTATATTCCTTGTTGGAAGGATATACAACATTTAGCATGTTGATTGACAGATAGATAGATAGATAGATAGATAGATAGATAGTGATAATGAACATAGATAGATAGATAGATAGATAACATTTGGTGAAATTTGTGTTTCTGATTTCATAATATTATCACCCACAACATTTAAAGTATATTTTAAAGATAAAAGCTGAACATAATGTAGTAATACATCACATCGACTTATATATAATGGTCAGGAATGCCAAAGGTATATTTTAAGAATATTCTTGAAGTATATTATAATCATTTAATCATAATTTAATCAACCACAGACGTGCCATTTGGTTCCACTGCTTTTCGTTATCTATGAGGCCGTTTGACAATTCATTCCTCTCAGAACTTGTCATCTTTCTGGGTGATGACCTGATCTAAATGGTTCTTATAGACTTCCAGAAAACAGGTGTTATCCCATGGTGGTTATCAGTCCATTTTTCAATCCTTTCCTGTGACCATCCTTGTCAAGAATGTACAACTGTTTATGGTCAGGCATTTTACAAGCCAATTTGTTGTTCTCAATGGATTATATGTTGCCACCCATCTTGATTCATCCAACAACATGCTAAAGCTTCCAGTCAAGTAATATTAGAAGCCTTTTTGTATATCTTTAAGGCATGGGCTTCCAGGAATCCCTTCAATTAATCTACTGGAATCTTTTCCAACCACTCCCAGGGCTTCGACTACAACATGAATTGTTGATGTTCCCATGTGTCACATTTTTGAGATTTCGATTTCAAGATCCTGATATTTTGATAGTTTTTTGAAGATCTTCAAAGATACATTGCAGTCCACAGGGACTGTCATATCATTAAGGGGACACTTTTGTGTTTTCGGTCACTAATAACAATGCTTGGGTGGCTAGCTTTGATTGTTCTGTCGGTGTGTATTGTGTAGTCCAATAAAATTTTTACAGGTCCTATCTCCGTAACAGGGTCTGGGTGGTGTTCATACTAATTTCTTCCAGTTTCCTTTGCATAAGTGTTGCAGATTTTCCAATGCAGATATTGCCCCCCTCTGTCATGCTGTGTTTTATATTCAGTTGGTTCCAATACCGTGCAACCTGATACAAGATGATCAATTGTTTCTGGATATTTATCACAGAACCTGCATTTTGGGATAACAAAATATTTTAGTATATGTGTTTAATAATTTCTCGTTAACAAGCGTTGTTCGTGTGCAGCAAGTTTCAGCTTTTATTTCCGGGTCCCAACTAGAGACCTAAGGTCAGAAATGGCATGGTGACACATTCCACTGAGAATCTTTTAAGAACATAAAAAAAACAACAAAAAACAAACACCTAACATCACACATGTTTTGCATAGATAAAGCCCTTTGGGCAGTAATTGTGTGTATAATTTTTTGTATTTCTTTAAGGCATGTCCTATCAGGAATACCTTTAATAATCTTTTTTCAATCAGTTTGAGGGCTCCAACTGCAACTGGAATTGTTGATGTCCTCATTTGCCACATTTTTGAGATTTCGATTTCAAGGTCCTCGTATTTTGATATTTTTAAAAGATCTTCAGAGATACATGCCAGTCTGTAGGAACTCCCATGCCAATATGAAGGCACATTTTCTTTTTCTGGTTTCTGATCACGAAGTCTAGGCGATTAGCTTTCATTGTTCTGTCTGTGTGTTATTGGAAAATTCCATAAAATTGTTACAGTACCTATACAGTAACCGGGTCGGGGTATTGTTCATACCAATTTCTTGCGGTTTCCTTTCCATAGAAATTGCAGATTTTCCAATGCCGATATTGCCCCACTCTGTCTTGCTGGGTTTCAGATTCAGTGGGTGCCAATACCATGCAACCTGATACAAGATGGTCAATTGTTTATGGATATTAATCACAGAATCTGAATTTTGGGTTAATAATTTTTCAGTATGCGGGCACTGTAATTTCTAGTTAGCAAGCATTGGTTCTGTGCAGCAAGAATAAAACATTCGGTTTCAGCTTTTAACCCTGCACTACGTAGCCACTGATGGGTACGGATTTTGTCTATATCAGTTTGTTTGATACAGGTAAAGTATTGGCCTGAAGCCATCGTTTCTGTATCTGATCGGTTGCATATGCTTTTGCTTTCTTTTTTAAGTATTAGGTTGGTGCAAAAAATAATGTCGTTTTATCACATATGTTACTATGTGAGAAAACGACATTATTTTTTGCACCAACCTAATATTTTGCAGTTTCAGTTGGTGTATTGTGGTTTACTTGTATTTCTGTACCCATTATTATTATTATTATTATTATTATTATTATTATTATTATTATAATTCTGTAGGAACATGTCCAATGGTTTTCAGATCTGGGTGGTATTCGTTCCAGTTTCTTGCTTATTCGTTCTCGTAAAAGTTACATTTTTTTCCAGTGCAGATATTGGCCCACTCTGTCATGCCGAGTTTTATTTTTAGTGGGTGCTAAAGCCGTGAAACCTGATACAAAATGCTTCTGAATAATCAGCACAGAATCTGCATTTCGGGTTAACACGATTTTTCCGTATCTGTGCTTGGTAATTTCTAGTCAGCAAGCATTGGTCCTGTGCAGCAAGAATAAAAGGTTACACTAAGTAACCACTGAATACTACATCAGCTTGTCTGGTCCGGGCTGAATATTGACTGTAGATGTTTATCTTGTTATCATTTCTGTATCTGGTCGATTGCATTTGCCTTGGCTTCCTTTTTATAAGTTTTTTGAAGCTGTAGTAGGTGTATTATTTATTACATTCATTTCTTCACCTACTTGAAACTCCATTTTTAATTTTTTTGGCTTCCTTTATTACTGATAAAGTTTCTTACATCTTTCATGTTCTTTGGCACAGATCACTATCCAGTCTTCTGTAGTTTCTCGGTATCTTTGAAGGCCGATTGCTGTAGTTTTGTAATAGGGTTCTAGTTGAACTAATCCTCTGCCTCCTTTGGATCTCGGCATCAGCCAGTGTGCTTAATGTCAGCTATGGCCCAGTTAACGATGTTGTAATGAACTAAGGGGACGTCCAATGTGTTTATAGCTTATATTATGTGTTTTTTTAAAAATTCATTGCAGTATTCAATACCAGACGCACACGCATGTAGTATTCTTTTTTTCCTCCTTCATTTGGGTACGCTGTATTTCATCTCTTTAGCTGACTCCTGGGTATTGATCTCTTTCTGTAATCTTTGTGACAAAATCTCGATCTATTGAGTGTGTTTCTCTAATTCTCCTTTTCTTGTTTGCTACTTTTGCACATTTATCTAATCCGAAATCCATACCTATGGCGTCACCGAAAATTTTACAGTATTAAGGAGACCCTTCGACTCATTGTCGTCTTTGGCAAAAAGTTTGAGATCATCCATGCAAAATAGGGGATTGAACTATTTCTGGTTTACATTGTACCCATAGTTATTATTGTTTAGTTCATGCCTAAGGGGGATTAAGGACAGACAAAACAGAAGGGGTGACAGGGAGTCTTCTTGAAAGATTCCTCGTCGGATATTCAGCCGGTTGGACGTGGCAGTGCATTTGGTGTGATTTAGATATAATGTGGTTTTTTCCACATTCTCATGCTATGTTTAAGGAAAATTACTATTACCGAGGTGACTTTGTACATTTTAAAAGTCCTAAGGATCCAGAGGCGTCATACACTATCAAAGGATTTATGCTTCTATTCTTGCAATTTTCCAGAATCATTTTTTTATCAATAGCTGAACTTTGCAACCATATGAAAATCTCCTGTATCGCTTCTGTTCCAGGGGAAGAATGTTGCTTTTTTCGAGAAAAAAAATAAGTACGGTTCGTCAAGACAGGCACGATCATTTTATATGTGGTGAACAGGCATGTTATTGGCCTATACTTTTCCGGCTCATCAGTTTCACGTGTTTTTGGCATGAGATATGTGATACTTTCTTTGATCCATTCTAGGATTTCATTGGGATTATTAATAAGCACTGATAGAGTTTATAAAAGGTTTTATGGATTAATGGGAGATGATAGAGGCAGAAATTGGGCACCTTGTCATTTCCTGGGGATTTCCATTTTGGGGATTTCCTTAGAGCTTGCCTAAAGTTATTCGTGGTTGCATTTTCCCACTCATGTGGAGGTGTATCCAGCATTCGTTCTTCTCGTTGGATCCATTCTCCATTGGGGTTATATTTTGGGGGGACTACTGGAAATATTCTCCCAAATTTTCTTTGTCAACAGGTGGTGGCTTTTTGTCATCTGTAAATGCTTTTCCAATTTCCGTGTATAATTTCTTAAGGTCAGTTAGGAATATCTTATTTTGGCGATAGAAGCTACAACTCTTTTTGTATCGTCTTCTCTGTGTCTTTAAGTACAGTTCTGGTTTTCGTATTTCCTTGATTAGTAGGATGTCATTTAGCAATTTAATTTTATACCTGCATTTGATCTTCCTACCTTTGCGTGTTAAGACATTTGGGTTTTTTGAGATCTCATTTGATTTCCTTTATTTCTCGCATCAGTTTTGCCTTCCAAGCTGGCTCTTTTTGTCTTTTATTTGAGCTTTCCATCGTTTTGACACCAAGCTTCCCAGTAGCTACTAAAGCTGTTGCGTATGGGACATTATTTACTTCTGTGATGTCTCCCAGTGGTTTATCCGTTAACAGTTTTTCCAGTGCAGCGTTGTATATTTGCACAATATGTTTGTTGGTCTTTGTCTTGAATTTATAGAAGCCGGTCTCTGTCTGACATTTGTGGACGAGTAACTCTGTTGAGTACTTGAATGATGTGGTTTTTCTCCTCCGTGATTTCACCTCTGTTGTTTTCAAAGAATTCTGACCTAATGTCGTTTGACCATACTTCATCACCTGGATGCCTGCAATTGTTTATGTCGCAGATAGATTCTTCAGTTTTATTTACTGAGAGATTATTTCGTATCTTATTTATTTTAGTTTTTACCTCATCTTCTGTCATATTATTTATTTCCAGTCTCATCACTTTATTATTTCAGTGATAGTTTATTGTATTTTGTCTTATTTTAAGACATTTTTATGTTTATACATTCTTTTTATAGATACAAATATGTAAGTGAATGCTCTGTCTTATAATAAGCAGTATTAAAAACATTTCATAATGTGTGACGTCATTTCCTTACATTTGGATGCGCGTTGAGCAGATATGAATGTACGTGAGAGATTCATGGAAGATTGAAGTTTAAAAGCAGTAGAATCGACCCTGCTAATCGAACGATTCTCCGTAGCTAGATCGGTTAAGGCACGTCAGGCTATATGACGGTTCCGTATAGGACACAGATTCGTATTCCTGTCGGAGGACGAATATTTTCTCTGAGAATTTCTCGGACTTTCAAGCCGGTAAATGTTATTTATACTGTTTATTATACCACAGAGCATTTATTTTTAAATATTTGTATCTATAAAAAGAATGTATAAACATAAAAATGTCTTAAAATAATTTTGCATTTCTTAATGTGGGATTTTGTCTTATATTTAGTTTTATCTGATCTATTTTCGCATTTCAGAGTCTCTTTTATTTCGTACAGTGTCTCTGCGGACATTGGCAAGTATGTTTAGGTTGAGATAGGGTCTTAATCCAGTTTCTACCATAGTTCTCTATGTTTGGGATGTCTGATCCCTGTGGATTTTGGAGTGTGGTGAAAAAGGATGTCATGACTTGTTGATATTCTTCGCGATTGCGTTGCGTTCGCTTTCTTTTTATTGATTTGGCATTGAGTTACTTGGTCCAAGGTTGAAAATAGTCCGGGTTAGGGGACCAGGTACCTCATCATTGTTTGAAGAGCTTGTTCCAGTGACAGATATTTCTGTACCAGACTGGTTCCTCTCTGAGGTACGCGGCCCTCGTTGACCCGGGTGACTGCCGATCCAGTAAGGGTATTTGTTTGTAAGCATTGACATTTGTAATTTTTTGTGTTTTATCCTTAACTGCCAAGGGGTAATTTCGCTCAAGATATCAACTCTAGGACGATTGTCGGCCAATACTAAAAACCTCGTCCTGTCCATGAAATTGAGGAATGGGTTATATTCAGATGTCCAAGGTTCAGAAGATCATCTAGTACTGCATTCAACCAGGTAACATAGAGATATGGAAATGAAAATGACCATCCTAAGGTTTAACTTAGTATAAGTTGCAATGACCCCTACCAGATGAAAGATCAAGGGGACATACATCAGCTAATACAATCCTTATGTATGCGCACGCCCGCGCATGCCCGCGCACGCACACACAAATATCATTATTATTATTATTATAATAATAATTATTATTATTATTTGTGTATGTTATGCTTCCTGCTTTGTATCCAGTAGAGCCAGTGCCAAACTATGGTCCTTAGGCCCTGTAAAAGAATTGTCATCTAAATGATAGCACTTTTCTTAATATATGGGATGTTCCTAATAGGGCGATCTTCTGGGCAGCTTTAATATTGATGTTACTGTTAGTAAAATTGTCCATTCCTTTTCTCACGAGGCCCAGAGCTCCGATTACTATTGATAGAATCTCAGTCTTATTTCCCATCTCATGTTGAACTCGATCTCCAGGTCCTTGTATTTGAACAATTTCTCGATATATTTCCATGGTGGTGTTTCTCTCAGATGGCACTGCTATGGCAAATCTTCCTGAATTACTTGTCTTTTATGATAGCATCAGATCATTTGGCTTTTATTTCCCTGTCATTTTGTATTGGCATGTCCCAGAAGATAGTTCCATGGTTATTTTGGTTAACTGTGTCTGGTTGGGGCTTATAACATCACTTAGTGATTTCGATTTTGTGCTTCTTGTATATCTTCCAATGCACATATGTCGCTACCTTATTATATCTTTCGACCATTATTATTATTATTATTATTATTATTCGTTTAGGGTACTTTCCCAACTGGTTAAATTCAGGCAAATCAATTGTAAGGAAAGGGATATATACTGTAGCCCATCTTAATTCTCCAAGGCAAAACATTTACATGTTAACAGATTTTTAAAACATTTTTAGGTTTATACATTCTTTTTATAGATAAAAATATTTAAGTAAATGCTCTGTTTATAATAAACAGTATTAAACAACATTTACCGGCCTGAATGTCCGAGAAATTTCATAGAAAATATTCGTTCTCCGACAGGACGTCATTTGACAATTCTTAAATATTTTTATCTATAAAAAGAATGTATAAACAAAAATATCTTAAAATAATTGTCGGACTTTGTCCATTTCATAATCTGTGACGTCATTTGTTTACATTTGGATACGCCATGAGCAGATATGAATGTATGTGAGAGATTCATGGAAGATTAAAGTTTAAAGACAGTAAATTCGACCGTGCTAAACGAACTCTCCTCTCTGGCCAAATCGTTCAAGCTAAATGGCGGTTCCGTATGGGATATAGGTTCGAATCCTGTCGGAGGACGAATATTTTCTGTGAAAATTTCTCGGACTTTCAGGCCGGTAAATGTTGTGTAATACTTTTTATTATAAAAAAAGCATTTACTTAAATATTTGCATTTGTAAAAAGAATGTATAAATATAAAAATGTCTTAAAATAATTGTCGGACTTTGTCCATTTCATAATGTATGTTAACACTTCCAGGCAATTAAGATTAAAAGCCATGAGAGCCAGGCCCGATATCTTCATTATCATCACCATCCCACTCCTCCTCCTCCTCATCATCTCATTGTTAATCTTTGTATTTTTTTTTTTGTCATGCAGAGAAGTGCCGCCGAACTGTTCTATGGTGGAGGACATGACATTTGTTCCCTTACGCAGCGGAGAAAGGGTGCTTGTCGTCACTTTACACTCTAAAGAGCTCCAAGATGTCACCGGAAATGCTGTCATCAAAGTGACTAAGTGAACTGACTAGAAAATGAGCGGCGCATGCGTTCTGGCGAAATCAAATGATATTTGCAGCCATCGCTGTGTATTCTGATTTCTTGTCTTTTTCTCCGTTGAAGTATTTCTGCTTTATATAAGGAATCGTCGAAATATCTAATCTTGATTGAATTTACTTTTGAGTTGATGAGCGCGTTTATTTTTTTGCCTTTGTCAGAACTGCAAAAATAAATAAAAATAAACAAAGAAAAAAAAAATATTATTTTTTTAAAATTAACATGGAAACGAATGAAAATAAAATCGAAAAAAACATTTAGAGTTTCTGACAAGCAAGTAAAAAGAATTTAGAAATATTATTTATTTATTCAAATGATAAAATAAAAAAAAGCTATTTAATAAAATAACAAAAAAAAAAACAAACTATATAATACCAGTCGTAATATGAAATTTTGGGGGACAGAAAAATAAGAGTTGTGTAAAGGAATGCGATTGAATAGGGGACAAGTTGGAAATCTTTATAAATTTGATACGATTTGCTAGATCAAAAACGAAATAAATATATGCCTCTTCTATGTGTCGTGCCTCTTTCAAGGTGTGGACGATTATTGCTCTCCACGACTCATTTTCTTCTTTTATCTAGATTTGTCTTTTTGTTACCCTTCTTAACTGATCTAACAACAATTTACACCAACACTTTAGATAGGTTATGCGTTTTTTCCTCTGTTTCTCTTGCCTTTATTATGTCCCTTGAGCATCAAATTTTCCAAACCGTCTTTCCTCTTTCTTGATATTTTTCTATTTGATCCTTATTCAGTCATTATATCGAATGTAATCCGTAATCATAAGCAAATATATAATAAATTTTGAGCTTGGCACAAGCTACTTATGTGGAGCATCCAGTGAGGATCAATATCATTGTAATGATAATGTTCTGTAGGACTAAATTATTAATCATTATTCCACAGGGACGCTACCTAATTTGCAAATTGTGCTAATCTTAATTAAGTCAGGATTGCTACAAAACAAAAATTAACATGCTAGTATCGCAAATGATCACGAGGTCAGTCATGGTTTTTGGTAGCTGGCAAGTGCTCTATGGCAAGCTGAGGTCAGCTTGGATTTGCCACAGTATGGGACAATTGGTAAGCGTGTTACTATACAATTTCCATGATAACCTTACCTCAGGTCGAAGCGATAAAAATATTTTATTATTATTATTATTATTGTTATATTATGAAATATATACGCACTTACATAATTGTTTGAATCCTACCCCCGTTTGAGTATTATCAATATTAACCTATTTGTATGAGTTGCCCAAGTCTGAAGCAGAGATGTCAAGGGTCAACAAGTTTTTGAATAAGCTTAAAACAGATGAAGGACCATGTACCGTATTGTTCGTCTTACAAGACGCACTTTTTTTTTTAAAAATATACCCTGAAAAATACGTGTACGTCTTCCAAGACGAATGTAAGGCAACGCCCAGGCTCAAGTAAGCTTGGAGGGTCACCTAATTGGCTTGATTGATGAGACACTATAATATTAGCTATCTAATCCAATCCTTTTATATATAAACTCAGTACTTAGCTGTTACAAGTATTTCCAAGACTATAATCCTTCCTGGAGCCGAGCCACAAGCTTAAACATGCTCTGTTTACTAGCAGCAACGGGAGCCATTCTGCTCTTGACTAGTATCTCATTGCCATACAAACAAAATCAGATGTTGTGATTAATGTAAACAATACGTGGCGCCAGTATGTGAGGGGCGCATGGTGAATGGGTTGTTCTATGAGAATGACTTTTTTTTCTTAGAAATTTCTTTCTAATATTAAGGTGCGTCTTCCAAGCAGCAGTGTTTTGTAAGCCGGAAAATACAACAATCACCGAGAAAAATTGTTATTATAAGCAAAATGATTGACGTATGGTGCCATCTAACCCTTACGCTAGCATGGCAATTTTCTAAGCGTAGATGTGGTACAAGGTCTAAAGTATGGGGTACTCAGTGAGGTTCGAAGTCACTATTAAGTTGTAATAGATATACCAAGACACGCTTGCTAACCATTACGGCACATAGAAGTACCCGATATATTTTGACAGTATAACAGACAGGCGAAATATTGATAACATTGTTAAACACTGTCTTTCCCTTTTCTTTTTTTAAAATCACGCTCTTTTATTATTATTATTATTATTATTATTATTATTATTATTATTATTATTGTTTTATTTTCTTCGATTTCTGTTGTGTACACATTTCTTTCTGGGTTCCGCCCAGAGACCCAAGGTTAGAAATGGCATCATGACATTTTCCACTGAGCAATTTAAAAAAAAACAAAACAAAACAAAAAAAAACAAAACAAAAAAAAACAAAAAAAAAATCCTTTTTTACCTAGAGAAAGCTCTTCGTAAGGTGTGGCCTGTACTCATGAGAACATTTTTTTGTATTTCTTTAAGGCATGGTCTAGAAGGAATTCCTTATTATTATTATTATTATTATTATTATTATTATTATTATTATTATTATTTCCTTTCATTTATGTTGTGTACACATTTTTTTCCGGGTCGCGCCGAGAGACCTAAGGTTAGAAATGGAATCATGACATTTTCCACTGAGTAATTTGATAAATAAAACAACAAAAAATAAAAAACAAAAAAAACAAAAAAAAAACTATTTTACATCGTAAGGTGTGAGCTGTACTCGTGAGAACATTTCTTTTTTTTTTTTTTTTTTTTTTTAGGCATGGGTTTACCAGGAATCCCTTCAATGAGTCTCTTTAAAGCATGGGCTAGCAGGAATTCATTATTATTATTATTATTATTATTATTATTATTAGTAGTAGTAAGAATTTGCGCCGCGCACGATTCCTTTTACGTAATCACAAACTCTTTCAGAGTGTATAAAAAATCTTATTATTAAAACTGTTTTTGAAGATATTTCGCCGAAATGTTTTTTCTTTTTTTTTTGTCGTTCCACAAAGTAGCCGTTCTAGGAAAGAAACTGTGTGAGTTGAACTTCTTTTTTTTTTGTTAATGGAATCCGAATTGAATGAGGATGATTTGTGCCGTTGGACGTGGCATTGCGGGATCAGTTCCATCATTCAAACTCTGAAATAAATTAATAAAAATTAAAATAAATGGAACATGTTTAATGTGTTTACAAAAGACATGGGAACGTGTCATTGTTTCTCATTTTTGTGTGGTTAGGTTATATTGTCTGAAATACTCACAGACCAGCACGGTGAAAAAAAATAACTAAAGGTATTTGGTGTCGCTGAGTTGGAACATACTGAACATTCACGTCCCTGTACTTGCAAGTGGAGAAATGGCGTCTGTTTGAAAGAAAGAAATTCAGTAAATAGTTCTGTCTCAGGTCGCTAACCTGTTTGAATCAATGTAGTTACAACCGCAGAAATAATCATTTGGGGTTCGATACTGAGAAACGGAGTTTTTTTTTATTCTATTATATTCTTATTAATGCATTCTGTGGGTGCTAGATGTAATAAACACAGCTGGGCACCAACCATTGATTTACGATTTTATCATTTTCATTGGCAATTTGACTAACTTTACATTGAGAATCATCAAATGTGGGCACCTTTAATCAAAAAGTTAAACTCGTAAACCGTCAATTTGTTAACCAAAAAGTTCACGTCATTAACTGTTGATCATTTCAGTCATTAAAAATGTAACGGAAGTTATCAATAAACTGGTTATGTTAAGTTTTGAGCCTGTTACTACTGAGGTTTAACCAAAAAATTCCCTTCGTTAACTGTTGATCAATTAACTCTTTAAAAATGTAACGGAAGTTATCGATAAACTGGTAAAATTTAAAACGGTTTAGTGGAACTGGCAGTTTTAAATTCGGTAAAATCAACAGACTCAAGTTCTTGAGATACCATGATATTCAAAGTTGGCTTGGGATTTGAATATTTAGCGAAAACGCTAACTTCGTTGAAGCGCGGATTAACGGTTTTGTGTCCATCTTTAAAGACAACGCTTCTTTTCAGTTCGAAAAGCTAAATGTTGTCCACCTTACCAAAAAGAGGTTTCGAAGTTACAGCATTAATGGCGTGTACTTCTAGCCTTTCCAGGTATTAGAAAACTTCTTGCCCATCATTGAAAGAGATCTAGATGAGAATAGAAACTAATATTCAAACAAAGACTTTCTTTTGGATGCAATGAAAATAAACCCTTGCGCAAATTGATTGTAACAACCGCTTTAGTTTCCTTTCTTTCAACATGCGGTCAGTTTTAGACCCACTGGAATGACAGGGTGTAATCGATTTCTAGTTTTTTTCCTCAAATTATGTCATTTGCAGTGGTGTATAGCAATATGAATATATTTTAGGGGGGATGATGAATTTTGTTTGGCCTTGAAAAATATTGTGCCATCCGATATTGTGTGAAATTTTTTATCACGCCCAGACATTATTGTCTCGACTGTCGATTAGTTGTCCTACTGCAATTGTCTATGATACAAGGAAGCGCACGAAAATTGTAACGCTTCACGAACACACTGGCAAACCTTACCAATGAGCAAATCAAAGTACTATAGACTGGCTCGGAAACTCTCCTGATTTAAATCCAATCGGGAATCTGTGGTCAATCTGCAAGGAAAGACTTCGTAGAATGAACATACGAAGTACTAACATGTGCACTAGTTCATGTTTCATTGGGAAAATACGAAAAAAGATTAAATAATAACGGAATTATTCGTTTTGTTTCAAATAATTTTCACAAAGGTGTAGAATAGAAATAATAACAGCAACGAAATAATAAAACAAAAAAAATAGACGCGATGGTTACAGAATTTCATAGAAGCCATTTTAACTTGTGAAAAGTTAAATTGATTAATATACAAAATTGACGTCATTAAAAAAGTGAATATCTAACTTAGATGTTCCAGGCAAACGAGTATAAATAGGCTTCATATTAAAAAAAAAAATATTCTCAAAATTCAAACACAATATTCAAAGGGATGTAGATTTTATAACCGATTTCACAAAGCTTCGCAAATGATCTTTATGCGTGCCACATGTGACACGGCACACCTCAAATCAGTAGTGCAGCTCCTGTCAAACACGTTGTAGCATTTCTTGTGCAACACTTTCCAGTGATTTTCCGCTCAAGTTACATTGACTTTTAGAAAGAGGGGGCATATAGACCTATCCTTTCACATATTCCCATAGAAAATTTACAAGGTATCGCCAGATGACGTGGTGGCCATTTCAGCAGTACATTAGACGTTATCACTTGCACGACCGATCTTTCTTCCAGGCAGATAGTTATTTCGTTCTCTTTCGTTTCCTGAGAGGCAAATAAATACTGTACAAACAGCAAAAATATATGTGCCGTTTATACATATGGTGCCATGGCTGAGAATACTGTTTTGAAGCGGTTCATTCGTTTCAGAAAGAGAAATTCTGACCTGGAAGACCGGGAACGTTCCAGGAGGCCTGCGGTCTTAGATATTGACCAAATCGAAACGTCGATTAAAAATAATTCAGGTCAAACAACACGAGACGTCGTAGAGATACTACAGATATCTTATATGGGCACCTAAGAGATTTGAAGAAAAAGACTTGAAAATGTGAATCGCTACGATGTTTGACTGTGTCGCGATTTAACAGAAAATGTTTTGGTGGACCGCCTTTTCATCTACACGTCACAGCCCAAACACAATAAAACTTTTTTGTAAAGAACGATCGCAGGAGATGAAAAATTGATTGTTTACAACAATGTGAAGCGAATAACGTTCTGCCGCAGAGCAAATGTTCTTTCTTAAGTTTCCTCGTGTACGGAGGCCAGGAAACGAAACAAATGCCGTTTGAAATAAACGAAACGTCTACTCAAAATACGGGTATCCACTAAAAATAATGTTTGCAATAATAAGGATATGTCGCATTAAAAAATAAAATCGGTGAACACTTATATATATATATATATATATATATATATATATATATATATATATAGTATGGAACTTTCTTTACAAATAATGAATATGCGAACAGCACAATGTAAGGATGTGCCGATTAGAAAATAAAATCCATGTACACGTATATATATATATATATATATATATGAATATATATATATATATATATATATATATATATATATATATATATATATATATGTATATATATATGTGATAAATTTCTCAGAGTTAAGCTGTATGAAAAGACAATATTTATAAATGTAAAAGACAATAGGAAAGCTGTAATAGTTACCGACGCGTTTCGTCCGATATGGACTTTTTCAAGGCAAAAAACGAAATAAATTTATTAAACGAAGTAATAACTAATACTATAATAAGAAAACAAAATGTCCTTAGCAACTGGAGGAATTTAGAGAACGCTATTTTCATATTGCTAACTGTTACTACTCCCCGAAACAAACGTACAGAAAAGTATCAAGAAATCAAAAGAAAATGGTTGAATGCGTCAACACAGCAATAAAAACAATATCTCCACACGTGACAATAAATGACGTAATTTTCAGTTAACAGCATGAAAATAGTGTTCTCTAAATTCTTCCAGTTGTTAAGGACATTTTGTTTTGTTATTATTAGTTACTTTCTTTAAATAAATTCATTTCGTTGTTTGCCTTGAGAAAGTCCACATTGGACGAAACGCGTCGGTAACTGTTACAATTTTCCTAATTTCTTTTATATATATATATATATATATATATATATATATATATATATATATATATATATATATATATATTATGAAACATCCTTTACAAATAGTAAATATGCGAACAATATAATATTTTCTAAACATATGTGGGAGATTAAAGACAAAACCAAATGACACTAAAAAATATCATGGAAAATAAGAAAAACAGTATCAATCTACAAAAAAATAAATCCCAAAAGTTCAAAATTTGCCTGTAAGAGAAAACACCTATTATTATCCTGCCAGGCCAAGAGAAACTAGTAAGAGAAACTACTAAATAAGCAATGAGGACTCATCTGAACATAAACGAATTTTTACAGGAAGAAGAAACTAAAATAAATAAATAAAAAATAAAATAAAATAATTAAACAAAAATAAGTAAAATAAATGAATCCCAACCAATAAAGAAGTAAATAGATGAAATAAATACTAAAAAAATTAACACACCACGGACGCCCTCATAAACACCAGTAAACGTAATAATAACAATGATCAATTAAGTAATCAATAATAAATAAATAAATAAAAGTTACGAGACAATACTATAAAATAGCCACAAAAGTACATCCACATCCACAATTATTTCCACTCAATAGCCCTTAGAATAATTCTAAACGTAACCGTTACTACCCATCAAAATAAAATAATAGATCTATCTATATTTCCGAGATGAGGTATCGTAATTATTTACATTATGTACTTTCTGTTCGCACTGTTGTCATCAACTTTATTGTCATGTTCACGACGCTTTGGGTCAAGTCAGTGAATCCAACCAAGGCTTTTATCCACCAGGCCCTGTGTCCTTGAGATGAACGAAACAAAGGGTTCAGTTTGGAATTCCAGTCACCTGAAGAGGGCTGGAGCGTACAACGGCCGAAACGTCGTGAACATGGCAATAAAGATGAGCAAAACAGTCCGAACGATTTAAATAATACAAACAGATGGTATGGTGGGCGTTAAAGTCACCGAACACGAATATGTGTATAAACGGGTGTAGGGAGGGTGGCCTTGTCTATATTATCGGAAATTCTATCGAGAACATCATAGTCTTGAGAGGAAGAAGAACGATAGAGAAAGAAGAGTTAGCTTACTGAATTGAAGAGTGAAGAACGGAGTCACATATACGAATGTTCTAGACAAGAGAAGTGGGGCGTATTGCCCAGGCGATAGGAAAGCCTATCTACTATTATTATACAAAAAACGACCCCCCCAAAAAACAAACAAAACAAAAAACAAGCAACAAACAAGAAGTAGATGAACAACGTGCATGACACACAGTTGAAACTGAAATATAAAGTTTCAACTTCGTTTAAATGCCAACGTGCACTTCCGGTTGAAGACGAACACTCGACGTCTGAGAGCCACGAATAAAAATAGCAGCCAAAACTTGAATGAGCCAGAAGAAAAATCAAAGATTTAATATTCAAACAAAGTTTTCAAAAAGGAGGCAGACTAAATTCTCTTCAATTAAAAAAAAATTGAAAAAAAGAATTAGTACCCCCCACCCCCCCAAAAAAAGAATAAGTAAATAAAATAATTTAGAATGAAATTCAAAGAGACACATATAAATAAGACGGGCGTAAATATACTTTTTTTTATATGGCTTCATAGACGAATTTAGGAAAAAGTAAATATTACTGAAATAATTCATGTCCTGGGTAAGACAATAAAGTACATCTGCGTCCTGGATAAGACGATAAAGTACATCCACCTCCTGGATAAGACGATAAAGTACATCCACCTCCTGGATAAGACGATAAAGTACATCCGCGTCCTGGATAAGACGATAGACTACATCCGCGTCCTGGATAAGACGATAAACTACATCCAACAGCAAGGCCTCTGTTCAGGAGGTTTTGTGGAACCACCTCTTAATTGCTGGCGTTCCCAGGTCTACCCTGCTACGTGGTTCTAGCAACTGTTAGGGTCCCAGTTATGGGCAAATGATTAACCCCTAAACTTGGATCAAAACACTATGAAAGTGTAAAAATAGGTTTTAATAACAGAAAAACATTTTTTGTAAAAAAAATTATTATCACCACTACATTTATGAAAAAGAAATTACCAGCAATACTTTTTGAAAAAAAATGACATGCAATACATTTTTGGAAAAATATTACCAGCAATACATTTTTAAAAAAAAAAAAAATTACCAGCAATAGATTACTGAAGAAAAAAAATAATACCAGCAATACATTTTTGAAAAAAACAATTAAAAGCTATAAAAAAATTTTTGTCGGCATTAAATAACCCATTGAGGTGTTGATATGCCATAAAACAAACCAAAAATATTTCTTTCATTAATAACCGAATGAAGGAATGACAAGCATAGATTATGGACGAACAACCATAGTATATACATTGAAAAACATGGTTCTTGAAGATCTGTAGCAATTTCCTGAGTTAGCAAAAAGCGAGAAATTTGGAAAGAAACTGATAAGAGATATTTATAAACTTGTTGAAAATGAGAAATAACACCAAATTTCAATGTGCCTTCAAGTCGAAATAACTCTCAATACATGATGATTTGTAAAGAAATGTAAGCTATGGATGACGCTAAGTGATGTAATTTGTTGCCTAATAAAAAAAAGTGAATAAATATTGTTGCTGTTGAATTTTTATTTTATTTTAAATGAGAATAAAACGGTTACGCCTAAGTTCTTGAAAGTGCAATTATAGATTTTTCCAAAAATGTTAACTTACGCCCTGGATTTTTTTGTTTTTGTTTAGATTTATAGATTTAATAAGAAGAGTAAGAAGAAAAAAGAAAAAAAATTCTATTTAAATCTAAATATTCAGTTAAACAAAAAGCATCGTTCAGAATGGCTAACAGATGAGGTGATAACGTTCGTATCCACTGATCATTTGAACAGTTTTTACACATTATGTCAAGAAAACATGAGGATACATTTATGTCAAGAAAAGAAATCATTTGTATGTTTGCAAGAAAATTTAAAAAAAAGCTTAATTTTAGTGCTTTACCAGACGTCCTCCATGAAACACATACACATATTTTTAGACATTTTTATGTTTTTACATTCCTTTTATAGATACAAATATTTAAGTAAATGCTCTGCAAATTTTCATAGAAAATATTCGTCATCCGACAAGAATCGAAACTGTATCCTATACAGAATCGTCACATAGCCTGACGTGCCTTAACCGATTGAGCCACAGAGGATTAGCGGTAAAATCGACCTTGCTAACCGAACGGTCCGCTGTGGCTCAGTCGGTTAAGGCACGTTAGGCTATATGACGGTTCCGTATAGGATACAGGTTCGATTCCTGTCAGAGGACGAATATTTTCTGTAAAAATTTCTCGGACATTCAGGCCGGTAAATGTTGTTTATTATAAAAGAGAATTTACTAAAATATTTGTATCTATAAAAATGTGTAAACATAAAAATGTCTTAAAATAATTGTCTGACTTTGTCCATTTCATATTATATATATATATATATATATATAAGGCGTCCCAAATAAATTGAGATAATTGCTTTTAAAAGGTCAAAATTTTTGGGACACCATGTGTGTGTGTGTGCGTATATATAATAGAATTTTTGAGGATTTATAATAATTCATCGATTCTAGAAGAATTCTCAACAGAATGTGGAGAGTCGTTTCTTCCTATTTTGGGACCCATCAGCAATGCGCCTCCACTACCGCGATTCGAACCCGAACCATTTCGATGAATCTCCAGTGAAAAATTATCACACAGACAGAATCCTTTGTTTTATATATATAGTTTAGAAAAAGTCACCTTTTGATATAATGGAATATGCGTACACATGTGTTCCTCCTCACTGGAATATGATTGACTGGTGTCCGTCATAAATACCGAAGGACGTGTAGGTACGACAGAGCCAAAGAGCCTCAGTCCGAGAGCTAAGTCTATAACGACGTCCATTGGACTACGCCATTGATCTACACTTCTTAGCTGCGACTACGACGCGTACCAGCCGATTACTGCTACCGAATTCTACTTGCTTATAGTAGCCAAAACCACTTAGCTACTTTGTTCAAATATATCCCTTTCCGGGACACATCAGCTTTCAAGATCAAAACAAAATTTAAAAGAATAAATTATGTAAAAATAACCTCAAGGGAAAGAAGGAACAAGCTTTCGAACTTATGATATCACCCCAGTTATCTGACCTCTCTCCCACTGAATTGGATAGTAGACTTCGAAAAAATACCTAAAATGTGAGAGTGAAATTATGCTTTTTCAGGGCTTAAAGAATGCTTGGGAAGGCCCACGTCAGTAATTAAGCCAGGTGATGGTTTTATTTATACTGGCAGCAAATGACCTCCATACGTATAGAAGATGAGTTCAGCAGATATACGAAAACAGAAAAGGGTGTAAGACAAGGTTGTGCCTTTTCATTGGACTTCATTCAACCTATACGGCAAGGCGATTCTGAGAGAACTAGAAGTCCTACCAGGATTGATTATTGGCGGCCACTTTTTTAACAACATAAGGTACGAATATGAAACAGTTTTGATAGCAGACACGGAAAGAAAACTACAAAAACTCCCACAGAAGCTAATGAACAAACGCGAGAAGAAAGGATTAGACATCAATTGCAAGAAGACAGAATGCATGGTTGTCGGCAAAAGGACATGCCCAAAGTGCAAATTTCATTTCGGAGGTAACAAAATCAAACAAGTGCGGAAATTTAAATATCTGGGAAGAGTTTTAACAGAGGACGGAAATTGTGACACTGAAATCCGAAGTCGTATTTGAAATAGCCAAGGAAGCATTCCAAAAGTTAAGCGGGGTACCGAGAAAAGGGAACATTTCACTAGAAACAAAGAAAAGACTACTATATGGCAATGAATGCTTGACAATCTCCTCACATATGAAGAAGAGACTTGAAGTAAGAGAAACAAAGAAAAGAGTACTGAACTGTTATGTAATATTAGTCCTCCTATATGGCAATGAATGCTTGACAATCTCCTCACAGATGAAGAAGAGACTTGAAGCAAGAGAAACAAAGAAAAGAGTACTGAACTGTTATGTAATATTAGTCCTCCTATATGGCAGTGAATGCTGGACAATCTCCTCACAGTTGAAGAAGAGACTTGAAGCAAGAGAAACAAAGAAAAGAGTACTGAACTGTTATGTAATATTAGTCCACCTATATGGCAATGAATGCTTGCCAATCTCCTCACAGATGAAGAAGAGACTTGAAGCAAGAGAAACAAAGAAAAGAGTACTGAACTGTTATGTAATATTAGTCCTCCTATATGGCAATGAATGCTTGACAATCTCCTCACAGATGAAGAAGAGACTTGAAGCAAGAGAAACAAAGAAAAGAGTACTGAACTGTTATGTAATATTAGTCCTCCTATATGGCAGTGAATGCTGGACAATCTCCTCACAGTTGAAGAAGAGACTTGAAGCAAGAGAAACAAAGAAAAGAGTACTGAACTGTTATGTAATATCAGCCCTCCTATATGGCAGTGAATGCTGGACAATCTCCTCACAATTGAAGAAGAGACTTGAAGCAAGAGAAACAAAGAAAAGAGTACTGAACTGTTATGTAATATCTGTCCTTCTATATACGCAAAGAAGACGAGTTCACCAGATATACAAAAATAGAAAAGGGTGTAAGACAAGGATGTATCTTCTCGCCGGATTTCATTCAACCTATAGAGCAAGGCGATTTTGAGAGAACTAGAAGTCCTACCAGGATTCATTTTTGGGTCGAATATGTGAGTAACGGCGACGTTTTGGATAAAATAGAGGAAGGAGGGCTTGGAAAATCTGAAACTCACGGGTCACATAGAGTACAAGAAGGAGAGAGGAAAGCAACGAATATTATATTTAAAGAGCTTGAGTAGATGGATGACGAAACAAGACTTACGAGAAATAACAAAAAGACGAAATATATAACGAGCTAGAAGGTACAGGAAATTGTGGAGAGCCATGATTGCTTACGTACGTTGTGAAGGGACATAGCATATAGAAGAAAAATGAGCTTGAGTAAATGGATGTCGGAAGAGGATTTAGGAGAAATAACAAAAAGACAACATATATAAAGATCTAGAACGGACAGGAAGTTGTGGAGAGCCATGATCGCTCACGTTCTGAAGGGACATAGCACATAGAAGAAGAATGAGATTGATTAAATGGAGGGCGGGAGATGATTTAGGAGAAATAACAAAAAGACAAAATATACAAAGAGCTAGAAGAGACAGGAAGTTGTGGAGAGCCATGATCGCTCACGTTTTGAAGTGTCAGAGCGTAGAAGAAGAATGAGCTTGAGTAATGGCGGAAGAGGACTTAGAGGAAATAACAAAAAGACTAAACTTATTAAGAGCTACAAAGGAGAGGAAATTGTGGAGCGCCATGATTGCCTATATCCTGAGGGGGCCCGTCACATGAAAAGAAGATTGACAAAAACAAAATTATGCTGGTCTATGATACATTATTATCGGTAAGCGCCTACTTTTTGTCAAAATAAAAACAAATGCTCTCTTGGTATTGAAATTTTATCTTTTACTTTTTACATTTAAGGTGTTTTTTAAGGAAATACAAGATGGATCTTAACATTTTACCTATAATGTATATATTGGTAATCATAATATTGCATAATTATAAGGACACTTTGATGTGTACATGAAATAAACTTTGGAATGAATATCTGTTAAAAATACTTTTGATATAAATGAATAGAACAATAATAATAACAGGCAAAACCCGTACCCATCAGTGGCTACGAAGTGAGGGGTTGAAAGCTGAAACTGAAGGTTTTATCTTTACTGCACAGGACCAATGCTTACTAACTAGAAATTATCAAGCACATATACTAGAATATTGTGTTAGCCCAAAATGCAAATTCTGTGATAAATATCCAGAAACAATTGATCAGCTTGTAACAAGTAGCACGATATTGGCGCCCACTGAATATAAAAGCCAGCGTGACAGAGTGGGCCAATATCTTCATTGGAAAATTTGCAACTTCTACGGGAAGGAAACTGAAAGAAACTGGTATGAACATCACCCAGACCCAGTTACGGAGATAGGGCCTGTTACAATTCTATGGGACTAAACAATGCACGCAGACATAACAATCAAAGCTAATCACCCAGACATTGTTATTAAAGACCACAGAGAAAAAAAGGTGCCTCCTTATTGATATGGCAGTCCCTGCAGTCTGCAATGTATCTTTGAAGATATTCAAAAATCTATCAAAATACAAGGACATTGAAATAGAAATCTCAAAAATGTGGCATATAGGAACATCAACAATCCCTGTTGTAGTTGGAGCACTAGGATTGGTTGGAAAAGATACCAGTAGACTAATTGAAGGGATTCCTGGAATCCATGCCTCAAAGAGATACAAAAAATTGTTCTCACAAGTACAGCCCACACTTTACGAAGGGTTTTATCTATGTAATATTTTTTGTCAGTTGACGCATTAAAGGGATTCCTGGTAACCCATACCTTAAATAAATACAAAAAATTATACTGACAAGTACACCTTATACTTTACGTTTTTTTGAGGAGACGGGTTTAAAAGGTTAAGTTTAGGTTCAAGACTGGAGCGTTGGAATTTCATTCCGGTTATCAGTGAAAGCCCTTATTGCACGGACTTATAAAATTTATAATTTACTGAAGCTTTACAAATTTTATATGGACATGATGCATAGCACAATCACATTATTACTAAATCATTTTGTCATCAAATAAAACCATTTATTTCAAACGGAAATTATAATAAAAATTTAGTTATATTGTAATATGTTATACAGTGCAGTAGTTTTAATCTGATTTTTAATAAACAAAGCAAATTTAAAACATTTTGTCTTATAATTTGTGTCCAGCATTATTATGTTGTTATATACACTTTTATCTATTTTTGGTTTTTATTAATTATGATCAAACAAATTTTATTTATTGACTGCTCTTTTTTGTAATCTTTTTTTTTTTTACACAGTTTTTATTTATCGAATACAATAAAAAAAATTGCATATTTTACTTGTGTTGATTCATAATAAGAATTTTGGTTTTAATATATTTTCCATTAAATGTATCTAATGCAAAAGATATCAATTTTACTTGAATTTATTCTTGAAATAGTAACATTTTGAAGTCAGTTTGTAAGCAAAAACCTGCGGACATTATGTATTTCTGTGCATTTTTTTTCGGACGATTAAAATTAGTAAAGGCTATATATCTAATATTTGGGTTCGTTACTTATCACATCAAACTGCAGCTTTCACAGCGATTGCAATGCTGATTTTCTAAACGAAAGTGTAAAAACAACCTGCCCTACTGTGATATTATGCTGGAACAGATGTTTCACTCAAGTTTCAAACCAAACCGTCAAAAGAAACCAACAGCAGAAAAGAAAGCCATAATATTTATATACGGACTTCTTCAGCTTTTGATATTGTTATCGTCAAAATCTTTCAGCCGTTGTGTTTTTAGATTTTTGTCGATTTTTGAGTATGTTGAATAACCTAAATGAAAATCCCTTCAGATTTGGCATGGGGGACAAACATAGACCCTTATGCCAGTTTACAAAAACGGAATGGGCATTGCGGGCAACAACGAACAAATAAAATGTGAAAGACAAGTTGATCTGTACTATCCAGCATCTTCACGTCACGTTCCTACAGATGATCATAGCCCTCCACAACTTCTTATCCCGTCCGGATCTTAGTTTTTCTCCTTTTGATAAGGCCCTTATCTCCGTTCTTCCATTCATTCCCAGAAGCTCGTCAGGTAAGTGACTAGCTGCCTTTCCATATATCTCTTTTTTTCAATACTTCCAGTAATGCTTGTCTTCCAAGCCGTTTCCTCATTATGTGTCGAAGATGGTTCCAGAAGAAAATTGTTCCCCACAAGGCAGTCTTTTGTCCCCTATGCTCATTAACATTTGGCTTGAACAAAACATGGGCGACGCCTTTGAGTCACACTCGGTTACAGTCAGCCCAGAAGACAGCAACATCACAAAGCTTCACTTTGCCTACGATAAAGATGGCGTATCTGGTAAAGAAGAGGACATCGCGAGTCTGTTGAATAATATGAATGGAAACTTCTCCAGATATGGCATCATATGTTTAGGTTTTATTACAACACTAACTATAGCTTTTTAAAACAATAATCTTTGCCGAAGAGAGACACTGCATTTTTTTGCGCACATGAAGGGCCAAGTTTGCCGCGTAGAGATTAATGCCGAACAATGAGAAAGGGTTTTCATGCAAGATAAATATTGGTGGCCAGGAATTTAAAGTATTGAAATTTTTTTAAATATCTTGGCTCAATTAGCAGCGAATACGTTTCCAGAATAGAAACAATTTCAAGGGCAACAAGAACATTAGCAGCTGCGGCAAAAATAAATCTGGAAAGACATCTGCCTGAGATCAAAGCTCAGACTGTTACGTGCATCGGCCTTCTCATTCTTAAGATAGTGAAACAATTTTAAATATCTTGGACCAATTTTCAACGAATAGGTTTCCAGAACAGACTTCAGAAGGTGCATCGGCCTTCTCAATCTTTCTGTTCTCCTGCAAATGTTGGACATTAACAGAATCATAGATGCGTTAGAAATGAGATGCGGTAGGCCTATCTTTGGCATCTCCTACGTAGACCGCATAAAAATAACACAGTGCGAGATACCATCGGACAAGAAAAAGGCTCATTTGAAGACCTCATATCACCAATTAGTTTGGTTTGTTTTGTTTCAACACCAATGGGTTATTTAATGCCGACAACCCTTTTTTCCTGGTAATATGTTGTTTTGTCAAAAATCTATTGCTGGTAATAGTTTTTGTTTTTCTTGAAAAATTTATTTCTGCAAATAATTTTTTTACAAAGTATTTCTGGTATTAAAACTTATTTTTACCCTTTCATAATGCTTTTAACCCAGTTTCTGGGTTAACTATTTGCCCATAGCTGGGACCCTAACAGGTGCTACCACCCCGGGTCAGGGTGGACCTGGGAACACCAGTAATTAAGAGGTGGTTCCACGCTCCTCAAAACTTCCTGAGCAGAGGCCTTGCTGTTGGGCGTAGTTTATCGTCTTACCCAGGACGCGTATGTAGTTTATCGTCATACCCTGGACGGACCACCAATTAGAGAAAGTTGAAAGTGCATGGGCATGTTAAAAGAGCCAATAGTCTTTTCATTGCCAACGTAGAAGATACCGAGAAGAAGATGAAGTGACAACAGAGGACTGAAAGGGCCTTCACGGAATCTTAGACATTGGGATGCAGCCGAGACATATGGAAGGAGGTGGTCAGGTACTGAGCCGCGCACTGATTCCATGATCACAGAATTGATCGTGATAATAAAGAGGATGATGGCGATGATGATGATGATGATGATGATAAAGGAATGCTATTTGCGTCATCTAACGACAACTGCAGATTTTTTGGCCAATCTAATAATGAAAATAGTTTCCAAGTAGGTTTTGAGGAGAGAGAATTGCAGGAATTCACCACAAGAAATCTAATTAACATACCCAACATTCCCTAGATAAACGAAGTTCTTTATCTTTACTTTTGGTCGTTATACTGCCGGATAAAAATATTCATTCTACCGCGACAGTAAGTATCTGATTCCATTTAATATAATATTCTGTAAGATTACCAGAAACAGAACAAACCAAACATGGATTGTTGCTTCCATATCTAGGCTGTGGTTGCATAATCCTAAATTACCAGCATTGAAATTCTGTTAAGCTTCATCTATACAAGTATCAGAATAAAATGAAGTATCACTGACATATCTGAGTAGGAGCTACACAATCTTCACTTTCCAACTTTGAAATAGTCATTCTATTACGATTCATGTTTACAACAATCAGATCAGACCGAAAATGAAGTATTGCTGGAGCTATACAATCCTCACTTTCCAGGTTTGATAGTATTTCTGTAAAAGACGCACTACCAGCCAGCCAGAGGCGGAAGAAGAAAGTTTAACTCACGAGTCACACTGGCTGCTTGGCCATTGAATGCTGAATGTTTCCGTATAATGAAACGGCTAATATTACCAGTAGAGAGCAGTCGAACAGGTACAGCACTTTGATCACAGCCTGAAGTTAATTTTGAACATCATAAACATTTCCATGGCTGCATAGTATGCGCGTCGACATGATTACATACTATTTCGAATTCAGCTATCCTTCTCCTAGACTGACTGCCAAACAGGGTTAGAGACGCAAGGTATTTTATTTGACTACAGTTCACGCAATAAAACACCTGAGAGCCACAAAGGGATACTAAATGAGAATATAGGAGTGTGCAATGAGGGAGGAAGAGGTGCATAATATTAGGGCAGGTAGGATACATTGCACTTGGATGAAGTCATGATTCTAATGGTTGAATAAATATCCTACCGGGAGTTTGTTTCACAATAGAACCGGTCTAGAACAGAATCTGTTTGAGTGAGACTTCCTCCTCAACAATGGAATATGAAGTGAATGATGATGAGTCGTTTTGGTGCAAGTGGACTAGCGGGTCCTAGCTGCGAAAACCTGGATTGGTAAAACCAAGCAATGTAGTTCACCTGTATTTCTGACATGAAAAGAGTAACGAGAGGCTAGCAACTTTTCGTCTGCGGAGAAAGAGATGGTAAACTATTCAAGGCAGCTATTATTGAACCCGTTGTTGGGGGAGAATAAACGTATTCATACTTTACCCAGTTCATTTGTCCGAAAGCGAATGTAATTGATGCTTGCGGTCTAAATAGATTTTTATCACCTCCCCAAACGAAACTTATCTCTATTGATCATAGCAGAGAAACTATTTAACCGTCCATCAATATGGCTGATGTTAACCCGATACTTGCATGAAGTGGCAAGATTATACTGAATCAACTGCTAGGTTTGCTGTTAAGAAAGTTGATTAACTGTGTTGTGTAAGATAATTATTCTGTCTAGAATCTATCTTACACATTTATAAGTCTACCATTCTTCCATGTCTTGGATATTACTCTTAAATCTGGTCGGGTGGTGCTGCTACGTATTTGGTATGTATCATCAACTTCGAGTAGATGAAATACGTCAGACAGAGAGAGTAGTTAATCTAAGGGAAGGAAAAGATTCGAGAGTATACTGTGAAGACAAATCCAAAAGGTTTCTAAGACGGTCCGCGGAAGTTAAGGCCTGACGCGGAATAATTCACTTCATGGCTTGAAAAGGAAAACTTTGATTTTAAACCTCCGCTGCCTTGCAACTATACCCAATCATGCGAAAGGCTTCGGATTTAAACCCTGAAGACAAATCCGGAGCTGGAGTCTCTAAGACAGTTCTCGGAAATTCAAATTCCAAGTTTTTAGCTGTCCATCAATATGGCTGATGCTAAACTGATACATGCATGAAGTGAAAAGATTGCATAAAATCAACTGCTAGGTTTGCTGTTAAGAAAGTTGGTTCACTGGGGCGTGCGAGATAATTATTCTCTCTAGAACAACGATTCCTTACGTGGGACGCATGCCCCACTGAAAGGGTATGGTAATATTTTGGTGGGGGCATGCGTAGGATGTGCACCTTCGTCTTACTATACCAATAGAATAAGGGGGCAATTCGAGAATGAGTTATTAACAGTGAATTGTTTTCTAGTGAGTCTAATTGGGAGTTCTAATGTGTATATACAGAATGCATACATAAAAATATTTTGTGTGTATGTACATACATGTGCAATTGGTATATAATGTATTTCCCGTCTCCTCAAATTCGCGTGTCTCGGACAACAAAGGAGAGGGCGTAATGCATGCCATTGGAAGATGTTTTTCGGCCATTCCACGCGTGTGAGCATTCAGTTTGCTTCCTTTACGTGAATTGCAGCAAAACTTTGAATTTGTAAGAATTAAATATTCCATCACCATCATTTTAGAAATAACAGAGTGGAGCATGGGCAAAAATCGGTTTGAAGCCACTTCTATAGGCTATATATTAAGATTTATAAGGCTACCATTCTTCCATCCTGTCTGGTGGTTCTGATACGTATTTGCTATGTATCATCTATTTCGAATTTTATAGGTTCCCTCTGTATATGTGGCATTGTGGTACATGTAGGATTGGGAGGTGATGGACAAGTTCGTGTGGTGATTGTTTATATTGTATTGAATGAATGGGTCGCCATTATGATTAACTAGGATTTGGATAATTACTGAGGACCAGCCAATCCCAACTTCCCATTCGGCCTTATGCCACAATTATACATTTAAAAGATAATAAATACCCATAGCGAACTTAGCTAGAAATATATTCGAAAGCTGGTCAGTTTGTTCAACTAAATCCTAAAGCGACCATACCCAATCACAAGAAAGTCTTCGGAAGTAAAACCTGAAGACAAATCCGGAACTGGAGTCTCTAAGACAATCAAGAGAAAATCCAAATTCCAAGTTGGTATCTGGCGTGGGATAATTCCCTTCATGGCTTGAAAGAACAATTTAGCCTTGGGTGGCAGTCTTTCTAAAGATGGTGTCTAGACAAAATCCCCCGCAAGAACTATAGCTTGGGACTCAGGGTTGGAAATTGGGGATCAGGGGACAGCAATAATTGACCGAACAGCGTGGAAAGGGATTGTCAATGGAATTCTGACCAACCGCATGGAGGTCGAAGGATGATGATAATGTAATTAGAGATTCATGATCAAATCAAAAGAATAATTTGCAATATTTTTTATCCTGACCTGGCATCTCGGATTCAGTAATTTTTCTTATAGCCTTCTTGGGCATTTTTGTTGTAACCTAAAAAAGGTTAGAAATGGAACGCTAATCTTTATAACAGGAACAACATACAAGATTCGCTAGAAAACGAATCACAAGCCCCCCTCCCCAAAAAAAGGAATGGGGAAAAGGACGGTCTTTTTCCGTCTTAACGCCAAACGTAGCTAGCCCCAAACTTATAAAAATATTCCTTACACCAAAAACATACATTCTTACTTACCGTTCTTGCTACAGCCACCATAATACCTCATTGTCTCCATGAAAGTCCGAACTAGTCTACATATGTACAATTCATTGTTTGTGTTGGGAAGGGAATAAAACAACGATTTAAGAATCTAAAACCCCAATGAATATTTACAAAATGTACAAAAACTATTTACAAGAAACTAAATAAAATAGTGTTAGTAATACCCCCTCCCCCAATCCCTAACTGTGGCACAAACATCAGTTCACTAGACCAGATCAGTGGTGGACATTAATATTATAAGACATTCATTCATCCCGAGCACGACAACAAATATGAAAATCTCACCCGAAAAGAAAGGTACCCCGCATCTACCAGAGAACTAACATCACTGATCACCTAACGAGAGAGGGGATGGGAAATTAAACTAAAGAAACATAGAGACAGAAATAAAAGAGGCCATACATCTCCTAGCTATGTTAACCTGAAGGAAGGAACTAAAGGTAAAGACGAAACCATAAAATAACCTAAAACAGGGAGAACAATATCCTGATGCCTAACCGGCATCAAAGTGCCACTCCAAGTCACTCACGTTTTGCCAAATTCTGATGAAGAGAACCGCTGCTTTTCCGTCTCTTAAAGTACAAGATCAGCTGGGAAGAAGTGAATTTCTCGCCTCCATAAGATCCCTTCTGACGAGTCGTCCAAATCACGATTCACATGACCTCTAGTAAGCAAAATAACACGTAGAGTTCTGCCTTTGTCAACAGCGGTGCCACATTGCTACAAACAGAACTGGCCTCAAGAACGAAGAACTTTCCGCGCAGCATGCAAACCACGAGACCTTCAATAAGCTTGCACAACGGCGCTACGAATCTGCAATGAAAGAAAGCCTGACCCAAGGTCTCGACCTCGTCAGCATTGGAGATTTCTCCAAGACCGCCGCACGAAGTCTTTTGGTGACTAAGAGGGCCACACGAATCACCAGTCAGGTGAGTGATGCATTTCAACCTGGGTGCCCATGGTCATATTAAGCGAGTCTCCTGCTTCGAAAGACCAAGCTCGTCAATCAGTTCATCCCGAACGGACCCTCTAATTAACATATGATATAATGCCCTAAGAGACAACACCTGGACGTTGAAGAGACCATCTCTCGCCCGCAAGATGGGCTTCAGAGCTACACGACATTACACGGAAGATGGAGCACTCGCATCGGGGTAAACAGCCGGCCTCCTTCTCGCACGAATGCACACTTCTCAGGGATGGGAAGTTCTTACAGGCATCTTCCTTCCAGAAAGCGCCCTCCTCATCCGAATAGTGACACATTCAATCTAGGAACGCGATGGGAAGCATATATTGACGAATCTCAATGTTAGGGATATCCAGACCTCTTTCAGAAGGGTGGAGGCAACAGATCTCCCGTGGTACCATAGCGGCCTTACCTCTCCACAAGAAAGAGAAAAAGATTCTTACTAATTCAATTAGTGTGTTAGACGGAAGTCGAAGAATAGAGAGTCGGTAAAGGAGAATTTGGTAATATGCGAGACACGTACTTCCGCCCTACACTTTTAGGAAAGATTCCTCTGAGACCACAGACGAAATGTATTCTCCGCCTTCCCTTGTACCTCCGACCAATTCATTTCCAACTGGATATCGGGACCGAACCAGACGCTGAGTATCTTGATCGGCCCGTCGTCGCCCCAGAGAAAAGGTCCGGGAAGAGAAACTCCCTTCCACACATCCAACCACAAGACAGACTTATCGCGGTTGATCTTGGTCCCTGTCACCGTCTGGTGCCCATTAATTTATTTTCTGACTTCGTCACTCTCGGCTCTGCTTGACACAAGAACTGAAACATCATCAGCATAGGCAGAATACCTGGCCGAGATGGTAGCACCAGGTAGGAAAAATTCCGCACAGGACCAGATTCGTCTTTAATCCTCGAAGGAAAGGTTCCAATGCAAGAACGTAAAGCAAAGGCGAAAGCGGATAACCTTGACGAATGAAACGAGACAATAGGGCAGGCTCTGTACCGCATTCATCTCCACCAGCGCATCGGGAGTCGCATACAGAAATCGGATCCATGTGCGAAAATACGGCCCGAAACCGGCCGCCGAAAGACAGTCTCCAAAAATCGATGGCCATCCCTATCGAAGGCTTTGGACTAATCTTAATTGATCAGCGCGTCTTCACTATCCACTTGTCCGACGATCAATATGAAGGTTTTCCCGAATTTTCTCCCTTTCACAGCACAAGTCTGTTTGGAGCCAATCAGACTAGAGAGGACAACCTGCAAACGGCTGGCTAAGATACTGGCCCAAATCTTTCTCTGTATTTAACATAGTTAAAGGGCGAAAGTTACCTAACCCATCCCCACAGTTCTTGCTCTTGCGTAACAATTTGATCACACCCCTGGCGTTGAGATATAGACCCTGCTTCATTCGGTTGACAAAAATCAGTGCCAGCAAAGGGACAAAAACGGGCGACTGCCTCAAGTACACTTCGTAGGGAAGACCATCTAATCCCGGAGATTTGTCCAGGACAACCTGCTTCAACGCTTCCCAGATTTCCGACACTGTGATGGGACCCTTGCACCTAGCCGTTTCATCTGCTTCAAGACAGGGAAAGTCAGCTAAATGGGCGTCGAACTGAGCAGGGCTCCTTGATAAAATGTTCCTGAAAGTACTAAATCTCTTTATTGTGTATCTACAGTCTGTTCATTATCTCTATATGTATATTCAGTTTCATCATGATCTATCTATCTATCTATCTATCTATCTATCTATCTATCTATCTATTTTCAATCTCTTTATTATCTATCTGCAATGTGTTCATTATCTTTATATCTATTTTCAGTCTCTTCATGATCTGTCTGCCTGATTATCTATCTCTTTTCAATCTCTTTATGTATCTACAGTCTGTTCAATATCTCTATATCTATCTTCAGTCTCTTCATCTATCTATCTATCTATCTATCTATCTATCTATCTATCTATCTATCTATCTATCTATCTATCTATCTATCTCAGTCTGATCCTTATGTCTCTATCTCATTTTTTTTGCTTATCTATCTCACTCTGTTCATATCTCTATCTTTTTCTCTCTCTCTCTCTCTATCTATTTTCAATCTCTTTATTATCTATCTACAGTGTGTTCATTATCTCTATATTTATCTTCAATCTCTTCATTATCTATCTATCTATCTATCTATCTATCTATCTATCTATCTATGATTTCAACTAATGTCGTCTTGTACTGTATAGGATTGGAGAGACTTTTTGTCACTTAATACCCTAGTGTGAAGAGTCAATTAATAAATCATAACATTAATCACATGTTCTTTTTTTGTTTTTGTTTTTCGTTTTACAATGTTTCCATTTCATCTTGTTACATTATGTCAACGAATTTTCTTACCAAATTGAAAGGCCATGGTCATATGTGGAGATTATTTAAATAATTGGAAATTAATTCATTTCGTTAACAGAAATGTCTAATAAATTAATCTAATCAATGGCATGTGGTCTGAAGCAGGACAACTTCGATGAGACGCCTCCGTAATTAAGATCAGAAATTACTTTTAATTATTAATCGGGAGAGTAAAAACAAAATGGCACACGTTCATTGTTATTTCTCTTGTAATAAACTGGGCGTAGAGTGGAAAGTGTAATAATTGATCACCGGCTTGCCAATATCTCATAAATAATGGATATTCTGCGTGAAAAGGCAAGCCACATCAGAGACGCAGCTTGGTTTCACTGAAAAAGAAAAACACGAAATAATGGACAATTCCGTTTTCATCGCCTGTAAAGACAAAAATAAACAAAGACCCAACCTGGTTTCACAGTGGAAAATGCAAAAGAGACGTGTTAATAGAAGTGATTAACGTCTATTTCCGTGAAATGGAAATAGTTGTCAATTTCAATTTTTTTTCATTTGTACCCCCCTACTTCTTAAAATAATGATTAGCATTCATATTATGTTTATTACTGTAATATTTTGTTAAAGTTGTTAAGCTCAAATATTTTAACGATGCAACGGGGGAATTTCTACGGATATTTTACTGTCGTAGAACTCGCCATGAGTTTATTCAATCATTAACTTAGGAATTAAGATTAGTCAGAAAATTCAAACAGGAAAACCTTGAAATTATTACGGATTTTTCTAGTTTTGTTAAGGTTGTTAAGCTCAATTTTTAACGATGCGAAAGGGGAATTTCTAAGGATATTTCATTGTCATAGAACTCGCTCTCAGTTTATTCAATCATTAACTGAAGAATTAATATTCATCAGAAATTTGAAATAGGAAAACCGTGAAATTATTACAGGTCTTTCTAGTTTTGTTGAGGTTATTAAGCTCAAATATTTAACGATTTGGTAGGGTAATTTCTACGGATATTTTATTGTCGTAGAACTCGCCATGAGTTTATTAATCTCTAAAAGAGTCATTAGGATTCATCAGAAGTTTAAAATAGGAATACCAAGAAAATTTAAGGTGTTAAAATGAGTACAAACGAATTTACAGAGAAAAGTAACAGATAATTCTAATGGGGCGAAAATCCGTTTCGATAAAAGAACCATTCGGCATTCGTTCACTGAGCAGTTAGCCTGACTCTCGATTGAAATTCATAAAATATTTCTCTGAAAACCGTTTTTTCATGGAAATAGCCTCCTAAAGTACACACTTTTCTGATTTCATGATAGCAGGTTTAATAAAAAATTTAAATATATTTTAAAGATGAAAGATGAACGCTATATAGTAATAAGACACATCGAGTTTTTTTTTTATAATGGGCAGATAATGCCAAATATGTATTTTGAGAACATTCTCGTCGTTTCGCCTTATATCTCCAAGGTTCTAATCCTGTATTTGATCATAAATCGTTGACTCATATCTGGTTATGGCAAACGTGAGATTAACCGTTTCCATAGACTGAACTTTCGGCATTCATTATCCGAAATCCTCGATATCCATTTTAGTTGTTGCCACACTTAGAAGTATTCAAGTGACGTGGTTCTATTATTTGGCAAAGTTGCAATGAGCCATTTTCTTCTAAGGAAACATTCTTTACTCCCTGGGCATCAAGCTGCGATCAAAGTGTAGTATCAGTTCTCCTCAACTCTAAATATAATGGTAATATTAGCCATTTTCTTATAAGGAAGCATTCTTCACTCCCTGGACATCGTGCTGCCATCAAAGTATAGCATCAGTTCTCCTCATCTTTTAAGAAAATGGTAATATTAGCTATTTTCTCATAAGGAAACATTGTTCACTCTCTGGACATCGGGCTGCGATCAAAGTGTAGTATCAGTTCTCCTCATCTTTAAAGATAATGGTAATATTAGCCATTTTCTTATAAGGAAACATTTGGCATTCATTGACAGAGCAGACAATGCTACTCGAGTTACGCTTTGCTTCACTCCATCTTTGTCTGTGCAGTTGGTTCTATCTTTAGAAAACTAACTGGCCGAGTTCAAATGTTGGCTGAAGATATGTTCATTGTTGTAAAGGCGTGAATCTCTTTTCGTAGGCTGTGGAGATCTTTATACCCTCGGAAAATATACCGGTAAATATCTTGACACAGCGAAGATTGGAAGGGTGAGTGAAAATAACAAAGAAGACAAGGAGACAGAAGATGACAATTGTAGCATTTAATTTTTTTTTAAATCGTAGTTGACAACTAGAACAGAAGACAGTTCTACAAGTGAGAATTTCGTTTTATGTAATCCTGTTTTGACTCATTTCTGATTATGGCAAACGTGAAATTAACCGTGTCTATAGAGTTAATATTTGGCATTTATTGGCCGAATAGTCATTGATATCCATTTTAGTTGTTGCTACCCTTGGAAGTCTTCAAGTGACGTGGTTTTGTTAATTAGCAAAGTTGTGATGAACCATTTTCTTATGAGGAAACATTCTTCACTCCCTGGGCATCGGGCTGCGATCAAAGTGTAGTATCTAATCTCAATCTCTAATGGTATTATTAATAGGCGTTTCTTTAGAAGGAAACATTCGGCATTTATTTATTGAATAGCCAGTGCTTCAGGCTGGGATCGAAGTGTAGTATCTGTTCTCGTCATTTCTCATGTCACTAGTAATATTAGCCATTTACTTACAGGGGAAACATTTAGCATTCATTAACTAAGCAGCCAATTCTGCTATGTGGTGAATTTTGTAAAATCTTTCTCTTAAAAGAGTGTTTCAGGAAATAGATTTAGAAAGTCCACTCTTATGTCTTTTTCTAGAATTGATTGGCGTTTCCTTCTTAAACTTTTGTTTAGGGCAGTGTGGAAAGTCAACATTTTAAACCATTATTTTCCCTACTATTTAAATATCCATTTTAGTTGTTGAGGATGTAGGATGACGTGGTTTTGTTAATTGGCAAATGTGTGTTGATCCGTTCCCTTATAAGGAAATATTCAGCATTCATTGACTGAGTAGACAATGCTTCAGGCTGGGATCGAAATGTAGTATCTGTTCTAGTATCTGTTTCTAATGTCAATGGTAATATTAGCCATTTACTTACAGGGAAACATTTAGGATTAATTAATTGATCAACCAATTTCACTGTCAGGTGAATTTTATATAATCTTTCTCTTAAAAGAGTATTTCAAGAAAAAAGGCTTTTCAAGTCCACTGTCTCTTTCTAGAACTGATTTGTGTTTCCTTCCTAAATTTTGTTCAGGGCAGTATGGAAAGTCAACATTTTAATTATACCATTATTTTAACTACTATTTAAATGTGCTCTCCACTTTAGTTGTTGAGGCTGTAGGAAGTCTTCGAGTAACGTGATTTTGTTATTTGGTAAAACTTGTTTTTCTGGTTCAAAGATCTATTTTAATATATATTCTCGTAGCCCATAATTATATCTGCAAAGATTTGAACCTGATATTTTCCTCATGTTGCTTTGACTCATATATTTTGAAGATGAAAGCTGATCGTAATGTACTATTGTGACACATCGACTTGTATATAATGGTCAGAATTCCAAAGATGTATTTCAGGAATATTCTTCAAGTATATTATAATCATTGACTATATATATAATATATTATATATATAAGTTATGGCAAACGAGTGATGAGATAATTGTCCTCAGCTTTGTCGCCATATTTATTACAAAGTCTCTGTTGAAATCATAGATAAAGAACATCATTTGTAAACTTAAAGAATCAGCACATATGCTAGGCCATAAAAATCTCCTGAGCCGACCAAGCATAGAAACGAATACAATATGGGAGCCAATAATAAGGAGTGCCAGAGAAAAGCGATAACAACAAAAATTGCAATATGAGCTCTGGTAAAACATGCAGTTATAACAGGAAAAATTGCAATATGAGCACTGGTAAAAATGTTTGCTGAAGACATTAGGTTTACAATACCTGGAAATTCATAGACAGATGTCCTTAAGAAGACATGATACAGTGGATAAAGGCGTTGGTTAGATCCTTGACAGGACACAAAGAGTGTGAGTACAATATCTTGTTAAGAACTTGGGGAGAGAGAGGAATTAACAGGAGATAACTGATAACTCACATCCATTAAACATAGTGGAACTAGAACAGTATACCCCAGTCAGCGAAATAAATTGTTCAGTTCAACATTCCAACCACCTGAAGAAGGCCGGAGCGTACAACAGCCGAAACGTTGTAATAAATATGGCGACAAAGATGAAAACAATAGTCCGAATAATATAAATAGTGTACATCTCAGAAATATAGAAAGATACTGAAGATGGCCGGAGCGTACAACGGACGAAACGTTGTAATAAATATGGCGACAATTATTGTCGGTTGAAATTTATAAAATCTTTCTCTAAAAACAATTTTTTAAGAAAATAAACTTCTAAAGTCGACATTTTTCTGGTTTCGTAATATTAGTGTGAATATTATTTGTAGACAGCGTACATTATTATAATCACTGATCCAAGAAAACGGTTATATATATATATAATTGAATATTTAGATATTTATGAATGAGTTGGGAGTCATGAATAGCATCCATGCGAGAGTCTAGATTGGACAAGGTTATTTAAAAACATAACTCGAGCTTTGTGGTGTTTGACATAAACTACAACCAGCGAAGCGGAGTCAAAATTCAATTTCCTTATTTCCTTTATAAATTGTGCCATTTTTTACGAGACAATCATTATTATCAGAGAGATAGATAGATAGATAGAGTACAGTCTGAGATGGATAAGAACGAATCGAGATAAATATGAACAGTCTAAGATAGATAATGAAGTGACAGATAGATAGATAGATAGAGAGAAAGAAATAGATAGATAGAGAGAGAGAGAGAGAGAGAGAGAGAGAGAGATAAGGACAGTGTGAGATAGATATAAATAGAATAGTACAGTTTGAGATAGATAAGAACGAATTGAGATAGACAGATAGATAGATAGATATGAACAGTCTGCGATAGATAATGAAGTGACAGATAGATAGATAGATAGAGAGAGAGAGAGAGAGGGGGAGGGAGGGAGAGAAAGAGATAGATAAATAAGGGCAGATTCAAATTTGAGTCGAATCCATTACATTCACTTACGTGCTAATACCCTTGGGAAAGGTATGAATCCTCTTCTTCTCCCCTGATTTATATATTAACACAAACAAAACAATTTATTATAATTTATAATAAAAAGGAGACACTGTGGAGTAATGGATAGCCGCTCGGATTGCGGAATCGGAGAGCCGAGTTCGAATTCTAGTCGAATCCATTACATTCACTTACGTACTAATACCCTTGGGAAAGGTATGAATCCTCTTCTTCTCCCCTGATATATTTATTAAGACAAACAAAACAATTTATTATAATTTATAATAAAAAGGTGACAC
>OZ010615.1:24996396-25016396 GCA_963932145.1 Acanthosepion lycidas | reverse complement strand
ATCTTGCTTTCGTTTTCTCCATTTCTCTTTTTTTTCTCTTCCTCTCGATCTAAAGAATGATACACTTCAATAAAAATAACTTGCAGATAAGGAATACTTTATTCTCTCTCTCTATATATATTTTGCTACACGGGTTTCGAAACATATATATATATATATATATATATATATATATATATATATATATATATATATATATATATATATATATATATATATATGACGATGGTCTAGGGGTAAGATATCTGACTGATGTCAAATGTCGGGTTTTCCATCCCAGCTTGAAGCAATCGGGCGTGTAGCCACAATGAGGAGCTGTGATACTGCGAAACAGTCTGTCTGTGTATGACTATATATGCTCCCGGAAATCCGATTGAGCTCTCAGGGGAAAGGGGGGGTTAAAACAGCGGCTCCTACTGCTATTAAGCATTACTCTTCAAGTATGAATCGAGTTCTCCGAGGCCCTGTTTTAGTTCGTATAAAGAAAACCGTTAAAATTCTTTTCCCTTCAGCCGAGCGACGATGACCGAGGGATAAGATATCTGAGTGATGTCGAATCAGTCGGGTTTCGATCCCGGCTTGAAGCAATCGGTCGTCTAACCACACTGAGAAGCTGTGAATGATTTTATATAAATGTATATAGAGAAATCCAAAATGGGTAATTTTGGATCTCTCTGGTAGCCATTAAGTAACTCTGTTATGTAATTTATATGCTCTATAATAAATAAATACATTGGGCTCTTTTGTGGATCTGTTTTATTATTTTATATTATTAGGATCCACTTGGATTATATACCAACGGATTTTTTTACCTGTTTCATATATATATTTCTTTCAATCATACTTAGTATTGGGGGAGGAGGGAAAAGACCGCCCCCCCAATACTAAGTATGATTGAAAGAAATATTAAATAAAACCTCTCTAAACTCGACCATGTCTCTCAAACCACCCGTCATTAGATTACAAAAACTTACACTACCCATCAAAAGTATGAATTTTCATTTGATTTCGTTTCGTTTCATCTTTTGGAAATGCTATCTGATGATCCGGCGTCCTTTAAAAGGGCTCTGGTGAAACAAATTAGTATAATGGAACCTTAAAGTGGTCTGCTTTTCTTTAAAATATTAGCTCTTACTGGTAGTATCTCCTACTGACGCCATTTCAGCCGGGTTTCGATCCTAGCTAGAGGCAACCGGACGTCTAGCCACACTAAAGAGCTGCGATAAAGCGAAACAGTATGTCTGTGGATGACTATATATATATATATATATATATATATATATATATATATATATATATCTTTCATTGTATACTTTCAAGAACCTTCGTCTGAGTGAGTTATTTTCTTTGTGAAGATTTTCTTTATCTGCAAGGTGTTCTTATTGAAAAATCATTAACAACACATTCTTTTATATTTTAATATATTTCATTGTTATACCTTTTTAATATAGACACAAATATTTAAGTAAATGCTATGTTTTTATTAAACAGTATTTACAGGCCGTGAGATTTTCGTAGAAAATATATGTCCTACAACAGGAATCGAACCTCGATCTAAAGAATACTGAACTTATTAAAAGAGAAAATAGACTACTCCTGGATATGACGATAGACTACATCCGGCAGTAAGAACTCTGATCAGTAGATTGGAAATTTTGAGAATCATGGAACCACCTCTTTTTTTTTTTGCAATTGTTACTAGATCCACCTTGACCCTGGGTTGGAAGTACCTGTTAGGGTCCCAGCTATGGGCAAATACTCGGCACTCAAACTCAATAATTAAACAAATCCCTAACACTGTAAAAACTAGAATAAGTAAATTATCGTCTAACAAAAATATTTAATGAGAACAAAACTTATAACGAAGCTCTCAGCAAGGTCAATTCCAAATAAAAATTAGTTTACCAGAACTCTTTGAAAAATAATAAAACGAGTAGAACCACAAACAGAAAGAGAAAGACCGTATGGTTCATCCTTCCATTCTGTAAACTATTCAATTTGAATATTAGCAGATACTTCTCAAACTTGATTGACTAACGCTTTAATCAAAATAACCCTCTACAAAAATTTTCAATAGGAAAACTCTGAAAATTAGTTATCCCTGCACCAAAAAACAAAGTATTATTAACACACACAACAGTCAGACACTAAAATCATTTCATGACGGCAAAACAGCAGAAAACAAGCCGTCTTATGACTGTAGAACCGGGACCAAGTGCCCAGTTGGAGGTATCTGTAATTAGTAAAATATAATATACCAAACTACCATTGTTCGAAAAAAAAAAAAAAGAAAAAAAAAAGGCCAATGACAAAAAAAAATAAAAATAAATAAATAAATAAAAATAACATACATAGGTATATCCGCAGGGAATTGAAAACAGATACTACAGTCACCGACATTACTTCTCCAGTGCTTCCTTAAGACACCAAACTGGCCTATCTAAGCATTATTGGGACATTAAAGATAGAGGCTTCACCCAACAAATTAACTGGGACATCATCTTCCGGACGGATGCAGTGTGTGCATCCAAGAGAAAATTGCAATAATCAAATACAGAAATGCTGACCAGTTGTTAAATCAAAGAAACGAACTTATTTTCAAATGAAGACATAAGAATAAATTTAACATTCCCTAAAAACGTTTCTTCCTTTTCGATTTTTTTACCATCTCTCCGCCTTGCTCTCTCTGTTTCACGTTTTAAAAATAACTTTACAGTCCGTCACTTTTCTTCTTCCTATCACTCTTTCTTCTCTTCCCTCTCATTTTCCCTTCCCCCCTGTCAATCTAGTATATCAGTCCGGGGAAATTGTCTCCATTTACTTAGAACTTTCGGTCTGAAGAGATGAAATATTCACGAAATAAATTATAGCCGAAATAGATCTTTAATTTTTCTTTTTGATTTATTATTATTATTATTATTATTATTATTATTATTATTATTATTATTATTTGTAGTTTACACGGAGCTCTCGCTGGGTTGATATCCTTCTTGGAATTATCCATACCAGTCAAAAATTGGTAATATATATATATATATATATATATATATATATATATATATATATATATATATATGACAAATGAGAAAATACAAATTCAACAACAAGATTTATACACTTTCGTTTATCAGGTATTAAATTACATCACTTAGTGTCCTCTATAGTCTTAAAAATTGTTTACAGTGTTCTTAAATTTTGAAAACTTAGCGATATTTTAAGTTCTGCTTTACAACCGTATGTGAGATATATGGAGTATTTCTGCGATGTCCCGCGTCGTATCACCTGGCTTATTTTTAATGGGCGTTTCGAGTTGATCACCAGCAACGCCTTCAGGTATGTTAGTACGTTCTTTATCTTCCAGATTAAGATTTTTCTGGCAAAATATTTAGGAATAGAACTCTACGCTACGGCACCATCTCCATAAATGACAAATAACTTTTTTGCTGTTTCTATAGATTTATCCTTTTCCAAAAATTAAAAGAGCATCAAATGACGAAAGCGTCAATCATTTTCTTCCATATCCTCTTTTAACGTAAAAATATTTAAAATTTACAAAGTCAGATATATTTCAAAATGTCACTTTTCAGAACAATATCCTCAATGCCTTATTTTTTCGCCTTAATAAAAATTCGCCTAAGAAATGGTCGCTGGCAATAACTCGCATCCAAGAATCAGTATCGCCATCCTATCTCCCTAATTCCCTTTCTCCCCTAACCCTGGTGGCTGAGATGACAGTGAAGGCCCTGACTACCCCTGAAGAAATACATGTTAAATATAGGTACCACTACTGATTCGCTAAAAAATTAGCATACCATAATGAAAAAAAAATTAAGGAAAACAAACTTTGATCATCAAAATCTTTATGTTATTATTCAAAGGAAAGACCAAATAATTTTTTGATTATTAAATTCTAAATTTTGATAATTTTTCATTCTGAAGGGTGGAGTTGTTTCAAGCTAAACAAATTTTGATTTAAAATTTATAATTTCTTGTGGTGAATTAATATTCACAATAAGTAACATTATTAGGGTCGAATTAACAGAAAAAGATCTTTTATTTTAATTGTGGTAGAAACGTATACAAACTACTTGACTAATCCTGAAAAATTTAATTGATATTTTCTAATTCTTTTTTATGAATTCAAGAAACGTACGCGAGAAGAAATTGTTAGCATCAATCTTATGGTTAAACTGGCAAATAGCAAAAATGAGACCTAACTGCCAATCTAGTACTGCGCCTAAATTCGTAAAGTCGAGGTATAAAAAGGGAAAACTCATCAGAACATTTATCATGGAAATATTTATAAAAAAGGCAAATATTTATTTGGAAACATTTACAAAGAGAAACATGACTGAAGCCAAGATGTCAGGTCAGGACCGATAACATTGCAAATTCTTCTTCGGGTTTACTCAAGAATCTGTAGATACATAGCAGAAGTACCAGACCAGATGTTAAATATCCAGGAAAAACATTTTCTTGGGCGTTCAAACACTTCACGGCACTAATGGAGAGTTAAAATATATATTTCCATTTATATCAATATGTAGACATTATGGAAGGGATCAATTTATTACTTAATAACAACATAAAATTGATCCCTCATTTCAAGTTCAGTAGATTATTATATTAATACTAGTTTATTGTCATGTACGTAGAATTTTAAAAAATGATTTAAAACTAGAAACTCCTTGCAGCTATTAGACAGAGGTTTTCAGGAAGCTGGTTGACTAATGTGTATTTGACTTGACATTTGCTAAGTTTTGAAGAAAAGCATTTGAAAAGAAAAGCATTTGAAGCATTGTTCAAGCACTTCACGATATTAACCGACTTAAAGTTTTAATTTTAAAGTTGAGCGTCTTTGTATCTTTAACGTTTCGATGTAAACTATTGGGTTGGAACATTTATTAACGACTATATACAATGACACAATATAATCACCATTATTTTCGGTCCCCTGGTTCAAACGACGGGGTAGGCCATAAATGCCCTTGTTGTAAGATTCAGTCAGTTTGCTATCGAAGGTCGCCTGTTGGCGCCAAGTCGGACGTGTTCGGTGCGTGAGGGAGAACTCTCCAATGGAGTTTTAGTCATTTTTCACAGTCGAGCTTTGCAACGCGTGCTCAGACATTATTACGAGGGAGAAGGACAAGCGTCAATTCTGGACGTTTTGGTGAAATTGCATCAGCCACACGTTGCAGTGGAGCTGGTCGATTTTGGAAGCGTAGTATTGCACTCAAAGTTCGGTATGATAAACAACGACGCTAAATATATTTTCGAAATTTTTATCGTTTTTCATTTTTTTTTTTTTTTTTTGAGGAAAGAAGTTTGAAGATTAAGTTTAGATTTCAAATCATAACGTAGGAATTTAGTCCCGGTGATCAGTGAAAGTTTTAAAGTACATAAGATTTATAACTTACTGAAGCTTTACAAATTTTATATGGACAAGATTCATAGAAAAATCACATTATTACTAAATCATTTTGCCATCAAAAGACCATTTATTTGAAAGGGAAATTATACTTAAAAATTTAGCAATATTATGATGTAATCTGTTCTACAGTGCAGTAGTTTTAATCTGATTGTTAATAAACAATGCAAATTTAAAATATTTTGACTTATAATTTGTGCCGAGTGGCATCATGGTGTTACATACATTTTTATCTCTTTTTGGCTTTTATTAATTACAAACAGCCCGGCGTTGCTTGGGTTTATTCAAAAAAAGATCACGAATCTCATCCAATCTGTAAAGTTAAAATAAAGATTTTTCTTTAGTGTCCCTTATCTATATGACAAAAAATTATAATGACATGAAGTGTGAAAACATTTATAACAGGAGAAAGTTGTTTTTTACAGAAGCACAGAAGATAAAAAAAATGTCAGCAAATGAAGAGTACATTAATCGCAATCGATCTTCGAAAAGTGTTGACGAAAAATGCTTTTTTGACAGCTTTTGCTCAAACTACATCGAATGAACAAAATGCATTGGAAGGAGAAGAAATTCAATAAAGACTTCTCCTAGCAGCCGTCCCAAGGCTGAAAACCAACGTTCACAAAGACTATATAGAATTGTTCTTTACCCCTCAGTTTCGACAGCTTGAGAAGCAGAATTTCTGGCAGCGTTCCTTGCTCGTCTAGTTAACCGTTGCTCATTAGTTTCTGCTGACCTTGCATTAGCTTTACGAATAGCATTTTGTGTCAGTCTGAGTTTCTTGTTGCGAAGCGTTTCTTCTCCGTGCTTTCATGCATTTGGCTGTAGTAGCAGCACGTCCAAGTGGAGGATTTCGCTTTCTTGGCATTACTATCAGGCTGTAGTTGGAGGGGTTTGGCTAAGCTTTTGGAATAACAATGAAGTAATCAATTAAAAAGTAAGAATATTATGCATATTAATGGAAATATAGCCACAATAAATTATATACAAGTTTATAAGGGAGACCACGAGAACGTGGTAAACAATTATAAGCAAGCTCGTAAAGTTAGGATTTATCTAAAATTAGACTACCAAAAAAACGTTCTAGTGATAAAAATAAAAATTAACGTGCAGCTAGAAACCTACTCACTATGAACGTTAAGACATACACACTAAGTTTAGCATAATTATAAATGAATCGAAAGAGACCTTTACAGTATTATAAGTGCATTTTTCAGAATAAAACTGCCAAAATGATAGGGCTCAAGTTTCCAAATATATGAGTTAGTAAGCATTATTTAAACGCTGATTAGATGATGATAAATACATAATTAAAAATTGGCATTTACGCTTAAACTTTTTTAATAATATGATTTTCACAAATTTAAATTTAAAGTATCAAAAATTCAAAATTATATGCATGAAGGCAGCCTACCTTGTTACTGGATGACAACTTTGATGCGAATGAGATTTTTGCATTTATTTCATCACATAGCACAAATGAACACTACATGTGAAGCAAAATCGATAGTACGCACTACATAACTCAATCGATCATTGCAGGTGAATCAAAATCAATTGTACACATTACACCTCTCGATCGATCTCGCACATGCGTCTTATACCTACGTGCACTTCTCTCATCGGTGCACACTTTCGTTTGCACTTATTCTTTTTTTCTTAAGGAAGGATATAATTTTTTCCGTCAATTTAATGCAAACTAAACTATCTCAGTACCAAAGCGGGAAATCCATGGGAAAAACTGATATTTTTCATAATGTATTTATAACACATGTAGTTTTGATTTTGAGTTGATTGATCTAAACACATATTATATGCAGATTTTCATCGGAATACTGCTAACCACTACAACTGAAAAACTAATGGGGCAGCAAGGTGTTCATGGGTCATCTTGGGGGCCCCTTATGTAATTTTCAAAAACTGATAATCGTTTTTTATTCATTTTACGATTGTAATATACGTGTAAAATTCCGTCGAAACCGAAGCAATTTTAAAATTTGGTGCTCCATTTGGTTCACCCTAGGGATTCCAAATTTCAAGCCAAAGAACAGATTTAAGACTAATAGTAATTGAAATAATAAAGCACATCTTTTTTAAGTTTTCTATTCAATCGACTTTGTGGCCAAGGCTGTAGACTTAATTGAAATTTTCGCGGTTCCCTGCTGGTCCCCTATCTCGTGGGGGTCCCAGTGTTGATTTTCAGTGACTACTTCAGTTACTCGATATAATCTCAATATATACTGAAATTTTCGTTGAAATTCGGGAATACTGCTACAGAATACACTTGAAAAACAATTGAGGCATCAAGGGGTTTATAGGGTCATCCAGGGGTCCCCCTCATGTATTTTTAAAAATTTGACAACCGATTTCTATCTTATTGTAAGAGCGTAACAAACATGCAAATTTTCATCAAAATCGAAGCAATTTGAATTTTTTGAGGTCCCTTTGGGGCATGCTGGGGGTCCAAGTTTCGTGAGAAACGAAAATGAATACGACGTATAATAGGCGTGACAGTAAGTTGCATACACTTATCAAGTTTCATTAAAATCGGCCTTAGGGTTTAGACTTCAAGTCTGAAAGTTTAAAAACAACCAAACTAATTGCAATTCCCATTTAAACATTATATTTATCGATTATCCGTTATTGATTTTTGAAAAATGACTAATTTTTTGGCCCAGACATACCCAGTATCGAGTACAAATTATGTTCCAAATTTGGTGGAAATATGCCTCATGATTCTCGAGTAGTTCGCGAACACACTCACACACAGACACAGACACATAGTCAGTTTTATATATATATATATATATATATATATATATATATATATATATATATATATATATATATATATATAAGATGATCTAAGAAATTGTATTTATTGAGTGCCCTTTTTGCTAGTCTTATTTTACTTTTTACACAGTTTTTACTTATGGAATACTGTAAAAATTACATATTTTGCTTGTGGTGATTCATAATAAGAACTTTGTTTTGAATATATTTTCTATTTAATTGCATCTGATGCAAAAGATCAATTCTACTTGAATTTATTCTTGAAATAGTAAAAATTTTGAAGTCAGTTTGTAGGCAAAAACCTGCGGACATTATGTATTTCTGTGCATTTTTTTTTTCGGACGATTAAGATTAGTAAAGGCTATATATCTAATATTTGGGTTCGTTACTTATCACATCAAACCGCAGTTTTCACAGCGATTGCAATGCTGATTTTCTAAAGAAAAGTGTAAAAACAACCTGCCCTACTGTGATATTAAGCTGGAACAGATGTTTCACTCAAGTTTCAAACCAAACCGTCAAAAGAAGCCAACAGCAGAAAAGAAAGCCATAATATTTATATACCGACTACTAGATACCTTCTTCAGCTTTTGATATTGTTATCGTCAAAATCTTTCAGCCGTTGTGTTTTTAGATTTTTGTCGATTTTTGAGTATGTTGAATAACCTAAATGAAAACCCCTTCAGATTTGGCATGAAGGACAAACATAGACCCTTGTGCCAGTTTACAAAAACGGAATGGGCATTGCGGGCAACAACAAACAAATATAATATGGAAAACAAGGGAAATTATACAAAACAATTTAGCTATATTATGATGTAATATCTTATACAGTGCAGTAGTTTTAATGTGATTTTTAATAAGCAATGCAAATCTAAAATATTTTGTATTATGGTTTTATATACACTTTTATCTATTTTCTGTTTTTATTAATTATGATCTAAAAAAGGATCTAACAAATCTTATTCATTGAGTTGCTTTTTTGTAATCTTTTTTCATTAGAGTCTTTGAGGAGACTGGAACCATCTGTTAATCACTGTTGTTCCTAGGCCCACCCTAATCCGAGGTTGTAGCACATGTTAGGCTCCTAGCTATGGGCAAATAGTGAACAGGTTCAAAATTGGAGCGTTAGAATTTCATTCTGGTGATCAGTGAAAGCCCTTATAGTAGAGCCTTACAAAATTTATAATTTACTGAAGCTTTACAAATTTTACATGGACATGATGCATAGCACAATCACATTATGACTAAATCATTGTGCCATCAAATAAGACCTTCATCTACTTCAAAGGGAAATTATACTGAACAATTTAGATATATTATGTGATAAGTACTACAGTGCAGTAGTTTTAGTGCGATTTTCAATAAATAAAGCAAATTTAAGTCATTTTATCTTATAATTTATACCAAGCAGTATTATGGTGTTACATAAACTTTTATCTATTTTTTGGTTGATCTATGATTTAACAAATGTTATTCAACGAGTCGCACTTTGATCGCAGGTTGATGTCTAGGGAGAGAAGAGTGTTTTCTTGTAAGAAAATGGCTAATATTATCATTATCGTAAAGATGAGGAGAACTGATACTACACTTTGATCGCAACCCGTTGTCCAGCGAGTGAAGAATGCTTCCTTATAAGAAAATGGCTAATATTATCATTATGTTTAGAGATGAGAAGAACTGATACTACACTTTGATCGCAACCCGTTGTCCAGCGAGTGAAGAATGCTTTCTTATAAGAAAATGGCTAATATTATCATTATGTTTACAGATGAGAAGAACTGATACTACACCTCGATCACAGCCTGATGTCCAAGGAGTGAAGAATGCTCCCTTATAAGAAAATGCCTGATACTACCATTATCTTTAAAGATGAGGAGAACTGATACTACACTTTGATCGCAGCCTGATGTCCAAGGAGTGAAGAATGTTTCCTTATAAGAAAATGACTCACCACACCTTTGCCAAATAATAAAACAACGTCACTTGAAGACTTCCAAGGGTAGCAATAACTAAAACGTATATCGCTGACTGTTCGGCCAATGAATGCCGAAGGTTTACTCTATGGAAACGATTAATTTCACGTTTGCCATAATCAGAAATGAGTCAAAGCAGGATTACATGATTAGAAATTCTCACTTGTAGAATTCTCTTCTGTTCTGGTTGTCAACTGCGATTTAAAAATATTAAATGCTACGTCAATTGTCATCTTCTGTCTCCTTGTCGTCTTTGTTATTTTCACTCACCTATCCAGTCTTCGCTATGTCAAGATATTTACCGGTATATTTTCCGAGGGTATAGAGATCTCCACACCCTACGAAAAGAGATTCACGCCTTTGTAACAATCAATGTATCTTCAGCCCACATTCGAACTCCGCCAGTTGTTAATTTAACGATAACACCAATTGCTCAGGCAAAGAGCATTGTCAGTTCTAGAAAACCATCCACGGATGTATTTATCGACAGAACGTAAATGCATTTGTCAATTTTTAATTAATAATAAGCTTTTCAGAAGCTTACGTAAACATTATTAGTTTTCGTAATTGTTTGAGAATCTACAAAAGCTTTAATTATAAAAACCAAATTGTGTTTCAACTTTGGTCCGTCTTCTTCATTAAGGTATAATAAACAACTACAGAAAATGTATTCACCAGGAGAGTAAACGCCCACCAATTTCTCGGTCCCTACCCTCGATATTTTGCCAGATCTATCAGCGGCTATCAACAATAAACATATTTCTGATTTACAGTATTGGCATCAATACAATTTGAAATAAATTTTAAGGAGAAATTCTAGACATAAGATAGTATTACGACACATCGACTTTTATATATTGGTCAATTTGCCAAAGTTGTATTTTTCTTTTTAATATTCTCGTATTCCTTAATTATAACTCCAAGATTCTGAATCTGAATTTGGTCATATGTTACTTTGACTTGGCCACCTCAACGTGATGTAATGGTTAACAAGTTTTTCTTGATAAATCAATTACGTTAGTGAATTCGCCCCTCACAGAATATCTAATACTTTCAGACCTGTGTTACATGTAAGCTAATCTTAGAAAATAACAACAGCAATTCGCCGTAGTGTAATACTTAGCAGGCCTGTCTTGCTAGATCAATTACGACGGAGTAATGAGTCCGATCCTCACTGGGTGCACCACTCTTTTGGCCTTGTGCTACAACTAAGCGACTTTTAGTAAATCGCCTTATGTCACTTTGAATCATATTTGGGTTATGGTAAACATGTAATGAACTATTTCCTTATAAGGAAACTTTCAGCATTCATTGGGCGAACAGTCAGTGTTATTTTCGGATGAAATTTATAAAATATTTCGCTGAAAATAGTTTTTCAGGAAAATAAGTTTTCTGGCTTCAAAAAAACAGTTTTTCAGGAAAATAAATTCTCTGGCTTCAACCCTCCCCCACCAAAAAACAGTTTTTCAGGAAAATAAGTTTTCTGGCTTCATAATGTTAGTCTCAATAAAATTTAAAGTTTATTTTTAAGATGCATGCCGGACATAAAGTAGTTTTATGGTGAATCGATTGTTATATAATGGTCAGTATTGCCAAATAGTTTTTAATCATTTAACCGCAAGCAAGGCAATAAAGCTACTAAGATACAAGTGGGTTATGGAAAGTGAAAGAAACAGCGAGGAGAATAAAAACCGGATTAAGGAAGACAGAAGATCATAATTGCGTTGCGTTTAAGTTTTGAAGATCGAAATTAAGCTATATATATATATATATATATATATATATATATATATATATATATATATATATGTGTGTGTGTGTGTGTGTATATATATATATATATATATATATATAAAGTGAGAGAGAGAGAGCTTAAGTATATATATATATATATATATATATATATATATATATATATATAGCTTAATTTTGATCTTCAAAAAATTAATTGCAAAAAAAAAAAATAAGTTATTCCAAAATTCTCTTGAAGATGAAACAGAACTAATGCTTTTAATTTAATTATATAATTAAATTTGAAGTTTTTAGCTTCAGTTTTTGAAACATGGTTATTACTGTGTAGCGAAGAAACCCTATTTTAAATCACTTAATTTGTAATATTTATGCTCTGTAAATTTACATTGAACACTATTTCATAAAAATAAAAATAAAAAATCTAAATTAGAACACCGGATTATATATCTTACTGTTCTTTCTTTTTATTTATATATACGTACATACATACATGCATATATATATATATATATATATATATATATATGTGTGTGTGTGTGTGTGTGTGTGTGTGTGTGTGTGTGTGTGTGTGTAAACATATATTATTAAATATAACAAACAATGAATGTCTATTATGTCTGATCATGAGCCATTCTCATGTTCGAATGTTTGCTTTAATTTCTGGTGAAAATAAAGACAAAAATTGTCCAACATTTGGATATTTTTTATTAAGTTGGTCCTAAGCTTTCGGCTCACGTGAGCCATTCTCACGGTGGTTATACAGATATGAAACGAAGGTATCCACCGTCAAAGATGATATTTTGTTATTTTGGCATAGAAAATTGCTGTGTGACGATAACGCTCCCGGAATAGCAGACTCAGATCGTAAGAGGGTTACATTAAAACGAAGCAACCCACACTCAACAAAATTATATTTCAAACTAGTCACAACACATTACATTGCATGTAGACATTGTTTCTGTTGTAATACTTTGATCTAATCGCGTGGTATGATGTCACAGAACCACATCTTGAACTTACGATCTACGTCTGCTATTCCGCCACCGTTATCGTCGGATAGCATATGTCAAAATAACAAAATATCATCAGTTATCCAGACCAATATTGCACTTGTATAGTGACTCTTTAAGGCAATTTTTATAATAATCAGAATAATCTTCATAATTCTATTGGATTGGGGGCATATTGAATCACACATGAAAAATGTAGCTACGATCTATTTTATTCAGAGTAGTCACTGCCTACACTGCCTACATAGAGGGCACCTTCCTGATATATATATATATATATATATATAATCCTAAGGAACCAGGCAAACCTACCTAGGTTTCACCGAAACGGATCTACAGGGTAATCCTGGCTTACCCTGAAGATCCGTTTAGGTGAAACCTAGGTTGGTTTTTTAGGCTCCTTAGGATTATCTTAGATTTTGCTCTACTTAGTGTATTGGTCACTTTACGTAGTTGCCTTTTTAATCGTTTTTTTTCCTTTGGACGTGGAGCTTGAATACTGGAAGCTTGTTTTCGCCTTGGTCTAATGTTCTTGGTTCTTTCTTTTTTTTTAATTCCCCATTTTTCCTCGGGTACCGATTTGTTCTACTGCAAATTGAGCCATCCGAGGTTTTTCAAAACGAGTAACACCATATATATATATATATATATATATAATTTAAAGAAAAACAGACCACTTTAAGGGTCTATGTGTAATAATTTATTTCATCAGAGAATTTTATTTTTCTGCAGACTTCACTTATATATATATATATATATTTCAATTACTTTGTCTTCAACGCCGATTTTTCTGGGTAAAATTCGACCAAGTAAAGTTTTCATCAAAAACAAGAGGATCTAAACCCACACTGAAAACCCGACCAACGTTTCCCGATAGACTCATCAGCATTTATCAAATTCAAGTTTTTCGAATTTTATTTGGCGTTTCCAATGTTTCTTCGATTCAGTGACGATCATTCTTTCGACCAACACTCCCTCTTTAATGAAATAATATATATATATATATATATATATATATATATATATATATATATTACCACTCAGCGAACATAATAAAGCACATCCATAAAGGAATAGAGTATAGGTTATCAAGAAACTCTTCTAGTAGAATAGTTTTTGAGGATAAAAAGAAAGAATATGAGAAGAGCTTAAAGGTTGAAGGTCACAAAACCAAACTGGAATTTTTATCTCAAATTAAAAAACATATGAAGAATAATTAGAGGAAAAGAAAAAATTATCATTTGTTTTAACACCCCTTTTAACTTCTAATGATATTTTTCTTTTTCTTTCAGATTTAACAACTTATGTCTTTGGCAATTTCAACCATGGAAAGATTAACAATCAGACAACGTGTTAAAGTTATCGAAGCCTATTACGAAAATGGACGTTCAAACAGAAATGCATTTCGCGCACTTCGCGATGTTTTGGTCAACATATTCGTAAATTCAAACAAACTGGGTCGGTGGCAGATGTGAAAACACCATTGCGTGCAAGTTTACGCCGTTCAACTGAAAACATTGCTGCAGTGCGTGAGAATGTGGGCGAAAATCCAGACACATCTAAACCTCATCGCGCGCAGGAATTGAAACTCTCCACAACAATGTTACATCGAATTTTAACAAAATATTTGTCTCTACACGCTCACAAAACTTAAGAACTTAGTGAAAAAAAAAACTTCCTTTCTTAGATGTTCTCGTCGATTTTAGTAATAATACTTTTAAAGCTTCTGTTTATAAAAAACGAATTAGTAAACACTGTTGCCATCTTAATTTCTCTAGTGAATTCCCTCTTAGATGTAAAATAGGTGGTATTAAAAATTTCCTCAAGAGAGCGCACGAGAATTCATCCCTTCACATGGTTTTCTTTAAAGAATTAAATAACGTAAAACAAACGCTGATTAATAACGGATTTCCTAATCAATTGTTGGATTACCACATTAGGCGTTTCCTGTCTAAGGTAGCTAATAGCAACGACGAAAATAGAAACATGAACAATAACTGTTGAGGGGTCCACCCCTTTTTATACAAATGGACTCACCCAGTGTATACTTATACTACTGCCAGTGGATACCCGAAGAGTGGAGTCGAGTCGAGAGTGACAGAGTAAAAGGTTGTAGGTAACCGGAAGAGTGAGGGTGAGGTAACAGCATTGTAGGAGTCACAGTGAGCGAGCACGTAGACTCAGTAAGAAGTCATACAGCTATACTTCAATACCAAAGACTGTATATATATTTTGCTACTAACCCGTATTCCTGGAACTACTAATCTGCATTACCAGTTTGTTTTATTACGCTAATACATTATTTTTATATATTCATTCCTGGCGTTTTTATTTATTGGTACCGGATTTCAACACGGAGTCCACTACAATAACATTAATATTCTTTATAAAAATCAGATGAATGAAAATTATAAACAAGACGAAAGTAGAATTAATAATATTTTAAAAAAAATGCCCAACACTAGTTGACAATAGCAAAAAATAGATTAATGTATATATATAGGATTAATACAAATATAAAATAAATATAAAATTTATCAATTAGGTGATTGATTTGAAATTCAGTACCCCGACTCCAGAGATTCGTAGATAAACTTTCTTGTAATCGTTCGATCCACTCCTCTGGAGGTATCATTAATTGTCTAGCTATTTTCTTATTTTCTCTATTTTTATATTAAGTAAGAATAAATTATGCTCCTTTATTAATTGGTCTTAACTTGATTTTTCTACTTTTTTGTGTATGTGTGTGTATACGCGTGTGCATGTCTGTATACACGTGTATATATCCACATGTGTGTGAATTTTTCTTGTGTTCTCATACACTCTCGCAATCTTTTCTTTTTCCGACTCTAGAGTTTCGTTTCAAACGTCCAGCAATCGGCTCGACCACTCTTCAGGAGATAAGGAAATGCTACAAAGATTTTCAGAATGTTATCGAATATTAATAGTAAGGGAGCACCTGATGAAACAACAGTAAGATGGATCGGTAGAGTTAATGGCAATCCTTGAGGGAAAGAGGAAAAGAAGTTAAGTGATGGGCCACATACTGGCAGGTAGTGTGCTGCTGTGGATGAGTGTAAGTCCAAACAGGCTGACTATCTCATTATAGCTAATAGAAGAATCACGATTGTAGATAAGTACAGTCTATTACCTACTCAAAAGGCCGTGAAATGCATTTAATTCTCTTATTAAAACTAGAAAGGAAAAGGCATTGTATTTTTCCGGTTCACATATATAGATATATTCATATCTATCTGTCTCAGTCTATTCATATCTATCTATCTATCTATCTATCTATCTATCTATCTATCTATCTATCTATCTATCTCAGTCTGTTCAAATATATATATCTCAGTCTGTTCATGATCTATCTATCTATCTATCTATCTATCTATCTATCTATCTATCTACGACTGGATAATGCCCGACACCGGTGTAAAAGTGTTTTAGCAAAACTAGGGCAAAAGCACGGAAGCAGCAATTCTCAAGTATTGGTTGTGCTGGAGAGGTCACTTTCCATGCCTGAGCGAAAATGCAAAGTGTAGCCATGCAAAAACAGTCCAGGCCAAGGTCGAAGGCAGGCAACATGTATCCGGGGAATTCTGGAAGACCTCCCACCAAATTCCGAATAGAGGCAAAACGTCAGTGCCTACTATTATAAATGCTCCTGAGGCAATCGCATTGTCGTCAGGTAGAGTGAAGCTCTTCGCCACGATGTTTGCCTCTAACTCCGCGTTAGATGACAAAGGCCAGCTTACAACCCGACTTGTACTAAATCATTGGACACAATCTCAGCAATATTTTATCACACCCCGAGAATTCTCAAGACTTATCAGAAGTCTCAAAGAAGGCTACAGTTCCAGAAAAAATCTCCGAGTTCCGATCTCATGGAAATTATTTAACTACTGCTTTAAGGAAAAAATCCTTCTCAAGTATGTGGAAGTAGTTATGTGACTTCGTGATGTCGTTTGTGGCTGCGTGGCACTGGAAATTGCTTGGCCTCCCATGTGTGGCACGCGTGCCGTAGGTTGCAGACCCCTGTCCTAGACTGCCTGCCAACCAAGACTGAAGATCTCATTAATTATTTATTATTTAGATATTAAACGTTTTATGAGATGGGCAATTATCGCACGCTGTTACACGATTTGGACATTTTTGCTGTTATATCCGTTAACCAATATTTTCCCCAAATTGGAACTGTTAGAGCTAAAGAGGAGAGAGATCAGCTTCCAGGCTTGGAAATTACTTGGCGTGTCACGTGTGGCACGCGTACCGTAGGTTGCCGGCCCCTGTACTGTGACGGGGGATGAGCGCTTACCTGCTTTATTGACAGAACAGCATACACTAGGCACCTACAACGCAAAGAAGATATTTAGCTGTTTCAATTTTAATACATACTAAAGTATATATATTATATTTTACTATATAAAATATATTGTAGAACAGGTATATTGACCTTGACTTGTATAAAAATACGTATGAATTTAAAACCCTAAGTCGGCAAATAGTCAGCAAAAACGTTGCCGACCACTGGTAGGGACCATCAACCGCTTCATTGTCATTAGCCAACATTTTGAAACTATAATTAAACGACAGAAAATACATATCAAAAACGATCACATTAGATATTCAAAGGCCTTTGACAAGGCGTGGCAGGGTGGGTCACTACACAAGCTCTCTAGCTATGGAATCACTGGAAGAATTATCTCAATTAGTCCTTCCTAACGGATAATCACCTCAAAGATGAAGAAGCGACTTGAAGCAACAGAAATGTGGTTCTATAGACAGATGCTGACATTACCATGGACCGAACATGTGAGCAACAACAAAGCTTTAGACAAAATGGAAACAAAAAGAACACTTATACTTAACATCAAAAAGAAAGAATCGAATTTTCTAGAGCAGTGGTCTGCAAGCTGCGGCACGCGTGCCACGTCAAGCAATTTCCTATGGCACGCAGCCGCAAATGACATCACGAAGTCCGGACCAATAAATAACACAATACAAAGAAGATATTTAGCTGTATCAATTTTGTTATATACTAAGGCATATATCCTACATATTAATATATAAAATATATTGTAGAACAGGTATATTGACCTTGACTTGTATAAAAATACGTATGCTGTTGGCACACTGAATGAATTTAAAACCCTAAGTCGGCAAATAGTCAAGCAAAAAGGTTGCCGACCACTGGTAGGGACCATCAACCGCTTCATTGTCATTAGCCAACTTTTTGAAACTATAATTAAACGACAGGAAATACATATAAAAAAACTCTCACATTAGATATTCAAAGGCCTTTGACAAGGCGTGGCAGGCTGGGTCACCACACAAGCTCTCTAGCTATGGAATCACTAGAAGAATTATCTCAATTATCAAGTCCTTCCTAAAGGGTAGGTCCATGAAGATAGTTTTTAATGACCAGTACTCCGAGGTTCAAGCGATCATTGCCTAGTGTATACTCCGATTATTTGTATATATCTATATTGATGATACAACGGTATATAGGTACACCTCCAAAATATTAGATGACCAGGGATTTTCAATTGTGGCCACGCTCTAGCGGATCAGTGGTGGAAAGACAAGATGATTCCATTCAAAGCCTCCAAAACCACACGAGAAACGTTCAATCTTCACCGGAACGACCGTGAATTTTCACCTGTCGCGATGAACTGGTGTGCTCGCAGGGAACCTCCGTGCCTTGAGCGCCTCTTGGGGCTTAAATTCAACCCTGACCTCAAGTGGAACTCGTATATTTTTCTATTCCCAAAAATGATGGGAAAAAATGATCGGTTCCCTGGACCTCCCCAGAAAGTAGCCGACTCCTCCTGTTATCCTGTGTCTTTCAGGCCGAAAATGGAGTACCGCTGTCCAGTCTTTAATTTCCAGTCCCAATGCAGATCCTTGTAGGTGACGAATTATTTTCCACCCTACACCTTCCACCCACCGTCGTAACGTCACAACCCTCTCGCTCCTCTATATTTATTTTAAGAAAAAAAAAAGTTTAGACGATCTAAGTTCCTTAGTTGCACCTATTGTAACCTTCACAGATATGACCCGTCATGCCACGCCCATTGTAGTGAACCACCCTCATTCTCTTCGTATTCCCCCGGTGAGAAATAAGTTACACTCAAGCAGCTTCTTCCCTTACTTTTGGAACCGATTACTAAAATCTTAATCTGTTCAAGTCGAAGGTTAACAGATATCCACATAAAATGTGCCTCTTACTTTGTAACCCTCTGCTTCAAATGGCAAAAAATAAACGACAATAGGATTCCTAAGCAGCTTTTAGTGATTTTATAAACGTAGCTTACATGTGGCACAAGGCCAAACTGATAGAGCACCCAGTGAGGATCGAACTATTCAGTTGCAAATGTTCTTGCAAGGCAAGCTTGCTACCTGTTACAGTAAGTCGAAGTGCCAATTAATTATCTAAGCGTAGATGTGGCCATAAGTGTGGAGCACCCGGTGAGGATCGAACTCCCTACACAGTTGTAATTGATCTAGCTTGTTAACCATTACACCTCGTTGAAGCCCTCAAGCATCTTTTGTGTGGAGAGCTTGCTAAACGAAAGCGAACAGCCCATAATCCAGTAAAGTGTTAAGTCGAGCTTGATGGAATCATTGAACCTTACAAACAGCTTCAAAATTTTGATTACTCGATCTCGCTGAGTCTTGCAATGTCTCCCGATGGTCAGAATCGAAAATGCCGTGGAAGAAGTTTAGATGACAGATCAGGATCGATATCATCAATGACCCTTCTTTGTCAATAATCTCAATAGACCTTGGTATGACGATGAACTGTATCCGGCAGCAAGGCCTCTGATCGGGAGATTGGAGATTCTCTGGTGTTTGTAACAAAGCACTTAATTGTTGTTGTTATTAGGTTCACACTGTCAAGCTCCCAGCTATGTGCAAATAGTAAAACCCCAACCCACCCAAAAAAGAAGAAAAAAACATCAGGAAATTAAAAAAATACATGTTTATAGTAAAAATATCAGCACTACATATTTATTTAAAAAGCATTACCAACGATAA
>OZ010615.1:24981396-24991396 GCA_963932145.1 Acanthosepion lycidas | reverse complement strand
TTCTTTCTTTCTTTCTCCTTTACCTTTTTGAAATTCCTCCCGAAAGGTGACATATATTTAAAACACATATTTGAATTAATTAGGTTTATGATAATATTAACTGGACTCATTTAAGTTAAGACGGTGCACCAGAGCGCGTGGGTGGGGTGTTAAAGCAAACGGGCGTGGAGGGTTGTAACGGCGGTGGTTACTGGCGACAAGTGCTTGTATATAAACTGCGAGTGTGACATTAGTCATTGCCATCATCCGAGTTCTAGTAAAGCGGCAGACATTTCAAACAAAAACGCCGGTCGAATCCCAGTTTGGGCTGAAAAAGAAGACTCATCGTTTGCAAAGAAGGTAAGTTCTGCAAAAATCATCGTAAAGGCGCGAAAGGATGACAGAATGGATCATGATTTATGACACATTGATTACTATATAATGGTCATATAGTTGTAAATAATGATTTTAAGTAGATTCTCATTGACTTTAAGCCCATCTCCAACATTGTGATTTTGAATGTGGCTTTATGGCACATTGACTACTATATAATGGTCTTGTATTTCTAAAGGATTTTTAAGTAGATTTTCTTAATCCTTAATCTCATCTCCATGTTTTTTTATTCCTTATCTGGATTTATGCTTCACTGACCTATATATATATATATATATATATATATATATATATATATATTATTATTATTATTATTATTATTATTATTATTAATAGAAATCTTATAAGTATAAGAAACTATACTCGCTCTGAAAACCTTTGGTGTGTTGATTTGCAAATAAACAAGCCAATACCAATGGGGAAAAAACGGTATATAAAAAGAAAGAACCAAGAACATGTACGTTAGCTGAAAATAATCGTCCAGCATACGAGTTCAAGGGCCAAAGAAAAAAAAACGCGATATGAGTAAGCAAAATAACTAAATAAAGTGCTCAATACAGTAAGTAGAGCAGACCTAGTTAAACCTAGAGAGCCAGGTTTGTCTGGCTCTCTAGGTTTAACTATATATATATATATATATATATATATATATATATATATATATAGAGAGAGAGAGAGAGAGAGAGAGAGAGAGAGAGAGAGAGATAGAGAGATAGTTTTAAAGTGTGCTATATTTATGGTACAAAGTGCTCAATATCATAGAGAGAGAGCGTATATAAATATAGTTATAAAGGTGAACATAGAAATCAACACTCAGTTGCGACAGGCTGTTCCATGCTAGACGCAATCGTCAGGCTGCCTAGCATGAAACAGTTGAGTGTTGACTTCTATGTTCACTTTTATATCTATCTATCTATCTATCTATCTATCTATCTATCTATCTATCTATCTATATATATATATATATATATATATATGGTGGACTCTTCCGTCGTATTCGACGTATGAGGGTCAAGCAGCTCAGTTCCTAGGAACCGAAAGCCTGACACCAGCACATATGATTTGATTATATTGATGAAGGTTTCGTGCAGGACCAATCACACTTTTTCAAGGGGCAAATAGAGAGACCTGGTGCCACAAGGCCTCCAAACGTCCCACTGCAGGTTTTGAATTCAGAGTTGTTGTTCTCCTAGACCAGATGCCATCCAAGGCACCCAGGCTGTCCTGCTATTTACCCATATTAGAACTCGGCTATCCGATTCCTCAATCCGATCCGCTACCACCGTGTCATATTTATATATATATATATATATATATATATATATATATATATATATATATATATATATATATCAAAGGCTCAAACACTAATATTCCATGGTTAATTTTACTGTTTTAAACTACAATTCTCCATGATTTTCTCTCGTACATTCATATCTGCTCGACGTGTATCCAAATGTAAACAAATGACGTCACACATTATGAAATGGAAAAAGTCCGACAATTATCTATAAAAAGAACGTATAAACATAAAAAATGTCTTAAAATAAGTGTCGACCTTGCTAACCGGAACGCTCCTCTGTGGCTCACGTCAGGCTATACGACGGTTCCGTATAGGTTACAGGTTCGATTCCTGTCGGAGGACGAATATTTTCTCGGACATCCAGGCCGTAAATGCTGTTAATACTGTTTGTTATAAATAGAGCATTTACTTAAATATTTGTACCTATAAAAAGAACATATAAACATAAAAAATATCTTAATATATATATATATATGTATGGTATAAAATGACAATATTGGAAAAAAATCTTAGATTTTGCCGACGCGTTTCGTCTTCCGACTTTTTCAAGGCAAAAATGAAATCGAAATGTTTTTTGTTGTTATAGTTAATGTAAGTTACCTATATAGTAAGGGATTTTTAGTTAAATTCCCAGATCAATTGTGTGGACAAGACAGATTGGTATAAAATGACAATTGGAAAAAAATCTTTTTTTTAAAATCTAAGATTTTTTTTTATAGCAATCTGTCATATCCACAGAATGAATATGGGAATTTATTAGGTTGGTGCAAAAATAATGTCGTTTTCTCGCATAGTAACATATGTGAGAAAACGACATTATTTTTGCACCAACCTAATAACTATATATATATATATATATATATATATATATATATATATATATATATATATATATAGAGAGAGAGAGAGAGAGAGAGAGAGAGAGAGAAACGGTTTGCGTGTTGACATCGCTACATTCAGGAAAATTATTTGCTACACAATCCTTCATTGAATTCAGCAATCAAATGTGTACGTATGTACACAACAGCACACATATACATATATATGTCAAGTCCAATACTATTAACATATGTTTATGTTTGTGGGCGAGCGCATGTTTATGTGTGCCTGCGTACCTCAATGGGTGTACCGGCAGTGTATGTATGTTTGCGTAAGTATGAGTGGCGTCACGACGACAATTTTCCCCTCCAACTTGCATAAAAATACCATTCCACGCAGCCCGACATGAATCCAAAATTTTAAAAAACTAATCAGTTTGTCTGATGATCGCAAAAGCGTAAAACTCAGTGTCAAAAACTCACATTCATTTTACATCACAATCAATATATAAACTGACCCCTCACTTTGTGCCCGCGGTAGTTTCAATACATTTATATTCCAGAGAATGTAAATAAATCTAAAAGACATGCCTGTGTAGGTAATCAGTATTTGATTGATTGATTGATTCGTTTTCTATGGCTTATCAACAAACAAGTAATTATAATGTGGAACAATTCTACATTACAATCAATATATAAACTGATACCTCACTTTGTGGCCACGGTAGTTTATATACATTCATATTCCAGAGAATGTAAATAAATCTAAAAGACATGACTGTGTAGCTTATCATTATTTCTTTGATTGGCTGATCGTTTTCTACGACTTATCAACCCTTTTCAGGTTATTTAAAGCCAGAAAATATTTTTAGATTTCATTTTTTTTTGGGGGGGGGTTATGATTAGTGATAATTCTTACTAATTAATCCATAGCTGGAGAAAAAAGAAGTGGGTTCATACCTAAGCAGAATTTGACAACAAATTGTGGATATAAAGTAGGGGATCAATTTTATATTGCAATCAATATATAAGCTGATCCCTTACTTTGTAGTTTCTATCGATTCATATTCCGGAGAATGTAAATAAATCTAAAAGACATGAATACGTAGCTTATCATTATTTCATTTATTGACTGATTCGTTTTCTACAGTTTATCAACCCTTTGCAGGTTATTTAAAGCCAGAAAATATTTTTAGATTGTGAGAATTCTTTTTGAGATAATAATTCATTAGTTATACATGTTTTGCTAATTAACCCATAGTTGGGGGAAGAGGTGTATTCACACTTTTCCCAATGGTATTTGCATGTAAGTGAATGTAACGAACTATAATTCGTAATTTAATGACTGGAGAAGCCCCTTGCGAGTTCCACGAATGTAAAATGCCTGTGAAATTTCCACTATTGTATAGTTTATTTATCGGCAGCACACTATTTCCTCCTCTTATATAATTTAGCAACCCTCTACCTTGAGTGAATCTTGAGCTTTCTGTTGGATATATACGAGTAAAAGAAGAAAAAAGTAGGTTATCTTTCGAGGTAGGGGCAACAAATATTTTGCGTCAACCTTGTTAGCTGATTAATATTACTAGATTTTCTTTGATTTCTGGTGTTTACTCATTTCTTGCCAGGTCCCGATCAGAGACCTCAGGTTAGAAATGGCATCATGCCATTTTCCACTGATAAACTAAAAAAAACTAAAAAAAAAATCAAACCCACAAACATATTTTACATAGATAAAGCTTTTCGTAAGGTATGGGCTGTACTCGTGAGAAGTCTTATTATTATTGCTTTTATTTCCTTTGATTTCTGGCGTGTAGACATTTCTTTCCGGGTGCCGCCCAGAGACTCAATGTTAGAAACGACATCATGACAGTGGCAAAAAACCAAAAAACAAAACAAAAAACAAAACAAAACAAAAAAAAACAACACATATTTTACATACATAAAGCCCTTCGTAAATTGTGGGCTGTACTTGTGAGAACAATTTTTTGTATTTCTTTGAGGCATGGGCTTCCAGGAATCCCTTCAATTAGTCTACTGGAATCTTTTCTAACCACTCCTAGGGCTCCAACTACAACAGGGATTGTTGATGTTCCCATGTGCCACATTTTCGAGATTTCTATTTCAAGGTCCTTGTATTTTGACAGCTTTTTGAATAACTTCAAAGATACATTGCAGGGACTGCCATATCAATAAGGAGGCACTTTTTTGTATTTTTGGTCTTTAAAAACAATTATTATTATTGTGTTCGTGGTCAATAATAACAATTATTATTATTATTTTATTTCTTTTAGTTTCTGGTGTGTACTTATTTCTTTTCGGGTCCCAACCAGAGACCTAAGGTTAGAAATGGCGTCATGACATTTTCCACTGAGAATTTTTTAAAAAATCACAATATTTTACATAGATTTATTATTGTTATTATTATTGTATGAAAACGCTTATATAAAACTGAATACGTATCTATATACACATTTCACAGATAACACACTGACATTCTGAACTTCGACAGAAGTGCATTAATTATCTTGTTAATTTATGTTCGCTTAAATATATTTCTTCTTCTTCTTCTTCTTCTTCTTCTTCTTCTTCTTATTATTATTATTATTATTATTATTATTATTATTATTATTATTATTATTATTTGATTTGATTTCTGGTGTAAACTCATTTTTTTCCGGGTCCTAATCATAGACATAAGGTCAGAAATGGCATCATGACATTTTCCAGTGTGTATTCTTTTAGTACCCACACCCCGCAAAAAAAAAATCTCAAAAAACTAAGATCACACATATTTACATAGATAAAGCCCTTCGTAATGTGTGGGCTGTATTTGTCAATACAGTTTTTTTTTTGTATTTCTTTAAGATATGGGCTACCAGGAATCCCTTCAATGAGTCTATTAGAATCTTTTTCCAATCAATCCGAGAACTGGAGTTGTTGACCTCCTCATATGCCACATTTTTGAGATTTCAATTTCAAGATCTTTGTATTTTGATACTTTTTTCAAGATCTTCAAAGATACATAACAGTCTGAAGAAACTCCTAAGTCAATAAGAAAGCACGTTCTGTTCTTGTGATCTTTAATCACAATGTCTGGGCGATTAGCTTTGTTTTATCTCTCTGTGTATATTGAAAATTATCATAAGATTCTTACAGATCCTATCTTTGTAACCGGGTCTTGGTGATGTTCATACCAATTTCTTACAGTTTCCTTTCCGTAAAAACTGTCCAAATATTTTATAGCATGAAACAGCCTGTCGCCTTTGAGTGTTGACTTCAATGTTCATTTACATATATATATATATATATATATATATATATATATATATATATATATATATATATATATATATATATATGCAGAGATAGATAGATAGATAGATAGATAGATAGATAGATAGATAGATAGACGGAGAAACAGAGATGGTGTGAAATATATCCATAAATATGATTTTCCTTCTCTAATTTCCTTTTATTCATAGACACCATTAACTTGTTACCAATATTTCTTTCCCTTTCTAATATTATTTTCAAAGCCCCGATAAAAACAGACCATGTTGTTGTCATCAGATGCCACATTCTGCTGATTTCTAAGTCAAGGACCCTTGCTTTTACTGAGTTTCTGAAACGTTTTTAAGGAAACGTTTTTTGTCGGCTGCGGCTACATCATCTATCAAAAGACATGTGCTTTCAATGATGAGCTTTCGCAATTATATCTGGTGTATTCGCTTTGATTATCCTGTTAGTCCGAGCCCTGACATTCCAGAAGTTGGTAACCTCTCCATTTTGGAAAAGATTATGGCTGTTTATGTGCCCACTAATTCTCCTGGCGAGGGAGGGTTGAATGCGGGACATACTACGAGGGAGGATGAATGTGAGCCATACGGCGTAGGAAGTTGAATGCGGGACATACTACGAGGGAGGATGAATGTGAGCCATACGGCGTAAGAAGTTGAATGCGTGACATACTGCGAGGGAGGTTGAATGTGAGCCATACGGCGTAGGAAGTTGAATGCGGGACATACTACGAGGGAGGATGAATGTGAGCCATACGGCGTGGGAAGTTGAATGCGGGACATACTACGAGGGAGGATGAATGTGAGCCATACGGCGTGGGAAGTTGAATGCGGGACATACTACGAGGGAGGTTGAATGTGAGCCATACGGCGTGGGAAGTTGAATGCGCGACATACTGCGAGGGAGGTTGAATGTGAGGCATACGGCGTGGGAAGTTGAATGCGCGACATACTGCGAGGGAGGTTGAATGTGAGGCATACGGCGTGGGAAGTTGAATGCGCGACATACTGCGAGGGAGGTTGAATGTGAGCCATGCGCCGTGGGAAGTTGAATGCGCGACATATTGTGAGGGAGGTTGAATATGAGCCATACGGCGTGGGAAGTTGGATGCGCGACATACTACGAGGGAGGTTGAATGCACGACATATTGAACAATGTATGTACTGAGTGGCACTATTATCTCGGTGAAATTATTATTATTATTATTGTTTTATTTCCATTGGTTCCTGGTGTATACACGTTTCTTTCCGGGTCCCGACCAGAGACCCAATGTCAGAGATGTCATCATAACATTTACCACTGAGCAGGTTAAGAAAAATTGCACATATTTTACAAAATTATGCCCTTCGTAAGGTGTGAGCTATACTTGTGAGTACATTTTTTTTTGTCTGTCATATATTCATCTGTATGTGTACGGATTGCCTTAAATTTTGACAAATGACAAGTTAACCTACGTGAGAGTGTGATGCATGTGTGGCCAATGTAAGAAATTAATGTTGTTTGTTGACATAAGAATTCATAAAAAAGCTTTTATTACATAGGTTATATTTTTGAGGTGATGAATTATTTCTAAAAATTAGATACTTTGATTTTTTTTTTTTTTTAACAATAGATGATTAATCTAAGGTACCAATAAATTTACCGATAAAACAAAATAACTTATTCGGAAATTTAAAAGATAACTTCATTGACGAGCTTTTTATTCTCCTGGTACTCGACTATATGAAATTAATCGTGTTACTAGATTGGCAAATAGGTCCCACCCTTTTACTATTGAAATAGCTAAATGCAACTGCCACTTCTACACTAACATATCTTTTCTCGCACTTTATATCTGTGGAACTCGCTTCTGTTTACTTGCTCTCCTGATAACTACAATCTTCAAAAATTTAAATGCAACTCTGGTTTTTAGTGTATACTCATTTCTTTCTGGGTCCCACCCACTGACCTAATAAAGAGACTTATTATTATTATTATTATTTATTTGATTTGGTTTCTGGTGTATACTCATTTTTTCCGGGTCCTAATCATAGACCTAAGGTCAGAAATGGCTTCACAACATTTTCCACTGATCATTAAAAAAACCCCAGAAAACCTTTGGTCACACACATTTTACATAGATAAAACTCTTTGTGATGTGTGAGCTGTACTAGTGAGTACAATTTTTTGTATTACTTTAAGGTGTGGGTTACTAGGAATCCCTTCAATGTTTATCCGAATCTTTTCAATTATTATTATTATTATTATTATTATTATTATTATTATTATTATTATTATTTTCTTTGATTTCTGTTGCATACTCATTCCTTCCCGAGGAATTACGGCGATAAGATATATTGAAACACCGGTTTTCGAAAGATCCCTGAAGTTAAGCAACATTGAGCCTGATTACATGGGTTTCCGCTTGAGCATACCAGGGACTGATAGCTTGGATGTTCGGAGGTGGCATGGACAATAGTTCGGAATTATTTATCGGAGAGTTGAGTTCCAATCCCCTTTGGGTTCGTTACGCGTAAACCTTGGAAAAGTCATGAGTTCATCTCTCCTACCCACATAGTAGGACTTGTAATAGTAAATTCTTTTTATCTCTTAAAAAATTCTTACAATCTAAAAATATTTAAATAACCCGCAAAGGGGTGATAAGTCGTAAAGAACAAATCAATCAATCATTTTCCCCTGGGACCCCTACCAAAGACAAACGGCCAGAAATACAGTGATGAGTTTTTTCCGTCTGTACTTTTATTTGAAACAAAATCTACAAACGCATATATATTTTACATAGATAAATTCAGCTGAATGCGGGATATATTTGTGAGAACACCTTTTAGTATTTCCCGTCAGGCATCGTTTGAAAATCAGATCCATGGCTCAAGCCAGGACTGGATCTATTGATGTCTTCATGTATCACATCTTTTAAAATTTCCCCTTCCAGATCCGTATATTTTGATAATTCGTTGAAGTTTTTTCAAAGTTGAATTAAGGTCTACAGGAACTGCCATGTCTTTCCTGATGTTACATGTAAGTCAATATAACGAACCCAACTGGAATTGAAACTCTGCTCTCCGACTAACAATTCCATTGCACCACCCGCACATCCAAGCTTACATCACCTGGTACACCCAAGTAGTCAACCTTTTATGTACTGACCAGGTTCTACGTTGCTTAACTTCGGCTCTGGGTTAACATCACTAAATCATTATTATCTAAAAATATTTTGATAAACGACAGAAAACGAATCAATCAATGAATTCAGTATTCATGGGGGTTTCCTTTCTAGCCTTTTGTTTGAAGTTGTGTGGAATGTTAATTTGTTAATTTTATTGATAATATCATTATTTTCTCATTTATTTATATGTGCTATCTGTTTTGGTTGTTGATGTTGAAAGTCCTCAAATGATATGGTTTAAGTTATTCGTCACTATTCTTTGTGATTTTGTAGCGCTAGGTTCGGAGAAAGACAGTCCCCTCAAAGACCTACAGGCTTGAAGCCATTTTGTTTTTGAGAAAACAATTGTATACAGCTAAGAGTTTAGATATTTCTGAACGGGTTTGCCTCATTGCATCTGGGGGTAACTGTCGATTTATGATCATGACTTTGAGTTACATGTGCTATCCATTTTATTGTTACTATTTGATGCCAATCTTTCCATAAGATTAGCATAACTTGTTTGAGCGCGTGTGAAAGGTTAAAATTATTTTCTTTTAATCATTCTCCTCCCCGCTGTGCAAAGCAGTGAAGCCACTAAGACACAAATGGAAAACATGAAGCTGGAATAGATAGATAGATAGATAGATAGATAGATGGATGGATAATGTGCAAGGCACTAAGACACAAATGAATAGAATATATATATATATGTATATATATATATATATATATATATATATATATATATATATATATATATATATGTATATATATATATATAATTATTTATTCGAAAATTATAGCATAAATATGTTATAAAATAACTCCATCACTCCATAAGACACCAGAAGTGTTGAAACAAAATGTCTATTTTTGTAGTGATTTTATAATACATCCATGTTATAATTTTCGAATAAATTATATTTGCTCTACTCTGCTCTACTTTTAACAATAGTGTTTGTTGGTTATTGGACTTTATTCCGTATATACCAATCCTATACTTGTATATATATATATATATATATATATATATATATATATAGATAGATAGATAGATAG